>JBBGZY010000172.1:4105000-4705000 GCA_037952925.1 Lithobates clamitans
AAAAGTGAAACACATAGTATAGATACAGCATACTGTAATCTTACAGATTACAGTACTGTATCAAATAACTACACATCCCCCCTTGGTCCCTAGTGGTCTGCCCAGTGTCCTGCATGCAGTTTTATATATATAAAACTGTTCTTTCTGCCAGGAAACTGGAGATTGTCCATAGCAACCAAAACTGTCTCTTTACATCAAAAGTGCTTTTAGACCAGCTAGAAAAAAGCGATAATAAATTAGAATCACTCGCAGAATTGAGTGATAGTGATTTGTGGGGAAATCCGTCACCAAACACTAAAAGTAACAAAAGCGACAATTCTGCAACTGAGCAAATTTCAGTGTTTTTGATTTGATTACATTATTATATAATTTTTATTATTATTATATTATTATTTGTTATAATTATTTATAGTTATTTATTATATTATAATTTTTTATTTCGTTTTTCAAACTTTATCATACCCGGGATGTCTACTAGACTCTTGTTTGGACAGATTTAAGTGAACTATTCCTAAGAATTACAGGCCTACAATATAAAACGCCAAATTTCTGTGCAAAATAATTGTACCGCTTTCAGCACCTAAAATCAGAAATAATCATACCGCCAGGGAGGTTAAGTACCTGAAAAAGTTCCTCACTTACTGGCAGAATTACTGTGTGTACAAGCGGTAGGTCCATTTCTGGCCCATAACTATAACTATAACCTCAGAGAGTGCCTGCTTAGGCATAGCTGCTTGAGGCCTAATCATTTTGGTTAAACAATAATGTAGATAAATGGGTATGCGTCATGATAGATAGATAGATAGATAGATAGATAGATAGATAGATAGATAGATAGATAGATAGATAGATAGATAGATAGATAGATAGATAGATAGATTCTACAGAGTGCGGGACTACTGAACCCTGCAGTTCACCTGAAGATACCAGCTCTGGAGTTCTGCCATTATGGACTTTTCTTCCTTTTCAGGTATGCTGGGGCATCTGCAAAGCCTGAGGAATTGGTTTAGGGAAAGACCTTGTGCAACACCTGTGTTTGTCTGCCATGCTACGTTATCTAAGTAAAGCTTTGGGAACCTTGCCTTTGCCTAGTCTGAAGTTACTAAAGATGTGTAATGCAAATAACCGGCACACATAGTCTACAGCTCGGGTCAGTTACATACACTGGGGTGTGAAGCCAGCTTTGTAGGAGTCAATACAGTGTGAAGACACAAATGGTTACCGAGGGTAAAAAAGGTTTCTCTAGCAGTCTGCTGTAAGTGTGTATAGGTGACAGGTGAGATAGCCTCTTGCAGGAGGGAGTTGTTGTCGGCTCGCTCTCCATGAGCGGTCTGTCTCCCATATCAACAGGAGCATCTCTGTGCACAGGTATGGAAGAAGAAGAGTTAGGTGACTGTACACATGGAGTCTGTACTAGGTGCACGATGGGACCCCATTCGGTTTTAGAGAGTGAGGTGGCGGATATACACTGGACAGGTGGAGAGGGCATTAGCTCAGCGTGTCCCTCCTAAATGTATCAGTAACCGTAGTGGTGTATATTAACATCAAGTGTGTTATCTAGAGTTTGGAAGTCTGTTCAAGTACAGGTACCCCATGAGCTCTGAAGAAGAGGGGACACCCTCGAAACATACCAGCTCCTATAGGTTTCTTCATTCCACAATTTTTAATGGCCAGCGGATCATGCTGGATGGAGTATCTGGTGGACTTTATACATTTTGCTTGATTTTATCCTTCGTTTGTGAGTATGTTTTATACATCTTTTAAATGAAAAAATATTGCAAAGGTAATGCGCTAGGCTGGGGCGCCCTCTGTTCCTTTTCTTTTCTTTTCAGAGTAATGCAGCATACACACGATCGGTTTTCTCGTCGGAAAAAGATATGACGGCTTTTCCAACGGGATTCTGCTCAAGTTTGCCTTGCATACACACTGTCACGCAAACGTTTGCTGAAACTATGACTGTCAAGAACGCGGTGACGTACAACACTAAGACGAGCCCAAAAATCTCATTGGTCTTTTGCGGGCTATAATTCCGACCGTGTGTACGCGCCATTATATTTGGGTTTCCCTGACCTGTTGGGAGTGGCAGCACAGCCAATGTGGGGGCTAAACCAGTGAAGACACTGTTTTTTCATCAGCCACACCGCATTTTCTCAAGAGCAGCATTTGTTTTTCTTTTATGTTGACCCCATGTGTAAGGCAGTGACCCTGTTTAAGGTGCCTAGCATAGCACAGAAGAACCCACCCCGGGTAGGCCTTCCATGTGACCCACACTTGGCACCCAGTGAGTAGGGGAACATGGAGGGAGTGTCACCCGTCTACTCTACACATAGGCAAATAGCTAGTCAATGTTTGGCAAGCAATTTTCCAGGGTCTGTGCCTATGTGGAGGAAGGTAGTGTTACATTCAGTACTATTATTTCTTTCATTTACAATTAAAAACTTTTTCTCTCCAAACACCATTCCTACATGCTGTAAGTTGCCTCAAGTTTAAATCCTTCATTACCAGTTAAAACAAAATCACCAATTAGGCACATGAACACGTCTGAATTAATCTCATTAAGGTGATGGCACCAAATAAATTAGAACTATTTTTGTGCCTTTTTTCCTGTGTTGCTATGGCTTTATCAGGCCCCATGGTCATACACACAGACCTTCCAGCTACAGTCATTTAGAGTCATTCAGTTGTAGAATTTTACCGTCTTTGGCTGAAAATTGCTTTCAGCTTTTAAACTGCACTGACTAGTTTGTAGTTAATCTTAGATCATTCACTCACAAAAATTAAATGAGCCAGAACGATGATCTTTTTTTTTTTCTTTGCTATTTTTTTTCTCTTTTTTTTGTTGTAAAATAATATATCACTAAATAATTATTTGCACAGCCCAAAAGAGGAATCTAATTCATATAAATTACCGTAAAAAAGACCTGTGAGTTTTAATTTTGTTTTCTAGCAGAAGAATAGGAAGTTATCTATCTAAGATGAACCTCTGCATAAATTTACTCTCTGAAAATTGTTTAATGGCTAATCAACCTTGGCGTCATGTGACAGGTTAATGTCACACATTTAGCAGTTTCTGTTTTGTATTTTTAATATATGTAAAATATTGTATAAAAGAGTCACTGTTTACAAGACAGAATTTGCTCTTGGACTAACTTTTCACAATCAAACATTTCATGACATAAAGTGGAAATGTGAAATAGACTAAAGAGTGCAAAATCTGGTGCAGCTCTGCATAGTACCCATATCAGCTTCCAGGTTTTATTGTCAAAGCTTAATGGAAAAAGCTGAAGTTAATTGCTGATTGGTTACCATGCACAGCTGCACCAAATTTTGCACTCACCAGTTTTAGTAAATCAACGACAGTAGATAGATAGATAGATAGATAGATAGATAGATAGATAGATAGATAGATAGATAGATAGATAGATAGATAGATAGATAGATAGATAGATAGATAGATACTATATGACAAAAAGTATTGGGATGCCTGCCTTTACACGCACATAAACTTTAATGGCATCCCAGTCTTAGTCTGTAGAGTTCAATATTGAGTTGGTCCACCCTTTGCAGCTCTAACAGCTTCAACTCTTCTGGGAAGGCTGTCCACAAGGTTTAGAAGCGTGTCTATGGATTAGACCATTTTTCCAACAGCGAAAGTCAGGCACTGATGTTGAATAAGAAGGCCTGGCTCGCAGTCTCAACCCTAATTCATCCCAAAGGTGTTCTATCAGGTTGAGGTCAGGACTCTGTTCAGGCCAGTTAAGTTCCTTCACCCCAAACTCTCTCATCCATATCTTTATGCCAATTAGCCCTAACCCCCTTCCCCCATATTCCCATATACAATGGGCTGACTTCTAAATTCGGCTTCACTGAATTTTGAAAATTCACTGATCCCTTGGAAAATTGACCTGGGTAGATTACCTCATCACTAGTATATACCTCAACATATCTTGCTAACTCTATAAGCTAAAGCTTGGCATTACATGCTATTATAAAGTCTATAATAGACCAGAACACCCAGGTCCTTCTCTGCCTTTGACTTAGTTTTACTCCCTCTAGCTTGCATGATATGTTTCTGTTTTTAGCCCCAAGTGCATAAGGCCTATTCACACTTGTAAGTAGGGCAATAGTGCAAATTCCAATAACAGGAAGCAGAGGTATCCTTTAGGCCAGAATGTCAGGTTCTTGAGAATAGCTGTGGCTGCTTAGCCTATGCAAAGCATTGATAGACTGACAGAAACCGAAGCTGCTCATAGCTGTTCAGATGTAGTTGGACATCCAAAATGTACCTGCAGTTTCCATCCCTGGATGCAGTCTGTCTGCATCAGTTGATCATCTGGCCCTAAACTCAGGTTACATCCAAACAGCAAAAGACAGCTGTGGCTACCGTCAGGCTGTCATTGCTTTGTGTAGGCTGAGCAGTCAAAGCTTTTCTCAAAAACCTGTCATTCTGGCTGTTGCAAGCCTCTGATTCTCGTGCCAGGATTCACAATATAGCCCTAATTGCAATTATGAATAGGCCCTAACTTTACATATATCAACATTACACCTCACTTACCATGTAGTTTTACTGAAGAAACATTGTATCCAGTTCAGCTTTTGTTAGTAGGGCTTAGTTTTCTCTGACATCATAGCTAAGCTCCACTAACTGCTATTCCAATGCCCAGTGAAACCGCCTAAGTGATCAGACAGGTCATTATCATTGTATATTGGCAGCCACAGAAATTCAAGCCACAGTAACAAAGTAAAACTAGATACAACAGATAAGTTCTTTCTGCTTAATACATTTACTAACAAACATCTTTTGGGTTCCAATCTCCTAGGGCCTCAAATTAAATGGACACATGATGGAATCCAGGGTCTGACATACAGTAAATGCCTGAACAGGCTTGTACTCCTGCTCTCTAATATTTATGGAAACCTTTAGTCAGTACAAGTTATCTCAAAGGGCATGGAGAGCAGTAAAAGGATAAGCATGCTGGTTATGGTTAGGGGGGGGGGGGGCAAAGGGAAGCCAACATCCCTCCACTACTGGAATGTGGCAAAGGACACAAAACTTACCAGGGGAGATTTACTAAAACTGGTGCACACGGAATATGGTGTATGTGCATAGAAACCAATCAGCTTCTAGGTTTTATTATCAAAGCTTAATTGAACAAGCTGAAGTTAGAAGCTAGTTGGTTGGTTGCCATGCACAGCTGCACCAGATTCTGTGTGCAACAGTTATAGTAAATCTCCCCCACTGTGTTTGAATCTTTTTTTTTTTCTGAAAGCATGCCCTTTCATAAATGATGAGCCAGACAGGTACCTATTGTAGTTGCTATTTTATATTACATGTAGCACCCCTTTAATACCCCAAAGGTGGAACAGCACTTCCAGAAGCCAGGGGCAGGATAGCAATTCACCCGAGGGCTGAGTCTATGGCCAAAATGGAGGGACTTAGAAAGGATTTTGGGTGCCAGTCAATTTAGTCTTTTTAAAGTTGTATTGCAGAACTGTTAAGGAGGTGAGGGTTAGGGTTCCCAGTTACTGTAACAGATCACTTACAGACTCTCCAGATCAATGTCCATCTTCACCTTGACATAACCTTTAAACCGAACCAGCAAAACAGTAAGCATGTTCTCAAATTTCAGTGCATCCTTCATGTCCTTCTACATGGCTCTCTCCTGGATCTTCTCCGTGGCACAGCTTCCTCCACACCAGGCAGGGCAGCCTCAGGATCACTTCAGAATATGTTAGTTTCCAAACAGGCTGTTGGACCTAACCATAGAGCTCCATCCAGCAGCACCTCCCTAGGCCTCAGCCCAGGGAAAGAGAGAGAGCACATGGCCTGTTCCAAATATGTATATCCTACCCCAGCATGCACCAGTGGCCTAAACCTCCTAATGGATTGGCTGAATAATTTATAAATATTCATAACTCAGTTCTGTTTATGAAATCTCATACTATGACTAGTGGCGCCATTGATACCTACGGGACAGTGAGAAATCACAACCCAAATGAAGCTTAGGCAAACGGCAGGTGAAGAACTATACAATTAGTCTAGGTTGACTACCACCCACCCCAAAACTAAATTTAAGCTAGCAGCCCCTGTTCAGGACATGTGTGCTAATTTGTTTGTAAAGAAGTCCATAAATAGTAGCTTGTTCTCTTTCCAGTGGCAGCAGTTATTCACAATTTGAACTTCAGTTTAATTCATTTTTTAGTGAACTTGTATTTTATCTAATTGTGAAGAATAGGAAGTTATCTATCTAAGATGAACCTCTGCATAAATTTACTCTCTGAAAATTGTTTAATGGCTAATCAACCTTGGCGTCATGTGACAGGTTAATGTCACACATTTAGCAGTTTCTGTTTTGTATTTTTAATATATGTAAAATATTGTATAAAAGAGTCACTGTTTACAAGACAAAGCAGACAGAATTTGCTCTTGGACTAACTTTTCACAATCAAACATTTCATGACATAAAGTGGAAATGTGAAATAGACTGAAGAGTGCAAAATCTGGTGCAGCTCTGCATAGTACCCATATCAGCTTCCAGGTTTTATTGTCAAAGCTTAATGGAAAAAGCTGAAGTTAATTGTTGATTGGTTACCATGCACAGCTGCACCAAATTTTGCACTCACCAGTTTTAGTAACTCAACGACAGTAGATAGATAGATAGATAGATAGATAGATAGATAGATAGATAGATAGATAGATAGATAGATAGATAGATAGGTAGATACTATATTACAAAAAGTATTGGGATGCCTGCCTTTACACGCACATAAACTTTAATGGCATACCAGTCTTAGTCTGTAGAATTCAATATTGAGTTGGTCCACCCTTTGCAGCTCTAACAGCTTCAACTCTTCTGGGAAGGCTGTCCACAAGGTTTAGAAGCGTGTCTATGGATTAGACCATTTTTCCAACAGCGAAAGTCAGGCACTGATGTTGAATAAGAAGGCCTGGCTCGCAGTCCCAACCCTAATTCATCCCAAAGGTGTTCTATCAGGTTGAGGTCAGGACTCTGTTCAGGCCAGTTAAGTTCCTTCACCCCAAACTCTCTCATCCATATCTTTATGCCAATTAGCCCTAACCCCCTTCCCCCATATTCCCATATACAATGGGCTGACTTCTAAATTCGGCTTCACTGAATTTTGAAAATTCACTGATCCCTTGGAAAATTGACCTGGGTAGATTACCTCATCACTAGTATATACCTCAACATATCTTGCTAACTCTATAAGCTAAAGCTTGGCATTACATGCTATTATAAAGTCTATAATAGACCAGAACACCCAGGTCCTTCTCTGCCTTTGACTTAGTTTTACTCCCTCTAGCTTGCATGATATGTTTCTGTTTTTAGCCCCAAGTGCATAAGGCCTATTCACACTTGTAAGTAGGGCAATAGTGCAAATTCCAATAACAGGAATCAGAGGTATCCTTTAGGCCAGAATGTCAGGTTCTTGAGAATAGCTGTGGCTGCTTAGCCTATGCAAAGCATTGATAGACTGACAGAAACCGAAGCTGCTCATAGCTGTTCAGATGTAGTTGGACATCCAAAATGTACCTGCAGTTTCCATCCCTGGATGCAGTCTGTCTGCATCGGTTGATCATCTGGCCCTAAACTCAGGTTACATCCAAACAGCAAAAGACAGCTGTGGCTACCGTCAGGCTGTCATTGCTTTGTGTAGGCTGAGCAGTCAAAGCTTTTCTCAAAATCCTGTCATTCTGGCTGTTGTAAGCCTCTGATTCTCGTGCCAGGATTCACAATATAGCCCTAATTGCAATTATGAATAGGCCCTAACTTTACATATATCAACATTACACCTCACTTACCATGTAGTTTTGCTGAAGAAACATTGTATCCAGTTCAGCTTTTGTTAGTAGGGTTTAGTTTTCTCTGACATCATAGCTAAGCTCCACTAACTGCTATTCCAATGCCCAGTGAAACCGTCTAAGTGATCAGACAGGTCATTATCATTGTATATTGGCAGCCACAGAAATTCAAGCCACAGTAACAAAGTAAAACTAGATACAACAGATAAGTTCTTTCTGCTTAATACATTTACTAACAAACATCTTTTGGGTTCCAATCTCCTAGGGCCTCAAATTAAATGGACACATGATGGAATCCAGGGTCTGACATACAGTAAATGCCTGAACAGGCTTGTACTCATGCTCTCTAATATTTATGGAAACCTTTAGTCAGTACAAGTTATCTCAAAGGGCATGGAGAGCAGTAAAAGGATAAGCATGCTGGTTATGGTTAGGGGGGGGGGGGGCAAAGGGAAGCCAACATCCCTCCACTACTGGAATGTGGCAGAGGACACAAAACTTACCGGGGGAGATTTACTAAAACTGGTGCACACGGAATATGGTGTATGTGCATAGAAACCAATCAGCTTCTAGGTTTTATTATCAAAGCTTAATTGAACAAGCTGAAGTTAGAAGCTAGTTGGTTGGTTGCCATGCACAGCTTCACCAGATTCTTTGTGCAACAGTTTTAGTAAATATCCCCCACTGTGTTAGAATTTTTTTTTTTTCTGAAAGCATGCCCTTTCATAAATGATGAGCCAGACAGGTACCTATTGTAGGTGCTACTTTATTTTACATGTAGCACCCCTTTAATACCCCAAAGGTGGAACAGCACTTCCAGAAGCCAGGGGCAGGATAGCAATTCACCCGAGGGCTGAGTCTATGGCCAAAATGGGGGGACTGAGAAAGGATTTTGGGTGCCAGTCATTTTAGTCTTTTTAAAGTTGTATTGCAGAACTGTTAAGGAGGTGTGGGTTAGGGTTCCCAGTTACTGTAACAGATCACTTACAGACTCTCCAGATCAATGTCCATCTTCACCATGACATAACCTTTAAACCGACCCAGCAAAACTGTAAGCATGTTCTCAAATTTCAGTGCATCCTTCATGTCCTTCTACATGGCTATCTCTAGCAAGGGGACCTCCCCTGGATCTTCTCCGTGGCACAGCTTCCTCCACACCAGGCAGGGCAGCTTCAGGATCACTTCAGAATATGTTAGTTTCCAAACAGGCTGTTGGACCTAACCGTAGAGCTCCATCCAGCAGCACCTCCCTAGACCTCAGCTCAGGTAAAGAGAGAGAGCACATGGCCTGTTCCAAATATGTATATCCTACCCCAGCATGCACCAGTGGCCTAAACCTCCTAATGGATTGGCTGAATAATTTATAAATATTCATAACTCATTTCCTTTTATGAAATCTCATACTATGACTAGTGGCGCCATTGATACTTACGGGACAGTGAGAAATCACAACCCAAATGAAGCTTAGGCAAACGGCAGGTGAAGAACTATACAATTAGTCTGGGTTGACTACCACCCAGCCCAAAACTAAATTTAAGCTAGTAGCCCCTGTTCAGGACATGTGTGCTAATTTGTTTGTAAAGAAGTCCATAAATAGTAGCTCGTTCTTTTTCCAGTGGCAGCAGTTATTCACACTTTGAACTTCAGTTTAATTCATTTTTTAGTGAACTTGTATTTTATGTAATTGTGCCCCTATTTAGTGCAACCTGCTATGAAAAACAGTATGCATACTTGCCCGTTGAGTTTTTGAAAGATGTGAAGGATCTTCAGCTTTTAAAGCTCAATGTTTTTCAGGGATTCTACACTTCAGGGTAGCCAAGGAATGGAGATCTGTTATCTTTCTAATGCATCAAATACACAAAGCAACAGAGAGATACTGGGGCGATTTGAAAACATTTAAATTGTAGAGGGGACAAGAAAAATTAGTGATTACTTCATTGATCTTCTACTGCTCCTTCACTATCAAATCAGCAGGCTGGGGGTGGAGAGAAGCTACCACTTAGGCCCCTTTCCAACTGCTGTGACTTGAAAGTCGCATGATTTTGTTGCAATTTTGCCACAATTTTGCAGCAATTTCAGGGAATGCCGGTGTAAACTTGAGGTCTATGGATCTCAACTCGCATCAAAGTCAGACCAAAGTAGTACAGGGACCACTTTGAAGCTGGCGCGACTTGAAGTCGCACATTTATGAATGGTGCTCATTGGAAATCATGGGGTACAACTTGTCATGCGACTTTGCAGTTTAAAGTCGCAGGACAAGTCGCACAAGTGTGAAAGGGGCCTAAATTCTTTCTATTGTGAATACCTGTAGCATAGAATTGGATGTCATCTATCTGGCTAAGCTGTGTAAATCTCAGAACTAAATGGACAGAATTACATTATATATTGGAAAGTAAAACCGCTCCGATATATGTATTTTATCTGCATGTTTAGTTATTTGCCTGGAGTTACACTTAAAAAAAAAACTGCACTTTGTAAGCACTTTCTGTATATGTATTATTATTATAATATATTGTATTATATTGTATTTTCCAATTATTACTAAAGACAGTGGGCATTTTTTTCTTTCTTAAATAGATTTCTCTCCTGTCCTCCATCAATGCGATGGTGTCAGAAGGTCTACTGCATTGATGGCTTCCTGTGGTCTTCTTAGGGCCAAAAAATCATAAGATAATAATTTCCTTGCCACAACTTGCATAAATTATGCCCGTCTTTGTCAGTTCTGTTATCTGTTGTAGATTTGTTACGTGTAGATGATCCTGTGCACATATTTCTGGGGACTCCAAAAATCTTTTCACTGATTAGATGGCCTTGTTAAACCTGTGAACTTCTTTGTTTCTGCACCTGCATCTATGACCCTAGTGGGTGGATTGATTCTGAGGTGACAGCTGTAAAAATCAGAAAAGATCTGAAAGCTCACAGCAATTCCTCTATCTATCTTGCACATGTACATGTTGGCATGAGTGTAAATTGCCAAATATGATGACAAATAAAAAAACAAAAACAAAATGTGTCTTCCCTTAAAAACGTTCCCAATGGTAGACAACCTGATAAAGTTGATTAATTGTTTTTAAAGAGCAATTACACGCTGCAAGTACAGGTTTTCATTTAATGAATCTGTCTATCACCCTGAGTGCAGCCCACTTGGTTATATACTTACTTTATTATTATTCAGGAGATATATAGCCCCAACAGTTTGCACAGCGCTTTACAATGTAAAGAGAGACAGAAGTGCAACAATACAATTCAATACAAGAGGGTTAGGAGCAGTGGCGTGCAGTCCATAAGCACCCCCCCCCCCCCCAAGTTTTGACCAATAGGAATGCGATTTATAGAACAATTTATTTTTGAATAAATGATAATATGACTAAAAATTTTTAACATCTTAACCGCTTCAGCCCCGGAAGATTTTACCCCCTTCCTGACCAGAGCACTTTTTACGATTCGGCACTGTGTCACTTTAACTGACAATTGCGTGGACGTGCAACGTTGCACCCAAACAAAATTCTTTTTTCCCACAAATAGAGCTTTATTTTGGTAGTATTTGATCACCTCTATGTTTTTTTATTTTTTGTGCTATAAACAAAAAAAGAGCGACAATTTTGAAAAAAAAAAAACAATATTTTTTACTTTTTGCTATAAAAAATATCCTCCAAAAATATATAAAAAATTATTTTTTTCCTCAGTTTAGGCCAATATGTATTCTTCTACATATTTTGGGTAAAAAAAAATCGCAATAAGCGTATATTGATTTATTTGCGCAAAAGTTATAGTGTCTACAAAATAGGGGATAGTGTTATAGCATTTTTATTATTATTTTTTTTTTAACCAGTAATGGCGGCGATCTGCAATTTTTATCAGGACTGCGATATTATGGTGGACACATCGGACAATTGACACATTTTTGGGACCATTGGCATTTTTACAGCGATCAGTGCTATAAAAATGCATTGATTACTGTAAAAATGTCACTGGCAGGGAAGGGGTTAACACTAGGGGGCGATCAAGGGGTTAATGTGTTCCCTAGAGTGCGTTTTAACTGAAGGGGGGAGTGGACTGTGTAGGGGAGATGACAGATCGCTGTTCATACTCTGTATGAACAGATGATCTGTCACTTCTCCCCTCAGAGAACCGAAAACTGTGTGTTTACACACACAGATGCCGGTTCTCCATGTGCCCCGAGCGTGCCCCTGGGCACTCGCATCGGCTCCGTGGCCGCGCCCCTAGTGGCCACAGGGCGAAGCGACGTTACATAACATAATTAGTCCTATTATGATTTATTTTAAAATAAATATTTGTATGTGCGCAGTGCACTGCGGGGCGCCGGACTAATAGAAGTCTATTAGGTCCGTCAATGTTTAACAAGCACGTGATTAGAGCCTGAAGCTCTAATTGCCTTTTTAACATTGTGCTCAGGGCGCAGAGCACTGTTCCCCAAACCAGCCCTCTTTTGACTTTAGCGAATCAAAATTTGCTGCGCGTCACTTCCACCTAACCGGCTTAACAAGAGACTGAAGATTTGGAACACGGAAGCCGCCGGGTATCAGGGAAGCCGTGACAGTGATGGAGGCTCCATTTGCAGGTATGGGCCTGGAGAGGTTTTTGCCCCGCCCCCCCAAAAAAAATTCTTTTACCAGCCACCGCTGGTTAGGAGGGCCCTGCTCCTAAGGGCTTACAATCGAATAGAGAGGGACACATGGAAAAAAAAGACAATAACTGTCAAGGAAAAACTGACAGGAGAAATAAAAAATTCAGTTGTTAGCCGAAGGCTGAAGAGATGAGTTTTCAGGGATTGCCTAAAAGTGGACAGAGTAGGAGATAGCTGGACAGATTAGGGTAGAGTTTTCCAGAGGATGGGAGCGGCTGTGGAGACAAGGGACCTAGAGAGCATAAGGTCTTGGGAGGAGTGAGGGGACAGTTTGGTGATATAATGAGACACAATTGGTGATGTAGCTTTTGGCAGAGTTATTATTGGCTTTGTATGTTGTTGATAATATCTAGAATTGAGTTCTAGATTCTATCAGTGGAGGGATTGGCAGAGAAGGGTGGCAGACAGTGAACGGTTGGAAGGGTGGATAATTCTGGCACAGCATTCATGAAAGAATAGGGAGACAGACATTCCCTTGCATCTCTCTCCCCCTTTACCCCTCTATGCAGCACTAGATATCCAAGGACAGATTGATACCAATTCTTTGCAGGTACTATCATCAGGATCATTTGATGTTTAGTGGCACTATTAAGTACCCTAGGCTTTTGAACTCTTCTCTACCTACTGGAATCCTCTATTTTAATGCACCAACATGGCCTCAAAGGTCCTTCAACATGTCGTTTAGTTAATGTTATTTCAGTGCTAGCAGAGATTTCTATTTTCTACGCTAACATACATTTCAAGCTCCTGAAAGAAGCGACTTTGCGATCCAGGACATGTTGAGCAGAACTGCGTTTTATATGTGAGGACAAGCGGTACCCCCAATCTGGAGAATTACATATGTGGGTACATTGAAACAAACAGCGATATAGATAGATAGATAGATAGATAGATAGATAGATAGATAGATAGATAGATAGATAGATAGATAGATAGATAGATAGATAGATGTATCTATATTTATATATATATAGTTTTATATATATATATATATATCTACATATCTATCTATCTATCTATCTATCTATCTATCTATCTATCTATCTATCTATCTATCTATCTATCTATCTATCTATCTATCTATCTATCTATCTATCTATCTATCTATATATATATATATTTATATATATATATATATATATATATATATTGTATCATATCCTCTAGGGGAGCTACGTGGAGTCTCAATTAATTTTAAATGTTTTGTGTGTTCATCACAAATTATCATTTCAATTTTTTTGTATTTTGTGGCAAAAACTTTTAATGTGAACCAATAAATTGTATAAACTTTTTATTATACGTGCCTTTAAAGTCCATCATTTTTTCCCAGTATTCTCCAATTATCATTCGGGATGTGGCACATGTCTAGTTGAGGTGCTCAACAGCCACTTAAGGGCACCATAATCAATCTATCTAAGCATTCATGATAGACTGAAAGGGTGATAGCCTGTGTAGAGATAGGCCTATGAGGAGTTGCAATAATCAACGTAAGAGATAACATGGGAATGAATGAGTTGTTTAGTGGTTTCATTGGTTAAATAGGGACGTATTTTGGAGATGTTACGGAGCAGAAGTGTACAAAGTTTGAACAGTGATCAGATTTGGGGCTGAAAGGACAGGTCAGAGTCCAGAATACACCTAGCACACTGGCTTGAGCAGAGGGACTGATAGTTGTATTATTTATCATGATGGAGAAGTCTGGGGAGGGGGCACGGGTGGAAGGGAATATTATGAACTCAGTTTTGGAAAGATTGAGTTTGAGGAAGTGATATGACATCCATACTGATATGTCCGTTTTCATCTTGTTCCAACAATCTTTACTGTGCAGCTGTGCCCGGTGGCACATCCACACAGTCTATACTCTTAAGTTGTCCTTACCTGGTTCTATTCCTAGTGCGCATGCATGTCATAGATCGATTCATTCCTATGGAACAGTCATACATATGCCTGCCCCTAGCAGTCCAGTAGAGTGCAACATTCCATAGGAATGAACCTGGCAGGGCTGCACAGTCAAAATCGCTGTAACAAGGAGGAAGGTAAGTATGTATCTAGGTAAGTTGCACTCAAGGAGTGGGAGGATTTATTAAAGGACAACTTGTACTAAGGGTGCAGTTGTCCTTAAGCCTTTTCTATTGCTGTTGATAACAGAGTCGGTTTACCAGCTCTTTAAAATTGCCTGCTGGCTCTTATACTGAGATAATTGGCTCTTGAATTCTCTATGAGGGCCAGTTGACACTGGAATCACACAGAAATGCATGCCGCATTCCTGTGCAATTCATGTGCTTTCTGTATGCTGGGATTTTCCAGCCTATTAATTTGAATGGGCTGCAAATCACATCAGAATGCAGAAAAAATTGCACATGCACTACTTTTAAAAAGCACACCACACCAACACACTGGGGCTTATTTACAAATCCAAATAGACTGTGCACTTTGCAAAGTGCAGTTGCACACTGTAAGATTGGTTGCTTCAGAGCTTAGTAAATGAGCGGAAGCTCTGTTGACTTCCATCATCCAATCCCGTGCAAGCAAAAATGCTGTTTTTTTTTCCTTGCATGTGATTGGATATTCTTTGCAAAGTAAAGCTTTACCTTATTTACTAAGCTCTGGAGCAACTACACTTGTAGAGTGCAACTGTACTTTGCAAAGTGCACTGTCTATTTTTCTTCAGTAAATCAACCTCATCGTGTTTGTGATTTGCTTTTGGGGTGCCATTAACAATACATTGGCACCTGCAACAGATTGCCAAGGAAATGTGCTTGAGCACACATCCTGGTGTGAACTGGCCCTTAATCTAATATAGATTTCTTAGTGCTCAGGTAGATACATCTAATTTACTCCCAATCCCCCAGCTGCTGGTGATATTTGTCTTTCTGTCCAGCACTTCCAAAAAGTCATAAACCCCCAAAAAAGCATGTGCTTTGTGCAAAAATGTAATGCAGATCCCCAAAGTCAATGAAAGTCCAACATCTGAATTTCTCTTATGTGATAAATTCTTCCTTCTTCCCTTATAAAAATATTTTTGTAATGCAATATAGATAGTCATCTCCATGTGGAGCTTTTGAAGCAAAGCTAGCTCCCTTTTAATGAATTCAAATTATTTATGTACCATAGTCTGTGAAAAACTGACTGTGATTCACTTTGATAGATAACCTAAATTTCATAACATATCGGAGCCATAACAGCTTCAACTCTTTTGGGATGGTTGTCCACAGGGTTTAGGAGTGTCTATGGGAATGTGTAACGACGCCCCGAGTATGAAAGGGGTTAAAGTCGTTTAAGACATTCCATACCCAAACACAAAGGCAGCTACCGAACACTTCAATCAGCTGAACCAGGAACCCATACAAATAAATCTCCCCTAAATACGAGACAAGATGCTCTGTCTTCAGGTTCAAGCAGGAATCAACTCATTTATTATCACACATGGACACAAGAGGTACAATAACTCAGATACTCTTTACCCCCACCCTTGGAAAACAGGGCGGGCTAGACTGTCCAATGACAATAGACACACAGGTCAGGTGTGTTCAAACTTCTCCTCAGTAAACAGTCTTAGCAGGGGGCTGCTGGAGGAATCCCCCCTCCCTCCATAGAGAGAAACATCCCATAATATCTAGAGCAGACAGACACAATAGAACATTGGAATACAGCCCCACCCCAGACTAGAACAGCAAACAGTACACAACAGCATGAGACAACACACAATATACACACAACATTGTGAAGCAGTCACTATTTATATTATGACACATACGGGGTTCCCCGAGTTTTGTGTTTTGGGGGTACATGGACTTGAATCCAAAGTAACATTAGTTCAGGGTCCCCAGGCATACACCTCACAAAGAGTATTGTTCCCTTAAAATCCAGGGCCCATAGTCGAAAGGCAAGAGGCCTGCATTCAGTCCTCTCCAAAAGCCTCTGTCCCGACTAGGTCTGTCACAGAATGTTTGACCATTCTTCCAGGTTGAGGTCAGGACTGTGCAGGCCAGTCCAGTTCCTCCACCCCAAACTCACTCATCCATTTCTTTATGGACCTTGCTTTGTGCAATAGTGTGCAGTCATGTTGGAACAGGAAGGGGCCATCCTCAAACTATTCCAACAAAGTTGGGAGCATGAAATTGTCCAAAATGTCTTGGTATGCTGATGCCTTAGGCGTTTCCATCACTGGAACAAAGGACCAAGCCCAACCCCTGAAAAACAACCCCACACCATAATCCCCCCTCCACCAAATGATTTGGACCAGTGCACAAAGCAAGGTCCATAAAGACATGGATGAGCGAGTTTGGGATGGAGGAACTTGACTGGCCTGCACAGAGTCCTGACCTCAACCCGATAGAACACATTTGGGGTGAATTAGACTGTGTGAGCCAGGCTTTCTCTTTTACATCAGTGCCAGACCTCACTTCTACTGGCCTGCCTGTAGAAGGAGATGTATGCTCCGGGCACGTAGCCTTTTGTGTCTCTCTTCCTTTCCTCCACACATCGAGGTCTGCCCACCGGATGACGTAATTTCCTCTTGAAAATCCAAGCCAGGCAGCTGAGATCTCCTTCACTTCCTGCCCTTCAGACAGCGTCCTGTGCAGTGAGAAAATACAGTTGATCACTGGGGAAAAAAACGGATTGCTGGCACCCCTCAAGGAGGATCCTTTACTTGACGGATATGCCTATGATACCTTTATTTCTGTAAGTGCATTTATGTTTGCGCTATTAAAACAACGTTATAATATTGCACTTAGGTGCGCCTCCCTCCCTCTCTCTTTTACAATCTTAGGAGAAAACCTGTTAAAGTCTGCAAAAGACTTGAGACTAGGGCGGAGGTTCACCTTCCAGCAGGACAACGACCCTAAACATACAGCCAGAGCTACAAAAAAATTATTTAGATCAAAACATAGTCATGTGTTAGAATGGCCCAGTCAAAGCCCAGACCTAAATCCAATTGAGAATCTGTGGCAAGACTTGAAAATTGTTATTCACAGACACTCTCTATCCAATTTGACAGAGCTTGAGCTATTTTTCGAAGAAGAATGGGCAAAAATATCACTCTCTAGATGTGCAAAGCTATTAGAGACATCACCAAAAAGACTTGTAGTTGTAATTGCAGCGAAAGGTGATTCTACAAAGTATTGACTAAATACAAATATACAGATATTTGTAAAAAATTTTGAAAACAATTTATCATTTTACTTTCACATTATGATTATGTGCCACTTTGTGTTGGTCTATCACATAAAGTCCAAATAAAATAAATTTACGTTTTTGGTTGTAACATGACAAAATGTGGAAAATTTCAAGGGGTAAGAATATTTTTTCAAGGCACTGTATCTTCAAGTGTTTGATGGAAACAACCAGTTGCCTCAAAATTAGAAAATAAAAAAAAACCCAGATTGTAAATATTGCAATGTTAGAGCTACTGCATGAAGACCCCTCTTCCACAGATTCTGGCTCTTTTACCTGCTTCGGTAGTTGTTAGGCTATAGAAACACAAGCGCCAAGATTCATATCTCCCAGCTTTCTGAAATGATACTTTTTAGCACACAGTATACAGGCTAAGGACACGTCCCTGCCACAGCCCCAGCCCCAGCTTTATGGACCACAAATATCTAATGTGCAGAACAAGATTGGCTAAACAAGCCAAGTGCTTTTTTGACCTCTATTTTGTCTTTATGTTGATTTTTCAATATAACAAACGCAGTAATATAAGGAAAAATAAAAATTTTAGTGCGGCATAACAGTTTTGGTAGTAAAATACCGTATATACTCGAGTATAAGTAGAATTTTTCAGCTCTTTTTTTTGGGCTGAAAGTGCCCCCCTCGACTTATACGTGAGTCACCGCCGTCTGTCTGCTATCAGCGTGTCATGCAGGCAGACAGCGGCCGGCGTTTGATGATACTGTTCGGAGGCTATTCCAGCTTTCAAAAGCCGCGCCTCCTGCTCGTCTGTGATAGGCTGAACAGCTGTCAGTGTACAGCCTATCACGGACATTCTCTCATCCTCGTCTGTGGTATGAGAATGAGAGAATGTCCGTGATAGACTGACCGCTGACTGCCTATCACAGACGAGGAGGACGCGCGGCTTTTGAACAGTGGAATGGCCGCCGAACAGTATCATCACACACCGGCCGCCGTCTGAGGATGAAGATCGCCACAGGGAGGATGGAGATCGCCACAGGGAGGCTGCACAGGACACAGGTAGGCTGCACATGCACACAGGACACATGCACACAGGACACATACACATGTACAGGACACATGTACAGGACACAGGACACATGTACAGGACACAGGGACACAGGACACATGTACAGGAGACAGGGACACAGGACACATGTATAGGACATAGGGACACAGGACACATGTACAGGACACAGGGACACATACACATGTACAGGACACATGTACAGGACACAGGGACACATACACATGTACAGGACACATGTACAGGACACATGCACAGGACACATACACATGTACAGGACACAGGACACATGCACATGTACAGGACACAGAACACAGGACACGTGCACAGGACACAGGTAGGCATGCAGCTGCAGATGGGCATTGTTGACCCTCTGCATTTCTCACCCTCGTCTTATACTCAGGTCAAAAAGTTTTTCCCAGTTTTTTGTGGTAAATTAGGGGCCTCGACTTATACTCGGATCGACTTATTCTCGAGTATATACGGTATACTTTTTTTATAGAAAATGTACACATCAGACCAAAAAGAGGGAAAACTGAGGATGAAGGACACAGGGATTTGGTTTCAAAAGAAGGACAGTTCCTCCAAATGAGGAACAGTTGGAAGCTATGAGGATCCCCTTAGAGCAGAAAGAAATAGTTTTGCAGATTTTACTCTCCAGCTTCTACCAGAATTGAAATATCAGTTCTGAATGGACTGATCCTTTAAAGTGACTTTACTGATGTGGATCCACCCATAATGCGCAATGTCACTATTACGTCCTATCTGGTGGGTGAAACTACAGGAGGGTGGGGATGGGATGAGAATGTCCCACTAACTTGACATCCAGCAGCTTTGCTCTGCAAGAAAACGAAGATTCGAGAAATGGGTAGTAGGACAGGTAACTATAAACATTATTTCAATGGATATGTGCTTTTATTTTTACTTTTTTTAAAAATAGAAACAGGGTTGCTTTAACAAATGTCTACCTAGATTCTGCTAATGGTAAACGCAATGTGATTCTGAAAAAAATAAACAAAACAAATTGTTACTTTGTAAAACTGCCCTAAAAACCAGCAAGCTTTGGAGTGTAAGAACATAACGTGGCATTAAAATGTATTGTCCCCACAGTACATTTAAGGCTCAAGCGTATAATATGGACCGTATTACTGGGTCCACTGCTTTCCATGGAAGTTCACTGAACTTTGGGGTTATTCTTTTGAAATAAGGGTCACTATCCTCACTCACTGGTCCAGCAAATGCTGTTATTTTGCTATATTATTCTTAAGGTGTGTAGGACCAAAATGGGCAAAAGCAGTCATCCAGATGATAGAAGAACAATGCCAAAAACACTAAAATAACATAGCGATAATATAATAGAAACATTAAAAAAGGGTAAAAGTATCAGTGTTCCTTTATCAAAGTGACAGCTTAAGAGAAAGTATTCTCATGGAGAGAATCTTCAGAATGCACAGAGCATTTTCCAGGAGCTCAGAAGCAGTGAGGGTGAACCAGCCAAATAATATGATATATCCCGCTGAGTAAAAGAAGATGTTTCTCTTATAAAAATACAAAAAATATAAAATAAAAAAGGCCCTACTGTACAGCTTATAATAAATACGTTGAAGATGATAAAATCTAGAAAATAAAACATAAGTGAAAGTCAAGTTTATTATTATGTATTAGCGTAATGATCATTTATTTTGTTTGGTGTGCCCTTTATCCTTTGATTGTCTTTTAATAAAATAGTCAAAAATGCAAGAATTTTGTAGTGAACCAAAAACAACATTTAAAAAATTCCAAGTGTTATTTATTAAAAAAAGCTGAAAAAGTATCATTTGCAGTTCCTGATTGCATAATTTGCAAACCTAATACCCCCCAAAAAATAAAATAAATAAGCACGCCAATGTGGTTATACATCTTATCATATTGAAATTGCTTTTTAAAATTTTTAAATATCATTTTGGATAACTAAAGTTTACCTATAAAACACCTATTTTTTATTTTACCTTTTATTGAGACTCTTTTTTAAACTATACAAGACAACTTGACTATTTAGATTTCAAAATCTTTACAAATATCCTATTCTACTTTTTGATGCTTGAAATAAAACTTGATTTTTTTTTTCTTGTTTAGCCAACCTAATATTACATTTTTAAATAACCCGAACCGCATCATTTCTCATTTTGCAGGCTTCAATACACTTTTATGGAGTAAATCATTTGCAACTTATTTCCATGAAATTCACAGACGACACACTGTTTTTTTTTTTTGTTTTTTTTTGCTTTTTTTGCTTTGCATAAAGAGGTGTCTAATATTTCCAATATTCATCCACTAAGTGGACATTTGCATCGGGGAGAGAAGAGAGAAAAGAGCCACATCCCCTCCTGCAGTGACAGCTGTACAATGGGATGACATGTGACAGCTGGGACAGAGCTGAAGGCAAAGTCAGATGACTTGCTGCATCTATGATCCAATTACAGCCTGCATTCCACTGACAGAAGCAGCAGCTTGACTCCAGCATTCGGAAGGACAATATTGATCTTTTGTCAGAGACCGGTTGCCTTCTTGCAATTGTGCGCCGCTGAACTTTGAAAAGCCATAGTAGCCTCTTAAATGATAGGGGCAGCCAGGTTATATTATTCAGGTACAAAGAGAGGTTCAAAAGGCGAGCTGCTAAATGCTGTAAACTTGAAACAATCATAACAATATGACAGGCCAATCATAGTCAAGGAGCCGGGCTCATCTAGCCAGCTACTGTCTATGATCTTCCTTGATGAAAAGGCCATTGCAATTAGCGCATGCCGGATTGTTGTGCTGGGTGACAGCCGGCGCGATGGAATAATGGCAGGTGCCAATAACTGTAACTTGTAGAAAACAGACAATTAGGTCTATAATGCGCTCGCCGCGAGTCTCTCGACTTCAGACCTTTTGCTGTACTTTGACTGCAGATGATACAAGGTCAGAACAGGGTAAGAGCTAAGCGGATAAAAAGGTTTGGCATTGGGTCATTTTTTTTTTCCTTTTTTTTTTTTTCTTTTGCTTTAACTGTTAAAGTTTAAATATCAGAGACCGGAGCGGGGAACTTGAGGATTACTGCTAGGGTTATGATTGTTTGGAAAACTGGGAGCGAATGCAGAGACAATAAAAAATAAATTAGAAAGTGAATGTTTTCTATATGTGAAAATTTGTTTTTGCATCTCAAAAATGAAAGAAATAAAGTAAAAGGTGTGCCAACCATAGGTGTGTGCACCCCAAAGCTCAAACACACATGTGTGTGTGTCTATATATGGCCCTGGCACATTGATCTCCCTGCTGGCACAGTGAAAGAGGAGTGCGTAAACACTTCTTTTATTGCAGAGCCGGTAAGAGGGAGATCTTTCCCATCTCCCCGCTGCTACACAGAGTGATAATGCTAATGCACACTAGGCAATTAGGGTGTGCCCAAGCACACCCGGCACACCCTGTGCGCACGTCTATGGTGCCAACACATTTTTTTTAGAAGTCTAGTTTGAAAATGTGATATATTCCTAAGTAAATTAGATGCCCTTTTACTTGTTATTAAATTTTTTACAACTGTATGTGTTATGTGACTAATCCATGGAAGTTCACTGAACTTTGGGGTTATTTTTTTTTAAATAAGGGTCACCATCCTCACTCACTGGTCCAGGAAAAGCTGTTATTTTGCTATATTATTCTTAAAGTGGTGTTCCGCTCAAAACAAAAAAGAAATAAAAGCCAGAAGCTACACATATTGCAGCTGCTGGCTTTTAACAATAGGACACATACCTGTCCTGGAGTCCAGCGATGTCGGCACTGCAGCTGATGTTTCCACCAGCTGTCCGGTGCTGCCACCGCCATTGCGGATAAGGGTACTCGGCAGTGTAGCCTTACGGCTTCACGCTGAGCACCCTACTGCGCATGCACACGGCCATGCTCCCCTCTCCTACTGGCGTGGTGACAGGGAGAGGAGGCGGGAGGATGAGGAAGCCTTGCGGTGATGTCACGGGCTGTGGACCGACTCCCAGAAGTGGGAACAAGATACTTCCGAAAGGTGCCAATTGTGGCACCGGAGGGGGAGAGGCGACAAATGAGCGGAAGTTCCACTTTTGGGTGGAACTCCGCTTTAATGTGTGTAGGACCAAAATAGGCAAGTAAACTCTGGTAGTAAACATCGCTATATAATTTTGGTTTTCGGGCCCCCCAGGTGGGTTATGCCATTATGTGCTAGTATGCACAGCATATTAGTACATTACGACAGACTTACCTGTCAAAAGGTGCACTCCAGTGCTGCAGTGGGATCGATCTAGCTGGTCCCCGTCACTTCCATCTTCTCCCGATCTTCTTTCTGGGTTTTGTGTCTTTGTCCGTCTGATAGGCAGGGTAGTGATAACGTAACTTCTGCGCATGCGCACGGAAGTCACATCGCCACGGCACAGGTCGGGGCCGTAAATGTTCCTGAACTGCGCATGCGCGACTCAGTGTACATGACGGCTGACAGGCAGGAGGATGTATTTATGGCAGAAGAGACCGATAGGGTCTCTTCTGTCATAAATACCCTGCCTGTCAGCACATCAACAAAAAAATTCCTTTACTTCCACTTTAAAGTCATAGTAAAGCCTCAGTTTTTAAACAGTAACTCTGTTTAAGAAAAAAATACTTTTTAAAAAAAAAAACATTCTCCTCTGGGTATTCTATGTACGTTGCAGGGATTTTAACAACATTTTCGTTGCAAATTCCTACCTTTTGGTATTTTGAAGAAATCGCTGTTTATTTCTCTGTGTCGATTTGGAAAGTGAATCTAATACGAGTGCTTTTATAATTATCAATCAACTTCTACACAAAGAGGGTTCTAATGAGGAAAGTGGAAGGATCTGCATCCCTTTAGATGTGATTTACCTTTGGGGGTAACTCAACAAAAATAACAATTTTGTTACAGGGGATGCCTAAAATCTGACCTGTGTCTTAGTGCAGACTTCTGGGAAAATCAGTTAGCCAATCACAAAAGCAGGAAATTACATATCTGGGGCTTGTGCTGTGCACCATCTGTGTACAGAACGCTTCCAGGTTGCCATATTACATAGCCTTTTGCAGAAAATTACAGTGCTGCAGTTTAAAAAATGAAAGGTCATTTTTAATAACATTCAACTGCAATATGCTATGTGGCAATTGTATATGCTATATTATTATTATTTTTTCCCACAAAAGTGTAGTTAACCTTTAAGCACTTTTAGTAACTGATTTAACAATTTACCGAGTATGCAACTTCTTTATATGTAATCCTTAGCTATGTGTCCAGTTTAACCCCTTTGTGCCTAAAGGTAAAGCAAATGTTAATGCCTAAGCACAATTTTGCAACTTTGACATGTGTTAGTAAAACCGTACATATCATCACAACTACTTTGTGTATCCAGATGGATTATATCTTGTTTTTTTCAGGACAAATTGGGCTCTCTTTTGGTGGTAAGTGGTAATGGATATCTCCTGGTTTTGTTTTATTATCAAAGAAAAACTGACCCAAAATAGTAAAAAATATATGTTTTTTAAACATTTAGCTGTATATTTCTTGTTACTATCATAACCTACCACCAAAGAGCAACCCAAAATAAATTCTCCTGCTACCAACGATCACAACAATACCACATGTGTGTATGTTAGTTGTTGTTTGTACCTGTAGTACAACCCAGAAACAATGGAGTGTATTTTGCATTTTTTTTTTATCCTGCCTAAAACACACCGACACTGACACTAACTCCACATTGGTCCTTTTTTGATCTGATCAATGGATGCCTATGAAAAAAACGCATTATTCAGCTGCCAGAAGTGTTATACAATGCTAAATCTTTCATCCAGCGCGGCCCCCCCCCCCCCAAAATTTTGAACAATAGGTAAAGCGATTCATAGAACAATTTATTTTTAAATAAATGATATTATGACTAACATTTTTTAACATCCTAAAGTACACTGTGGGGGGGTACCGGACTAATAGAAGTCTATTAGGTCTGTCAATAATTAATAAGCATGTGATTAGAGCCATTGCATCACTTCCGGTTTCGCATCCCGGCCGATTAGGAGGCTGAAGATTTGGAACACGGAAGCCGCCGGGTATCAGGGGAGCCGTAACAGCCCAGGATGGAGGCTCCATTTGCAGGTAAGGACATGGAGGGGTTTGTTTGCGCCCCTCCAAAATTTTTGTATTATCAGCCGCCACTGATGCATTATTATAGATGCATTCTTTTTAAAGCAGTATAAGGAAAAAGCAGTGGTAAAAAAAATTGTACATGCTAGTTTAACCAATCATTTTTAGTTTATTAATGTCTCAAAGGCCTCATAAATGGCCTAATAAATGGGGCATGACCAGGGGCGGCCTGTCCATTAGGGGGGCCTGGGTGCCACCCCCCTCTCCAGGCAACCCCCTATATGCATAGCATAAATCTATCCATGGCCACCGCGACCACCCCTATTCATGCGTCTGGTCCATTTCAGGGCACCGGGTGCATGAATTACAGCAGCCAGAGTTTTTTTAAGCACCTGATTAGAGCCAGAGGCTCTAATAGGCTTCAAAATAGGGTGGGCTCGGGTCGCAGAGGATGCGTCTGGAGCCCACCCAGGTGTGTTGCAACAGCGAATGAATATTTGCTGTTGCAACACTGATCCTGCTCCCGGCCAATCGAGAAGCGGGTCTGATACCCATCACCCGATTGGCTGAAAGGAAAGGCGATCCTATTGAACGCCTAGGAGGAGGGGAGGAGACGCACAGCGGAAGCGAGGAGGAGAAGAGCCGCTGGCTGATGCCTGGATGCCCGGTCCCCACCGATGCTTGGATGCCCGATCCCCGCCGTCACTCCTTGGAAGCTCGATCCCCGCCGCTGCTTCTCGGATGCCCGATGCCTAGATGGGGTAAGTGCCGGTGGACTAACCGGCGGACAGCAGGGGGGATTTGAGTTGCCCCTCTTTCTCATCTCAGGAATTTGGGAGGTAAGTTGCTGCAGAAGGATTAAAACTCTAGGGAGGGAGCTGTGCTGGGAACATTGGTGTAAAAACCTTCCCAGTACAGTCTTCACAGGTAAAACCGGAGAGTTTTTACTGTGTAGCTCAGAGTTTACTGAGCTATATCTTTTAGGTAGAGTAACTGATAGAGTGGAATTCTAGACACAGCATTAAAGAATAGCTATACTTTTACTACCATTATTCTTTAAATGTTTGACCTCCTCCAGCAATTCTTGAAGCCTTAGACTGAGTGCAGGGAAGAAGGAGAATCCAGTCATGTGACTTTTAATGGAAAGATTGTGTGGCATCTCCATGGAATATGGACAGGTAAGTAGGAGACTTGGGATAAGGAGGAAGGATTGCTGGAACCTACTTTTAAGAATACCTGTACTAAAACCTGAGAATGAATCTGCATCATTAAAGCAAAAAAGAAAGAACAAATGAATAGCTCATTAAAAATTAACTACAAAACCAGCTTTTTGCTGCAATATTCATTTTCAATCCAGATATTGTCCTGCGTCTTTTTTCTGCCACTAGATGCCCTTTGTCTGATGACCAGTGTCAGTCTAACCCAAGAGAAAAGGGCTTCAGGTGTATGCAATACCTCTATTGGAACCAAGTAGGAGTTCTAGCCCCGGCCCGCCTCCGTGGAAACTAGAGAAAAAGAAGAAATGGCTGAACATCCAAAGCTTCCAAAACAAAATGCCTAGATGCGTTTCACACATCTGACCTGTGCTTAATCATTACAAAGACTATACTGAATGCTGAACCTTATATAGGACTGCCCTGACATCAACAGGAGCTCATTAGGTGGTCAAAATAAGGAACAGCTATCCACAACATGATTGATAAATACGTATGTTAAGGAATCACTTTTATCCTCCAAAATAGCAATTGTGTATAAAAAGTGTACAAAAACATTATTGTGTATATATATATATATACAAATACATACACCAATGTAAACACACATACCTAATAAGAAAAAGTCAACATAAATACATGTATACACAATAAATAAACATATAAATGAGTAGAGTGAAATTTATATGTTGTTGTTACTACTAAATGGTGCATGAATAATAGAAAAATAGGGGCGCACCATGTTTGTTCTCCCATATTGAATTTAGACACCATATGTCTCATTAAAGTGCGTATATCGATGAAGGTATTCAAACACCAAAAATAGGAAGAACATATAAGAACAAAAGAAAACAAAGCAAAATAAAGTAGGAGAGTTAGGGAGAGACAGACCCTTAATGTGAAAAAACTGCCATGAAAAATGTGGGCACAATAAAAGGTGCCCAAATATAAGCATGGACTATATAATAAAAAGAAAATCTTAAAAAATTGTATGTGGGTGAATGTGTGTAATATAAAATTATAAAATTCAACATGCCCCTGTTGAAGACCCTCTTGGTCGAAACGCGTCGGGCGATCTCCCCTTCCTTACGCTGCTTAGATTTTATTTCAACTGTGATCACTTTTATCCATTTTTTGTATGGTATTTTTAGAAATAAAAATCCCTGGTTTACCTGCACTATGCAGAAGCTTTTTATTTTTTATTTGCATATTATCCCGATGCAAGAAACTGCCTTCCAGTAGCCCTACTTCCATCACGGGGTCTGGATCAAATCTGTCCCCGGCTTCTCCTTGGAACACATCCTTGAGGTCTATTGGCTGATATCCAGTTGGCGGCCCTTCCTAATGTTTCTTCACCCCACCAGAGAGGTCGAGAAGTGAAACAGAGGTTCCACCGTTCCGGATATCGTTTTCCAGCCTAGGTTTGGCTCCATGCACCATTGACTCCATGTCATACGACAGTGGAGTCCACGTCATCTGGTAAGAGTACCCATCTTATCTTACTTCCTGATGTTTTCACTCTGATGCCCCATATCGAGATGTTGGTTTACAGCTACGGAAGTTCTGTACCCCGTTGTTGACTCACAGTCACAGATCCACACCGTGCACCATTGACTTTAATTTCCAGTCTCACATCATTTTTTGGTCCATACCAGTTCCTCTTATTAATTTGAGTTTGGAATCATCCATTTACCATATGTGGACACTTTATACTGTGTTTGTTCATTTCACTTCACTTATGGTTTTTGCACATATGCTTTACTGTTCAGTACAGCATCTCTTACTTAATTGTTTCACTACACCCTAACTTCCCAATATTTGTTAGCGCTGCATTTTTTTCCCATTTACCAGTTATTGTTTGTCACAATGTATGCAGCTGCTGGCTCACATATATTTTATTTTTGCTATTAGAGCGCAGTGTTTTCATATTCTTTTGTAACTTTTTATGGCAATAACCTGCATATAAGCCTTTAAAATGAGCACTTTAGGTTTTATATGTTCGTGTCCCATAGACTTTAACGGCATTCCACGGCTTTCGAATTGGCCCCGAATGCCGCATATTGTTCGCTGTTCGGCGAACGGGCGAACACCCGATGTTCAAATCGAACTTGCCTTTGACTTGAACATCGGGCTCATCCCTAGTAGTAAGCTATTAGTGCCCACGCATCCAGAGCAGTGGTCCAGGGATTTGAGATTCCTACTTATCTCCCCTTATGGTCCGCAGGGCTTCCAGGCCAGATCTGAGCAATTCTGATAGGTCAGCACTGACACAGAGCATCGCTCGAATCCATCCCGGACATCTGTAGAATGAAGAAAGAGAAGAACAGGGATTTCAAATTCCCAGACCATTGCTCCAGCTGCATGGGCACTGACATCTCATGAAACACAGCGGGGCCCAGGGGGAGTGGGGAGGCTGTAAAGCAGTGATGGCAAACCTTGGCACCCCAGATATTTTGTAACTACATTTCCCATGATGCTCAACTACACTGCAGAGTGCATGAGCATCATGGGAAATATAGTTCCAAAACATCTGGGATATCAAGGTTCGCCATCACTGCCTTAGAGTGTTAGTTCACCTTTTGAACTAACTCATTCTATCCAATGAGCTGGGAGCTGATTCAGGAAGTAGTAAATTTAACATGCAAATTATAGGGGATGAATTAGACCATGCAGTGTGGTATATTAGTTATGTGAATCATAAGTCTGATATTGCGAATCATTTGGCATGGTTCACACATATGCATTTTAGCTACATATTTAGCTGTATACCTGGATATACATTTTACAGTGAACTTGTGCTTTTATGTGCTCTTAAAGTGTTACTAAACCCACAACAGTAAAATCAGTCTGTATATGCAGTAAAGCATGCTTGTTATACTCACCATGGAACCTAAAGGGTTAATCCTGCGCATTGTATAAAAAGGCTGGTTGATCCTGTCTTCTCTGATTCACCCCTTCTTCCACAGTCCCCAACATATCTCCTGATAAGACAGAGTCTTGGAGTCACTCTGCACATGCTCAGTTTGGTGTGTATTGCTAGAGAGTTTATTTTTTTGGGAGAGTGCATATGATCCGCACAGGGCCAATCAACACTGTTCAGACAGAGAGTGAAGGGTCCTGCAGTCTCATAGGACAGTCAGAGTATAATGAAAACTCCTCCTACAAGCTTTAACCAGACACTGATAGAAGTCATAAGAATGCTATATACTGCTGATGAGAAAAGGTATTTAGCCTTCATATTTACTAAAATAATTTCATTTATATGTTCAGTGTACTGTGGGAGATCAGATATAGTGAATGCAGGGTCCTGGGTTTAGTAACACTTTAAAGTGTACATAATTCCCAACTTCTCTTGTTTGCTTTTAATCTATTCAAATGTATTATTAAAATTGTTTTCTTATATCTGTGTGATAAGTGCAAAAATATACCTGTTGATTCTGCCAGAGATCCAGTAAGCTTGTAGCTTTCTGTACACTGTGCCACTGGGGCACTAAAAAAAAATCTCAAGCAGTGTTTCCAGCTCTGCCTAGGTCACTTCTAAAAATTACAGAACATCCCCCCGACCGTGTTATGAGATAAGAGGAAGTGTTTTAGAGGGGGTAGTCTAGAGTGAAAGCAATGCTCTTTTTTAGATACAGTACACTGAGTGGGCATTGTGATCCTAGGACAAGAAATTTGTTTATGGTGGGATGAAAATAAAGGGGAAAAATTCCTGGATAAAGAAAAACCAATGCAGCTACCACATCTAAGGTCTCAAAGGCTGCAATATAATAAAATTATGTTCTTGGGTTTAAATTTAAGTGAACCTGTTGCATTTTTTTACATGGTCAATTCATGGGTTCACTTTAAGCGAGTGAGGACAACACATACAATGTCAATCCTGTAGATACAACTATTGCTGTCCCAAGGGTATTAGTCATAATATTTCACTGTAGGAAATTTACACTGTTCACGTCACAGGATGAAAAAAAAAAAACGCCAATAATGATAACAAAATAAAGAAAAAGCGATATTACACCAAATCTCCCAACCTCTTCCCAATAAACTTATGTAAACCATTCTCAGCTCCATCCAGACTGTCAATCATGATTAAACTGCATTAGCCGTGACAGTAGGGAATTCAGAAAGATAAATTGTTAATAATGTAGCCGACTGTCACATTTCCCATTAATTTGTATAGAGCTGGAGAAGAGATACGCTGCAAAGTTCTGTTTAAAATGCCCGTTTTATTGTAACTCCCCTAAAGTGGTCTTCAGGGAATTCCTAAACTTATATTATATCAGAGAGCGAGAGATGGGAAAATCACATTTTATTGTGAAAAACCCAAAACTGTTGTCTTTAGGTGTCTTTGGCAGGGTTACCAGGCGGAATTTTAAGTGATGTAAAGAAAAGAGGTCTTTAGGGAGCGCCTGCTTTAATGTATCCACAGGATAAATACACAATGATAAGATGAATTCCCTTCCTTTTCTGCAAATACACCTGAACTTTGACCCGAGGAGACTAGAACCTCCAGGGTAATATATACATTTAATCTATTGCTGTCTTCGAATGATACATTTCTTATACCAGGATCGTTGCAATGCAACGTTACATTGAAAGACAAGTGAGCGCCAATTGTTTCAACTTGATAGCTTTGGATAATTCAAGATTGCCAGTAATCTGATAAATACCGCACCCAAGTAATACCCATAGATCATATTTATGTCAATGTTACAGATGTAACACATATCACATACATCATAAACCCTGATTTTCCATTCCAATCTTTAGGTACAGATATCAGATATCAACCCACCTCAGAGGATGGTTTTGCCCCATATACATGGCAGGAAAGCAAGAAGTCACACTCCAAGGATGTCAGATCACATGTAACTTTATTAAAGCCTAACTTCATGTTTAAAGTCGCTTTAAATAATTAATTTGGGCCAAGCTGGCTCAATTAAACTATTAACTGCACTAGCAGGTGCACTTGCTGGGTGTGCAGTATTAAAGCGATTGTAAAGTCTTGTTTTTTTTTCCATAAAAATAACAAACATGTTATACTTACCTGCTCTGGGCAGTGGATTTGCACAGAGCAGGCCTGATCCTCCTCTTCTCAGGTTCCTCTTCTGTGCTCCTGGCCCCTCCCTCCTGTCGAGTGCTCCCTCAGCAAGCAGATTGCTATCGGGCACCCGAGCCGAGTCACAGCTCCCTGTGTCCATTCAGACATGGAGTAACCCGCCCCCTCTCTCTCCTGATTGGCTGACTGACTTTGATTGACAGCAGTGGGAGTCAATGGCGCTGCTGCTGTGTCTCAGCCAATCAGGAGGGAGAGTCTTGGACAGCTGAGACACTCGTGGACATGAGTAAGCACATCTGTGTGAAATGTGTCAACTGAGCACCTTTTTTGGATTGATGTTTGTCATGTTTGTTTGATTTTATGGACTTTCAATAAATTCTTTTGATTTTACTTCTGGATGTGCCTGCTATTATTCTTTTTTTTCCATTGGATTTCCCTGGCTGCGGACCAGGCAGGCACCCGGATCTATTCAGCAGCTCATCAGATTGTCACAGGTGGCTTTGAGCGGTGTGTTCCCAGCTCTTTCTCTCACCCGTGGACATCGCTGTACAGAGATGGAGCTCAGGTAAGTATTTAGGGGCCGAGGGCGGCTGCTGCACACAGAAGGCTTTTTATCTTAATGCATAGAATGCATTAAGATAAAAACCCTTCTGACTTTACAACCCCTTTAACTGTATGTAGCTGAGGCTACATACAGTATAAAGCACTTTGTTCTGATAGAACTTCCTATCCCACTCCTGGAAGAAAATTGATTGGGGCTGAGCACTGCTCAGCCATTCAGGGGAAAGTTTGTATTCCTGACTTCATTCATCTACCTCTCTGCTTCAGCCAACCAGAAGAAGCTTTGTATTCGTTCATAGCTGAGGCTACTACAGTTAATACAGCATGCCCAGCAAGTGCACCTGCTAGTGTAGTAAAGAGTTTGTTAGGGCCACCTTGGCCCAAATAAACTATTTAAAGGGACATGAAATGTGGAGATAGACTTTAAAGTCAGACAAAGCACACTACAGCTCCACCTAGGACCACCCTTCTTTAACATTTCACCCAATACAGACTAGAACACATCTCTTTGATGAAGCCCTTATTGAGTGAAACATTAGAAAGGGCGGTCCTAAGTGGGGCTACAGTGTGCTTTGTCTGGCTATAATAAAGTTGGATGGGATTTGACATTATTGACATCTCTGCTTTCCCGCTGAGTTTGTGGAGCAAGGTTGGGCTCCCTTTGGTTAACACCCAGAATTCAAGAGGTGAGGGATTTTCATGCAGGCTTGCAGCAGTGACATCTCTTTATGAGATTGATTTCCTAAAACTGGAGAGTGCAAAATCTGGTGAAGCTACGCGTGGCAGCCAACCAGCTTCTAACTTCAGCTTGTTCAATCAAGCTTTGGCAATAAAACCTGGAATCTGATTGGTTTCTATGCAGAGCTGCACCAGGTTTTGCACCTTTCAGTTTTAGTAAATCAATCCCTATGTGTCTTTCACACCATATACATGTCACAATTTAGTGAAATAGGCTTTAAGTGTATGCAAAGGCATATTTGTTTTTTGTTTTTTTGCAAAGAATAGGAAATGGTTAGACCCTTTTCCATATTTTACTGGGGATATTCACACTCTCTCCACTCTCACCTTTCTCCTGGGTATCATTTCTACTGAGACAGGGAGTGAAGGGAAATCAAGAAATTTCAGGTAAAAGGTGGGGAAAATCCTTCAATGGGTATGCCTATTTCTGTGACAACTCTCTAGGATAGGAATTCCCCAAACTGTTAAAGCTGAACTGTGGTTTGGGCCGCAGTCACCTGCTTGCCTCAAATCTAGAGGTTGAAGACAGCACTGGAAGCTGCTAGGCTAAAGCATATGATAAGTAATACAATTAATTCCTGCACCCCAAGACTTGGAGTTTGACTGGGAGGTTATGATTTGACTTATTCCCAGAGTCTAGTTTTAAAAGTGCAAGCTCAGCATCACTAAGTCTGGGCTCATTTACATCAGATGCCTTGGGGCTACACTGCCAGTTTACACTACACTATTGTGGATGGGGCCACAGGGACAGGGAGTTCACCCCCTAGAGGACAGGTTAGAAACCAACAGCCATTTAGTTACCTTAACACTTCAGTTCTCAGAGGCTTATTCCTTTTCCGACTTGGAATCAACAGACACTGCTACCTCCTCTTCCTCTCTCAACAGGCGATTAACCATTACAGGTTGCACGCTCAGAACATGGCCCCATACCTCTCCGGTCTCTCGTGGCCCTCTCTACACACTTAACATGCGAATTCCCTGGTTACTCGTTTACTCCAAAGCACTAACTGCAGGAAGACACCACTCTGTACTTATTGCAAGGCCTTGCTTCCGTGACCATCCGGCCAAATGTCTAGGATGACCCTAGTCCACATCGGGACTCAACATGAGTATCTCAACATGTGGTGAGGGACACAAAGTGCACCTGTCTTCCTACCTCACAGAGCCACAATCACCAGCTTCCACCCAAAACTGGCAGCCATTTCTGAAGATTATGTCTTAACCTAGAAGATTATGTGTCAGTGTATTTAGAAGTACTAATCTCAAAGAATTTCCCAATACCTCTGTTCTGTCACAGCCCAAGGCTGCGTACTGTAACTTAGAAGGTTGAATGGCTTCACTCCCACTACAAGATTCTTCAGATACACCAATGTTACACTGAGCCCCGTTCACACCAGTGCGACTTGTCATGCGATTTGACAGTTCCAAATCACATGGCAAGTTGCACCCCATTGCCGCCAATTAAATTGTTCATATCGCTGCAACTCATGTAACAGCGATTATAAAAAAAGGTTCCTGCGCTACCTTTTACCGATTTCATGGGGACTTGCCTAGACTTCTGTTAAATGAAGTTGCAAGCCGCAATGAAATCGACAGTCTAAATTGCACTGAACCAGGGCTTAGGCTGATCAGAGGCACTTCCAGTAGGAAAAGACACAACACTTTCTCACGTGAATGAAAGTGTTTTTTACTGTAAAGTTCAGGGTTTTCATACACATCTCACATTATTCTTCATACATACAATATGTAGCAAGGTCTCCGGCCTTGTCCAGTCTAATAAGGACCTCCAAGACCAAAGAGAGCCGACATCCTTCAAAATGTAGTGGGTTGTGAGGCATAGTGGGTGCAAAGATGGTGAAAGTCATTGGGCACCAGACACTTCTTGGATGTAAAAGAAGTTTTTTTTCTTTTGACAGTCCTTTTTGTATTTTTGGGGGAAAGAGGGATAGGGCCAGGACACCCTTAAGTAGTTAAAGATTCAATTGGCAGACTCTGAGACTTCAATAGGAAGACAGCTGTGCAGGGAAAGGCCCCAGCAAGGTACCACATCTGCACATGTAGGAATGCTTTCTTCTATGGTAACAGTCTTTAACAGTTGCTAACTCAAACGTAACAGTCCTTTCAGATTCACTACAACTGCCTCTTGTAATTCTTCAACACTGATCTCCCGGTCTCTCACTAGACCCACTGATTCACTGACTCTGAATCCCTTAAGCTCCTCCAAGGTTTGCAGTGGTATCCCCTCAAGCGTCATCCACGCTTCCCTACTGGGTCCCTAGCTAGGTACTCCAGATACTTCTCAAGCTTCACCCCCGCTAACCGGCAAGGTCCCCAGCTTGACTCACAAGGCTGCTCTGCAAGCGTCTCCTCCGCAGGTTGGGTCCCTGACTTGATCACCGCCTGAAGTTTCCTAAATCTCCACCATGCCCGTTCGGTGAGAATATGGTTCCGGTACTTGCTCCAGTTACTCACTGTGGTCCCTGGTAAAGGTGGTTGGTCCCTTTGTGGTAACAGCTTCCCTTATACCTCCGACCACTGACAGGTTCTCCGACCGATAGAACCGTCACTTCTGGTTGGACTGCAAGCCGCAGTCCCAACCCTGTGCTGCCCTCTTTCTTCTGGATAGGCCCTTACACAGCCCGTCAGCCAGATGCCCCCAGGATAGGCCCAATCTCTGGCCTAGGAGCCCGGGGTGTACGACACACATCCACCCAGACAGCCCTCCAAGTGGCACAGAACACAGATCACCTGATTCCACCCAAATATATAGATGCTCCCAGCAGGCCAAGGGATTCAAGAAAACCCCTGCCCATTGGCTGGGATAACCCATATACCCATAATCTGACCTTGGGTTGCCCTTCTCATATCTAGTAACCCCCAGTACCCACCTAATCTAATGTTGCTGCGGTGTGTGTTGAAAAATAGTGCTGCATGCAGTACTTTTTCAATGCAGTGGGGTTTTGACATGGATCACCGCATCACAGCACCACTGCAGCGAATAGAATCTGTATTGAAAAATCACTTGTGACATATCAATAAAGTTCTGTGAAAAAAATGTCTGTGCTGGGATTTGTTAACCAGCTTGGCCGCTGCACTATGGCCAGGTAGGAAGCTCACTAATGCTAAGCCTGTGATTTTATCAGGCTTATACTTTCTGAGCTGCATTGAGGATGTGCTATAGACACCCTTGACTCTGTCAGTGTCATTTAAGGAGGCCGTCTCAATTGGCCTTGTGGGTGGCATGGAATTGGGTTGAAGATACAGGCCCCCAGTATTTATAAAACCTAGTCTATTGCAGGGACCAGCTGTTTGAATTGCATTATTGAATTGAGTGGGTCTCTAAGGCAATAACAGACTAGTAAACTGCTGTGTGTTCTCTTTACTTGGAGGCAGATTCCTTTTCATTTGAACTCTGTATTTATTAATACATTCTTAAAGCCCAACTCTGGGTACAACAAAAAATACCCTTTCAGTGTGAGAGGGAGCCACTGCAAGGGTGTCAGGAAGGCACTAGCCATAGTACAGATGAAGCCTCAAGATGTACATGGGTGTGCATGCACAGATGTGCGGTTGCCCATTCACGAGTGCAGAACCGTTCGCGAGGCATAACTATTCACGAGTGCATAACTGTTCACGAGCGCATAACTGTTCGCGAATGCATATGCGCATCTTGCACACGCCCGTCGCTAATGGTGCCAATGGGACTGTTTAAACTGCAGAAGTTCTGTTAGCCAGTGCTGTCTGATCTACAGCTATTACCCGTGTCCCTGTATCTGTTCGCTGTCTTGCACATGATACTCCTGTTTGAGCATCTACTTTTTCAGACTTTTTTTTGTATGTATCTGTGCGTATTTTTGTGCATTTTTGCACATATGCATTCGCGTACATTTTTTTCTTGTTCTGCAGTGGGTAAATGGGCATTTGTGCGCATGAGGCGTAAATTATGGACCAAAATTGCAGATATTTCTATTTATTTATTTTTTAACTGATGAATGCACGCCGCTTGTTTACGCGCCTGTGTACATAGGCATATTAGAATAATTGGGCTGTATTTTAGCTCAGTAAATAAAAAACTGTACTGAGCTTTTTCAAGCTGCAGTATGCAAGAGGCCTTCCTGTGTTACTTGTGTGAATGACTCAGCTTGCATTGACCTCACTTAAATGCTGCCTGCCCTGACCTTGGCCTGTCTCTGGATTTGCTCTGCCTTCTGCTAATCTGCCTGATTCTACATTCCTGACTTCTGCTTGTATCCTGACCATTCTCTGCCTGCTGTATATGCCTGTATCTGACCATCTGTTGCTGACTGGGCCCGTCTGACCTTGCAACCAGTTATTCACCCATCCTGCTCTGCATGCTACCTGGTCCCTGCTGGTTCTGCACCTACCAGCTGCCTGTCAAGCACCTGCCGCCTGCTGTCTGCCCAATCCGGGGTCTGCTGTCTCTGCTGCCATCTACTGTTCCAGCGATCTGATCAGTCTCTAGTGAAGCACCTGTTACTTACTGCGGCTGACGGACATCTTACAGGCACTCATACCTCTACACGCTCTCGCAGCCACTGTAACAACATCAATGGTCTCAGAGCCGGGGCTGTACGAGAGACCTCCCTCTACATGTCATGCTCTGCCACAAGGTACGTGACAAAGGGTATTTTTGGTTGTGCCCAGAGTTGGACTTGTTAATAAATATAGAGTTCAGTTAAAAGGGAATATTTCTTCAAATAAAGAGACCCTACAGCAGTTTACTAGTTGAATGTTCCATAAGTCTAGGGGATTGCAGAGTAGACTTTATTACTTTCCTTTTACTTGCTCTAACTGACTTATTTGATCTGCTCAACCAGTCCCCCTCAGCCTCACATCTAAGCTGCTCTCAGTTGTGACTCCTCCATCTCCAAATACAAGACAAGGGTCTGCTTATCCACACAATGGGGTGGAATGGGGGGGGGGGGGGTCAAGAGGTTCTTCAAAGCCTCTATCACGGTTTGTTGAGGGTTGTTTTTGTACCTCTGCAATTATGTTTCTTACTTACTTACGGTACTTTTGCTTCCAGCTGCTTCTGGCCCTTTTCTGGCACTTTTTGTTCACATATAACAATTAGTATTTTTTGCTAGAAAATTACTTAGAACCCCCAAACATAATATATTTTTTTTTACAGCAGAGCCTCTAGAGAATAAATTGGTGGGTTTTTCAATTTCTTATGTCACATAGTATTTGCGCAGTTATTTTTTTGGGGGGGGGAAAGTACACTTTTTTGAATTTCGCTTTTTGAATTTTTAAAGAGGAAGTTACGTTCAGTAAATAGGTAGGAAACATGTCACGCGCTAAAATTGTGCACACCTGCGCAATGGTGACAAACGGTCTATAAGACCCCAAATCCCTCCTCTGCACTTAAAGCATTCAAAACACCAAGATCGATGTTTCTAAATGCTTTCTATTTTCAAAAGATGGTGCCAATGGTTTCTGAGTAAACAGTAAGTGATGTCATGTCATTGCTTCCAGGTTACTATTACGAACAGGGGATCAAAGCCCATTCCCGCTTTGTTCGGCTGACCGGCCAGATGGCGAACGCACCGACTGATCGCTTGGGTCTCCCGGTTGGACAGGAGAGCCTGAGAGAGCCGCAGAAAGCTCCTTACTCTGAAACCGGGAGTTAGGCTTTAAAACCCTTTTTTTTTTTCTTTTTACTTTACCTATTCATGTTCAGCTTTACATTTTGGGCTCAGCATTTCTTGTATTTAGCTGCAGTGATAGAAGTGAAATCTCTCTTTAGTAATACATAAATGCCTAATTTAGTGTCCTGGCTAATGTTGTACATTTACTCAAGTCATTATCCCCATTTCTAGCAGATAGCACTACACTGAGAGATAAAAGACAATGGGATGGAATCCATGAAATGAACAGATCGCCGTTCGCCAGCTCTGGCCAACGCGAACCTTTCTTATGTAGAGAGCACATCAAATGCAATTCTGTTTTGATTAATAATTCTCTCAAGTTTCTGTACAGTTCACTTGTCACATGAATATTGAATATGAATGAGAGTTCTAGTAAATTATATACCTAATTTCAAATAGAAAATGACAACAGAGAAAAATAAATGATTTTGTTTGAAAAGTGGTTGAAGTGGGTCCAGGAACACAAATAAATGATTTGCTCATATCTTAAAATAATTATACTATTATATGTGGCTTGGCCGAAGAAAGCAGTTTCATAATTCATTACAATTTCTTTGAAAATTCCATTCCTTCCTCATATGGAATATCAGTTTTGGGTGAATTCTAGTTGTTTTGATTTTCACACTTTAAAGCGGAATTTCACCCTAAAGGGGAAGTTCTGCTTTATGTCCTCTTCCCCCCCTCCACTTCTTCAGGAACTTTTTTTTTATTTGGGTTGAGGTAGGGTTGCCACCTCATCCCTTTAAAACTGATCACATATGAATTACACAGGTTCTGAGGCTGATTAAGGTGGTAATTGAACTCACTTGGTCTGCATTAAATTAGCCTCAGAACCTGTGTAATTCATATGTGTTTGGGTTTAAAGGGATGAGGTGGCAACCGTAGGGTGAAGGCACCTAGTTTTCTCAGGCACCCACTTCCACTTCCGCTGGAATCGCCTGGAACCTTCTGGGACATGTCACAAGTCCCAGGAGGTTGCGGACCACAGCTGTGAAGACACAAGGGGGTTGATTTACTAAAGGCAAATAGACTTGCGCTTTGCAAAGTGCAGTTGCACTCTGCAAGTGTAATTACTCCAGAACGTAGGGAATGAGCAAAAACTCTGCTGACTTGCATCATCCAATCACGCACAAGCAAAAATGCTGTTTTTTTCATTTTCCCTGCACGTGATTGGGTATCCTTTGTAAAGTGAAGCTTTACTACATTTACTAAGCTCAGGAGCAAGTGCACTTGCAGAATGCAACAGCACTTTGCAAATTGCACAGTCTATTTGACTTTAGTAAATCAATCCCCAGATTCACAGCCGGTTTCCCACACTTAACATGCCGGCACTGGGGACTCGAAGACTAGCAAAGAACCTGGCCAGGTGAGGATCCCTGGCAAGGTAAGTGTCCTTTTATTAAAAGCCAGCAGGTACAGTATTTGTAGCTGCTGACTTTTAAATATTTTTAAACTTGTCTGAAGAACAGCTTTAAGGAGACTGCAAGATATTAATATCCCCAAGGTTATAAAGAGCCATTACTTTCCATGTTTAATGCTACAACAAGGTAGAACACCGACAATAAAATGTTAAATAAATTACTTTAACCTATTCAAGGGAAGAAGGAGACCTATTTACCAAACTCAGATTATTGAATTGGACCATTCAGGAACTTAAAGCTGAACTCTGGGCTCTAAAACTTTCAATGGAATGTATTCCTCAATAGCGACAAAGGATATAAATTACTTTTTTGTTCACCAAATACCTTTACAAACCAAGATATTACATTGTTAAAGTAGCAGCAACATCATTACTGTGCTGCACATGGCCTGTGCAGAGAGCAGAGCTATAGGAGGAGCCCAGCAGGCCCCACCCACTATAGGCTACCTGCAGAAAACTGCAGGAGTGGGCGGAGACAAAACAAGTCCACCTGCACAATAAGAGAGAACAGCAGTGACTGGTCTTTATTACAGGAAGCTCCTGCACAGTTTCACACTGGATTACAGATTTAGAAGAAATACACAGAGCACACCTAGTAATATGAAAATAGTTCACCCCCCCTCCCCCCACAGTGCCCACAGCTTATAAATCATCTTTTAACATTAAAATATTGCCACTATATACCTTTTTGGATGATCTGTATACCACAGTCAGTGATAAACTCCACAGTTTCTCTATTGCTGAGAGTTCAGAAGGGCGGATATTTCCACTACAGCCTGTATACACGCCCACATGTGTGATGTCAATATCATGTGACCTGGCTAGCTCTGTACCAACAAGTAATTATTCTCTCCAGCATAAAAGACACAACTGAGCATGTGCAGGTTGGCTACTCTGCCTGTCTTAGCTGGCTTTCCCCAGATAAACAGTGCGGGGGGGGGGATAAAACAGCCTTTTTACACAATGCAGAGGATTAACCCATTAAGTTCCACAGTGAGTATAACACGTATGCTATCTTGCATATACAGACGGATTTTACTGTTGTGGGTTTAGTAACACTTTAAATGCTCATTAGATATGAACAAATGAAAAAAAACACTCGCCCAAATGTGCTACATGTGCAATTAACAAGGTTGCTGCAGCTTAATAATATAATATACCATAGAGAATAGTTGGAGAAAAGAACACTGCGCTCTCTTCTAGCTGATCTAAAAGTGCTGGTGCATAATATATGAAACATACATAAAGTGCAAATCGAAATGAACCAATGCTGTAAACATACATAAAGTGCAATTCAAAAGAAAAGTTCTCAAGCATAAACTGGATACCACAGATTATCAAAAAATGTGAATGTGAAAAAAAGTCCAGTATGTGAATCTAAGTATGCTCCCAGTGAAAGATGTACAAAACACTTCCTCATCCGGAAATTCCATACACAGGTACTCCACAAATGTGCGCACCCTGGAGGGGGCAGGCAAGGGGGATCACAGTGAATACCTGCGCATTTGTGGAGCACCTGTGTATGGAATTTCCTGATAAGGAAGTGTTTTGCACATCGTTCACTGGGAGTATATTTGGATTCATATATTGGAGTTTTTGATGTTTTTTTGATAATCTGTGGTATCCACAACAGTTTATGCTTGAGAACTTTTCTTTTGATTCGCACAGCACTTTATGTATGTTTACAACATTGATTCAGCATTGATTCATTTAGATTTGCACTTTATATACGTTTCATATATGTACTGGCACTTTTATATAAACTAGAAGGGAGCACAGTGTTCTTTTCTCCAACTATTAAATGCTCATTAGGTCTAGGGGTGGAGGAAAAAGATGTAATGCTGTCCTTATTCCTTGCTCAAGCAGGCTCTGGCGCTCTCCTCTGGTCTTCGAGATGCATGGTTGTGTGACTCTGAGAGGTACTTACTGCCATGAAGGTCAGGCTATGGATGGTCAATGCCCCCATAGGAAAATAAATGGAACTGTGCCAGGTTAGCTGGCTGATGGTGACAGGCTTCATTCCACCATTCTCCTACCAATTCCCCATTCTTGGGGACAGCACTTTGCTTTGACCTTTTATGTTTGGAATACAGAGAGTTAACAAATTTGTTTTCTTTGTATTTCATGTCCTGTTAATAATGCTGTATACCATGCCTATTAAATTTGATATTTATACCTAAAAGTGCTGCTACAGCATTTTAGCACCAGAATCTTTTCATGTATGGTTGTTTCGACGTGATAAGTGCTGTGTATACAAAAAAGGCAATTAATGTCAAACTATTTTTCCATGTAACTAAGGGTGCAAATTGTTACATACATGCTGAAGAATATGCCATATAAAATGACAGAACAGGTTTTTTTTTTTTTTATTTTAATGGAGCATACTGTATATTTTAGCACTCAATAGAGTATTTGTATGTATATGTATATATATATATATATATATATATATATAGAAAAAACAGTTTAACCTTTATTTTAGGTATAATAATATTAGGATTAATTAATATAAAAAAATAATTACTTTTGCTACTAGTCATTGTAATATTACAACCATCATTTTCAGCCTCTCAGCCAGGGTACATGTACTGAAGATGTGTTTGGGTGTATTTCTGTTTGGCAAAGTATTATTTTAAATAGAACAGTTTATTAACAAATAAATAATTTCATATTTTTTAAAGTTTTTTTTAACTTATTTAATAATTTTTATTTGTTAAGTGTTAAGGCCTCAGGCACACATGATGTTTAAAAAATGCCAGCGCTGCTCTCAGTAAAAAGCAGCGTTAAAAATGCACCTTTAGCCACATTTTTTAATAGCATTTATGGGAGTCCATGTGCGTTTTTACACGTTTTTGAGCATTAGCGTTTTTACAGTAAAACACTCCCTAAAATGTAAAAATGGCTAAAAAAAGCCAAACATGGCTAAACATGGCTAAAAGCTTGTTGTAGTTACGCATTTAGCAGCGTTTTTTTTGGAGCTTGCCATTTTTGCAGCTAAACAGCCCCTGCTCCTGAATGCACTGGCCGTCATTTTTTTCACTGCCCCTAAAGGCTTATGGCTCTAAACTCCTCTGAAAGTTTATGTGTGCATGAACACATAGGCTAACATGGAGGGAAGTTCAGAGGCAGTAAAAGAAAATGCCAGATGCTCCTAAAAGTAGCTGCAAAATCCTGTGTGCATGAGCCCTTAGCATTAAAGAATGTTTGCATGATATATATAAACTGAAACATTGACTGACTGCTCACATGCTTATTTGGTAAATCTGCGTTTATACCTCCATCTACCTTAAACTGAACATTGACTTGCTTACATGCATATTTGGTAAATCTGTTTGTCACCACTGTTTCAACTCCATCTGTAGCCATGCTCACATTATTTCATTGTTTATTTAGCTATTAAGCCTTACCTAAATTATGGGTTCCCTTATCTTTACAATTTTGGCCTTTAGTCCTCTTGCAGTTTGATTGTGGTGTGAAAAGTTTTGCTCTGCTAGCTGTGTGCCTAATATTACCTCCTGATTGATTAATTGCCAGATTCAACCCACACCCAACACAGTATAAAAACAAGGCCTTCTTTTCGGGGGAAAACATACAGGGGGTTCTTCCAAAGAAGTGGGGTTCTTTAAATAAGTGACACTTCCACTCTTGCACTTCAGCGATTTGCACAAAGCAAACCACAGCAGACTGCAGATGACCTCATTTCCAAATTATCTCACCTTCCTCTCTGAAACATGCACTCTTTATCTCTCCTTTTCACAATTGCAGCCTCTCTCCTCAAACTCTCTTTTCTTCACCCCTCTTCTCCACCCCACAATCTGTACATATCACCCCCACTTCTCCCCTCTCCCTATTATTGCACTCATCACCTCTTTCTAACGCTAAGCCCACTTGCTAACAAACCCCCCAGGATACTGAAGCATGTCCCCTCATACAAATCGTATTCTCATATTACCTCCCTTACTTTTCTGCTTCTCCTAACCGCTGGAGATATTTCCCCAAACCCTGGGCCTCCCTTATTTAACTGTACGCAAAACACCCATCACCATCACCCTACACCCTCTGGCAGTTCTCGCAATCTACGCAATTTAATCTCCATTCCTCTTCTTCCCAACGCCAGCCTCCCTCTCTCCTGCACCCTCTGGAACGCTCGCTCTGTCTGCAACAAACTCACCGCTGTTCATGACCTCATTGTCACTAATTCCTTTAATCTACCTGCTCTCACCGAAACCTGGCTCCTCGAATCTGACACCCCTTCTCCTGCTTCCCTCTCCCAGGGTGGCCTTCACTGGACTCACTCCCCTAGGCCTAATGGATGCAAGGGAGGTGGAGTGAGATTCCTCCTATCCCCCCAATGCACCTTCCAGGTTATTCACTCTCCTCCTTCTCTTCCCCTCTCATCATTTGAAGCTCACTGTATACATCTATTCTCTCAAACTTCCCTGAGAATTGCTGTGATCTACCGGCCCCCTGGACCATTATCGACTTTCCTTGATGAGTTTTCTGCCTGGCTACCCTACTTTCTCTCTTCTGAAATTCCCACAATCCTTCTCGGTGATTTCAACATCCCTGCTAATACAAACACTCCTGCTACTTCTAAACTTCTTAGTCTAACCTCTTCATTTGACCTGAAGCAATGGGTACAGGCTTCTACTCACTCTGATGGCAACACCCTTGACCATGTATTCTCCTACCTATGCGCTCCTTGCAACTTCTCAAACAATCCTTTCCTCTCTCCGACCACCACCTTATTAGTTTCTTTCTCTCCCTGTCTCCCACCACCTTTCCCTCCAATCGCCTAACCATCACCCGTAGAAACTTTCGCAACTTCAACTCTTCTCTCCTCTATTCTGCTACTGACCACCTCTATGACAAAATCTCTCCCCGGTCCTGCCCCAACCAAGCCACTTCCATCTACAATAAATCCCTGTCCTCCACCCTGGACAAGCTCGCTCCCCTCACTACACGCAGAATTAGGCCTCGACCCCTACAACCCTGGCAAACAGATGACATCAAAATTCTCAAAAAACGTAGCCGCGCTCTTGAGCGTCTATGGCACAAGACTTATGCCCCGTACACACGGTCGGATTTTCTGACGGAAAATGTGTGATAGCACCTTGTTGTCGGAAATTCCGACCGTGTGTAGGCTCCATCACACATTTTCCATCGGATTTTCCGACACACAAAGTTTGAGAGCAGGCTATAAAATTCCGTTGTCGGAATTTCCGATCGTGTGTACACAAATCCGACACACAAAGTGCCACACATGCTCAGAATAAATAAAGAGATGAAAGCTATTGGCTACTGCTCCGTTTATAGTCCCGACGTACGTGTTTTACGTCACCGCGTTCAGAATGATCGGATTTTCCAACAACTTTGTGTGACCGTGTGTATGCAAGACAAGTTTGAGCCAACATCCGTTGGAAAAAATCCTAGGATTTTGTTGTCGGAATGTCCGATCAATGTCCGACCGTGTGTACGGGGCATAAGTTTCTCAAAAACTTCAACCAATACAAATCTGCTCTCCAAAAATACCTTTCTTTCCTCCACACTGCCAAGCAGACCTATTTTACAACTCTTATTATCACCGTCTCATCCAGTCCCCGTAAACTTTTCTCTACCTTCAACTCTCTACTTCGTTCTCCACAGCCTCCACCCACTGACTTACTCACTGCCCAGGCGATTGCTAATCACTTCAAAAACAATCCGTGATGAAATCTCCACTCTACAGGTATCTCCCCCAGTTAAGACCCCATATCAACAGGTACAATTGACACTCCCCTTATTCAAATCTGCTACTACAGATGAAGTTGTTAAACTTCTTTCTAACGCCCACCTAACCACCTTCCCCCTGGACCCTATTCTCTCTCAAACACTACAGCCGCCCTCTGATTCTATCCTACACTCTCTAACCCACATCTTCGATCTCTCCCTCCCCTCTGGCATTTTCCCCAATGCTCTAAAACATGCACTGGTCACCCCCATACTTAAAAAGCCATCCTTGGACCCTACCAATCTTAAAGTGGAGTTCCCACTTAAAAAAAAATTAAAAGTCAGCAGCTGCAAATACTGCAGCTGCTGACTTTTAATAATCGGACACTTACCTGTCCCAGGGTCCAGCGATGCGGGGGATCGAAGCCCCGCTCATCCCAACCCTCCGCTCGACGGCGCCGGCATCCTAACTGTGGGCACCCGACTGTGGCTTCACAGCCGGGCACCCACTGTGCATGCACGAGCTGCGCCGCGCGCCGTCACTGGCCGTGCAATCATCTGGGACCGGTCACGGGACAAGAAGAAGGGGGGAGAGGCGATCTCCCTTCCTGCGCCGAGGGAAGTGATGTCAGGAGCCCAGGCACCGAAGGAGGCAGACTGCGAGGGACCCCCTAGCAACAGGCATTTAGAGCTAAGTAAAAAAAAAAATTTTCTCCAAATGTTTTTTTTTAATACTTTTAAGCACTTTAATATTTTTTTGTTGGGGGATGGAACTCCACTTTACCAACCTACGCCCTATGCTCCCCTTTTACTCTAAACTCCTTGAACGCCTGGGTTCTTTACTGTAAGAGCGGCAAGGATGTGGAATTCCCTTCCACAGGCGGTGGTCTCAGCGGGGAGCATCGATAGCTTCAAGAAACTATTAGATAAGCACCTGAATGACCACAACATACAGGGATATACAATGTAATACTGACACATAATCACACATAGGTTGGACTTGATGGACTTATGTCTTTTTTCAACCTCACCTACTATGTAACTATGTAACTATGTAACAACCAACTGAGTGACCACCTCATTAAGAATAACCTTCTTGATCCCCTTCAATCTGGATTTCGCCCTCAACACTCCACAGAAACTGCTCTTTTAAAACTCACAAATGACCTACTAACTGCAAAAACCAACGGACACTATTCTGTACTCCTACTTCTGGACCTTTCAGTTGCCTTTAAAACAGTTGACCACCCCCTCCTCCTCAAAAAACTTTACTCCCTTGGTCTCTGTGACTGTTCTCTTCAGTGGCTCTCACCCTACCTATCCCAACGCACCTTCAGTGTCACTTACAATTCAATTTCCTCCACTCCTCTTCCCTTCTCCGTTGGGGTCCCCCAAGGTTCTGTTCTTGGACCTCTTTTATTTTCAATCTACACCTCTTCCCTGGGTCAGCTGATCAGCCTCTCATGGCTTTCAGTATCATTTCTACGCTGACGACACACAAATCTATCTCTCCACCCCTCAACTCACTCCATCAGTCTCCTCACGCATCACTAACTTACTAACAGACATATCTGTATGGATGTCACACCACTTCCTCAAACTCAACTTGTCCAAAACCAAGCTTATAATATTTCCTCCCCCATGTGCCTCTTCCCCTGACTTATTTGTCAAGAGCAATGGCACAACCATCCACCCATCCCCACATGTCAGGGTGCTAGGTGTTATCCTGGATTCTGAACTCTCCTTTCGGCCCCACATCCAATCACTTTCCAAAGCTTACCGCCTCAACCTCCGCAACATCTCTAAACTACGTCCCTTTCTAACCAAGGAAACCACAAAGCTCCTGATTCATTCCCTGGTTATCTCTCGCCTCGACTACTGCAACTCACTCCTCATTGGCCTACCTTTAAATAGACTATCCCCCCTAAAGTCCATCATGAATGCTGCTGCCAGACTCATCCACCTTACAAACCGCTCTGTGTCTGCTACCCCTCTCTGCCAATCCCTCCATTGGCTGCCACTCGCCCAACAAATTAAATTCAAAATACTAACATTAAGTTACAAAGCCATCCACAACTCTGCCCCCAGCTACATCACTAACCTAGTCTCAAAATACCAGCCTAATCGCCCTCTTTGTTCCTCCCAAGACCTCGTGCTCTCTAGCTCCCTCATCACCTCCTCCCATATCCGCCTCCAGGACTTCTCCCGAGCCTCGCCCATCATCTGGAATTCACTACCCCAATCTGTCAGACTGTCTCCAAATTTATCCACTTTTAGGCGATCCCTGAAAATTTTCCTCTTTAGAGCAGCCTATCCTGCCTCCATCTAACAACTGCACTATTTTCTCCATTAGCTCATCCCCCACAGCTATTACCCTTTTGAATAACTTGACCCTCCCTCCTAGATTGTAAGCTCTAACAAACAGGGCCCTCTGATTCCCCCCTGTATTGAATTGTATTGTAATTGTACTGTCTGCCCTAATGTTGTAAAGTGCTGCGTAAACTGTCGGCACTATATAAATCCTGTATTATGATAATAATATATATATATACAGTGGAACCGTCATTTACGAGTACCGCGGTTAACGAGCGTTTCGAAAGACGAGCAACTTTTTTCTTTAAATTCTGACTCGGTTTGCCAGTGTTGTCTCGCAAAACCAGCAGTATTCAAGCTAATGGGGTGTGCAGTACAGCATTTGGCCAGAGGTACGGGGACACTCGGAACGGTTCAGAGCTGTTCGGAAATACGGGAATCACTCGTAAATACTCGAAAACACTCAACAATACTCAGTTCCCGAGTCTTTCCAAACCTTTCCGAGGCTTTCCAATATCAGCCAAGCTGTCCCCGAGTATTTCCGATGCTCTCCGGTGCCCCCCCATCTCTAGCCACATGCAGTTTTGCATGTAATAAAAGTCAATGCAGAACGAATTATCTTCATTTCCATTGACTTCTATGGGGAAACTTGCTTTGATATGCGAGTGCTTTGGATTACAAGCATTCTCCTGGAACGGATTATGCTCGTAATCCAAGGTTCCACTGTACACAGACAGGGAGGATTAGTATTAAACATGTCAAGGGACATTTGAGACCTATACTCTATTTTATAACAGGGCACTTTATATAATATTGAGAAACAAAGAGGCTGATTTACTAAAGGAGTTAAGAATGTTCATTAAAAATAAGAGTGAATATTTATTTCAATTATCCATTTAGGTGCAGATGAAATAAATAAAAAATGGAATTTGCGTTCCACGTGTTTGGATAATTAAAGGAATTCTTCACTTGTTTTGAGGTGAACATACTTTACTGTATTTAAACTAAGTTAAATGTATAAGATGTGTAAACTGTATTGTAACAAATCAAATGTATTGCAAACTAATCCAACCGTTTTTGCAGTAAGTTTTTTGACTTTTTATATGTCAATTTAAATATAAAAACAGATATGAAAACTAAAAGTTCCCCATCCTGGAGTTGTGTTGTGAATGCGTGATTAGAGAAACCTGGAGGATGGCGTTACCATTAAAAATTCTAGTTCTCTGGCTGTAATGCTGATTCACTTACCTAGGACAAGATATCAGCAAATTAAGTCAGACCAAAGTCAGAACTCCTTATCTGCATGCTTGTTCAGTGGCCAGTGACTCAAATTGAAAACATTAGAAGAGCCAGGCAGCTAGAATTTTAAAAAGGAGAAAAAAAGAATGGCAGCCCTGGCTTTTTTTTTTTTTTACACTCTTTAGTTTATGGGTGTATTTACATTAAGGGTTAGATGATCCTATTATTTTTTCAGGTCTCACCCCTACATTTTAGGATGTGATCATTTCATTTTTTTTTTTGTGTCTGCTTATTGAATTGATATCCTTTGCTTATTATACTGTGCACCAAAGTAAGACTTTGCCTAAGTTACAGCTTCCAAAAAATAATGTATTGACTATATATATATCCGCATTGGGTCACATCCTCTTTCTTAAAAGCCTTGAAGAAGGACATTTTCTAAAGATGGCACAATTATTTTAGCCACATTCCTCCTCATTCTTTTGCCCTTACAGCAGGGGTGTCACACTTATTTCATTGCGAACCGCATCAGCTCAGCATTATGGTTGCCTTAAAAGAGCTGGTTGTATCTGTAAAACTAGATTTTCAGAGCACTCCACATCCCTTACATCAGCTGTTAAGTGACTCCACCCCACCATCAGTGCACCCCCTCTTACCTTATGCTACTTCCAGGAAGAAGCTGGAGGAGGAGCTGGGAAGCAGAAATTGCAGGGTCTGGAGGAGGACCAGAGGAGGGCTGGAGTCAGCTGCCGGAGTCTCCTGAATTCTGAGATTAGGGGAATTGGAAAAAAAGAGGTGCTGCAAAGAGGCGCAGGATCTGTAGGAGGAGTTCTGTCTTCCTCTCGGCTGCCAACTACTAAGATGGGAATAAGGGGGCAGAGATGAGCCTTGCTATGGCTGCATGGAGAAGTGCAGGATCTGGCGGAGGAGTTCTGCCCTCCTCTCTGCTTCTGACTGCTGAGACAAGGTGGGGGCAACAACGAGGGCTTTGCTGCCACTGCAGGAGAAGTGCTGGGGCCACATGAAATGACCTGGAAAGCTGGATTTGGCCCCCAGGCCTTGTATTTGACACATATGCCTTACAGTATTTCCCTAGTCAGTACGTTTTATTATATTTATTGAGACTAAGGAGAAACATTACAACTATATAGTGTATGTAGTTTTTGGCTGAATGGTTTAGTACTATTCATATAGATGTACAAGTGTTACACAGACATATTTTACAATCCAGAGTAGTAGTCCATCATAAAAGGGTGGTTAGCATGTGCTAACATTAATATCATTATTGTTGGTTTTCCTTTTAGGACCCTATTAAAGCTCTCCTTACAGTTCCATATCGTTCAAATGAAATAAACTACATACAAATAAAGATTTTACAAAAAAAAGATTAAAAAAAGCTCACTTTGATCCCTGCTTTGGATGAATCTAGGAGTCACTGTGAAGTCACCACATGTACTGCGGCCTCCTGGGTACTCAGAATCCCGTGGGGCTTCACTTATGCAATAGACTAGGATTTTGAGTGCTCAATTATCCCAAGAGGCAGTGGTGAGGCACTATGGTGTCTCCTGCGCCTCCTGTGAGCTTCAGAAGCTACGTTTAACTTTTCTTAGTGATTTTTTATTTCAATGTTTGTTTTTTGTAAACTAATTTTCTTTGCTTGGTGAGGAACTGGCAGGAAAGCAGAAATTCTATTTTGATATGAATAGTGAGTTAGTTTGTAAATTTAGAATTTCCTTTACAGCGAAATTAGAAAGGGAGAGTTAATAGGAAAAAATAAAGGGGAGGGGGTAAGAAAAGGAAAGGGGGATCCCATCTTTGCTTTGCTTAGATTACCTTTAAGTGGATGTCAGGATGTTAGACAACAAGTCAAGCTGGGTGTCAATGAGCTAGTGGGTCCAGAGTATTTTTATTTTTTTTAACAGGTGATGTATGGAGTAATGAAGTAAGCAAATAGTCCAATATTCTGCATAAATAGACCCCATAGCGTTGGCTGTTCCCACAGATAAGTAAGAAACATGCATTTAATGACAGCAGTCTTCCTATGTGCCAGAGTTCTCCAGGAACTAAGTGAACCTTCCCGAGAACAGAGATTAAGAGCAGGCAATCAGAACAATCCAGCCATGAAATTAATAAATGTTTAAATTACTGAAATTAAGACCCACAAAAAAATACAGTATGTTATAGGCTACGTACCATGAATTTTTCAAAATGAGAGTGCAGATAAAATATTGTAGATTGATGGACTGCAATAAAACATTCCCCCGAGGGGTATGTATCAATTGCTTGTAACTTACTCTTGCTTTGCACTGTAGCTTTTATATTAAAAATAAAAAAAATATTGCTGTTGGGGAAAACATAAAGCTTTTTTTATCTTAACAGCTTTTATTTTGATGTAGATATGCTCATATGGAAAATTTAAAAAAAAAAACATATAAATTTTCAGATGGCAGCAAAAGCCTGGCTCAGACACACTTTGTGGTTGTATAGCAATGTCCATAGTTATAGGTTGTTTTCTGGCCACTAACCACAGGCTAGACTGGGAAAGGTCCACATACAGTAAAATGGACAACATACACAAGGGTTGCATAGTACCAGCTAAAAGAGGTTCTCCATTGGTAGAGACACTCAGATTTGGTATCTTAAGCTGATTTTCTTTTTTGTAAATTATAGCCAGCTATGTAGCAGGTTTATGAGAAACCATCAGGGCTTTTTTTCAGCAGGAACTAGGGGGAACTCAGTTCCACCACCTCTGGCTCAGGTCTTCTGCTCCCTGCTCACCACTATCACTTGGTAACACTGAAGTCCAGCTTCTGCGTTTACAAGTGATAGCTTCTCTCCCAGTAGCTCCCACAGGTCAGATTCCCTGTGCAGATCCCACTGCCGGACAGGGACAAAGGAGATACAGAACAGGTGCCCAGGGTTCAGTGCAGTCATGGGCAGGAGAGGGTGCGTGGTAGGCTGTACCCTCTGTGGTCTCCATTTTTTCCCTGGTGACCAGTTGTTGATGCTCCTACTGCGTGATCTCCCTTGCAAGTAACTGTAGTATAGTATAGTATGCTGGGAGGTACTACATCCGGATAGGTGCTTCAGCTTAATATTGCAGCAAAGGTAAGAAATATGACAGATGGTGGAGCTTTTAAGAAGGGAGGGGTTGTATGCAAAGGGAAGAGCCATTTGATGTCATTTGGCAGGTATGTGTGTGTGGCGGGCATAGTTGAGTTCCTGCACCTATCCTCTGAGAAAAAAAGCCCTGGAAACCATAATGGTTTAGATCTTGTGCAAAAAAAAAATGCATTGTTCCTATAGCATTCTGGCCTAAAAGATATTGTCTTTTATTAGGGCTGTGGAAATTAAAGATTAATTCCTTGATTAATCGTTAATTTTTTTGATCAATCAAAATTATTTTGATCGGTACTCACCTCTCCGCCGGCTTCCGGGTCTTCAGGGAGTTCCGTCGGAGGTCCGGTGATGTCATGGACAGCAATGTCACCGGACACCTTCCCCCTTCGCCAAGTGCCTGTCTGCTAACGAAGGGAAGGAGGGGAGGAGTCAGGTGACGTTGATGTCCGTAACGTCACCGGACAGCCTGGACAGTGATGGTAAATATGGATGTGGTTAACTGGGATCATTTAGTGAGTTAAGTGTAGGCAAATTTGATAACCAAATTTGACAGTCAATATACTAGATAAGTTTTATAATTAAAGTTAAACTAACTTTCTACGTATTTCTTAAAGTTTAATAAAAAAAAATTACTTACGTCAGTGCTACAGTTTGAATTTAAAACTTATTTGTGTGAACTGTGAAGTTAAGTCATGAATTGTGGAAACTAACTAGTGTCGGGTGATTGTATATAGTGTATACCACATTTACCACTGACTAATGTAGAGTTGCAATGCAAGGAGATCAGCTAAAAATAGTTGGATCTGTATGTGCGTTATAATTAATTGAAATTAGTCAATTAATCGATTTTTAAAAAATCAATTATTCGAACACAAAAATTTTAATCAGTAACGGCCCTATCTTTTATATTTATAGCCTTAAAGGTTAAGTTCATAATTTTGTGAAAATAGAAAAGGTGAACTAACTATACACTTCAGAAGCCCCATAAGCTGTGTAGCATTATATTGCAGGCAATGGTGAGCAGTCCAGAAAGTCTGGTCAGTAAGCTGAGCCTAGTATTTCTTTGGTTTTGTTTTGCATACATTGCCCTTCCATGTGCTCCTTGCTGCAAAGGCCAGTAATAGGTGAGGGCAGGGCAGTTTATAAGGCAGTACAGCCATCCCACCTGTACCGGGCCCCATCAGTTCAAAAGGGGGGCCCTGGCACCTGCCAAGAAGGAGGGCCTGTACTGCCTTATTACCAACTTGTTCCTCCCCCTGCTCGCTTCTCCTCCTTTTTCTCCATCTCTCTGGCTGTGCTGCAGAGGGATTAGTATCTGTGCCCCCATCCTCCTGCTGTGTGGGGCCCACAGTGCCACCCCCTCCCCTGCAGTGCTTCCGGCTTTCCTCCTCTCCTCTCCTACCAGAAGCTGCCATGGGAACCCAGGGAAATGTTTCAGGGTGAAAAGCGGGAGGCTGGTAAATATGTCTTATTTACCGGCCCTTTCTTTTCCCGAGTGAACACAGTGAGTGATTGGTACTGATTGCCCCTGTGTCCATTCATCACAGCAGCATGGTAAACTATGTGTACTATGCTTCTGTTTGTGAATGAACAGGAAGCCTCTGAGTGCTTACTATTTATTCAATTTCCAGTGCAGCTAAGGCTATAGAGAAAGGGACTGATGAATCTCTGTCCTCAGTTCCTTTCTCTGTCTTAAAAGTGAGACATCAGGAATCTGTTTAGACCCCTGATATTTCACCAAAAGCCCCCCAACAGTGCAGTTAAAAAAATAAATAATAAATAAATAATTAAAACTCAAAAACAAAAAATAAAATTCTAAAAAATATTTTTTAAAAAATGAAGGATTTGTTTAAACGTGCTTTGCTCTCTGAAGAGCAGTCAGCATTTGAATTGCTCTTCAAAGAGCATTGCACACCTTTAACCCTGCACTAGTGCACCGCAGAACAATGCTATTCACCTGAATTGGTCTTCAGATTCGATGAGGGTATCATTTCTGCCATGGCTGTGAAACACAGCATCGTTTCCGTGGCATTTTAGCAAGATTATAATTTGATATTTCCAGAAAGGGGGGGCTGTCAAGTAGGCTGTAAGGGGCCCTATGATTTCTAACAGCAGCCATGGGTGAGGGCAGTGGCCCTTTGTTTGTACTTCTGAAATATTGGTGAGGGGATGCACTGGACCCCTTTGCTGCCATTGTGCTTTGTGCTGGAGGTCCAGTGCGCCCCTGTGCATTTAAGGAGGGGTAGGCTCTCTTCAGGCTCACCTGCCCTCTGCCTATACATTATAATGCATGTACTTCCACTGTGGAGGCTCTCAAAATTTAGACTTAGGACTGCGAAAAATACTGGGGTGTCTTGATGGGGCTCTGTAGATTACACATGTATTTGCAAATGTCTGCAAAAGAACCCCCTTTTTTTTTAACGCAAACTATTAGACAGGATAATTTGGTTGGTTAGCAGGCTGGTTGGTAAGTTAAGCCTGGAATGTCTTTGGTTGTGTTTTGCAATGGTGCATGGTCATTGGAACTTCTAGTGATTGTAGTCCTCAAACGTGAAATATGAACAAACCATATCCTTCTATAGTGTGTACTTGTGTTAATTAAGAACTAATATTATGCAATTTCTGTCTGCTGCCTCGTTCCTTTGCTATCAGCATGAATCACTTCTGACAAGTTTTCCTGACACCAAGAAAGAAAAGATGACAGAAGCTCCAGCTGATTAACAGCCTCAGCTCTGTTCCTATGTTCAGGATGAAGGGGGGGTGTCCCTTCCCTTCCCTCCAATCACCTCTCAGAGCTCTACTTACTGAGCTCTGCAGCTCTCCGTCCCCTCATTTTTTATCGCTTAGGCAAACTTTATATATTCTGGGCTTGGAATGGCTGTAGAGAAGAGAAGACTGCAGATAAACAGGTGCAACTTATGTAGGACATGTTGTTTCATGTCTGTATATCACCTGAGGCATTTCACTTCACTGGATATATGTAAGGGTTTAGAACCACCCTTATGTTCAATTGAAATGACAGGAGTAATAAACTGTCATGAGGTATTTTACCAGCAACTTTCATTTTTCAGAGTCTTACCTCCACTTTCCTGCTACAGCACATATACAGTCCAATACGCACCATAGTTAGACCTAATGCATTCAGTAACCAGCTATAAGTCAAAGATGTGGTCAGACATGCTCCCTATTTTTCTCTGAAGTACAAGCCATTGGGAAGACACTTGTGCTGAGGGGTGTGTGGTTGTTAAAAAAAGGTGCAAGGCATCAATTTGGCTTTAATAATGAACTTTAACCTTTTCATCCCCGGAAGATTTTACCCCCTTCCTGACCAGAGCGTTTTTTGCGATTCGGCACTGTGTCGCTTTAACTGACAATTGCGCGGTCGTGCGACGTGGCTCCCAAACAAAATTCATGTCCTTTTTTCCCACAAATAGAGCTTTCTTTTGGTGGTATTTGATCGCCTCTGCGATTTTTATTTTTTGCGCTATAAACAAAATAAGAGCGACAATTTTGAAAAAAACGCATTATTTTTTACATTTTGCTATAATAAATATCCCCCAAAAATATATAAAAAAACATTTTTTTTTCCTCAGTTTAGGCCGATCGTATTCTTCTACATATTTTTGGTAAAAAACAATCGCGATAAGCGTTTATTGATTGGTTTGCGCAAAAGTTATAGCGTTTACTAAATAGGGGATAGTTTTATGGCATTTTTATTAATAATTTTTTTTTTTACTAGTAATGGCGGCGATCAGCGATTTTTATTGTGACTGCGACGTTATGGCGGAAATGTCGGACATTTTTGACACATTTTTGGGACCATTGTCATTTATACAGCGATCAGTGCAATTAAAAATGCACTGATTACTGTGTAAATGACACTGGCAGTGAAGGGGTTAACCACTAGGGGGCGGGGAGGGGTTAAGTATGTCCTAGGGGAGTGATTACTAACTGTAGGGGGATGGGCTCTGTGTGTGACGTCACTGATCTCTGCTCCGATGACAGGGAGCAGAGATTGAGTGACACTTGTCACTAGGCAGAACTGGGAGATGCTGTTTACAACGGCATCTCCCCGTTCGTCCTCTCCGTGAGGCGATCGTGGGTATCCCTGTGGCGATCGAGTCCACGGGACCCACGACCCGACTCATGGAGCTCCTGGCTGGCGCGCGCGCCGCCGGCGGCCTGCACGCAATGGCCCGGCGGGGAATTCAAATGGACGTACCTGTACGTCCATTTGCCCAGCCGTGCCATTCTGCCGACGTACATCGGCGTGCGTCGGTCGGGAACCGGTTATGTGATTATTTAAGTTAAGACCTATAGTTATGAGTTAAAGCTGAACTCCATCCTTACCTTCAGTTTTGCACAATTGGCTCCTCTCCCGCAGTGAAATTCTTACTCTTACTTTCATTGACAATGTGCGCTTCTCACAATGTGCATTAGAAGATGTAGCAAGTCAGATAGAGCTCACCTCATTTCCTGGCAGGGGGGCGCCCATCATCATCTAGTTCTTTCATATCTCTGGCCAGTCTTTTTTATGAATTGGATTACAGTTTTTTTCAATCAAGGAAGCTCAGCATCACATGTGGGTGTTACCTAGGGCAACCTTCATGCATTTGTAGTCTGCCTAGGAATGCCCACTTCTTCAGAACGACATCTGCCCATCAAGGCAGTTTGATATTTGCATAAGTTACCCAAAGAGCCAGCTCACTGCTTGTATCAGGATTAAAGCGGGGTTCCACCCAAATTTTGAACAATATCTGTATGTATTCTCTTCCTTGCCTAGATGCTGACATGCCGTTTAAAAAAATTTAAATCGCCGTAATTACCTTTTATTTTTCTATTCTTCTTTGCACTTCCTGGTTCTCCTCCCGTGGGAGTAGGCGTGTTTCTAGCCTCTCCCAGACTTCTGGGAGCTAGTCTCAGGCTTCCCAGGATGCCACTGAGCATGTGCGGGAACAAGCGGTGTATGCTGGGAGCACAGCATTCACCACATCCAGGAAATAAATGCTTGTGGGCTTCAAATGCCCACAATGAAGATGGAAACCGCCTGCAGTGAATAATATAAGTTATTCTTTCCGACGAAATCTGACACAGGCGGACATATTACGCACAATATGTGAGTATGTAATGCTGAGAAGAAAAGTTTGTGAATGAACTAAAAAAAAAAAAACGATAGATAGGTGGACCCCCGCTTTAAGCACCTTTTGAGAGGAGTACTGAGACAGGATGCTATGATGTTTTCAGGAAGGTATGGGACCCTTGTAATGAGGTATAGGTCCCTTTTATTGCTTCATCCCACCCAGGGTTTGGTAGGGTGCCCTTGTGTCAATTTACCTTGCTTCTTAGTGAAATAGGAGGTTTTTGGGGGGAGGAATAGAGGCTCAGGCAGAGTACAGTAGCTGCCATTGAAAAAAGAAAATGCCCTTGGGAAGGGCAAATACCTCACGCACCATGATGTAATGGCTTGGTGAATCGCTTTCCACTTGATGGAAAGCACAAGATTGCCCCTAGTTGGAGGCCTCCAGACTGTAAACCACATGCCGATGCTGTGTCTCTCCTCCTGATGCTAGTGCAATGCCCTGTAAAGAGTGAGATAATTGCAATGTGTTCTGAACCTATTTATTGGAAATGCTGTGTTCTTCACTGTTTAAAAAGTATGTTTTATACTTTGTCATTTTGAAAGGTCATTGAAGATGTACATGTTGTGGAAACTGTGAAGTCAATGTTTACTTCAACCAAGTATTCAGGACTGACCACCTATTCTTTCTAAGAAACTTAGCCAATGCCTGGGTAAAGACATTGATCATGGGCTCTGAAGGAGATGTGGTAGTTGGCATTTTCTGGTATGAAGTAGAGTAGTGAAGTTTACATTCTCCTGAAAATGGCCATCTAGCCATGGGCCTTTACATTTTGCAGGCCCAATCACTGCAGTGACTCCTAGACAGTGATCTGGAGCCCCCGTGATTAGAGAAGCCTCTCAGGTAGAAAGTTACCCTTATAACACTGAACTGTGAATTATGGAGCTGCAAGTTATAGCCTGGGTTAGTGACCTCTCTGTAACTGAAGTATCTGTAATTCTACCTTGCATATCCTGAAGCTTACCTTGCAGGACCCTCCCAGCCATGACCTGCCTGCATTGCAGAAGAGCACAAAGACCCAGTGATGACATCACTGGGTTTAAAAAAAGGTATGTAATTAAATGGAAATAATAATTAAATAAATAAATAATTTAACGGAAATAATAAAAAATAAATTATTAAAAGGAAATAATAAAAAATGACATGCCAAATGTGGCATGTCTGGGCGTCAACATCACATAAAGGGGAAGTTCCATTTTTGGGTGGAACTCCGCTTTAGGTAATTCTCCAAGTAAAGCCTCATACACACGATTGGATTTTCTGCAGACAAAGCCTCTGACTTTTATCCGAAGGGCGTTGCCCAGGAACTTGTCTTGCATACAAACGGCAAGGAATTGTCGGCCAACAAACACGAACGTAGTGACGTATTAGACGTACTACGGGACTACAAAGAGGAAGTTTAATTGTCATGCGCCACCCTTTGGGCTCCTTCTTCTAATTTTGTGTTAGTAGAAGTTTGGTGAGTGTTGATTTGCGCTTTTCATTTTGTGCTTTTCATTTTGCGCTTTTCAGTTTGTTTCTGAACGGCCGTTCGTCAACCAGCCGTGTTGCGGAATCTGAGGAGATAACGTGTTATTTATTATTGGCCTTGGAGTTATTGCTTTGACCCAAGTCCAGTCCAGGAATAGGAGGTGGAGGATTTCTTGGACCAAAAATTGGTTGCTTTATTAATCGTGACCAATTATGTCATATGCCTTTGCTGCGGGAGCTCCAGGAGAATAATCCGGATGATTTTCGGAATTATCTCCGGATGACGGACCCCTGCTTTCACCAACTCTTGGCATTGTTAACCCCCTATATTAAGAAGCAGGACACATGCATGAGGCTTTTATTTTATTTTTTGGTTGAATAATGATTTGATTTGGTATATTTTCTATATTTTTGGATGCATAGAATGCACTTTTTGGTTAAGTTCTATTGACAGATAGAATGTCTAATTATATTTGTTTTCTTTTTTTAATGCACAATAAAAAAATTGTGTAGAATAATACTTGGCTATGTGTTTTACTTCAAATGACAGTTTTGGAGTAGGCAGTTACATTTTAAAAAAATACAATGTAAAATTGACAAGGGACACCAACATAGTTGTATCTTTGATCTTAAAAACTACGGGATAATGGTGTTGTGGCAACTTGCTAAAAAAAAAACAAAAAAAAAAAACAAGCATAATAATATTATTCTTGATTACACTAGAAAAAAAAGCCTTTGAAAATACGTTTGGCAGAACTCCATCAGTATCACCAGCAAAACAGCTTCATTTTTATCACATTAAAGCAGAAGAGAATGTGCCCTGCATTTCTAGATTTCATAATTTGCCACGTCACGAATGTTAATTCTCCATTACGATCACTAGTTTACAAGGCTCGACTGCTTACAGCTCATCCTTGCTTCCGAGCATGCGTGTTTCTACTTTGGACTTTTGTCTGACGGACTTCTGTACACACGCTCAGAAAATCCAACAACAGACATTTGTCTGCGGAAAATTTATAAACCTGCCATCCAAAATTTGTCGACGGAAAGTTGGCCAACAATTGTCTGATGGAGCGTACAAATGGTCAGATTTTCCGCCAACAGCCTGTCGTCACACAATTCCCATCGGAAAATCCAATCGTGTGTACGAGGCTTAAGTCTTCAATCTCCACTGGTGTGCTACATATTTTTGCTTTATTCTTAAGGGGGTCATACAGCAAGAAGTGGAACAATGGGTGGGAGCAGGCTGTTAACATTGGCACACAGAGAAAAGGTATAAATGGGGCTTACGTAGACTCCCTGACGGTATACCCGAGTGTGGCTCGGGGTTAAATTTCAGCACCATTAGCGGTAACCTCGAGCCACACTCGAGATTACATCTCAGGATCCTGGTGCTGGTTACTTACCTTGTCCCCAGGATCCTGCGATGTCCCCCCGCGCTGTCTGCAGGCTCCGTCCTCTGCCCGAAGCCTCTCTGTGCCAGGCTCCGTTCCCTGCAAGCGTAGCGACGCACGGGGGCGGAGCCTGGCAGCAAATTCAAAAAATGTCAAAATCATAACACATACAGTTACTGATTACAGTACTGTATGAAATCATTTCACTTCCCTTTTGTCCCCAGTGCTTTGGCCCATGCCCTGCATGCAGTTTTATATTATATATACTGTTCTTTCTGCCTGGAAACTTGAGATTGCCCATAGCAACCAAAAAGTGTCCCTTTACGTCAAAAGTGGTTTTAGACCAGCTAGAAAACAGTGATAATAAATTAGAACACTTGCAGAATTGCGTGATAGTGAATCATAGGGAAATTTATTTTTTTATTATTATATTATTATTTTTTTAAATTATTTATATTTATTTATTATATTATAATTTATGATTTTGTGTTTCAAACTTCATCATACCCGGGATATCTACTAGACTCTTGGTGGACAGATATAAGTGTGTTATTGCTAAGAATTACAGATCTACAATATAAAACGCCAAATTTCTATGCAAAATAATTGTACCGCTTTGAGACGCAAAAATCTGAAATAATCATACCGCCAGGGAGGTTAAAGCAAATGTAAGGTTCAAATATCAGGCAGCCCCCCGGCCACAATGTAAAAACTCTGAGCAAAAGCAACAAAAAAAATAAAACATTGTAAGAATAATAAAGAATCACTTACCTTAAACCCCGAGTTTAGGTCGCTTTTGGTAGGCACTGGTGGACCTCGTTGTGGGTTTCTGTGAAAGCTGATGATCTCAAATCTTCAGAGATGCTCCGGCACTTTGCAAGGGTGGGATTTGTGATCCTCACCTGTTTTAATATGATGTAAGGATTATTTGACCACTTCTGACCACAGACACTGCTGACCGGTTCAGTAAATAGTGCAAATAGCAAAGTGCAGTAAGACATGAGAGATGGTAATATTTCACTTTAGTTAAATAAGACAAGATGGATTATATTTTTGTTTGTGATGGTGCTACATTTTACTTGCACTTTTTATTGAATGAGCCTGTTTCGGTTTAGGTCCGGGTGCATGGAAATGTTTATATAAATGGATTTCTTTTTAATGAGCTATACAGTAAACAGAAATCACTGAATACATCATGAGGAGGTAAAATGAGGACATTGTGAGTAACTCACTTATTCCCCATACATTCCATTTTTTTTGCTGTTCAAAGTTTTTTAGACAATGGAAATATTTCACGTTGCAATTTGGACTGCCATCTAAAAGAATAAAAGAAAGCCTTTAAAATGCCTAAAACTACCTTAATCATATATTTTTGCATTTAAATTTGACTCCACAGCATTTCACCTATAAGGTACATTTTGCTGAAATGCTCACAGTGAAAAACAGGCTATTTCACCCATTCCTTCCATGGACTTGCAGGGATCAGTGGCATAGAAATATACAGTTTCAGATAATACAAAGGGGTCTGATCCACGTAAATGTAAAGTGGCCTGAAATTATACTTTAAGTGTGATAAACAAAGTATTGGTCACACTGAAGGTAAAAAACATGAATAAAGTGCTGAGTAGCAGTATAAACATAATAAAGTCCACATTCTATAGACAAAAGTCCTAAAACGATGAATGTATGATGGAGGGGAAGTGAAAACAAGTGCTGGATTTCCTCTAACACTTTGTTCAAATAGAAGCAGTGTGTAAGGCGACTTATCCTCTTCTGTGCAAAAACACCTCAGTGCAGGGTGGCCTCTTAGCTTACGGATGTAAGGGAACAGCACATGTAAATAGCAATGGAGATCCTGGATGGTAAAGTCAGTCACGCCAACAGCTTCTTATGGGAATATCTAGGGGGCCTATTTGTCCTAAAAGATCGTTCTTACTGTGGTGATATGTATCTACTCCCTTGGAGTCAATATCAGCGATGGTGTCCCTCTCCAGGTTGGTCCGTGTGCAATATGGAGAAAGAAAGGGGGATTCCAGACAATGTAGTATGTAAAACAAAATGCTTTATTTCTAAAAACAGCTGTGGTAATCACATCTCAAACGGTAGGTAAAAGCTAAACACCACGAGCGGCAAGCTCGCACGCTGACATCACTTCCGGTGCCTGTCTGTCCCAACGCGTAGCGTCACGTGACTTCATCAGGGTAGAGGTGACAGATAAATACTTGTAGGTGTTACACACATACTTAGTATGCATACATTTATTATATACACTATATTACCAAAAGTATTGGAACACCTGCCTTTACACACACACATGAACTTTAATGGCATTCCAGTCTTAGTCCGTAGGGTTCAGTATTGAGTTGGCCCACCCTTTGCAGCTATAACAGCTTCAATGTGACAACACTGAAGAAATGACACTTTGCTACACTGTAAAGTAGTGAGTGTACAGCTTGTATAACAGTGTAAATTTGCTCTCCTCTCAAAATAACTCAACACACAGCCATTAATGTCTAAACCATTGGCAACACAAGTGAGTACACTCCTAAGTGAAAATTTCCAAAATGGGCTCAAAGTGTCAATATTTTGGTCGTCTTGGAGGTGTGTTTGGGGTCGATATGATGTTCGAATACTGCCCAGTCTCTGAAGGGAGGGGATCATGCTCTGCTTCAGTATGTCACAGTACATGTTGGCATTCATGGTTCCCTCAATGAGCTGTAGCTCCCCAGTGCCGGCAGTACTCATGCAGCCCCAGACCATAACACTCCCACCACCATGCTTGACTGTAGGCAAGACACACTTGTCTTTGTACTCCTCACCTGGTTGCCGCCACACATGCTTGACACCATCTGAACCAAATAAGTTTATCTTGGTCTCATCAGACCACAGGGCATGCTTCCAGTAATCCATGCCCTTAGTCTACTTGTCTTCAGCAAACTGTTTCCGGGATTTCTTGTGCATCATCTTTAGAAGAGGCTTCCTTCTGGGATGACAGCCATGCAGACCAATTTGATGCAGTGTGTGGCATATGGTCTGAGCACTGACAGGCTGACCCCCCACACCCCTTCAACTTCTGCAGCAATGCTGGCAGCACTCATACGTCTATTTCCCAAAGACAACCTCTGGATATGACGCTGAGCACGTGCACTCAACTTCTTTGGTCGACTATGGCGAGGCCTGTTCTGAGTGGAACCTGTCCTGTTAAACCGCTGTATGATCTTGGCCACCAAGCTGCAGCTCAGTGTCAGGGTCTTGGCAATCTTCTTATAGCCTAGGTCATCTTTATGTAGAGAAACAATACTTTTTTTCAAATCCCCAGAGAGTTCTTTGCCATGAGGTGCCATGTTGAACTTTCAGTGGCCAGTATGAGAAAGTGAGAGCAATAACACCAAATTTAACACACCTGCTCCACATTCACACCTGAGACCTTGTAACATTAACGAGTCACATGACACCAGGGAAGGAAAATGGCTAATTGGGCTCAAGTTGGACATTTTCACTTAGGGGTGTACTCACTTTTGTTGCCAGTGGTTTAGACATGAATGGCTGAGTGTTGAGTTATTTTGAGGGGACAGCAAATTTACAGTGTTATACAAGCTGTACACTCACTAATTTACATTGTAGCAAAGTGTCATTTCTTCAGTGTTGTCAAATGAAAAGATATAATAAAATATTTACAAAAATGTCAGGGGTGTACTCACTTTTGTGAGATACTATATATATATATATCTATATATATATAGATAAATATAGATATATATAGATAGATAGATAGATCTCTATCTCTATCTCTATAGATATATCTATATATATCTATATATATCTATATATATATAGATATATATAGATATATATAGATAGATATATCTCTCTCTATATATATCTATCTATCTATATATATATATATATATATATATATATATATATATATAGATATATCTATATATATATATATCTATCTATATATAGATATATAGATATATCTATATATCTATCTATAGATATATCTATATATATATATAGATATATCTCTCTCTATATATATCTATCTATATGTATATCTATATATATCTATATGTATATCTATATATATCTATATATCTCTATATATCTCTATATAGATATCTATATATATCTATATATATACAACACATACACATAAAAATACTGTATATCTATCTATATATCTATTTATTATATATATATATATATGTTCTACTTTAACCTGTGTTCATGCAATCATTTATGAACAAGCAACATTTTTTTTAATCCGCTTGCATGTGATTGGATGTTTGAAGTGAACATAGGCACTACTTAGAATTCATAATGGATTTCTGATGTGTGCTAAAAATAGGTCCATGTATTAACTAAATGAACATGGAGCTGCATGTTTTTGGCATTCCTTTTCCACAGACAGCTGAAATATTTCATTTCTGCATCGGGATTTTAATGACACTTATCAGCATAAGGCAAACAGTAAACACATGAGTTCTGTCGCAGTAGGGTAATTGTAATGGGAAAGATCTTCTGAAATCACCAGAGAAGTCATCCTGTTCCATGACATTAAAACCGCCACCGACTCCACACCTTTCACTTCACTCCGCAGAGACACTAATAGCAAAGCTCTCTTTATGGATCATATTAGAGTTTAGTTAAAGTCGAGGAACACATTATTTTCAATCAGGCAACCAACCATCATTCACAAAGATTTTCTAAAAAAAAGTGATTAATAATACATCTAGAAAAAAAAAAGAAGAAAAAAAAAAGATCTATATTTATACCATCCTCTCAGCCTCCATAAACTACCTGACAATTGTTCAGTAATGATGCCCAGTAAATTCTTTAAAATGGTAATTTGTCATTCTGTCACTTCATTTGTGACCTAAAATTCCTCACTTGAGGCATCATCAAATAAATTAATCACTTTCCCGGATCCATTTCTCTGTTCTGCGCATTATTATGCTAGGCTCTCTTGTGTTTCTCTTCATTTACATACATTTAATGGCTCAGCGGTGGTTCACTATGGCACATAGCGCACACATCTCATTACAGGTGAAATATTCTAACTGCCACTATCGCTGGGGAAGAAAATAACTCTCCTACTTTCATTTTCCTGGTGCAACAAAACCATGATTCTTCACTAGGAAATTTGACGTCGTTTATCAGTCACAATCAATAAAATGATCGGTATGCTACGCCTTTTTTTTTTGTTTGTGCCCTCTTTTCATGCTGGTATTATTTGATGAAGGTAGTTAAATGTACACTTACACAGATACATAAGACTAAAAAAATAAATAAATCTTGAAATGCATACATGGGGCACAGCCTACTTTCCAGTTGTCATCCAGACATAGCTGTAGTGCACCACTAGGCCACCCACTGTATAAAACAGCTTTGTTGCTGGTAATCTGGTGTTCTGGGAACAACAGTTGTAGAGCCCTGTGAATGTACAGGCCACATGTTCTCAATCCAATGCACTGCAGGCCCTAAGGCTAAAGAAGTTACATGGGGCAAAACCATTTGGAAAGCAATCCTATGAGAGTTGCATAGAAGGCCTGTGTTGTTGAAATTAGTGTTTTCTATAGGACTTTCAAGAAATTTTAGGGGCAGACAAAGGTAACTGCAATCTGGTGCTAAGTAGGGACAGGAAAGGTAGATGCCATAGTTTGTCATCATGTACATTCAATTTAAAGTAAATTGGAATTTACACCTGAGGCAGCTGTAACTCATAGACAGCATTAGAAACTGAATGATTAAAAGGGGAAATTTAGAGTGATAATTTTCCCTGAATCTAGTGCAAATTCATGAGATTTCTGCAAAATGTTGCCATACTGGTGAAATGCATTGAAGTCAATAGGGAAGGCGAAATGAAGCTGAATCTTTTTTTGCCCATTTCTCTTTTTAGGATAAATGGAACAAATTACACTTAAATATTCAAAGAAAACAACACAAATACAAAAAAAGCAGTAAATTAAATAAACTAAAAATAAAGTAACTTAAATACAAATCCCCTAATAAAAAAAACACACCCTGAAGTAGGTCTTTTTTTTTTACAAACAAATTTCTGCTAAACAGCTTAGTGAGCAAATTTGAGAGTTTACAAAATTGTGCTTACAGAAAAATCAAAAGTTTTGTAGTTAAATCAATTTCACCCAAAATTTCCACTCATCCCTACTGATTGATTTCACATATTGCAAGGCTATACAATGTCTTTTTATCATATTTTGTTTACTTACCATGGTTATGACTAAACAACTTGTATTAAATTATACATACTGTATATATATATATATATATATATATATATATATATATACAGTGGGGACGGAAAGTATTCAGACCCCCTTACATTTTTCACTCTGTGTTATATTGCAGCCATTTGCTAAAATCATTTAAGTTCATTTTTTTCCTCATTAATGTACACACAGCACCCCATATTGACAGAAAAACACAGAATTGTTGACATTTTTGCAGATTTATTAAAAAAAGAAAAACTGAAATATCACATGGTCCTAAGTATTCCGACCCTTTGCTCAGTATTTAGTAGAAGCACCCTTTTGATCTAATACAGCCATGAGTCATTTTGGGAAAGATGCAACAAGTTTTTCACACCTGGATTTGGGGATCCTCTGCCATTCCTCCTTGCAGATCCTCTCCAGTTCTGTCAGGTTGGATGGTAAATGTTGGCGGACAGCCATTTTTAGGTCTCTCCAGAGAGGCGCAATTGGGTTTAATTCAGGGCTCTGGCTGGGCCATTCAAGAACAGTCACAGAGTTGTTGTTAAGCCACTCCTTCATTATTTTAGCTGTGTGTTTAGGGTCATTGTCTTGTTGGAAGGTAAACCTTCGGCCCAGTCTGAGGTCTTGAGCACTCTGGAAAAGGTTTTCATTCAGGATATCCCTGTACTTGGCCACATTCATTTTCCCTCGATTGCAACCAGTCATCCTGTCCCTGCAGCTGAAAAACACCCCTCACAGCATGATGCTGCCACCACCATGCTTCACTGTTGGGACTGTATTGGACAGGTGATGAGCAGTGCCTGGTTTTCTCCACACATACCGCTAGAATTAAGGACAAAAAGTTATATCTTGGTCTCATCAGACCAGAGAATCTTATTTCTCTCCATCTTGGAGTTCTTCAGGTGTTTTTTAGCAAACTCCATGCAGGTTTTCATGTGTCTTGCACTGAGTAGAGGCTTCTCTGCCAAAAAAGCCCTGACTGGTGGAGAGCTGCAGTGATGGTTGACTTTCTACAACTTTCTCCCATCTCCCGACTGCATCTCTGGGGCTCAGCCACAGTGATCGTTGGGTTCTTCTTTACCTTTATCACCAAGGCTCTTCTCCCCCGATAGCTTAGTTTGGCCAGATGACCAGCTCTAGGAAGGGTTCTGGTCATCCGAAACATATTTCATTTAGGGTTATGGAGGCCACTGTGCTCTTTGGAACCTTAAGTGCAGCAGACATTTTTTCGTAACCTTGGCCAGATCCGTGCCTTGCCACAATTCTGTCTCTGAGCTCTTCAGGCAGTTTCTTTGACCTCATGATTCTCATTTGCTTTGACATGCACTCTGAGCTGTAAGGTCTTATATAGACAGGTGTGTGGCTTTCCTAATCATGTCCAATCAGTATAATCAAACACAGCTGGACTCAAATGAAGGTGTAGAACCATCTCAAGGATAAACTGAAGAAATGGACAGCACCTGAGTTAAATATATGAGTGTCACAGCAAAGGGTCCTGAATACTTAGGACCATGTGATATTTCAGTTTTTCTTTTTTAAGAAATCTGCAAAAATGTCAACAATTCGCAACATCGTCAAAATGCTGCACCACAAAGCTCCTAGTTCATCTCTCGCCTCACTACTGCAACTCCCTTCTCATTGGCTTACCTTTACATAGGCTTTTCCCCCTTCAGTCCATCATGAATGCTGCTGCAAGACTCATCCACCTTACCAACCGCTCAGTGTCTGCTACTCCTCTCTACCAATCCCTCTTTTGGCTGCCACTCACCCAATGAATTAAATTAAAAATACTAACAATAACTTACAATCTCATTCACAACTTGGCCCCCAGTTACATCACTAACCTGTTCTCAAAATACCAACCAAATTGTTCTCTTACTTCCTCCCAAGACCTCCTGCTCTCTATTTCCCTCGTCACCCCCTCCCATGCTAGTCTCCAGGACTTTTCCCATGCTTCTCCCATCCTATGGAACTCCCTACCCCAATCTGTTTGACTATCTGCTTCTCTGTTTGCTTTTAGACGATTCCTGAAAACTCAGCTCTTCAGAGAAGCCTATTCTGCCCATACCTGTCAACTGTACTTTTATTTTCTCCATCAGCTCATCCTCGACAGCTATTACCTTTGGTATCACTCCCTCCTAGATTGTAAGCTTTAACGAGCAGGGCCCTCCTGTATTGTATTGTAACTGTACTGTCTGCCCTCATGTTGTAAAGCGCTGTGCAAACAGGTGGAGCTACATAAATCCTGTATAATAATAATAAGAAGAAGAATTTTTCATTTGTGCTGAAAGAAACTTCTTGTTGGCAAAACAACGAGTTGAGATTTTCATCAGACAAGCATGATACAAGGCAGGCAATGTCTTTTTGAATAACCCACAGTGCTTTGAGAATCCATTGCTATGTATTAAATGTAAAGACTATAACAATAAAAAATAAAAACAATGTGCATAAACAATATATTCAAACTATAATTTTTTTTCCAAAAACAAGTACTTTTAAATTGACACCCAAATAAAAGGAGAGCACCGGTCAATCTAAACATTGCAAGTTAACATACATAATGTACCTGAGTGATTTATTTTTCTGAATGTGTGCTGCATCAGAATATGTATACTGAAGGTTACAGTTTACAAATGATCTTCCCTCAGCTGAAGGAAAGTTCCTAATAGTTTGCATTAAATGTATTCATGAGTTTACTGAATTTTTGTGAAAGGCTGAATGAGTTAATTTGAGAATGGGGCAAGCAGGCGGGTTCTGATGCCTTCTGGCAAATAGTGCCTGTGAAGGCAAATTCAGTCTGGTTTGTAGAAAATCAAATAACTCATAAATAAAAGCATTTGGAATTATCCAAAACAAATCTGCCTGCACATAACCAGAAGTTTTAAAAAGGGTGAATCATTAGAAAGGATTATTATATTTGACAGAATCCCAGATTAATCCATTCATCTTTAAAGAAACTAACTAAATACCTGAAATAAAGGACCCCTGCAAAGAAAAAGTTAAGCACCTCTCCTGATGACCAAACTGCTGATTTCTGCAGCGGTAAAGAGAAATACCCCATAAAAGGCTCCCCAGTTCCCACTTCCAGTGGTGTTGCTTTCTTGGTCCCCCTCTTTAGTTCCTCCCGTTGAACCCTACAGGGCTCAGTAGTGGCTTAGGAGCCACTGAGGGCAGGGGCAACCAAGAATCTAACACTACATGAAGTGTCAGTTACTTAAGAGTCCTGCATCCAGCATTTGGATTCTCTTTCGTGACACTTCCAGGTGTGTCAGATTCCTGGTTCCCCTGCTCTTAGTCATTTAATTTGCTGGCCTCCATATTACTACTGTGTCCTGTATGATATAGCTATTTGCAGGAGCAACCACAGAGTGCAATGGGCGACTAAAAAATGGACACCCTTAGGGTTGTTGGTTGAAGAGTCTTCAGTGGACGGTATGTCCTTAACATCTGATTCTTCTTTACTGAGCCCCTTATTATGTGGATCTGTTTAAACAACATGACATGATCATAATATATAATGACTAGTATGTTGTTTGGAATCCACATAGACTCTTGACAAAGATAATTTTCTGGTACATGCCCCAATAATTTATTAAAAAAATTTAAAAAATTACAAATATTTTTTTATTTTGCATATTTATGTCTACATTTTGTTTTGTTTTTTTTTTGTTTTTTTTAGGGATGGGCTCAGTCTCATAATTGAACCTTTCCTTTATACAAATATGTGATTATTATCACTCCAACAAAACAAAGTACACATGGAACATTTTTTGTTTGTTATGGTGGCAGACATGAAATTAGCTAAACTATAATGCCTGAAGGAAGCTAAGAGAACTGCAGGTATAATGAAGAGGGGGGAGCAAATGGTGTTTGCATATAACATAAAAGGATAAGAGGACAGTTTGTAGATGGCCAAGTGTAGGATGTTAGTGGGGGGGAGGGGGGGACTAAAAACCAAAAGACAAGGCTTCAAGAAGTATTGTATCCAACTTATTTAACCTAATACACACACACATTACAGCCATACAACAAAAGCACAAAAAATAACCCTTGTATTAGGAAACAAGGATAATAAAGTAGCTATTTTAATAACAAAATATCCAGTGGTTGGGTTATCGTATAATTATTTATTAATTATATTTATTTAATATCCTCCAGATAAAAAACAAGGGTTCACAAATCCCCAGCCTTAAAGAACACACTTAACCCACAAATAAAGTGCATACAGTCCTGCATTCCATCCAAGCAAACAAAATTACACAAAACATAAAACAAATATAACACAAAAAAGTTTTTCAGACACACAAGGTTATACCATGGCAATTTGCCATTTAAAGTAATTTGCTAATCAGGGTAGTTTATGGTAATCTCCCCTATGTGTGAAACCCGTTGGGTGCTTGAGACAAAGTGGATCAAAATAAGTTGTGGGTCCCCATACAGAATATTTTTCGTGCTTAGGGTCCTATCACCTATATAGGTCTATTGCATCTATTAAAGAGATATTTGTGTATTTTTATAACGGGGAACATGTCCAATAATTTGTTGAATCCACGTCCCATTTTCATAAATTTTTCCCTTTTCAAGTTTATATCTTTGATCCAATGACTCTGAGGGATTTTTCCACAAACGTTCACCTTAAAAACATTTGTGGAAAAACTTGGCGTCCAGATGATTTTTGTTATATTTGTTTTATGTTCTGTGTCTTTTTTTGTTTGCTTGGATGGAATGTACGACCGTATGCACTTTATTTGTGGGTTAAGTGTGTTCTTTAAGGTTGGGAATTTTTGAGCCATCATTTTTATCTGGAGGAAACTTTTTTGATATTAAATCAATATAATGAATAAATAATTCTACTATAACCCAACCACTGAACTTTTTATTATTAAAATAGCTACTGTATTACCCTTGTCTTCTGATACAAGGGATATTTTTTGTGCAGTTAGTGGGGGGACCCCAAATGTGACGGAAATGAAAAACATACAACAAACACGTCAAAACATGTGGGTAAAAAAACGCATTAAGGTCAATTTGCAAAAAAATTGAGGTTAGGGCAGCCTATTGAAATAATTGGGATGCCCTATGTGTGTAGTGTGAGAACACACACAAACCCTGATGCTCAAAGTCTTTTCCACCTTTATATACAGCAAAAACTGTCTGAAGTCCCATTTTCTATTGCACAGTTACAAATGAGCTTGTACAGCTGTACATAGAAAGTATAAGATATTTGAAGGATTTGATAAATCCAACTGTGTCTGATTCTTTCACTTCAGTATGGAAACAAGTTTACTGACTAGTAAAAGGATTTTTGAAATATAACGTAAAGTATAACTTCAGTTAAATATACAGTATATCAAAATTCAATAACTTATAAAACAATTTTTTCCGCAATATCCTTAACCTGGAGCTGCCCACAATGTATTTCTTTTTCCCCACTAGCAATGCTTAGTCTTCTGGGTTCAGGGATGTCAATCATCATTCAACCCACAGTCAGTCCAGACTGACTGTGATGTGCACTCTCATGCACACAGGTTTTTGCTCCAGGGAGGAACATGCAGCTGAAAAATACACCCAAAGCCATGTTTTGCATGAGCATTAGTGTACATTTATACGTGTTTGCACATTATGCGGTAATGCATTTTATTGGTCAGAATATTAATTTGTATAAAAAATAACTTCTCTGCACTTAGTGCAAAAAAAAAATTCCACAATTGTGAAAAAAAAAATTAACCATAAATTTCTCAAATCAAATTAGAGATGCTGCACTTCTCAAATGCCAGGTTAATTGACGCAAAACAGCTGTAAAAATAACCTCCTGAGCATTTCCATGTGGACGAAACGCATAGGGACAGGGTTTTGGTGCTGACATTATCAAGCATGTGTGACAGACTGGGCGGCATGCTAGATTGTATATGCGATTGAAATATCCTCCCTAGTGAGTAAATTTCTATTTAATAAATAGACGTTGGTTGATGATAATGCACTATGGATCCTCTTTCTTTTGTGATACTTTGGGGCTTGTTCTGAGGATATAACCATAGGATCACTTCAAAACTTGCAGCTGTTAACTATTACATCCCTGGAGACAGTGGAGTGAAGAGCTGGCTGTCCTTAGTGTTGTGGTGGTGTAACTGAGTGACCGTTATGCCGCGTACACATGATCGAACATTGCGACAACACAACCGTGGATTAATTTCCGACGGATGTTGGCTCAAACTTGTCTTGCATACACACAGTCTCACAAATGTTGTCAGAAATTCCGAACGTCAAGAACCCGGTGACGTACAAGACGTATGACGAGCCGAGAAAAATGAAGTTCAATAGCCAGTGCGGCTCTTCTGCTTGATTCCGAGCATGCGTGGAATTTTGTGCGTCAGAATTGTGTACATACGATTGGAATTTCCGACAAAGGATTTTGTTGTCGGAAAATTTGAGATCCAGCACTCAAATTTTTGTTGTCGGAAATTCTGACAGCAAATGTCCGATGGAGCCTACACTCGGTCGGAATTTCCAACAACAAGCTCACATCGAACATTTGTTGTCAGACATTCCGACCGTGTGTACGCGGCATTAGAGTTCCATCCTTAAGCGCTTTAGAGTTCTCTAATTTAGGGGTCTAATGTTTCGGTAAGCAGATATTGATTTATGTTGGTGAAGGAACACAGGGACCACCATAAGAATTGCTGGCACTTGTTACCAGAATATTTATATCTTCACACTCATTGCTGAAATTGACTTTTTGCCTCTCTGAATTTGTAATTACTCACGGTGTTGCTGCACTGGACATATTGTATAATTTATGCTTTATTTGAATTTTTGATGTTATTTAAAGAGACAGCACATATATATTTATACATAATATCAAATTATTCTGGTCACTGGAATGCATTAACAGGCATATATGAATAGTGTTGCATGTTAATGCACATTTTTGTGCTTTGGCATTTGCTCAAATCCTCCTCTACTGAATGCACTAATGGTGCATGTCTTTTTCTGCCTTTAAACGCTCTTGCTTCTAAATGCTTGTAATAGCCTATGTGTGCATGGACACATAGGCCAACATATAGGGCTGTTTGGAGGCAGAAAATAAAACTTTAAATGCCTGTTAAAGCGGCATTTTTGACATTCTGTGTGCATAAGATCCTAAGGAGAAGCAGCACAGTGATGAGCTTATCTCTCTGTCACACTGCTTTCTCCTCCTATCAGTATGTTTCTTGTTTGCCCTTGAATTGATTGGCTGCTCATGCTTCTTCTTCTTCTTCAACTCTGGCTCTGTTTTACAGGGTCTGCAAGAGGCCTCTACCAGGTCAAATTCAGGTACTTACACTGCATTGAAAAAAATGCATTTAATTATGTACTAATGAATTTAGAACTGCAATCATTTGTGTCTTTTATATCTGCCTGCAGTTCAGCTTTAAATAAATAAAACATTTTTATCAAGAAGAAAATTTTGAGATTTTCCTATGTGCCTAAATAATTGCCATTTAACTTTTTTTCCACATTTTACCATCAGTCTCTGGGATTGTGGTGTGCATACATAAAAAAGTTTATGAAAAAATTAAAAACACAACACACACATCTACAGAAGTATATCTGAATTATATGTGATGGATCAGAACACAATAGTCTAAGTTGGTGAAGTAAAATGAGAAAAATATATACATAAAACTATTTTTCAGAAATAGAAAAACTGATAATTGGCATGTGCGTATGTATTCACCCCCTTTGTTATGAAGCCCATGAAAAGCTCTGGTGCAACCAATTACCTTCAGAAGTCACATAATTAGTGAAATGATGTCCACCTGTGTGCAATCTAAGTGTCACATGATCTGTCATTACATATATACACCTTTTTGAAAGGCCCCAGAGGCTGCAACACCTAAGCAAGAGGTACCACTAACCAAACACTGCCATGAAGACCAAGGAACTCTCCAAACAAGTAAGGGACAATGTTGTTGAGAAGTACAAGTCAGGGTTAAGTTATGAAAAAAATATACAAATTTTTGATGATCCCTAGGAGCACCATCAAATCTATCATAACCAAATGGAAAGAACATGGCACAACAGCAAACCTGCCAAGAGACGGCCAGATGCCAAAACTCACGGACCGGGCAAGGAGGGCATTAATCAGAGAGGCAGCACAGAGACCTAAGGTAACCCTGGAGGAGCTGCTGAGTTCCACAGCAGAGACTGGATTATCTGTACATAGGACGACAATAAGCCATACGCTCCATAGAGTTGGGCTTTATGGCAGAGTGGCCAGAAGAAAGCCATTACTTTCAGGAAAAAACAAAATGGCACGCTTTGAGTTTGCGAAAAGGCATGTGGGAGACTCCCGAAATGTATGGAGGAAGGTGCTCTGGTCTGATGAGACTAAAATTTAACTTTTTGACCATCAAAGAAAATTCTATGTCTGGCGCAAACCCAACACATCACCCAAAGAACACCATCCCCACGGAGAAACATTGTGGTGGCAGCATCATACTGTGAGGATGTTTTTCAGCAGTCGGGACTGGGAAACTGGTCAGAGTTGAGGGAAAGATGGATGGTGCTAAATACAGGGATATTCTTGAGCAAAACCTGTACCACTCTGTGTGTGATTTGAGGCTAGGACGAAGGTTTACCTTCCAGCAGGACAATGACCCCAAACACACTGCTAAAGCAACACTTGAGTGGTTTAAGGGGAAACATGTAAATGTGTTGGAATGGCCTAGTCAAAGCCCAGACCTCAATCCAATAGAAAATCTGTGGTCAGACTTAAAGATTGCTGTTCACAAACGCAAACCTTCAAACTTGAAGGAGCTGGAGCAGTTTTGCTAGGAGGAATGGACAAAAATCCCAGTGATAAGAAGTGGGAAGCTCATAGAGACTTATCCAGGGGGGGGGGGGGGGGGGTGAATAGTTATGCACATTGACTTTTGCTGTTATTTTGTCCTATTTGTTGTTTGCTTCACAATAAAAAAAAACATCTTCAAAGTTGTGGGCATGTTCTGTAAATTAAATGATGCAAATCCTCAAACAATCCATGTTAATTCCAGGTTGTGAGGCAACAAAACATGAAAAATGCCAAGGGGGTGAATACTTTTGCAAGGCACTGTATAAACTAAAGGTTACATCACAATGTTTAATTAGGAATTTATATTACTTTATTTATGTAATGCAAATAAAACAGAGAGCAACTCAATGGTAATTATTATTACCTTTTCTGAAGGGAAAAAAAATTCTACAGGCATATTCAATAAAGCAGCACAAAGAGGAAAGCCGACATACAAAGTATTTTAACTGGTAGCTGCCAATCAAAAAAAAAAATGTCACTCTACAAATAAGTTCTTTACAAGATGCTGTTTCTATATTGAACATATCTTCTTCCCTTCGGAAATTATGTCTTTAATGCAATCTTTCCAATTTACAGAGTGGTACCTTAAAGTGGACGTAAACCCAATGTCATCCTTTCTAAACTACTGCCATAGGTTATCTATAAGGATATACATGCCTCCTGCATGTATCTTTACCTGTAAAATGTCTCCCCTCTGTCTGTTATGAGACCCGAAAAACTGCAGATTCTGTGGGTGGGTCTGTTGTCTGGAGCTCGGTGGGTGGAGTCGTGATGTCAGTAGACTCTCCGCCCACCTCTACACTCCCCTTGTCAATATGCATTTTCTCCTGTTTATTTCTAATACTGAACTTCTGCTGAACTTCTGCTATGATCTCTAACATCCAGTGATAAGACAGGAAAGTAACCACATGACTTCAGCATGCCAAATCATGCAGAGGTGTGGAACAGCCAATCCTGGCAGAGCTGCTGAAGAAAGGAGTGGGGGTGGGAATTAAAAAATAATGCCTGTGTCTTAGGCTGTCACTCACAGCAAGGGTGAGTATTTGACAAAGTTTTTCTCAATTTGTCAAGATTTTTTTCACTGAACAATAAAAGGGGATTGCTCAGAGATGGATTAACTCTGTGTGGCAAGACTGGGCTCAAATGATAGGAAATCTTATACTCTACAGTATGATATAAAAAAAAATAAAATAAAAAAATTTCGGGTTTACATCCACTTTAAAGCCAACTTGACTAACTCCCTGAGCAAATTGAAAATCAAACCCACCCAACATCCATTATCCAATTATTTTCATTTTTTTTTCAATATGACTGCCTAATATCACTATCCACGCAAGCAGGGTTCTTATGGAGTGCCGACTGCCCCCCCCCCAACATTTATTTGTTTCCATATCTTTAGATGGTATGTTTAAAACTTTGGTATGTTCCCAGACTAACTTTTTATAATATAGCTATTTTTCCTATGCAACTTCCTTTTGCGAAGAGTCATCCAACCTACGTATTAGTTTTCTCTCCACGTTCCATACCAGAAAACATATCACTATGATTTTGTTGGAAATATTTTGCCTATACTACACTGCTTGTTTTACTCATAACGAATTCTTACAGTGTACTTGAATCTTTATATCTTGTTATTGTTTTTCGATACTGCTGATCAAGGTCTATTTAACCCTGTGTTGTCTATATCTCAAACTCCTAATCAATATATTTTTGAAAAAAAAAAATTGTAACTACTGTAAGTACAACATTCTGAAATTTGGATGGTTACTTTTTGCATTTACACTATGAGGCCAAAAAAGGGGTTATTTTAAGCTAACCACGAGGAAAATATAGATGAGACACTCTTCTCAAAAATTGTATATACAATAAAAAAATACAGTTTATTACAAACATGCTAAAAATTCATTTTGAATGCAATAAAAATTATTAAAGATTCAGGTTCTGCACAGACATAACCTAACCCAAATGTTAATCTACGCATTTTGCGGGTATTCTGCTTCATCAGGACCACAGAATTATTTAGGACATGAGCATAAGAAAGAAAACCATCCATTTAACATCCAAATAGTGCAGGGGGCCAGAAGGAGGAAAGAAAAATTACAATGGGGAACTGCTAATATTTTCTAAGGTCTGATCTCTATCCACCCCATTGCCCCAACAAGCCTTGCCAAGCAGTATCTGTGTTTGTCTCATAGACAATAGACAGTTCTTGACCGGAGACCTATTAGGACCCATTTATTGTTGCCTTGCATTAAGGTGCAATATTATACTTGTTTAGTTATTTATTTATTTATTTATTAGAGGCACTTATAAAGCGCCATCAATTTACAGTTTTTTTTTACATATATTGTACATTCACATTAGTCCCTTCCCTCAAGGAACTTCCAATCTAAGATCCCCAACATGCAAACTCCAGGCAGGTAGCTTCATGGTTGGCGCTCAAACCAACGACCCTAGTGCTGCTAGCTTGTTACCGCAACGCATGTACCTCATTGCATTTACAGTGATGCTTTACACCCCAATGCACTAATACAATGCATCTCCATGATCCCTTGTTGCAATGCTCCATAATGTAGGGTAAGATAGCACCACTGCATTGTGGTGCTTTGGCAACCTATTCAAGTGAATGGACTGCCTTAATGCAACATCAGTTATTGCATGACAGAAGTCCCGTAAAGTACATTTATTAATGTATCAAAATGCAGCAAATAGATTTGAATAGGTGTAAAACTTTAGAATGTCTGACAGGCTTACTTTAAAAAAAAGTCTGTAGATTGCTCCAGCTGACTGGGGAACAGTGAGGACTAATTGCAAATTTCTTATACTGAAGGAGTAACTTGACAAATTAATTTTATGCCATACTGATCACTCTTGTCTGGTCTGAAAACATTTGCTAGGTAAAGAGGAAATTAAAATAATTCTCAATAATTTGACTGAATGATAAAATCGATCATAGGTTTGCTGAGATCGCCAGGTTCCATCAGTACAAGGGACAATAAACAGATGCTCAACCACCTGCTACTCTTTGGTGACATCTACCCACCTATAGCCAGTTTACATCTTTAATTTTATTTACAGACTTCTAAAACCACCTCTCCGCAATATCTTAACAGAAAAGCGGTTTATAAATTTAACATCTAATATTTCTAGCCAAAGAAGTATTGAGAAATAACAGCATGCATCTGATGGTTGTGGGCTGTTTATTTGACAAGTTAACCCAGAGCGCAGGTGTCTTGGGACTCCCAGCGTTGGTCTATGATAAGGCCAAAGCATTACTCATGGGTATCCTTTGATGTATTCACTCAGGTTTTTTTTTTTTTTAACAACTGCGCTGTGTGTTCCTTCTGACAAATATTCTTATCTAGACAACTTTAAAAAAAAACTAGAAAAGCAAATGTATTGTTTTGCATTGCATTGCTCATTTAATTATGTAAACACATTAGCTGATTCTGACGTGTGATTTTCTTATTTGTCCATTCTGTGAAATTAGAATTGTCCAGTGGCGAGCCAGCATGTGCTTTGAAGGTTATGATTCTGAATAGTTAGGTCACTTAGCTTATGCCTGAAGGTCAACAGTTCAAATGATTTTGGTCTATTGTGACTGAAAGTCATTACCACCTGACAGCTGGCTGCTTGTCTGTGTCAATTCTCTTCCTTGTCTTAGTAGCCGAGCTCCCATTAGACACATGTCCATATCGCAAAACAACATACTAGCAATAAGAAACCCTATTAGCAGCTTAAACCATGGGAAATCAGTGAAAGGATTGAGCTGATGCTCAATTTGCCTCCCAGATCCCTGATAACGGAGATTTGTATAAACCGTGCAATCATTATGTCATGCTCTTAATTGTAAACTAAACAAAAAATATAAACTGCTTTAATAATTACAACATGCCTTTTATGTATTTCTTTAAAGGCAATTGTACAATTAAACAATAAATGCAAGACAAGGATTGGAGTTTATTAATTACTTTGCAAGTCATTACAGAATGTTGACGTAGCTCTGTTATTAAATCTCAAATTGAGACTTCTTGAGAATTCTTTTTAAATGGTGCCCCAACCTTACTACAAATTAAAAAAAAAAAAAAAAGTAGCTTTACAGTGCCTTGAAAAAGTATTCATACCCCTTGAAATTTTGCATATTTTGTTACAACAAAAAACATAAATGCATTTTTTGGGGATTTTATGTGATAGACCAACACAAAATGGCACATAATTGTGAAGTGGAAAGAAAATGATAAATGGTTTTCAAAATATTTTACAAATAAATATCAGAAAAAGCATGGCGTGCATTTGTATTCAGCCCCCCTGAGTCAATGCTTTGTAGAACAACCTTGGGCTGCATTTACAGCTGCAAGTCTTTTTGGGGATGTCTCTACCAGCTTTGCACATCTAAAGACTGAAATTTTTGCCCGTTCTTCTCTGCAAAATAGCTCCAGCTCTGTCAGATTGGATGGTAAGCATCTGTAAACAGCAATATTCAAGTCCTGCCACAGATTCTCAATTGGATTTAGGTCTGGACTTTGACTGGGCCATTCGAACACATGAATATGCTTTGATCTAAACCATTCCCTTGTAGCTCTGGCTGTATGTTTAGGGTCGTTGTCCTGCTGAAAGGTGAACCTCTACCTCAGTCTCATCTTTTGCAGACTCTAACAAGTTTTCTTCTAAGATTGCCCTGTATTTGGTTCCATCCTTTTACCCATCAACTCTGACCAGCTCCCCTGTCCCTGCTGAAGAAAAGCATCCCTACAACATGATGCTGCCACCACCATGTTTTACGATAAGGATGGTGTGTTCAGGGTGATATGCAGGGTTAGTTTTCTGCCACACTTAGCATTTTGCTTTTTTGGCCAAAAAGTTCAGTTTTGGTCTCATCTGACCAGAGCACCTTCTTTAAACTTTCAAATGTTTGCTGTGTTCCCCATTGCATGGCTTCTTGCAAACTGCAAATGGGACTTCTTATGGCTTTCTTTCAACAATGGCTTTCTTCTTGCCACTTTTCCATAAAGGCCAGATTTGTGGCGTGCACAACTAAAAGATTTCTGAATCTCCTCTAGAGTTACAATAGGCCTCTGGGCTGCTTCTCTGATTAATGCTCTCTTTGCCCGGCCTGTCAGTTTAGGTGGATGGCCATGTCAGTGGTAGGAATAGTACCCTATTTTTGGGGTCAATGCCAGGAATTGTGCCCCATGGTTGGTGTAGAAAGAATATTTTCTTGTAACAGTGGGAGTAATAGTATCCCAAGGGCCTGATAAAGGCAAGCAAAAGGCCACATCCGGCCCCCGGGCCACAGTTTGGAGATCACTGGCATAGAGCCTTATCCCAACACACTGTACTTACAAGTGTAATAATGCATAGTGTTGCCGATATGATTATCTCTATATCATTGAGGACCACTCAATGCTGAAGAAGAGACAAAGAGGAAGAGGCATCATGTGTACAGCCTAAAGATACCTGGAAAAGGTAGTTATTAAAAAAGCCTTAGGGGTGGTAAGTTTAAAAAAAACTAGAGGACTTGGGGATGGGGGAGAGGGGCTGTCCTGGAGTTGTGTTTTAAATTGACCTCACTAAAAACTTAATGTTGCATAAAAAATGTGACTTTATTATTTTTTCCTGCAGGAGCCTGGAAACTATTGCATCTGTTATATTGCTGGAATCTGTGCATAAATGACACGGATGTGTGGGTGGAGACCTGCACAGCCTGGCTTTTTTTTTAAAGTGACAGTGGGTTCAGGGAGAGGAACTCCAACCACTGTCACAAAGAGGGGGGGAACAGGGGGAGAGGGAGCCGGAGATCTATCCTAATATGGGTGGAACAAGTAATATGTTCTAAAGGTGAACTTAGTTGTTTACAGATACATGCACTGGAAAGAAGCTAGCCACCCAAAGAATCTTCAGTTTTTGAAGTGTCAGATACCTGATCCTTTGCTGCACCTAGTGGTTCAATCTGCTTGCCCCTACATCACTAATGTGTCCCTTGAAAATATATTAGTTGAAAAGAGAAACCAGAGATCATAGTTGTGAACCAGGTCCATGATCTAAACTGTTTGATTCTGAGGATACTTCAAGCCATGTTTCCTCCTCTCTCTTTGTTTACAGGTTTATCCTCGGTCCTTGTGGTTTGGCTGGGCCTTTTAGTAAATACATGTCATGGGAGGAAGCTGAGGTGAGTGATGTGTATGCTCTTCCGCAGCAGTTAGTGCTGAACTAGATGTTGCTAGTGATTGCACCAGGATTACAACAGAAGAAGTATCATCCTGGCCACATCTTCCTGTAGTATATGGGAAGATGCAGCTCTGCAGCAGTATTTCAGTGCTGTCAGCTCTCTGAGAAAATTAGGTGGCTTTAAAACAACCAACAGAACAGAAGCACATACGTTTGGGGAATTGAGGTATGGGAAGAGGATGGGGTTTTTATTGGTGCATGTTTTACTTTGACACAGCATAGGTGGGTTCTTGATCATGCCAAAAAAGTAAGATCATTGGTAATGTTTGGATGAGTGGTTTAACCTTAATTGTCACAAATATGTATTATTAGGTGATGTTCATGAAGAAAGTAATTACTAAGTATTATTCCAGATGAATAATGGTGTAAACTTATTGTGTACCCATCAAGCTGGTTGTAAATGGCTGGGGGCTGGTACGGGTGTACAATGGAACATAAAGGAAGTGTAATCCAATAGCTATTCCCCTGTGCTCGAGTGGTAAGCTTGGAGGTGTACAGTATAGTGAAAATATCTTTCTTCCTTACCAGCGGCCTTGCTGCCCCCATCTGGACAATGGGTATCCTTGAGACTGTAAAACAATAGCAAGAGAAGGGTGCACCAACCTAGCACATTACCAAAATAAATGTTATTCCAAGTTAAAATAATTGTTATACTCACATACACACAATGTATATTGGCATATCATAGCAAATGAGAACAATTGCATTTAGGTCTGCTGTAGTAAACCAGTGGTGTGGGAAGACCAGGCGGCATCTCTAAATCACTGACGCATTTTGAGGCAGAACCCTCTTCCTCAGAGCCAAAATAGTAAATCGTGTCATTCACTACTTTGGCTCTGGAAAAAGGGATCTTCCTTGAAACATGTCAGCCATTACAGGTCTTCCCACACCACTGGTTTACTACAGCAGACCCGAAGGCGATTACTCTTATTTGCTATGCTATAATATCCCTATATACACCGTATGTATGTGAGTATAACAATTGTTGCTTTTAACTTGGAATAAAATTTTTTTTGGTAATGCGCTATGTCGGCGTGCCCTTCCCTTGCTATTGATGTACAATGGAACATGACATTGGGTGGTGCTGTTAAGGTTCTATCTTGGTTGTATTAGAATTCTTGTATGCTTTTGAAAAACAGCTATCTAAATTATGCAGTTATTATCTTGTTATTTAAATAAAGCTGTGGCCATAGCACACCAACAAAAATAACTTGTGTCATGCTATATTATTTATGATTTTTAATGTGTTTGGTTTGATTTTCAGTATCACTCCAGTCTCTTAGACCTACCCAGGTCATGTGCGAGTAATGTATATTTAATATGCACAAAATACTATTTACCTAGAGATACACTTTAATGCTCTAGAAATCTGTTTGTTTGTATAGTTTGGAATAAACAGTATCTCACAAAAGTGAGTACACCCCTCACATTTTTGTAAATATTTTATTATATCTTTTCATGTGACAACACTGAAGAAATGACACTTTGCTTCAAGTGTAAAGTAGTGGGTGTACAGCTTGTATAATAGTGCAAATTTGCTATTCCCTCAAAATACAAAATAACTACACAGCCATTAATATCTAAACTGTTGGCAACAGAAGTGAGTACACCCCTAAGTGAAAATGTCCAAATTGGGCCCAAAGTGTTAATATTTTGTGTGGCCGCCATAATTTTCCAGCTCTGCCTAAACCCTCTTGGACACAGAGTTCACTAGAGCTTTACAGGTTGCCACTGGAGTCCTCTTCCACTCCTCCATGACGACAGCACGGAGCTGGTGGATGTTAGAGACCTTGCGCCTCCACCTTCCGTTTGAGGATGCCCCACAAATGCTTAATAGGGTTTAGGTCTGGAGTCATGCTTGGCCAGTCCATCACCTTTACCCTCAGCTTCTTTAGCAAGGCAGTAGTCATCTTGGAGGTGTATTTGGGGTCGTTATCATGTTGGAATACTGCTCTGCGGCCCAGTCTCTGAAGGGAGGAGATCATGCTCTGCCTCAGTATGTCACTATACATGTTGGCATTCATGGTTCCCTCAATGAACTCTAGCTCCCCAGTGCCTGCAGCACTCATGCAGCCCCAGACCATGACACTCCCACCACCATGCTTGACTGTAGGCAAGACAAACTTGTCTTTGTACTCCTCACCTGGTTGCCGCCACACGCTTGACACCATCTGAAACAAATAAGTTTATCTTGGTTTCATCAGACCACAGGACATGATTCCAGTAATTTATGTCCTTCGTCTGCTTTCTTGTGTTTCTTCATGAAACTGTTTGCAGGCTTTCTTGTGCATCATCTTTAGAAGAGGCTTCCTTCTGGGACAACAGCCATGCAGACCAATTTGATGCAGTGTGCAGCGTATGGTCTGAGCAATGGCAGGCTGACCCCCCACCGCTTCAACCTCTGCAGCAATGCTGGCAGCACTCTTACATCTATTTCCCAAAGACAACCTCTGGATATGAGCACATGCACTCAACTTCTTTGGTCGACCATGGCGAGGCCTGTACTGTTAAACCGCTGTATGGTCTTGGCCATCGTGCTGCAGCTCAGTTGCAGGGTCTTGGCAATCTTCTTATAGCCTAGGCCATCTTAATGTAGAGCAACATCTCTTTTTTTCAGATCCTCAGAGAGTTCTTTGCCCTGAGGTGCCATGTTAAACTTCCAGTGACCAGTATGAGAGAGTGAGAGTGATAACACCAAATTTAACACACTTGCTCCCCATGCACACCTGAGACCTTGTAACACTAACGAGTCACATGACACCAGGGGAGGAAAAATGGCTAATGGAGCAAAATTTGGATTTTTTCACTTAGGGGTGTACTCACTTTTGTTGCCAGCGGTTTAGACATTAATGGCTGTTTGGCTGTTTATTTTGAGGGGACAGCAAATTTACACTGTCATACAAGCTGTACACTTACTACTTTACACTTGAAGCAAAGTGTCATTTCTTCAGTGTTGTCACATGAAAAGATATAATAAAATATTTACAAAAATGTGAGGGGTGTACTCACTTTTGTGAGATACTGTATATGGAAACACCTCTATTAGCCCATTACATAAGTAAGGGTTACTTCCTTTCTTATCTTAAAGGGAAACAGATAGATTTGGACTATTGATTCATTTGGTTCATTTCACGTGTTATGTAAAAAATCTGCTGCACCAGTACAATTTTCCTTGTGACCTCCCTAATGCCTGTTCTCAAGCCTCTAGGAATGATTTGTAGCATACAAAAATGCATGTATTGTACAATCTGCAAATCCTAATACAATCCAAACTTGGAAATGTCAAAGCTTTTTATTTATTTATTTTTTAATAAGGCTGAAAAAATCACATAAAAACAAATAGAAGACATGATATAATGCACTACAAAGCATTTACAAGAACATCTGAAAACTACAAGTGGTTGCAGAAAGAGAAGAAGGCCCTACAGTGACCCAGTCTTTAAAATGAATACTCACCAGAAAAGCAGTACATGTAAAGATGATACTTACCTCCCCTGCTGCCTGTTCTGCCATACAAAGCTCCAATCCAGAAAAAAAAACTTCCTGCCAGAAACCTACACTTCAGGGAGTGTCAATGTCCTGGTCCCCTGCAGCCCTCACTGGGCTATTCCGCTGACCTCCACATCACTACTGTGTCTTGTACTGATGTGAAGGTTAAAGAAAAAAAAAACAGTGAGTGCTTTGGCGGACCAGGACATTGACACTCTCGGACATGTATGTTCCTGCAGTAGGCTTCAGACATGGATTTCTCTAGAATGGAGTGGTGCTTAAAGTCAGTGATTTGTATGTGTGAGTAAAAGGTACCTGTTACACCTGCTAGAATTCCTCAGTGTCTAAGCAGGGTGTCATGATCTGGAGTTAGGCTCAGAGGCCAATGGCTGTAGCAGTTGAGAGATGCACCAGTAGTCAGCTGGATGAATACACAAAACAGATCTGCTAGCAGAAGATGCAGGCTTACCCAAGGCGTGGGGTCTAAGCATCAGACGGTCTTCACCAGAGCTCCTGATGGTGGAGATGGGTTTTGCTGCGTGCCAATGCCAGGTCACAGGCCTAAGGATTGACCCAGCACGGAGAAAGCAAGCAAAAGGTAGGTAGTAGATGAAGCAGAAAAGGAACAAAGAGAAGCATAGTCAATGGACAAGCCAATGGTCAGTGCCAAGTAGTAACTGGGTGGAATCAGGTGGAAGCATAGTCGAGGAACAAGCCAAAGGTTGGTAACGAGTGGTAGTGAATGTAGGGACAGGAGTAGCATGAGCGAGATATTGGCTGAAGAGAGCACAATACTCTGGCAAACAAGAAGTAGAAAGGCATGGCTTAATGAGGAAGTTCATGGGAGGAGCAAAGAGTTTAAGGTTTACAAGAGACAAGGTACAGGCAATATTATTTGAGGAATTGAATGAATGAATGAATGAATGAATGAATGAATGAATGAATGATTTATAAAGCGCTGCAAATGCGAACTGAATCGCCTCAAGGCGCTGGATGCATTCTCTGATGTCAGCTTCTCAGAAAAGGAAGGAATTGACCAGGGAGCTGTCCAGCTCAGCAAGAAGAGACATTGCCAGACACAGCAGAGGTCACAGGCTCAGACCTGGGTCCTGACACAGGGGTTTTAGTGAGGTGGAGCTGGTGGGTGGAGTACTGTAACCCTATAAAATATGGTGTAGGATGAGTCTTGGGTATAGGTGTAATCATATTAGGCTACTCCTGGTATACAGCAAGTAAGCCTGTAGCCTGAGGAGCAGAGTACACTTCTGTGTAAGCCAAAAGGGCACTGGAGGGTTACCTACTATAGAGGGACCTTTATTAAGGAGTGTGGGAAAGGAGGCTGGACATTCTGTGTCTGCACTGTGGAGGCTGGACATCCATGGTTTTTGCACTATGGAGAGCTGTGCTGCTGGACTTGGAAGTAAAAAAAGGTGATGCACAGATTCGATGGCATGTTGTATTCTGGGCAGACAGAAGAAATTCAAGCTGCTTTTGGACTGGAGAAAGCACTTTTGAAAGGAGGAAATTACATTTGGACTTCTATGTAAGGTAGTCATCAGATAAATTAACTGCTTCAGCCCCGGAAGATTTTACCCACTTCCTGACCAGAGGACTTTTTGCGATTCGGCACTGCGTCGCTTTAACTGACAATTGCGCAGTCGTGCAACGTTGCACCCAAACAAAATTGACGTTTTTTTTCCCCCACAAATAGAACTTTCTTTTGGTGGTATTTGATCACCTCTGCGGTTTTTATTTTTTGCACTATAAACAAAAAAAGAGCGACAATTTTGAAAAAAACGCAATATTTTTTACTTTTTGCTATAAAAAATATCCCCCAAAAATATATAAAAAAATATTTTTTCCTCAGTGGTCTCTATGGTTACAGACATTTAATTAGAGACAGACAGTCTAAAAGCAAATAGCTTCATCTGTTTTCCTTTCACCAGTCATGGTTGCACCACATATGTTGTACCCTGTAAATAATTAATAAATATAATTAATAAATATAAAGCATATACACTCAAATAAATCAATAGAGTAGTATCCAGACTGTTATATTTTCCCTTTAGAATAGATGTATAAATTGTCCCTTTTATCAGCCTCCTGCATTTATTAATGGTGGAAGCATCCAGTTGTGCAGGATATTGTATGATTCCTAATGAGCTATTTGCTGTAAAAAAATGTATTGTATTTATAGAAAGGGCTGTAGCTTTCCTAAAATGACTTTTGTGTAATGCTATTTTGCCTCTTTAAGATACAAATCCTTTTTACTAGACTTCTTTTTTGATTCCTGAGAGCAGAAAGCATTCTATTTGCATATCTCATTCTTTCATAAAAATTCTAATGTACTAAACATGGAGGCCATAACAGAAGAAAATGTTCTTTTTACACAATATCAATGGCAGACAAGCCTTTAACATTGACAATAAATCTTTTCCCAGGGGAGTATGCAATATAATTTGATGCCTGACTTGTTCTAGGTTTCACTGAGCTGTCAGCGGGTTTCAATACGGTTGTCCTGCATCAAATATTAATACAATCAATATGTTTAATCAAAACAAGACATAATTATATAGAAGGCAGTGGAAGGATCCTATTGTTGTCATGTACTGAGGAGGAGAGGAAATCAATATTTAACTTTGGAAAGGACTCTGGTTTTACTTGTTAAGGTGCTATTTAGTTGTTATCAAGTGTTCTGTAAATTGGTTGCAGTTTGGATGACTCAGCTTCCATGAACTGTCCTACTATGAAAACACAAAAGGCCTGAAGGTGAATTCCAGCTTATATCATGTTAAATTTAAAGCATACCAATGCCCAGATTATGGATATTAAATTATTTAGATAGTCTTGACAAGCAGTAAAAGAGCTCTAAAAAAAAGTAGTCACTGACCTTTCTAGCTGTTTGTACTATGAAGATAATAATTTTGAAAAATCCTCAAAGATTACAAAAAAGACCATGAAATCTGGCAGGTTGCCAAATATTCTGCTTCCATTAACCTTTTGCAGACTGCTGGTGGAAGGCAGCCTCAGGCACCATAACATGCCTATACAGCGCTATTGTCAGGTCACCTGAGACCAGGTGACAGATGCACTCCGTAGGAGTCGGAAGTCCACCGCTAAGATAGTGGACCCTAGGACTGTCTGCTGCAGATAGTACCCAGGGAGGTTCAGGAAACAGGTCTACTAGATCACTTACACAGATCCCAGTGGGAGCTAGAGCATAGATTCCCCAGGGCGCGGAGTCTAAGAGCCAACAGGTGTTCACCAGAGCCTCTAGTGGTGAGGATGGACTGCGCTGCAGTCTGGCTCCAGGTCGCGGCCCCTAGGGTCTCCCATCTCATGCTCACGGTAGATTACAGGAGACTGGAACAACAAGGATAGTAAATGGATAAGGCAGAGGTCAGGGCGACTAGCAGACAGAAACAACAGAGTAAACGCCAAAGGTTCAGGGTCACAGGCAAACAGGGATAGTTGGGGACACGCCAAAAGGTCAGGGTCACGAGCAGACAGGAATAGTTGGGAACACGCCAAGGTCGGTAACAGAGACAAACGAAGTGCACACGGAAAGCAGGAAACAGGAAGCCAAACACACAATGGAGGCGCGCATGTGCAAACCCCCTGCTGGCCTGTGCTGTGATTGGACACAGCACAAGTTTGTCAGCAGGTAAAAGCCAATCATTTTAGCTGTATACCTGCCGATCGGCTGTGGCCAATCACGGCACAGAGATCTGTGTGTTGGTAAAACACACAGATCTGGCTGGATTTCACCATTCTTTCAGTTACCGTTCAGAAGTGAAAGCAAGGTGAGATCCAGCCAGATGATCAGTGAGTAAACGCAGCACACATACACTTGTTAGCAACACAGTTAATCCCTTGATTGCCCTACTGATCACCCCTGTCACCCAGCCAGTGTCATTAGTACAGTGTACAGTATTATCACTGATCACTGTATTAGTGTCACTAGCGATGTTATTGTCAGTTAATGACCCTCCCAGCCAGTGTCAGTTAGTGCCAGTTTGCCCACTCACGCTAAAACTGCCATTACTAGTACAGTGTCTGTACAGATCAGTATCTTGATCATAATCAGGATTATACTGGTGTCCCCAATAGTATAGTGACCCCAAAAATGCAGTGTTAACAGGATAAGCCCCAATCACTGCCAGCACTTGTGACATGTAGCAGAATCCACTTTGAACTAAATTTATGAAGAAATCTTATTATATTATATTATATTATATTATATTATATTATATTATATTATATTATATTACAGTGCCTTGAAAAAGTATTCATACCCCTTGACATTTTCCACATTTTGTCATGGTACAACCAAAAACGTAAATGTATTTTATTGGGATTTTATACGATAGACCAACACAAAGTGGCACATAATTGTGAAGTGAAAGGAAAATGATAAATGGTTTTGTGGTGATGTGCAGTGTTAGTTTTCCGCCACACATAGCGTTTTACTTTTAGGGCCAAAAAGTTCAATTTTGGTCTCATCTGATCAGAGCACCTTCTTCCACATGATTGCTGTGTCCCCCACATGGCTTCTCGCAGACCGCAAATGGGACTTCTTATGGCTTTCTTTCAACAATGGCTTTCTTCATGCCACTCTTCCATAAAGGCCAGATTTGTGGAGTGCACTACTAATAGTTGTCCTGTGGACAGATTCTCCCACCTGAGATGTGGATCTCTGCAGCTCCTCCAGAGTTACCATGGGCCTCTTGGCTGCTTCTCTGATTAATGTTCTCCTTGCCCGGACTGTCAGTTTAAGTGGACAGCCATGTCTTGGTAGGTTTACAGTTGTGCCATACTCTTTCCATTTTCGGATGATGGATTGAACAGTGCTCTGTGAGATGTTCAAAGCTTGGGATATTGGTTTTTTTTTTTTTTTTTTATCATTAAAATTTTTATTGTCGTTTCACAACAAAAAAAAAAACAAGCAATAGCAGTAACAAAAAAGTCACATAATGCAACATTGTAACATTGAAGGCACATCGGTAACCTGTATAACTAAGGCAAAATTAGAAGTATTCAGGTTTATGATCCTCTGACCATTCGGCCGAACACGGAGTATCTCGCGTTTTTGATATGTTTTGAGGCTCTGCTCCCCACTGGACACCCCAAAAGGGATCATGCTGTGTCCAGTGAGGTGCAGAGGCCCCTTCTCACCATGTCTCGATGAGTCTGTAGGAAGATCTCCTGGAGACTAGAAAAAGTGAAATCGTCTTCCTATGATCACATATATGAGGAATAACCATGTCTCGATGTAAGGTATAAGACCTCTACTTAGTTGGTTCAGGGTACAGATCTTGGTCCTAAACAGGAAGCATTAAACAGTAATCCTGTGCGCATCTCATGAACTTATGTTATAACCCTAAACAAGGGAGCGGAAATCAAAGAGAAGAAGAAAGAAGAAGAGAGAGAGAGAAAAGAAAGGGGAGGGGAGAAAGAAGGGGGAGAAGAAGAAGTGCTTTCCTGCCTGATGCCAATCTCAGTAATCAGCATCCTGATTTGCCGGCCACTCCTGGGATTAAGGATATTCCCATGTATTGAGCCCAGGGCTCCCAGATTGCTTCAAACTGGGGAGTTGTAACCAGGATAGAACTAACCAGTTTTTCTTGTGCCATTATCCAGGAAATCTTCCTTTTCATGGCCACAAGAGATACCGTACGTAACTTCCATGCTTTGGCTATAGTCATTTCAAAATAAACAAAATCAGTTTATGAGTATTTTTGGGGACGGTGCCAGTCTATTGAGTAAGGCTAATGTGGGCGTTTGAGGGATAGCACAACCCGTAACCTTACGGATAAGGTGGAAGACTTTGTTCCAAAACCCACGAAGTTTGGGACATTCCCACCAGATGTGGATCATGAAACCCAAGCCTTGGCATCCCCTGAAGCATAAGGGTGATGTGGAGGGGAATATAGAGGCCAATCTAGACGGCACAAGGTACCATCTCGTAAAGAGTTTGATATTGGCTTCCAATAGAGAAGTATTGTAAATGCCTTTGAGCGATTGGGAATAGGACTTGTGCCAGTCCTCCAATTCCCAAGTGGTCTGGAGGTCCTTTTCCCATACAATCATATAGGGTAGTTTGTTTAAATTAGTTGCTAGTGACCCATAGATTACGGAAATCTCTCCCCTCTGCTCCATAGCTTGACCGCACTAACGTTCATATTCTGTAAAACCCGGAGGGTTAGGTTTGTTTTTCCAAACAGAGTGAATGAAGCTAGAAATCTGGTGGAATCTATACCTTTCCGAGCAAGGGATCTCTAGTTCCTTTTCAAAATGTTTAAGGGGTAATGGGCCCGTGCAGGAGAAGAAATTTCCAATGCGGCACATACCTCTAATGTCCATGCCAGCCTGAAAAAGAGGGTTTCAAAATGGATGAGCTAGTGGTTGGAACTCAGAGACCAGGGAGGGAAGCCTTCTTAGCACATCCCACATGGAGAGTGAATGTGAGAGGGTTGGAGAAAGGATGGGGGGTCTACTTTTGGGGGGCACCATAACAAATAATCCAGGCTAAACGTAGGTACTGCTTGTCGCTCTATAGCTATCCAGTCTGGCTTCTCAGTTTTGAGATATATGGAAGATAATTGTGCTAACTTGACGGCCTGGTAATACCATAGGAGAGTCCCAAACCCCCTTGTGAGGGAAGATTGAAAAGATTGCAGGTTGAGAGGCGAGGACCTTTCTTGTGCCATATGAATTTAGTGATTTTACTCTGAAAGGCTTTAAGATGTTCTTGTTTAATCGGTATAGGAAGTGAATGAAACAGATACAACAGTCTGGGTAGGAGGGTCATTTTAACCAAGTTAATTCTGCCTGTCCAAGCTCTCATGGGATCCCCGGTTACTGAGATCATCTGCTAGTTTACGAGACATTAGCGGGTAGTTCGCCTGACAGAGGTTTTCGACCTTCAACGTAATATTAAGCCCCAAATATTTTATGGAGGAATCACTCCAATCAAATTTATGTGTTATGTAGGAAGGAGACTAGAGAGCCAGAGAGAGATACATTTAGAGCCTGGGACTTAGACATGTTAACCTGAAGGCCCGAGATCTCTGCAAATCTGTCCAACAGAGTGCATATTGATGGGAGAGAGAAGGCCAGGGAGGTTACAAAAAGCAAGATGTCGTCTGCAAATAAGGCGCATTTATGTGTGGAGTGACCACACTGTACCCCTCCGATATCTGGATGAGTACAAATAGCGAGATAGAGATTCTATCATTATGGCGACTATCAGGGGAGACAACGGGCACCCCTGACGTGTGCCCCTAGCTATCTTGATTGGGCCAGAATAGAGCCCCCGGAGTCTAACTCTAGCCTCAGGCCCCGAATAAAGGGCTTCAAGGATCCCTATCAAATTCGGGCCAAAACCCCAGCGACGTAATACTGCAAATAGATAGGGCCAAGATACTGAATCGAAGGCCTTCTGGAGGTCCAGCGATAACAACATGCCCTCTTGTCTATTGTCGATTGTCTATCTTGTCTAAGTTCAATCCCTCAAGGAATTCTTCCACTTTAGAGAGGTTTATGTTGTGATCTGCTTTATATAAGTCTGTATAAAATTCTTGAAAGGCCATCATAATGCACTGGGGATTCATGGTAAAGGTACCGTCAGCCTGTCTAATTCTCGGCATGGAATGAGAAAAAAATCTAGGGGAAAGTTTTGATGTGAACATGGGTCCTATTTTGTCCCTTTTCTGGTAAAATTTGGCCCCAGTCCATCTGATGGACTTGTCAGCTTTCGCCGTGAGGGCCAAGTTTAGAGCCACTCGGGCAGCATCCAGCTCATCCCCAGGTACTTTGGACGGGTCCTGTTTGTGTCGTTCGCTCAAAGTTTGGAATTCTCTCTCTAGTCTCTCTATGTCCCCCAGCCTTTCTTTCTTTCGTTGGGCTGCAATTTGCATTAGCTTACCTCTAATGGTAACTTTGTGTGCTGCCCAAAGGTCCTCTGCTGAGACCCCCCCACATCATTAAAATGAAAGTATTCACGTAGCGCCTCCTGTATTTCTGTCACTCTGATGGGGTCATTCAATATAGATTGGTTGAGCGTCCAGTAGGAGGTGCGTTGTACAGGAATGTCCCGGCATAACGTTAATAGAACCATAAAATGATCTGACCAGGCTACCTCCAAGATTTTGGATGTGAGAGCCAATGGGATGTGGTGATTAGAGATCAAAACATGGTCAATGCGTGAGTAAGTCTGATGAGGATGTGAAAAGTGGATGAAGTCTCGTGCGGTTGGGTTTAATTCCCTCCTTACGTCAGTCAAGTTGGACTGAAAAATCAATTGCGCTATGTGAACGCTAGCTTTGCTGGGTCTGATCAGTCATGTACTAGTGGTGATTTGTCTAATCCTGAGTCAAATGCCATATTGGAATCCCCTCCCATGACTATAATGCCCTCCAACATCGGGCTGAGGGTGACTGTCCCTTATTGGGGGCATAATAAGATATGAACGAGTAAAGCCGGTCATCTATAGTACCTTTCACGAGAAGGAATCTTCCTTCCGTATCCCTGAACTCCGAACTAGCTGAAAATTTGCAATGTTTGGAGAATAAAATTGCTACTCCCCTCGTTTTGTCCTCAGCATTGGGAAATGAGGATGAAGGAAGGAGGGAGTGTACCGCTGTGGGAAGTGAGTCTCCTGCAAGAGTACCACATCTATACGATGAGATCGGTATACTTGGATGGCTTTCTGTGGGATATGGTGAAGTGTTAACATTAGCCATGGAGCAGAGAGGGATGAACGCTATCCAATCTATAGTCACTTACCCCATTCCAGTTATGAGAGGAGAGACATTCGGACTCTTGCTGGTATGGAAGAAAGCTCAACGCCCTCTTGCAGGGGAGAAGCATCAGTAGGTCAGCTGAAAAAGAAAAGAGGTTAGTACAGGTGGAGGAAAAAAGAGATAAACATGTCAATAACAGTGCATGAACTGTAAAGCCTAAACTAGGCCCGAAATGAGGGAGGGGGAGTACCTCCCTCCTCTCATTCAAAGTAGAAATCTTTTTATAGCCCATAAATAGGGCTATGTTCCCACTATCCAAGATCAAAAACGATCTGTCTGAATAGTGAGAGGACGCACAAGGCAACAGCCCCGGCCCTGAACAACACTAAATTAACAATGTGACTGAAAAGTATGCGGGTACAGCTAACAGGATCCCCTAATGACAGCCTAGTTAAAAGAATCTAACTGGGGAAGACCATAGAATAAAAGGATGCCATGTACTAGGATATAAGATAAGCAGTCATATTTCGGTATCAAAAACTGGGTCTATGCCCCCAAAACTACACCAACCCTAGACTCGAGTATCAAGAACAAGTGAAGTCCAAACAAACAAACAAACAAAAAAAAGAGTTCTCAGGCAGCAGACCCCGTTTAGGAGGAATAAGTAGTAGAAAAATTCAGCGGTTCTAGATCTCCGTCATCAGGGGGGCATGTTGTCCCTGACTCTCTTGGGTTTAGCTGTGTCCCAATACTGAAGAGGTAGGACTATGTGGAGTAGGACGTTTGGCAGAGCCCTGCAGAGTGTTGGATGTGTCCATAGCTGATTCCTGGGTGATGAGCTTGAGATCCAAAAATAGACGTTCGCCCTCTGGGAAGCTGTGGATTGTATGTTGCTTTCCTTTGAAGGAGAATTTCAGGGCGAAAGGGAATGCCCAACGATATTTAATATCTTTCTTGGTGAGGACGGCAAGAAGAGGTTTCATTGCTCTCCGCTTTTGTATTGTAAATGGGGAGATGTCCGCGAATATTTGGATGACCTGTCCCTGGAACTTCAGCTGGTCTTGTTGGCGGGAGCATTTCATCACTTCCTCTTTAATGGAGTAATAGTGTGGTTTCACCACAATGTCTCTGGGGGCTCCGTCTTTTCTAGGAGGTCCTAGAGATCTGTGGGCCCTATCCAGTTCCAATTTATGTGCTGGGACCGACGGGATCAGAGATTTAATAACTTCCTGTACAGCCGATTGAACATCTGTAATTGATTCTGGTAACCCTCTGATTCGGAAGTTATCTCTTCGTGAGCGATTCTCGAGATCATCGATCCTTGCCTGAGCAGTATCCAGCTGCTCCTGTAAGAAGTGTAAATGATCTGTGTTTTGATTTGCCCTTGAAATAGTCACGTCCAGCTTATGCTCTATGTGTTCAATTCTAGAGCCAAGATTCTGAAAATCTGTTCTGATTTCGCCCGTGATCCTGTCTGCTGTTTGGGCCAGACCTCTGTCCAGGAGTTCTGATATTTTAGAGAACAAATCTGCAACATTAAAGGTCACTTCTTGGGCCTGTGCTGTATTGGAGTCTGAGTGGGTGGGGGTTGCTTCTAGTGGTGTTAGTCCATAAGTCCCCATGGATCTCTCCAGTAGTGACAGGGTGGATGCTGGCAGCATTAGGGTTCAATCCGGGCATGAGAGGAGAGCACACCGCAGCTATCAATGCTGTGTGGCCGGCGATGTGCGGAGCTCCGGGCTTACGCCGCCATCTTAGCGGACTCCACGCATGCGCCTCGGGATATTGTTTTTATAACTTAATCCTGCTTTAAACGTCTCCAAAACTTTATCCCTGACCTGTCTGGTGTGTTCCTTGGCCTTCATGATGCTGTTTGTTCACTAAGGTTCTCTAACAAACCTGTGAGGGCTTCACAGAACAGCTGTATTTATACTGAGATTAAATTACACACAGGTGGACTCTGAAGGCAATTGATTCCACTAGATTTTAGTTAGGGGTATCAGAGTAATGGGGGCTGAATACAAATACATGCCACAATTTTCACATATTTGGTTGCAAAAAAAAAATTTTGCAAACCATTTATCATTTTCCTTCCACTTCACAATTATGTGCCACTTTGTGTTGGTCTATCACATAAAATACCAATAAAATACATTTACGTTTGTGGTTGTAACATGACAAAATGTGGAAAATTCCAAGGGCTACCTTTTGCAAGGCACTGTATGTAACATAAAGTAGAAATATTTTTTTCAACATTTTAAGGTCTTTTTTTCATTCATATAATAAAACATAAAAAAACCCAGTGGTGATCAAATACCACCACAAGAAAACGCTATTTGTTGTTAAAAAATAATATAAACTTCATTTGTGTACAGTGTTGCAAAAAAAGTTCCTGGTAATGAAGTTGGGTAAAACCTTTCTGGAGGTCAAGTGGTTAAAAATAGCTAGATTTCAGTGTCTGTGCTTTGAAAATTTGAAAATCAAGTTCTCTAATTTCTCATAAATAAAGGCTTGTTTTCAAAGTGTGTTTACTGATTCTTCATAATTTAATTTAGTTGTGTAGTCTGGACAAAAGTTCACTTTAAGCAGGAAAACACAGATTATATCAGCCTTCAATATAACAATATAACACCCAGCCATAAAATGTTCAAATAACGAACAGCCCATGAATAAATGTTAAAAATATATGATTTTATTACAAAACTAAACATTCAAAAAAAAATTAATTCTAAAAGGCCCAGGTAATCGGGGTCAATGCTGTATCATACTGTACCCGATAGACACACTATGATCTCACTTTCAATAACATTGAACATACACAACCATTGCAAGTAAAACTGGACAATGGGTATAACATACAAAAGATGTGAAAAATTAAGGGAAATGCCTTCTATTTATGACCCCACTGAATATTAAAGTAGCAGTAAACTTTGTACTACCACTTGCACCTACAGGTAAACCTATAATAAGGCTTACCTGTAGGTACTGTGAATATCTCCTAAACTTGCACAGTTTAGGAGATATTCAGAGTGCATGCAGCTGATTACATTATTACATTATTGGCGCATGCGCTCTGAAGGTCCGGCTTACAGTACCAAACCTTCAGAGCCCGTGCTAAAAACGGTGGCTCTTACACGCATGTGCGGGAGTGACGTCATGTAGCCGGAGGCCGCAAACCCGGCAGGAAGACTGGGGGAAGATGTCAGCCATCTCAGCAGTGACATTGTGGTGCGGGAGGGCTTTGTTCTAAGGTAAGTCTATCATAATGTGCTAGTATGTGATGCATACTAGCACATTATGACATTGCCTTGCAGGATTTTAAATTTTTTTTTAAGCACCAGCCATGTACAACACCTTAAACTAACTTACTGGAACATACTGTAGACTATGTAGTCATGGGATTCATTATTCACTCACTAATAAATAAGGTTTCCACAGGTCATTAGTTAGACCTAACTACAAACTCCTATCTGAAATGTTAACAGGCTGCAGTCCAAATGGATATATGATCAATAATAGATCATACTTGTTGATAGAAACAATATTTGGTAGTATTAGGCTCTATGTGATAGACCTAAGAATGACATATCAGTGCCAGCTATATCTTTTATAGGTCTACAATCTTGTAGTGGATCTAAGAATATAGATACAGATATAGACAATATACTGTAGATACAGAACCATACTGATGGCTCATATAGGAAATGAGCCCAGCTATATCAGAAGACATACCCTCCTCAACTTGCAGTGATAAACTGATAATAATTGAGTCCATTCACACAACTATGTGGCGCTTGATTAAATCAAACTATACAGATAAACTCTCAGGAATTTAACCTCTGTAAGCAATCACAGTCGCTCCACTCTGAGCTTCCCACCGCAGCTCCACCAACCAAAGGATGGCAGCTCCAGGCGGTCCGTGAAATGCTGGCAATTGCGGCACTAAAATCAAAAGTGGAGCCATTCAACTTCTGAAAGTCCAAAAGATGTTTATGAATGTTACCAGGGAAAATCCACCTGTTCATCTTACACATTTCACTCTATCAGGAGCTTAATCATGGAAATTTAACTTGTAACATTTGTGGAACACGTGTAAACCTCATAAACGGCAATATAGTGCATCAGCAGGAGGAGCTTAGCTTTAAGCAATGAAGCCTGGTTTAGGGCCCACCCCAGCCTGTATATAGACACTGCAGAACATCACACTTATGAGGCCATCACTCTGCTCTCTCCAACTGTTGACTTATCCATCAGTGTTTGACCAGCCTGATTGATTCAGGATGAGCCTCCCTTTCTTGGTCCAATCTCTCAGTGCCAATCTGGGGTCAAGAATTTCCCATGACACAGAAAAGTATTTTCTTCTCACCTCATTCATACGTTGCAGTTAAGGTCTAAATTAGCCCACAACATTCTTCCCTGACACCAGTCTTCTTCATTCATCCTCAGTGTTTCTACTTATATCTTTACATTTCAGTCTATATTTGAAAACCGCAAATTTAGTAAGAAAAGTTTTTACGGTTTATATTTCAGGACAACATTCTATATTTTTCTCCCCCATTAACATTTGTGTTCATCATATAAAAAGACTATTTGATCTGTGTTCTGTTAAAAAAAAGAACACACAGCGCCTCTAATATAATCAGTGTAATTAAAAATTAACATGCATTAATCGTTTGAGCCGATGTAAACAGATGATGTACCACTTAGCGGTGTCTTATGCACATATCATTAGCCAAAACCCAACATTGCTAAGTAAACAGTCAGCGCTTGAAACAGAAAAGCTCCAAATAATTCAAACTGAGCAAACTGACAGACTAGCCTCTGTCATATTAAAACAATTTAGGCTGTAATTATAGCTCTGGACACACAAAAGGAGAAAATCACATAGGAATCATGTAATTGTCTGGATTTTATTTAAGCACACAATAGATATTGTAATTCTTAAACAAAGGTCTTCTTTGATAGTTTTCCTTTTTTTATTAAACAAGATAAAAAGAAAACATAAGCATACGTGTCCGTGGGCTAATGCACAGCCATGATTTATTAACATTATTATAATTTTATCTTTCATATATAACCGTGCTTTACAATATAAACATGCAGCTAAAAATGATTTGTAAATTGTTAGTTGGATATCACAACAGGACAAGATAACGCGGTGGAATAAAATAGATATATAAAGGCAACCAGGAGCATTCATGTACATATTAAATCAAGGTGACATTAGCGTGTAGTTTAATTTTCATTACCGACGCATAAAACATATTGATACCGTAAACTTAGGGAAAAGATAGAGCTCAAAATTCTAAATTTGGAATGTTAAGCCGCTGTTTGAGGAACCAGATGTGACCTTACATGGCAGAGCGCCTGACATTATGATTGATTGTTCACGAATCAGCGCCCCGCAGTACTCCATCTTGTGAGTCAACAAGGTATTGCACTGTTCCATTGAAGAATCCACTGAGGTGTCACAATGAAGTTAATAGATTGGTGCTTATCATAAGATGTAGCTGAACTTATGTCAAAGATTTTCTCAAACCTTTGAAATTCACTTAATCAGTTTTCGGCTTTAACCTTGTGTTACTTCACTTGACATCTCTGTACATGGAATGTTTTTGCTGATGCTGCATGAACTATTTGTGTTTTCCCGAATTTCTGTCTTGTTCTTTTTTGTATAAATGTAGGTTAAATATACTATGTATATATATATATATATATATATATATATATATATATATATATATATATATATATATATATATATATATATATAATTTACAATGTAGGTTAATCTTTGCACCCAAATGCCTGTGTTCTAGGCTCCGTATCCAGAGCAGGTGCCTTATAGAGTATGTTGTATTTGCAGAAGCTCTAAATTCCATGTGCACGCTGCAAAAGTCTTCCGTGGGCTGGTCTTTTTAAATTTTCCTGGCTCCAACATAGACCCCATAATTGAAAAGGGAATGAAAGATCTAACTGGTTAAGTAAATGCACCTCATAATGTCTAATGCATGTACTGAAGCTGAGAATTTGAACGCAGAGATGTTGTTACTGCAGTCTTTGAAAGACAAAAGAGGAAATAGGTGACTAGACCTTTTAGACCTTCCACCAACAACTAAGGTATGAGTTTAGCATGGACTGATCCTAGAAAATTATGTTGTACTTTACAGAATTTCAGCTACAACATGCTTGACTTTGACGACAATGAATTAAAACTACCAGAAATGTTGACTAGCTTCTGTAATGCTACAGGGCCTACTAAAGGTTGAGATGCTTGCTGCCCATCTTTAGTAATTAAGGAAGAAATGCTAGAGGTGGAATTTTATGGTTGTGGAGAAATGCTAATAGTGATTTTGATCTGTCAAGTGGGCTGATACTGGGTGATCATCAGGAATCATGCTGGCTTAGCTGATTTCAATGTATTCTAACTCCAACTACAGACACTCACCTCACACTCACCTAGCAAAATTAAGGGTAACCAGCAAGATTCAATTAAATGTATGAACATATAAATAGACACTGATGTGAAGGAAAGCTCAGTTTACGTGAGTAACAAAAACCCAAGCTTTTCTTGGTAAAAAAAATTAGAAAAGCATTTCTATTGATTGTATGAACATTCTTTTCCACAAAATCTGCACGTGTTTTCACGAGTCCAGAGTCCCTCTACTGACCGGGCTATTATTTACTTGGGAGTCTGTGGAAAGGCTATAAAAGATAAAGATGTAAATCGTTCATGCAGTGTTTGAATGTGTTGCAAAAAAACTAATGCCCCAGAGACAATTTCATATAAAACTGAGACAATTTCATATAAAACACCTGAAAAAGGGGTTTTATAATAATCAATGGTGTGCCATTAACTTTTGTTCTCCCAAAAATCACATGAATATGAAACAGAATGTATGAAATAGAAACAGGGAGATGCTAGCACTGCAGGTCCCCAGAGACAGCTTCCTCTTCAGCAAAAGGGAGTAGCACAGTAGTGACATCACAAAATCTCCCCACCCCCAAATTTTATAGATTCAGGGACAGGAATACCTTAGATGCAATAGTTTGAATGTGAATAGTCCTCTGCGATACTATGTGAATAAAATAAACACATGATCAAACAAAATATGTGGAAAGGGGGCAGCTGCTAAACCTAAATGAGTTCACAAATACAATGCATAAATGAATAATGTATGTGATCTTGTGTTATTCCTTCACCTATACATAGATGCCATATATAACAATAACCATGATAAATAAACAATGTTAGTGATGAGTGAAAAAATAATATATATAAAAAGTCCAATGGTTGTGGAAAGATAAGAGGTTACAATACAATTGGTGATCAGTCCTTAGATAGATAGTTCCCAGAGAGTCTATACACTGCCACCAACACCTCAGTGCTCACAGGGGACTGAGGAAGTCACGCAATGTGACGTAATGCGTAGGGCGTGGCCGGAGCACACAGTGGACCAGAGGTGATGTGAGAGGCAGAAAACGCCAATGTTTTTATCAATTTGAGCGCTCTTTACTGAATTTTGATGTAAGCAGTTGTTATCTTTTAAGAAATGGTTAATACACTATTGGAGGCTTGTTTGTCTACTTCATCCCCACATGTGAGACATGATCTTCAACTGAGAAGTTGCATAGGGGACTCCCGGAGGAAGGATCAGTTTACCTATATTGGATTTGGTCCCAAGGCTCATGTTTTGTGGTTATGATGTGAGAGTTCTGTGAGCACTTAGGTGTTGGTGGCAGTGTAGAGACTCTCTGGGAACTATCTAAGGATTGATCACCTTAGATGCAGATACAAGGCTGAAGCTGCAGGAGTCCCTAGGCACTGCTATTCTTCAGGAGGAATTAAAGACAAAATGCCCAGGGTAATTCTTATGCCACGTATACACGACCGGTTTTGCCGTCGGAATAAACTCTGAAGGTTTCTCCGATGGAACTCCGATGGAATTCCATTCAAGCGGTCTTGCCTACACGCGGTCAAACCAAAGTCTGACCGTCCAGAATGCGGTGACGTACAGGACGTACAATGGGACTAGAAAAAGGAAGTTCAATAGCCAGTAGACAATAGCTTCCGTCTCGTACTTGCTTCAGAGCATGCATCGTTTTGGGTCTGTCGGAACAGCATACAGACGAGCGGTTTCCCATTCGGAATTGGTTCCGTCAGAAATATTTAGAACATGTTCTATTTCTAGGTCTTCAGAATTTTCGAAAAAAAAAGTCAGATGAGGCATACACACGATTGGAATAGACAATGAAAAGCTTCCGTCTGACTTTTTATGTCGGACATTCCGCTCATGTGTATGCAGCTTTAGGCGCTATTGTAATTTATAGCTTTTTTCTATAAGATAGAAAGTCTTCCCTTTTTGAGCCCAGATCATCTTAAAGTTCCATTCCACTGTATACCCCAAGGAAGGTAATAAAAAATCAAATGTTTCACATGCTCTTATACATTTTATTTACATATGTACGATTTTTTTCAGTTTATTTCCTTACATGAGTAAGAAAAAGAATTATAGTAAAAGTAGAAAAATATATAAATGTTTATATATACTTTTTTTCCAGGTGTATTTGGTCTGGTGATATCACATGTCCTCTTTACCCTCTTCCTCATCTAGCAGTAGGTGGATTTTGAATACTGCAGAAAGTGGCACCATGCAATAAGGCTACACTGTTCTCTGCAGCATTTTTCTGCTTTTCCAGAGTAAGGACTGGGCTCCCTGGGTTTACAGGAAGTGGACTCAATGAAATCTGTGTATCATTCAAAACTGGAAGAGGAGTGGCATTGGATCTGTGAGCTGGTGAGTCAGGACAGCGCTGACGTTCAGGTGAGTATAGAAGCCAGAGCTGTTTTATTTATTTTTAACTCATGCTTTGAATTAAACATTTCCTTTTTTTCCAAGCTGAAATGAAACTTTAAAGCCGAAGATAGTCCTTTATACGTTTAAGAAATAATTTTTAAAATATTTGTAAAATCTTGAGAAACTCAACATTTTAAAATGTAGAACTGTAATGTTAAAACCTTGTGAATTCTGCCTCAAGTTTGTTTTGCCTATTTAAATAGGGACTTTCTGCTTCTACGGGCTGTCAAAGAGTAATGTACATATTTCATCCATCATTAGGTGAATAACAGTGCACATTATTTTAATGTCAGAGTTGTACTATGCAGACGTTTTGGATCTAGCATTAAAATGACATTTTTTTTCCCAGCGCTTATTAATTATCTTTATGCTGGCCCAATAAAATATACAGCAACCTGCAAGGAATTCTGTAAGTCATATAACAGAGAAAAACCTTGATTTTTAATAATGTCCACCCCAAGGCCAGAATGTTCAATTAATCATCAGAGCTGCTGTTCTTTCAGGGCACGACTTTTGATTCTTGAACAAAGTGTTTACCGCAAAGTTGTCACGTATCTATATTTTTCTGTTGTACTCTGTTGCAATTGATCTGCCTCAGGTTTTTCATTGAAAGATATATATATATTTTTGTTATCAATCTCACCCCTGGAAGACCCAATGACCGGGGTATTCCACCTGGTACAGTAAATAAAGTCATAAATCAAAATTCTTGTGTGATAAGTTTTAGATGGAAGCTTTAGCTCTCATACCCTAGGATCACATATTATGGAGCATTAAACATGAATTCCTGTAGGTTAATCTGTTTGCCTCTCTGTTGCCCCTGCCTGAACATCCTCTGCCCTTACTTCAACTCCCTTTTCAGAATACACCGTTACTTGTGGATTTGGTGGTTTTCTCTGTAGTCTACCTTTATGCCAACAATTGCAAAACCCAAACCTTCTATTAAGGGTTTTTGGTGAAAAACCACAAAGCCTATGGAATATTTTATACACAGGTAAGCGGACACACACACACATCAAGATAATATACATTAAAAAAGCAAAGTCCACCCTGACCAAGTAGCAACCTCTGCCTTTGGTCTCATAATATTATTGGTTGTTATTAACAAAACATAATAAATTGTCAAAAAAATGCACACTTATGCCCCGTACACACGGTCGGACTTTGTTCGGACATTCCGACAACAAAATCCTAGGATTTTTTCAGACGGATGTTGGCTCAAACTTGTCTTGCATACACACGGTCACACAAAGTTGTCGGAAAATCCGATCGTTCTAAACGCGTTGACGTAAAACACGTACGTCGGGACTATAAACAGGGCAGTGGCCGATAGCTTTCATCTCTTTATTTATTCTGAGCATGCGTGGCACTTTGTCCGTCGGATTTGTGTACACACGATCGGAATTTCCGACAACGAATTTTGTTGTTGGAAAATTTTATAGCCTGCTCTCAAACTTTGTGTGTCGGAAAATCCGATGGAAAATGTGTGATGAAGCCTACACATGGTCGGAATTTCCGACAACAAGGTCCTATCACACATTTTCCGTCGGAAAATCCGACCGTGTGTAGGGGGCATAAGTCAAACAGTTAAAGGGTAAAATAGCAAAAAAGAAAAAAATAATATAGCATATACAATTGCAATGCAAGTCATATTATAATTGAATGTTATTAAAAAAGACCTTTCCTTTTCAATCTGCAGTCACTGTAATTTTCTATAAATGCAATGCAATATGGCTACATAGGGTTGTTCTGTACATAGAATGTGTACTGACCACTCCCCAGAAACATAATTTCCTGCTTGTCAAGTCAGATTTCAGGCATCCCCTGCAACAAAAAATTAATTTTTGATTAGATACTTCCAATAGAAACACGTTTAAAGGGATGCAGGCCCAGCAGCTTTCCTTGATAATGCCCTGCAGCTGCCACAGCTTACTGATAATTATGAAACCACTCCCATTAGATCCACTTGGAACAGGGGCACAGACAAACACACATGGAGTTCTTCAGAATAACAAAAGGAAGGAATCTGCAACAAAGGTTGTTATTATCCTTGCAATGTGCATAGATCACCCAGAGGGGAATGTTTTTTCTCAACAAAAGTGGAGTTACGCTTTAAACAAGCAGCTACTTAATAAACGGTAGTACTAGTTTAAAGTGACATAGATATAAGATAAGCAGCGCTAAAAAATAAAAAAACATAAATAAAGTGGCACGTGCAATAACAGGTAATGCAGTTATAATCGTTATCTCAAATAGCACATAGATAAATAGATGCTGTGTAATCCAAAAGTGCAAAAGTCAGAATGTAAACAAGTGAAAAATCAATCCATATAAAGTGCAATCAGTCCTTTACAATATAGATCACATCCAATATCCAAAAGTGCAACGTGCAGCAAATTGATTGATGAGGTCCACCACCATGCAAAAACACTTGGCATAAGCCTCTTACCAAATGTGTTGGACCATAGATTATAATGGTCAAATAGGCGTATAATGAAAACCAGGCAGCCAGCATCAACATGGACATGGATGGCACACAGCAGCAGGAACACATGAATGTTGGAGAGGTGGAAGAAACTGATATAGTGAAGCCCATTTACGGTAACTTTCCAATTTATTACAAAAATTTAAAAAGTACCTTTAGTCAACTTGTATTATGACAGAGTGAAAGATTCAGCAAGTTGACAGCTCATATGGAATCAGAGCCGCGAACACCAGCAAACAGGCATGTGTGATGTCATCATCGTCAAGCCACTTCCGATGCGTTTGTCATCAATGACATCTTCTGGGAATGAATTAACAAAACATACACTATTTAGTTATGAAAATGGGAAACTACATTATTTTTTATATTGATTTGATATATTTGTGAAACAATTGTACTTACAGCAAATTTCCAGACAATGAGATAAAAGTATTGTTGTCTTAATTATTCACAATAAAAGTAATTCTTAAAAGACCACTTTAAGACATCATACAGTAAATGCACCCTCGAAAAACAACTGTTTACCGTGCATAGCTTCCTACATGTAATATGAGCTGGGTAGCACAGCAATTTCGGACTTTTTAACATTGTGATTCTGCTATATAATGTGCTTGAATTTTATTCACTGGCACCTAAAGATTATGGATTATATAGTTATACATGTGACAAAAAAATGTCATAATGTGACAAAAAAAATTTAAACTGGATTCCAGAAAAATTTTAAATTACCAGATGGGTTGGGGCACATAGATTGATGCTTGTAGATTTCAAGTGACTGTATGTATTTGGAGTGCAAAGATACAAATTATAGAGAAATGAACCAATGAACTTCACTAAAGCAATGTGACATATAGGGATGAGCCGAACACCCCCCTGTTCGGTTCGCACCAGAACATGCGAACAGGAAAAAAATTTGTTCGAACACGCGAACACCGTTAAAGTCTATGGGACACGAACATGAATAATCAAAAGTGCTAATTTTAAAGGCTAATATGCAAGTTATTGTCAATAAAAGTGTTTGGGGACCTGGGTCCTGCCCCAGGGGACATGGATCAATGCAAAAAAAAGTTTTAAAAACGGCCGTTTTTTCAGGAGCAGTGATTTTAATAATGCTTAAAGTCAAACAATAAAAGTGTAATATCCCTTTAAATTTCATACCTGGGGGGTGTCTATAGTATGCCTGTAAAGGGGCGCATGTTTCCCGTGTTTAGAACAGTCTGACAGCAAAATGACATTTTGAAGGAAAAAACTCATTTAAAACTACCGCGGCTATTGCATTGCCGACAATACACATAGAAGTTCATTGATAAAAACGGCATGGGAATTCCCCACAGGGCAACCCCGAACCAAAATTAAAAAAAAAAAATGATGTGGGAGTCCCCCTAAATTCCATACAAGGCCCTTCAGGTCTGGTATGGATATTAAGGGGAACCCCAGCCAAAATTTAAAAAAAAAATTGACGTGGGGTTCCCCCTAAATTCCATACCAGACCTGAAGGGTCTGGTATGGATTTTAAGGGGAACCCCGCGCCCAAAAAAAAAAAAAAAAACGGCGTGGGGTCCCCCTAAAAATCCATACCAGACCCTTATCCGAGCACGCAACCTGGCAGGCCGCAGGAAAAGAGGGGGGGACGAGAGTGCGGCCCCCCCCCCTCCTGAACCATACCAGGCCACATGCCCTCAACATTGGGAGGGTGCTTTGGGGTAGCCCCCCAAAGCACCTTGTCCCCATGTTGATGAAGACAAGGGCCTCATCCCCACAACCGTGGCCTGTGGTTGTGGGGGTCTGCGGGCGGGGGGCTTATCGGAATCTGGAAGCCCCCTTTAACAAGGGGACCCCCAGATCCCGGCCCCCCCCCTGTGTGAAATGGTAAGGGGGTACTTACCCCTACCATTTCACTAAAAAACTGTCAAAAATGTTAAAAATGACAAGAGACAGTTTTTGACAATTCCTTTATTTAAAATGCTTCTTCTTTCTTCCTTCATCTTCTTCTTCTTCTGGTTCTTCTGGCTCTTCTGGTTCTTCCTCCGGCGTTCTCGTCCAGCATCTCCTCCGCGGCGTCTTCTATCTTCTTCTCCTCGGGCCGCTCCGCACCCATGGCATGAGGGGGGAGGCTCCCGCTCTTCTCTTCATCTTCTTCTTCATCTTCATCTTCTTCTTCATCTTCTTCTTCTTCTTCTTCTCTTCTTCATCTCTTTTTCCTTCTTCATTTCTTCTGCGGGCCGCTCCGCATCCATGCATGGAGGGAGGCTCCCGCTGTGTGACGGCGTCTCTTCGTCTGACGGTTCTTAAATAACGGGGGGCGGGGCCACCCGGTGCCCCCCTCCCCCCCTCTGACGCACGGGACATGACGGGACTTCCCTGTGGCATTCCCCGTGACGTCACAGGGAAGTCCCGTCAATTCACCGTGCATCAGAGGGGGGCGGGGTCACCGGATGGCCCCGCCCCCCGTTATTTAAGAACCGTCAGACGAAGAGACGCCGTCACACAGCGGGAGCCTCCCACCATGCCACAGCATGGCTGCGGAGCGGCCCGCAGAAGAAATGAAGAAGGAAGAAGAGATGAAGAAGAGAAGAAGAAGAAGAAGAAGATGAAGAAGAAGATGAAGATGAAGAAGAAGATGAAGAGAAGAGCGGGAGCCTCCCCCCTCATGCCATGGGTGCGGAGCGGCCCGAGGAGAAGAAGATAGAAGACGCCGCGGAGGAGATGCTGGACGAGAACGCCGGAGGAAGAACCAGAAGAGCCAGAAGAACCAGAAGAAGAAGAAGATGAAGGAAGAAAGAAGAAGCATTTAAATAAAGGAATTGTCAAAAACTGTCTCTTGTCATTTTTAACATTTTTGACAGTTTTTTAGTGAAATGGTAGGGGTAAGTACCCCCTTACCATTTCACACAGGGGGGGGGCCGGGATCTGGGGGTCCCCTTGTTAAAGGGGGCTTCCAGATTCCGATAAGCCCCCCGCCCGCAGACCCCCACAACCACCGGCCACGGTTGTGGGGATGAGGCCCTTGTCTTCATCAACATGGGGACAAGGTGTTTTGGGGGGCTACCCCAAAGCACCCTCCCAATGTTGAGGGCATGTGGCCTGGTACGGTTCAGGAGGGGGGGGGGCCGCACTCTCGTCCCCCCCTCTTTTCCTGCGGCCTGCCAGGTTGCGTGCTCGGATAAGGGTCTGGTATGGATTTTTAGGGGGACCCCACGCCGTTTTTTTTTTTTTTTTTTGGCGCGGGGTTCCCCTTAAAATCCATACCAGACCTGAAGGGTCTGGTATGGAATTTAGGGGGAACCCCACGTCAATTTTTTTTAAAAATTTTGGCTGGGGTTCCTCTTAATATCCATACCAGACCTGAAGGGCCTTGTATGGAATTTAGGGGGACCCCCACATCATTTTTTTTTTTAAATTTTGGTTCGGGGTTGCCCTGTGGGGAATTCCCATGCCGTTTTTATCAATGAACTTCTATGTGTATTGTCGGCAATGCAATAGCCGCGGGTAGTTTTAAATGAGTTTTTTCCTTCCAAATGTCATTTTGCTGTCAGACTGTTCTAAACACGGGAAACATGCGCCCCTTTACAGGCATACTATAGACACCCCCCAGGTACGAAATTTAAAGGGATATTACACTTTTATTGTTTGACTTTAAGCATTAATAAAATCACTGCTCCTGAAAAAACGTCCGTTTTTAAAACTTTTTTTTGCATTGATCCATGTCCCCTGGGGCAGGACCCGGGTCCCCAAACACTTTTTATGACAATAACTTGCATATAAGCCTTTAAAATTAGCACTTTTGATTTCTCCCATAGACTTTTAAAGGGTGTTCCGCGGCATTCGAATTTGCCGCGAACACCCCAAATTGTTCGCTGTTCGGCGAACTTGCGAACAGCCAATGTTCGAGTAGAACATGAGTTCGACTCGAACTCGAAGCTCATCCCTAGTGACATACAGTACAGATGGCCAACATTTTAATAGCAGTAATATTCAACCACTTGCTCCCCAAGCTTGTTCTGACACTTCTCTCCTACATGTAAAAAATGTTTTTAAGCAGAGACCCTAGAGGAAAAAACGGTGGTTATGGCGGTGATGGTTTTTCAAATGCAATGAGTTTTATTGTGCAAAAACAAAATATTATACCCAATTGTTTGGTAAAATATAAAAAATGATCTTACACTGATACCAAACGTGTCACGATTTAAAATTGTGTACCCATGGGGTACCTAAAAATCTCCATAGGTGACGCTTTTGAAGCCTTTATAGGTTACCAGTTTAGAGTTATACAGGAGGTCTGGTACTAGAACTATTGCTCTCGCTATAACATTCACGGCGATACCGCACATGTGTGGTGCGAAAACCATTAACATATGCATGCTCAAACTTTACATTTTTTTTTTAATCACTTTCTCTTTATTTATTCTTTAAATTATCATTAGACCCAAGATCTCTTCTCTGGCCTCCAAAGCAGCCACTCAGACACAGATTAGTCTGATCGATGCTTTACCGGCTAGCAACTGTGGACATATAAGACCCCAGATTTCTTCCCTGGCCTCTAAAGCAGCCAATCAGACACAGATCGGTCTGATCGGCTGCTTTACTGACCAGAAACCATTCAGTAAACGCAAAACTGAAACCGGAAGTGACAAAATACTTGTCACTTCCAGCGTCTTTGACCAAAGAGATGATTGGGGATGCTCTCGTCCTCGATCATCTCTAAGATCAGTCAGTGGAAGCTCCGGCTGTAATCCTGGGAGACGGAGAGCCCGGAAAGGCAGCAGAAAGCGGCAAAAGGGGGGGTGGAACCCTGTGGCTAATTACTACAGGGACATCCTTTGGGGGCAAGTGGTTAAAGTGTATTTATAGCCAAAACTTTTTGAAATGCAACAGGAAGTGAGAGCAAATCCCTACAAAGTGAGAGGAATTGTACTTTTGGTCAATTGTTACAAGTAAATGGAATCACCCTCTATTCTTGTTTTGTAACAACTGTAACATTTTAGATTTCCTATCACTCTTTGGGTTACAATAGTCACCAGGACAAAAGGGGAAGGTAATTCTACCCAGTGGGGACAAAGACAGAAAGAAAATCTGACAGGGGTTCTAATAATTCCCTACACTTTCTAAAAAAAAATGTATGCTATATATACAGTACGTTTTTCCATTCTCTTTTTTTTGCAATTTACTGAACAATAGGTTTCTAAACAAGACTATTTGAACATACACCATATTTCCATGCCAAAAATCTATCTAGGCTTTCCAAAAACAAAGACATCTGCGTTCACTAAACGTAACCTTTTTGTTAAAACCCTCTGATGTTACTACAATGTGGTTATACTATACATATTCCTATAAAACAAAATTGAAAAGCACATCTTCACTGATCTGGGGCACAATGCTGGATGACAATTCACTGAGTTCACCCAACAGTTCTGCTTTTGTAATACCGAAGAAGATAAACTAACATGGTTGTCAACTTTGACAGATAGCCCTGTACATGTACATACACATCTTAACATTCTGTTTTACTTGACTCTATCTCTTTAATTTTTTTTTTTTATTATTTCTTTCTAACATTTTCTGTTTTTCTGACCTTCTGTTTGAAAATATAATTGCATTCTATAAAAAAAAAAAAGTCCTTGCTTTTTTGTAATGCTAAATAACTCTGGAATATTAAAAATACCCACACTGATTTGTTCTTCTCGTTCTTTCACATTAAGCCACGTTTAATATTCATTTCACATTTTTTTTCCTATTAATTAAAAGTAAACCGTATATTGTATGGTACATTATCCCTCTAACAGCCCCATGTGGAGATCATGAAGTGGAAGACTAATAGTGTAGACTTTAGCATTTAGTTGTAAGAAGAATAATTTACATACTGTATCGAGAAGAAGAGACCAAGGCTATGTGTAAATAAGAAGCTCCTAGATAGTGAGACCTTAGCTAGAGCTCTGTGGACAAGAAGTACATTGGCTGTTCTTGGATTCTACCAGTCAGCTAATTTAATGAGACTTCCTCTGTTTGCTTTGCCACAGTAAGGCAAAAACAAATTATTAAAACAAGTCATTTGGCAGTAAGAAAAATCGGCATCCTCTATTTTTTTTTTTTATGTAATGACTGTCGAATGGCAAAGGTAAACCTACCCACTGTTCATTAAGGTCTACCTTATAATTTATCAGTGTAGCCTTTTCATCAACATATTTCATTTTTGCTGAGCCTTCAAAATTAGAAAGTGATTACACCAAGTCTGATTCAACTGGAGATATTCATAAAATTGAGATAGTCTTCCCTCAATTTGCATTTGTCTATTGGAACAGGCACCCTATGTAGGAGCAATACGGGTCATCCTAAAAATGCTTATGCAAATACAGAATCGATAATCTATGCTAATTGGCATATGTGACGAATGGCAGGTGTGCAGTCATTATACAGACAAACTATATTTATCATATACAGAATAAAAAATAGCTAGTAAATCATGTTCACCCCGTCTAAACAATATGCAAATGAGTACATATATATTTGCTTATTTTTCATAGATTGCTGCTCATATCCAATTCAAAATTAAACGCAAATGCAAAAGAAGATCTGTTTTATTCCATTTTATTTAATAACCTTTATTTCTAATAAAAACTGACTTTGAAAAAATACCTGAGTTTAAGTGATTTTTTCTTAGCTGAATCAACAAGGTTTAGAGAAAGGAAATCATAGTTTTAAGAGATTTAACATAATTTGTAGGTGTATTAAGTGGTTTTGTGGTTACTGGTTTACAGCTTTGGAAGGGGGTGAGTGACACAGTAAGAAGAAATTCTAATTATCTACAAGTCAGTAATTTCCATGGGGAAGCAATAAAGGTAGGAGGTCAGATGGAATAACAAGGAAGGTGTTATACATTTTACTGACGATGAGCAGAACTAAACATCTTCTGTGATTCTGCACTTTGCCTTACTTTTCACAGAAATTGTAATCTATAACTGGGGATAAGGACATTTTAAATATTTTTTTAACTGGACCATCCGAGATACAGAACATCTGGGTCACTGCATTTATCTGTCCTTTAGCTACAGCTTGGGAGGTTTGAGGGTCATCCTGGTGCATCTAGACCTCAGAAGCTAAATGTGATTCAGTTCTCTTCCATAGCAAAACACACCTAATATCTTGGCATGAGGAACCTCCCAATGATGCTGTTGAATGTGGAGTCTTCAGATGCCTCCCCACTCAAAGGAGTGTATGTGCACTGTATAACAAAAATAATAAAAACATTTATCACCATTAGAGTCAACCTTCATAACACCAGCAGTTTTGTCTTTTTTTAAGGCAGGAATTGAGAAAAGTTGATTGTAATGAGTGTCATGGAGTCTTTTTTGTAAGTTGTTAAAGGTTTGTTATGTGATTTAAAATAAAGATATTTATAATTTTTTTATACATTAATGGTGGTATGGGTATTTGTTTTAAGGGTTTTTGTTTGTTTCAAATTTGACTTTGGTGCACACTTGGTGGTACTGGTTTGTTGTTGAACACAAAAGAAAGTATTCACTACTTAATCATGTCACCCATGTGCTGCAAGAGCAGCTTGAAGTCTGACACATGGGAAATGCATATTCAAGCCTGTCTGGCCTACAGAGGCAGGCTATGAAGTTAGACTGCTGTCTAAGTGTGAGAGTTGGAGATTGTGAAGAGACTGAAATATTTCCCATCTGAACAGGCCAATGTGTCTGGGATAAGCAAGTACCTGTCAGTTTATGAGAAGACTAGAGGTCCAGTCTGTTGACAGATGGAACCAGTTCAGAAAGGGAACTGAGACTGGGGCAGTTCTGTCTTAAGGAAACATAGAAAGCTGTGCATAGCCAGGAGGCTGAGGGAGATTTGTGTTTGTTGCTATTCTAAAAATAGTTTGTTTGGCCAAGCTGGTCCAAATAAACGTATTCTTTACTAAGTGATGTGGTTGTTGTAAGTGCTGTTTCATACTGTATATAGCAGTGATGGCGAACCTTGGCACTCCAGATGTTTTGGAACTACATTTCCCATGATGCTCATGCACTCTGCAGTGTAATTGAGCATCATGGAAAATGTAGCTCCATAACATCTGGGGTGCCAAGGTTCGCCATCACTGGTATATAGCATCACCTATATCACCTACATATAGCACGGTGCTTAAAGTGCTTAGAGTGCTTAGCTATCTAGAGGAAGCCTTTGTCATTTTATCAAAGAATACAATGATTTCTCTGAAATGAAGAAAACTATATAAAAGGTATTTATAAATTTGTTATAATCTTTTTTATGCATTTCAGTGTCAGCTAATTACTGTTCTCTTGTACTCTTGAATTATTAAAGTAAATACAGTTCCACCTTTTCAACTTTACTTAGTGAACAGTCTGAAAGCCTTTCTTTGAACTGGACCTAAACCCAATAAAAGATTTGCCATTTTATAGGGAAATCTAAAAATGGTAAGTTTGCATAAGGAGTATCCTAAAAAAAATTACCTTTTCTTCTTGATATCATCTTGAAAAAAAGTAGTGCACTTTCTGGTCTGGTCTTTTAACTAAGGAAACAAAAGAAAAAGACAGCATTTCCCACTCCAGAGGGCAACTTCTGGTATAAAAAATGCTGTTTGGGTTACACTTTGCCCTGGCTTTTTTGCAGAATGCGATCAATAAATGCTATGCCTTCATTGGAAATATACCTCGGTCTATTTTAACAACATTTTTATCTTTAGTACAGACTAGGAGCCCCATCTTCCACGAGTGCAGGCTATGTTGAACACTCTAAAGAAAGAGAATCTGGAAAAGTGTGCCACTGGGATGGAAGAAACCATATACCTGGAGTACATTGCTCTACCACTGATTGACCAGACAAAGAAGTCAGTCATGATCAAGTGGAATGGAGCTTAAAACAGCTTTCTGCCAGTATCCAGTGCTGGTTGCTCCAGACCTCTCTAAGAAATGTATTGTCCAAACGGATGCCTCCAGCTAAGGCTTAGAAGCAATTTTGTCCCAAGAGGTCAATGGGGATGAACACCTCATAGACTTTTTTAGTAGAAAGTTGACAGTCACTGAGAAAAATTACTCCATAGTGGAGCAAGAGTGTCTGGGCATTAAGTGGTTGCTAGACTCACTATTTTTATCCTTGGCAGGGGGTTTTGTTTGGTGTTGGACCATGCATGATGACAGAGTGCCTTTGACACCTCCACTGTATGCACATTTTTTCATTATATGGGTTGTGGTCCCATTAAGGGGGTGATGGAAACATAATTTTAGTACTTAGGGGTTCTCAACCTTGCAGAGTAAAGGGTTCTGGGATAGTCTGACCACAGGGGAAAGGACTATTTTACAGTACTCTCTGAATTGGTCGTCATATGAGACCCCAGAATTCAGAGGCTAGGAGAGACTTTGGGTGAAAAAAGCTTCCAAACCCTGATTACAGGGAACTTGGTTCTGAAATGGTAAATCTGCTTGCAGGGAAGGCCTGAAATGGAACAGGAAGAAGTAAGCACATGTCTGTGAGGTAGAAGGGTTCAGAGCTGTGATCAAGTGTGGACTGGCTGTCACCTGAGACACTGGTTGCTGAACTCCTGCGGCCTTTGCGGCATTCCGAAGCAGACAGGAATCCTAAACCCTGGTGTGGATTGGTATACTGGCAGTAAGACAAATTATTTTCATCATACCAGAATTATGGACTGGTTTTTATTGTTTTGTTTTTTTTTTTTTTGCTGAAGGAAGCTGGGTTTTTTTCTTGTTTTTGAGTGGACAGTAATAACACTCATTTTTACAAATAGCTACCTGGTGACCCCGAGTTCCCCATATTACACTAGGCATTTCTGAGCCTCATAGCTGTTTATCTGCAATGTGAGATTAACTAAGGCATTGCAAACAACGGAATTTGTGGCAGAAACATCACTGCCAGCAGATTTACAAAGACCTTAATATCATGTTGTTTTTCAGCACTCTTTAAGGTAAGGATGGTGAGGCCATCAATGCTCTATACTTTGCTCCTCATATCTTCCTGTCCTTCTACTGAATGGCACTAACTTGTCAATATGCCTTTATGATTTTGCTGACCATGTGATTGGGCAACAGAAAATTGGCTGAAGGGTGAACCGAAAACACCAAAACTCGAGAACAATATTTAATTATACTAAAAGCTATTGCCAACTATCCACAGGCTCACAGACCTCAAAGAAAACACAAAATATTAAAATCAACTTATCATGAACATTAACTCTCACTATGGGAAGATGGCAGTCCATACAGGAAAGTTCTTAGAATTCTGAAAGGACACAGAAATTTAATGTAGCACAGCAAAGCTTTATTAAAGTATGTCAATTAAAACTGCCAATGCATTCATAACATTCCAAAAACAGCAGATTTTTCTTGGCCACTGTGGAGGACTTTTATATTTTTTTAAATGACTAAGTTCAGCTACCTCTGCATCCTGATATTTGTTTTGGTGTTATTTGTACTTAATAGTACCGCTTTAGTAACATGACTACCTCATACATTGTGGGTGCACAGCGCATATTAGTGGCTTCCTATCAGTGATTGTTACTCACTCATTGGCATTTTACTTTATCTGTTAGCACCTATGTCAACAAATAGATCTGAGCCTCAGCACATGTGGTAGGTAGAGAACATTTCTTAATTATATTCTTTATAGTACCCCTACTCAGCAGGGTGTTGAGTTTGAAAGTGGGACTTCCCTTTCAAGAATGCCTTCTCCACAGGCAGTTTAACCTGCTCTTATTTTGTAATAATGCAGGTTCAATATTTGAATGCTTTTCAAAAACCTTCATGCAGAACTTGGGGAGGACAAGAAAGTATCCAACATCTGGGCTCCTACAACTTCTCAGGGTTGTCTGCTGTATTTTCACTCCAGGAGCACACAAATACCACTGGAGTAACTTTCCACAAAATATGACATTCTTGTTTAGCTCAGTTCGAGTCCTCTGACTGCAACTTTAGGACACTTACAGGCACTAATCTACAAGAAGGGCAAAACCTCTAGGCTTGGGCTTTAGCTCTGGGGGCTCACAACAGACATATGGCCTGCTCACCAGGGGATCTCTCCCGAGCAGAAGGGCTGATCTCTCTCCCAAAGATGAGGACTAAACTACCTCTCCCAAAGATCTCTTCCAAAAGAGCACTCGGCTATTTTTTTAGAACATGGTTCAACTCACCCAATGACAAACTTAAACATGTTTTTGAAGAGACCCTGCAAAATATCAAAAACACAAATACAGAAAAGCTGTTAGGGAACACATCTCTACAAAGATACATTAGTTACTGTCAGATTACTATCTACCTTAATAGAAATTTGTGATAATGTACACTTGATTCTAGCTCTTCTTGCTATGTAAAATTTGCACCCCTCCTCCTCAATTATGAAAGTAACTTTTTAACTTTGGCATTTGTTCACTTTCTCTCTCCTCAGTATTCTCACCAACATTTCCTTCTTCCATCTCAGCTTGCATGACATTAACCCCCTTTTTTCAGAATTCAAAAGATGACAATTCCAGCAAGAAAAGTCAACAGGAAACAGTTCAACAGAAGAATGTTAAGATATAATTATAGAATGAAAAGGGCCAATTAAATCTGACTTTGATGTTAATGTACTTCGAGACCAGTACAAAGGAAAACATATATTAAAGAATTTATTAATAATAGCCTAGAGAGTGTGCTCTTGCAAATTTAGATCTTAAGCAATTAGTTTACATATGTCATTAAATAAATTACTATTAATTCCTTTAAGGAGGACTGTACCTGTTAACCATCTCAGCATAATCTAGATTTTAGAACAGAAAAAAACGAGGCTTGATGTGCACAGCAGGTTCGGGAACTGTACTTGTAGTTCAAAATGAAGTGGATTACAGACCATGACCACCAAGCCTCTCACATGACAAAGCCTTTGTGTAATTAATATGCAGGGGAAAAATGCTCCCTGGACTGCTGCTAAAACGATTTAAATCATGCACATAAAAATGTAATCACAAATTTAGCACGGTGGACATTGTAGTCACACTGTGCTTGATTGCATAGAAGATTCCAAGTGTGTTTTAAATGTCCTTTAAGATTGCGATTACCGCTTGTACTTACAAGATGCATATTAATCTAAAACTCAACATTTTTCAGTGTGGGATCACAGTAGGGGAACATTACGGGCAATAGAGGTTCATTTTGAACCCAGTAGGTAATTACACTTTGAAATAATATTCTTTAATTAAATCTTGTTTGCAGATGATTGATTTCAACACTAAATCTAAAAACCCAAAATCGAGTTTTTATCAATTTTTGATGCCTACTGCCCAGAACTTGTTTTTTTAATTGATGTTTCTGAAGTTTGCTAAGCTTCTGTCCATCCGTATCCAAACTGAATTTAAAGCAATTACCAATAGCTAACTTCCCTAGCACTGGAGCTGGTGGCTAAGCTTTTATCAACTTCTTGTTTTAAATTTTTTTACGTGGATAAGATAGAGATCACAATGGTTTATATTTGATTTAGATTACATGTAACAGACTTTTTTCATCTTTTTATAATAAATCATTTTAAAATGGAAATGCATAGATAAGGCCTGGTCAGTGAAAATTAAAGCAATCCACTCCCCAATTGTTCTAACCTATTTTTTCAGTCTGGTCAACTGGGTAGGTCTTCTCAACTGTTTTTTTTCCTATGCTTTGTTTTTTCTTTTGTCATATTTTTATTCTCTAAATGAGAAAAGAAACCTCCAGAATGGGAATTCTTTAACTTTTTAATCCAAGGTCCCAAAGAAGAAAAATTTGTTTATATCATAATCCAAGGAGAGAATTATTATCAAAATGTAAAAACGAAAATAATTCTGTACTGGGGAAGATTTTAACACATAAAGGCAGCCTACACCAAAATCTGTGATACCAAATTAGTGTAGTGTTAAATTAATACATCATTAAAGAAATAAACCATACTTAATATGCCTAAAACTCTAATATAAATGAATGATATAAATTTTAATTCATAAAGTGCAAACATTTAAAAAAAAGCTAATTTACATTTCATAAAAAATACGCCAACATAATAAAATTTGTGTTGAAAAAACAATATTCAAATCCTATAAACAAATAATAAGTCCCAATTCATGAATTTAAAAAAATCTAAAAAATAGGTAATTCATGTGCAACATCCAAAAATATAAGATGTATAGTTCCATATCCAAGTGCAAGTGAATGCCACTCTTATCCAATAAATATAAGCAATCCAAGAAATAGATAGTTGTTGCATTCAAGGCTGGCCACAACAGTGATATCACCCATGATATAAGATAAGGTTGGCTCCTAACCAGATAGTGTGGACCATTAAATGGTCAACAGTGAATTTAGAATAACCAGGATGTCTTCATGTCACTCCTCATCCCCTTGCTGCGAACTCTCCCAGCAATGAAATGCAAAGCAAGAAAATGACATCTCATAGCACAATTTGTTCAAAAACTCTGTATCTTTAATAATAGAAGTGCACTTACATATTTTCTGCGCAAATGGTAAGGCTCTGGGAGAACTAATCGCAATCTAACTCCGCCCATTCTGGATTGTGATTGGTCCTCCCAGAGCCATACCATTTGCACTTAAGAAGCCCTGTGACCCAGGGTTGGGTTTGCCGGATGAAGGGCCGGGGCCTTTAGAAACGAGTTGCGGCCCGCCCCCTTGCCTGTTTCCAGCTCCTGTCAATGGCATGTGTGTTCCCGGAGATGCTGCCAGCTTTCATCTCTTGCAGCGGGTGCCGGCTCTGCAACCTGTGGCTCCATCAGTCCATCCAGACTGCTGATGATTTGCCCCCTGCACCCACTTTGTACACTGGAGTTTTCTATGTAAGTGCTCTGCATTAAACTCAAGTTACTTTTACCCTCGCTGACCTGGCACCCTTTCCTTTTTGTTTAATGCCCCCCATTTGTTTGACTTCCCACAAGATGAGAGACCCAAAGACATTAAAATATCCATGAATAGGTATGCCTGCTCAAAAACCTGGTACAAGTGAAAATTATAATGTTTAGATGAATTACTTTTACATTAGCCCTAACCCAGTGTTTTTCAACCTTTTCTTCAGTCAGGGCACCCTTAAAAATATTTTCAGTCTCAAGGCACCCCAGTCTAAGGCTTGATTCATATTATTGCATGTTGGGGAACACACGCAAATTTACACGTGTTCCCAACATGCAGGCAAATGTGCTACTCTTTAGCAGAGGCGCAGGGGTGCCAATAATTCTTGGTTGTCCCCTTGCCGCATCATGCCCTCTCGCGCCACTCTTTGTGTCCTATAGCCAGTTGGCATGTGCGGGGGTTGCAAGCGCATGGACGGTACTGGCAACCAGGCCTGGTGTCGTCATCACCAAATACTTTTGTGATTGGTGCCCAGGTTTGGGGCATGCATTTATTAGGCGCAGTCTCGGCGCCAATTGAACGCTGACATTGCTATTTACAGTAGGAGTCAGGATGGAGGTTCCCGGTGGAGCTTTCTATTAGGTATGCATGCTGGTATTATTATACCTTCCTGGTTGGGCTTTTCAGTGCTCTAGGTGGTCTTATATGAGCTTTCTATTCCCTACTTACTTGGTTTATGTTGTAGGTATTGCCTTAGCAGGATTAGCGGGGTTACTCACTTTTATATCTAAGCAAGTGGTATTCATTAAGTATGGACTTCTAACTTCGTTGGCTGTCAGTGAATTTGAAGCAATTCTTGGTATTTAGTTACACATTTGGATGAGTTCCATATACTCCTGTATATTTCCTTTTTTAAATATATATACATATATATATATACACCACCTGTTCTATATTTGACCTATTATGTCATTAATATCTAGATAATCTTAGAAGCTGTCTATTACCCGCTATATAATCTGTCCGTTTTACCTTTTGCTCGCTGACTTGAACTTCCCGTGATCAACACTCTGCATAGTTACTTTGAAGACGACTTCTGTATGCATTATGTAACTTGTAAGTTGTTTGGTTTGTATGTTCATACATCGAGTTTGGCCACGTCCTCACATTTATTCTGTGGTTATTCTTTTTAATGCCAAGGATAATCATTTCCAACTATTTAAACTTAATTTTATATAAATCTAATTCTCTTCTTAATCTTATGTATTGAGTAAGTAGTGTCAGCCTTCCTGCTTATGTGCATCCCCATAGTTATGGCAGGTTCCATGGTATGTGTATATGCGGTGTAGGAGTGTTCCTGTGCCTGCAGTAGCCAGCCTTTTTTGTGTATGTTTGTCCCCCGTGTTCATGTGAGACTTTTTTGTAATTGTAAATATTTCTATTTTTTCTTTTTTTTTTTTTGATTTTCAATTGGTATTATGATTATCATGTTTTCAACTATATGGTTCCTTTTTTCTTTGTGTCTATTTAGAACACTTGCCTAAAGCGCTGAGGCGTACAACATGTAGTGCAGAGCAACTGCACACCATATCCACTTCCACCAAGCCTTTATGGACACAAGATATTGTCTTTCAATAGATGCACACCTATTACCAATATTAGGTTATGGTGGTTGTAGTGGTTTTGGTTATTTTTTAATGCCTAAAAAGTCCACTCTCTTTTCCATTCCAAATTACCTCTTAATTAGGACGTGGCACCTTCTATTATGGGCATATCCAAAGTTCCACCCTGTTGTGATCCAATTTTATTAATTTATCCCCACGAATTGGCAAGTGTGGTACATTATCAGTGCGACATGATTTTGCCCTACATGCAGCCACAGAGACGTGAACAAAGGGCTTGTTCACACATAAGGCTGGAGGACAGTAAAACCATGCGGTTGAGCCATTTTTTCACCATCCCCAATGGCTCCCCCTTTAGCTGCATTGTACATGGTTGCCACATGATGATGCTGCATTTAGGAGGTTAAAACAGGCATTAAGGAGGTGACATATCACATTTGCACTGCCTCTAAAAAGAGATCCGAGCATGGATGGCTTCTCAGAGGAGCCACAGTCCTTGATGCCATCATGAACGAGTCATAAAAAGGCATTGTATATATTATATACAGGGCAGGACTTAGGGTGGTGGGGGCCCCTGGGCTTGAGTCACTTTCGGGCCCTACCTTCTATACATATGCACAGCTCTATAAAACAGAAAAAGAAAAGGACAAGGTGCGCCAGACTCAGTGCAGTATTAAAGAACTTCTGTTTAATTGGACAAGACAAAACAGCCAAATGGCTACTCACAAAAGTAGATAATATATAAGCGTATAAATGGGGGATACTGTACTGGTATTCGTCCTGGTTCCACAATTAATAAAAGCAAAAAAAAAAAGGATAAAAAGATAATTACCATATTTATCGGCGTATAACACGCGCCGGCATATAACACGCACCCTAAGTTTAGAAGGGAATTTTAAGGAAAAAAACTTTTAGGAGGGAAGTTTAAGGAAAAAAAACTTACATTTAAATGCCCATCAATGCAGCCTTATCAGTGTCCATCTGCAGCCTTGTCAGTGTCCATCTGCAGCCTTCTCAGTGTCGGTGTAGTCTTGCCCCAGTGTCATTTGCAGACTTGTCAGTGTAGCCTTTCAGTTTAAAAATGGTGCCGCCGAGATACAGAGCCGGATGTCCTGTGTATCTCGGAGGCTTTCGGCCGCTCTCGGCAGCTTTCAAAACAGGCGGGGCCCCCTATTGTCCGGTCCCAGTCAAGCCCAATGGTAAGTCCGGCCCTGATTATATATATCTACTTTATTGCCTTTACATGCACATGAATTTTAATAGAATCTCAGTCTTAGTCCATAGGGTTCAATATTAAGTTGGGCCACCCTTTGCAGCTATAACAGCTTCAACTCTTCTGGGAAAGCTGTCCACAAGGTTTAGCAGTGTGTCTATGGGAATGTTTGACCATTCGTCCAGAAGCGAGGTCAGGCACTGATGTGGACGAGGATGCCTGGCTCACAGCCTCCACTCTAATTCATCCCTAAGTTGATCGGGTTGAGGTCAGGACTGTTATAGCTGCAAAGGGTAGCCAACTCAATATTGAACCCTTCGGACTAAGACTGGGATGCCATTAAAGTTCATGTGCGTGTAAAGGTAGGCGTTCCAATACTTTTTGTAGTATAGTGTGTATATATATATATATATATATATATATATATATATATATATATATATATATATATATATATATATATATACACACACAGTACCTTGTAAAAGTATTCATACCCCTTGAAATTTTCCACATTTTGTCATGTTACAACCATAAACGTAAATGTATTTTTTTGGGATTTTATGTGATAGACCAACACAAAGTGGCACATAATTATTAAGGGGAAGGAAAATTATAAATGGTGTTACAAATAAATATGTGAAAAGTGTGGGGGGCATTTGTATTCAGCTCCCCTGAGTCAATACTTTGTAGAATCACCTTTCACTGCAATTATAGCTGCAAGTCTTTTTGAGGATGTCTCTACCAGCTTTGAACATATAAAGACTGACATTTTTGCCCATTCTTCTTTGCAAAATAGCTCAAGCTCTGTCAGATTGGAAGAGGGCGTCTGTGAACAGCAATTTTTAAGTCTTGCTACAGATTCTCAATTGGATGTGGCTCTGGACTGTGACCGGGCCATTCTAACACATGAATATGCTTTGATTTAAACCATTCTATTGTAGCTCTGGCTGTATGTGTAGGATCATTGTCCTGCTGGAAGATGAACCACTGCCCCAGTCTCAAGTCTTTTGCAGACTCTAACAGGTTTTCTTCTAAGATTGCCCTGTCTTTGGCTCCATCCATCTTTCGATCAACTCTGACCAGCTTCCTTGTCCCTGATGAAGAAAAGCATCCCCACAACATGATGCTGCCACCACCATGTTTCACGGTGGGGATGGTGTGTTCAGGGTGATGTGCAGTGTTAGTTTTCTGCCACACATAGAGTTTTGCTTTTAGGCCAAAAAGTTAAATTTTGGTCTCATTTGACCAGAGCACCTTCTTCCACATGTTTGCTGTGTCCCCCTCATGGCTTATTTCAAACTGCAAACGGGACTTCTTATTGCTTTCTTTCAACAATGGCTTTCTTCTTGCCACTCTTCCATAAAGATGTTCAAAGCTTGGGGTATTTTTTTATAACCTGATCCTGATTTACACTTCTCCACAACTATCCCTGACCTGTCTGATATGTTCCTTGGCCTTCATGATGCTGCTTGTTAACTAAGGTTCTCTAACAAACTTCTGAGAGCTTCACAGAACAGCTGTATTTATATTGAGATTAAATTACACTCAAGTGGACTCTATTCATTAATTAGGAGACTTCTGAAGGCAATTGGTTCCACTAGATTTTAGTTAGGGGTATCAGAGTAAAGGGGGTTGAATACAAATGCACGCCACACTTTTCAGATATTTATTTGTAAAAACATTTGAAAACAATTTATCATTTTCCATCCACTTCACAACTACATGTCACGTTGTGTTGGTCTCTCACATCCCAATAAAATAAATTTGTGTTTTTGGTTGTAACATGACAAAATGTGGAAAATTTCAAGGGGTATGAATATATATATATATATATATATATATATATATATATATATATATATATATATATATATATATATATATATACGCAGTATATATATATAAATATATGCATGCAGCATGCAAGACTTTTGGTGTGCTTTCAAAAAAATGGACCAAAAAATGCAAGATTTGATAGAAGTGTATGGGAAACTGCAGAACTGCAGGTAACCCACACGATAACTGTGGGTGCCGTAGTGGGGCAGTGTGAGAGCAGTAAAAATAAAAGGAAGTGCAGTACTATAGTAGTTACAGAGCCAACAATACCACATATGTTATAATGTGAAACAGTATTTATAAAGTAATGAAAACTACATATGAAATGAAATATACAGTAGATATACATTACATTTATTATTATTAATCATCAAAAAGTCCCCACCTCTCCGTCCTCAGGTAGAAGAGATAATGGGAAAAAGGGGATTTTAAGGTGCCAAAAAAAGTGTAACACATCAATACAGTATGTCTAAAAACCACAAGTTTTATTTATACAAAAATATATTCATTAAAAAAATATGTATCATCGAGACATATTATATCAACATTGTCAACATATAGTATGACCATTCCGTGCAATCAATGCATGGTGTTGGTGCATACAGATCTGATGTATTTGGATCAATGTGTTTCGCCCAAAGTGCTTCTTCAGGATCCATGTTTCAATATTGGTACCGTAAGTTTAATAGCTAATGAACAATACATTAGTTAAACATAATGCAAAACCATATAAGATACATACTTTTGACAGTAAATCATAAAATGAAACACAATTCCTTCACTATAAAAAAAAACACACAGATGAACCATGTCTGTATAGGATATAGAAGAGCCCAGTAGGGTCAGATTGTATAAATACCACAATTAAAGTAAGAAAAAAGAGCCAATAGGTTTGTTCACCACTGGAGTAAAAACAATGCCAATATAACTATAAGAGAAAACATGTGGAGCTGGTGTGGATCCACCTTAAAAAGAGGGGCCAGGCAGACAGGGACCCTCCTCCTATTGCCTCACGTGTTCCATGCCAAACCCTGCTGCCTAGAAAAGTGAGCTGAGGATTGCAACGTTCCCCCAGGGCATTGACGCACTTCCAGAAAGAAACCGGAAGTGACGTCACGTTGCAAACGTGAAATGGGGCAAAACTAATTTTCTCATTTAACTCTGGTTTAGATCCACCTTCATTCATGCTGTAGGATTGTTCTATCATATTGTTCCCCCTCAAGAGCAAAAAATGTACGTCTGTCAAATTTGTAACCATGAGATTAGGGCGAAATAACGAGCCACAGGATTCTCCAAGTTGCCCCCTTTAGTGCATTTAACATGGTCACGAATACGTTCCCAGAAACGTTTCATTTTCCCCACGTAAAATGCCTGACAGGCACATTTCATAATGATGATTATGCCCACTGTCTGACATGATACAAAATGTTGGGGGGAAAATTGCTTGCCCCTAGGTAGGGTTTGGGAAGATCTATTTGCAATGAATGGGCAGTATTCACAGTTGTCACAGGAGAAGGTACATAGAGGGAGTTTGTGGCATGAGTCTCTTCTACCTTCTCTTAGATAATGACTAGATGTTACTAAATCTTTGATGGATTGGTTACTGATTGGTTTAGAATATACAAATTCCTTCAGTATATCATTCACCACAAGAATGTGCCAGTGCTTATTGAAAATGTTTTGAACTTGTTCAGTATCAGGTACCAAAGTGCTGGAGGCCAATGGCGAGAGGGCTTCCCTTTCAGCTAAGTTCCAGACTCCTCTCAAGCTGAGACAAAGAGAGTCAGGCCCAAAGTAGCACAGGTCGCCTGCAGAGTTGCTTGCAAATCCAAAAGTTAACCGTTTCGTTAAAATGGTCACTCGGGAGATTGAACATCTCACTCCCTCTAAAGGGAGGAGTAAACTTTCCCCCAATGAATACCAGGCTTTATAAAATGTAACAAAAACACACTGATATAATTGTAAAACCTGCCGATAAAGGCGGAAACATTGTAGTGATGAACAATGCACAATATACCAACATGTGTAAGAAAATCCTGCATAATCAAACCTGGTATAGGAAAATTGACAGTGTCTATTTAGACAAATACAAATTAGAACTCTTTCTTTCTAACTAATTGACCAACATTTTAGGTCGGGTGCAATCACCAAGGAATTACGGGACTTTATACTCATTAAGGTACCCCTCACCCCCACGTTTTACACACTACCAAAAGTGCATAAACGTTTTTCAGTCCCACCAGGTCGACCAATTGTGTCTGGCATCAATAGTTTAATACAAAATGCTAGCTCAGTTATTGATGCATATTTTAGACCACATGTTGAATCTTTCCCCTCTTATCTAAGATACTATGCACAGTCTAACCACCCTAGATGGGATTGAGGTAACATCAAATACTGTTTTGGCAACGATCGATTTATTTTTACTCCAACATCTCACATAATATGGGAGTGCAGACAATTAAAACATTTCTCTATGAGAGGGAATTGGAAGTGCAGGGAGTGCAGACAATGAAAACATTTCTCTATGAGAGGGAATTGGAACAGAGGTAATACAGTAGATGTATTTTGGATGTTCTGTTTTTGATGGCTCCCACTACCTCCAGGGGCAGGAAGTTGTGATGGAGACCAAGTGTGCCCCATTGTATGCCAACCTGTACCTGGGGGGGTGAAGGCATTGGCTTTTTTCATCCGATCAAATGTCAGTACCTCCGCCATATTGACACATTAAAATAATTTGTGGGTAAATGGAATGTTAACACATTCAATTTACATTTTTTCATGATAATCAACAAATTTCCTTTCTGGACCTTATTATTTATAAGGGACCTAACAATTGCCTGGCCACCAAGCTATATCGGAAACCCACGGCAATGAATGCCATGCTACACGCACAGAGTAGTCATCCCAAACATGTTGTCCAGGGTATCCCGCTTGGATAGAATAGATAGAGTCTGAAGGAACTGTACAGAACCTGCCACTTTTCAGTGAGAGGCACAACACTTACGTCAATAGCTACAAGGAATGAACAGGCAAGCAGTGTGTCCCGGAAAGCACCAGAGAGGCAACCTAGAAATCTGTGCGTGTGCCCAATCGGTCCTTAGCAACCAAACCAGAATAAAGTTCTCATTGTGGGTAAAAAATGACATACGTTTTATTTGGGTACAGTGTCATACCACACAGTTAAATTAACACAGTGCCATATCGCAAAAAATCACCAGGTTATGAAGGGGGTAAATCTCCTGGAGCTGAATAGGTTAATGGGGAAGGGAAATAGCATGTCTGTCTGCAAATTAAATTTAGTGAGTAACGTTCTACTTTAAGTAAGAAACTTGTCTCAAAAGCATATGGAGAATGTACGTATTTTTTTGTTTTTAAACTGGCCAATGTGCCTTAAATGCCAGCTAAACTCAAGAGCAAAGATTTTACATGTTGTAGCTTATCAGTCCTTAGATGTGGTGGCTCCGTTCATTTTATTTTCAGGCTCAGAAAAATGTCAGTATGTACAGAAAATATCAGTTGATCTTGGCAGAAATGCAGTATCCTTGTCACTTCCTGTGAGATGAACTAGAAGCGAAGAGTGAAGAAATCTCGCGATGATTGACAGGAATGTTCACCGACGCAACTATGGCAACGTGTCAGGAGGAAAGAGCACCGTGTGGTGGCATTACTGCACAGGCGCGAGATTGGGGGGTGCATGCTGGGCAGCCAGCTGCACTGAATAGATAGAAGAGGGCTTCAGATGCCCACAGTGGAGATGGACCCTTCCAGCTTCAGAGTTTCAGATACTTTTATTCAATTCAAACACAAAAAGGACTACATGAATAATACTATCTAAAAACTGCATATAGAGTGGATCAGGTTAGAGTAGAGTCTTAAAAGAAAATCGAATTGGGGCACTGGAACTCCGTTTTAAGAGAGGGGCAGACATCCATGCCTAAAATGTCAATTGTTGGTGGATTGACTTTTTAACTTAATTGAAGTAAAAACAAAGGGGCAAAGTCGAACAAAAAGTGCAAACTGGACCTTTTTAACTTGCTGAACAACCAAAAGTGCAAACTGGAGAAAAAAATGAAGCCTAAAATTGTATCATATTAAATTAAAATATGTGTATCTATTTTTTAAACTCAGCATTGCTCAACATACACAACCCTCAGTAGGCTATACCCTATAAATTTCAACTCTCTCTATAGAATATGTAATGAAAGCATTCATCATCTATAGAATGATGGCATCTTCTTGGGTTTTTATTTAGTTGCAAACAGCGGGATGCCTTGTTACAGTAAAAAAATGCACCACGGAGAGCTCTTACTGGAGTCTACAGCTCTATCAACCTTCAAAATAAGCCATAATCTACTCTGTCGTTATATCTAAAAGATCATGACACCATACACAATGCATTGAGGACAAAGATAGAAAATTGCAATCAATTTAAACTCAACCCCGAAAAAGTGCAACTACATTTTTGTTAGGAGATTTCAGACTAGTAAAATTACTGGCAAGATTAATTGGCACTTTTTTTATTTTGTCAGTGGCAATTAATTTTGCGCTGTGATAGGACAAATTAAGAAAATATATTAGCCAAAGACAAATGGTAGCCCTGCAGATGGAGAGGCGGAAGTTTCTTCTTTTAAAGCCTAAAATAATTTAAAAACTTTTCTATGTAGATATAGCATGTCTTTCAGTTGATGACAACTGAACACTACCAACAATAAAGACTTCTCTTCAATATGCACTTAGAATTAATGGGCTTTTTCATTATTATTACAGATATAAAATATTTACAGGTATAGTAATATTTCATCTGTGTCCATTGTGCATTAGTCATTTGCTATTCATTTTTTTTTTTTTTTTTTTTGGAGCTAGGCATGATTAACTTGCTAAGGCAGAGAAAATAAGCAAAACCACAGGACCTCTTGCATTGTAATACAAGCATTAATCACACAATAATAATAAAGGCATGAAGCATCGGTTCCCCCCTTAAATATGCATTACATACCCTAAGGGTAAACAATAGCAAAACAAAATATAAATACATTTGTTAAAGAAACGCTGACCAGAAGAATGTATTCATGGCAAGATACAGTGATCAATCTGGGGAAAATATTAACATCAGATACTGGGATGGATTTACAGGAACTGTAGGAAAGTGTCTATGCTAAACATAGCAGCCAATCAAACTTTTGAAGAACAGACCCTGATGCAGCTTCAAATGCTAGGTTAAGTGTGGCAGCCACAGAAGTGGCTACTTACTGACAAGAGACTTTCTTGGGGATTTAAATATATATATATATTTTTTTTCCTTTGGCTAGAATGGGGATGGGTTGGAACCCTTCTTTTTTAATGCCATCCATGGCTTTATTAGAGAGATTTCTACTCATTTTCTGTCACAGGGACAATGGTTTTACCAGACAGGAAGTAAAAGAGGTGCTTAGAATACTGCAACTTGTGGAGCACAGGAGAGTACTTCATGTGCACTCATTCCTTCACCGGAGTCGGAATGATGTAAGATGCCACAGTTTTGGCTAATTTATAGTGGATTCAAAGGGAAGGGTCCCTGCCTATCCCTACAATCCAAACAAATAGGAGGTAAATAAAGTGTTAACAATAAAGGTTTCAGATGAAAAAAGATACTTCCCTTTGCCCTGGCTTCTGGGAGCTACGGGTGTCCTCATCTTCACTTTACTTCTTTATCTGTCCAAGCTAGATCAATGTAAGTATCCAAAAAAAGAGAAAAAAAAAAGCCATACCTAAACTTCAACTTTTATCCTCATAAAATATCTGCCTGTATTCAGTGCTGATATCAGGCACATAACATACTATCATATAATTAAAAAAATATATATATATTTTTGAGCTAAACTTTCTTGGACAATTGGACTTATATCAGCTTGAGACCCCTTTCCAAAACTCTGGTCATTAACATAGTGTTCGTTCCCCCTGTTCAGATATAACAGCCTTCACTCACAGTGGGTAGGCTGGGATTTTGTAATTAGGAACTTCTAGGATTTTGGAGTATGTATACATGAATTTTTGCCCATTCAGCCAAAAGAGAATTTGTGAAGAAAGTGGCCTTCTTCAAACTTTTGCTAAGAGGTTAGAAGTGCCCAGTTGTGTATGCTTAATGACCAATGCCGGGCAATTATTTTTTTCCTATGCAGTCAGGCTGTGCCCACACTGCATGGGTCTGCGCATCTTTTTCTAGGGGTGAGCACAAAGGTTATACTCACCTGATCCTCCGATCCTCCAAAAAAGCATGCTCCCTGCGGTACAGTGTGGACTGTTCCTTTCTATGGAGTGTGCTCTGAGCATGCTGACATCAGGAAAAGTATACTTTCAAGACTGCCAGAGCGTGGGGGTGCTGGACCAGTCTTCTGCAGGGAACATCAGTGGATCAAGTAAATATATCTCTGCTGTCCTCTCCTATATAATTAAAAGAGCAGTTAACTCATGCAGTGCGGGCACAGCCCCACTGCACTGGGAAAAACTTTTTGCCTGGACTTCAGCTTTAAAGGATTAGTTCACCTTTGGGAACAGGGTAACATGTTCTACCCAATTTTAGGGTGGAGCATGTAACATGTTCCCAGTGCTGCAGCCGCCACCCGCTGCCCCCTCCCTGTGGCAGCAATATGGGGTGAAGTTCTTCGTACTAGCTGCCACTATTTGAAAAACAGTGTAACCATGTGGGACTCCATCCACACAGCCATGTCATTCAGATACACAGCTCCATGTTTCTGAATGAACTATAGCTCGACTTCCTTACCAGCTGGCTGCTTGTAGTTCTCAATAAACTATCATGGCACTGTGGAGTGATGTGGTAATTCATTGAGTGTTCCTGTCAGGGAGTATTGGCTTACCTGTATGGGATGTACTGGTACACAGATACACTGACACTGTGCAGGAGACTTACATGGCATCAGCGATCTGCTGATCGCTGGTGTAATGCTTTCCAGGCTCCTGCAACAAAAAATAATAAATGCACATTTTTTTACCTACAAAAAAATTAGCATTTATTTTATTTATTTTTTAAAGTGAACTTATCCTTTAAGCATTAGCAGTATATTTCACTAGAACACCAGAACTTAGCAATTTAGGGTAACTCTGCTGTAATAGATAGAATATCACTCTGTGTGTTATTTAAGGCTAGGACTGAGGTTCACCTACCCGCAGGACAATGACCCCAAACACACTGCTAAAATAACACTCGAGTGGTTTAAGGGGAAACATGTAAATGTGTTGGAATGGCCTAGTCAAAGCCCAGACCTCAATCCAATAGAAAATCTGTGGTCAGACTTAAAGATTGCTGTTCACAAGCGCAAACCATCCAACTTGAAGGGGCTGGAGCAGTTTTTCAAGGAGGAATGGGCAAAACTACCAGTGGGAAGATGTGGCAAGCTCATAGAGACTTATCCAAAATGACTTGGAGCTGCGATAGCCGCAAAAGGTGGCTCTACAAAGTATTGACTTTAGGGGGGGTGAAAAGTTATGCACATTGACTTTTTCTGTTATTTTGTCCTTTTTGTTGTTTGCATCACAATAAAAAAAAAAACATCTTCAAAGTTGTGGGCATGTTCTGTAAATTAAATGATGCAAATCCTCAAACAATCCATGTTAATTCCAGGTTGTGAGGCAACAAAACACGAAAAATGCCAAGGGGGGGGGGGGGGTGAATACTTTTGCAAGGCACTGTATAGCTGTTTCCACTAGCAAAACTTCAGACTATTTTGAACATTCAATATACATCTGAATACAAATTTGTTTTGTTGAAGAGGTTCCTTTGAATCCATAGAATCCTTTTAAATCTTTAAACACTGATAAAGGGGAAGCATGTGGCCCTAAAACGCATTGCTGCTTTTATGCCGCAATTAATGCATTTTGGACTTTTAAAGCGGAGCTCCACCCAAAAGGGAAAGCTCCATTTGTTCACACCCTCGCCATCTCCACTGCCACGTTTGACACTTTTTGGGGGGAGGGGGAGCAGATACCTGTCAAAACCAGGTACCTGCTCCCACTTCCAGGTAAGATCGCTGCACAATGATTGTGACGATCTATTTAATTTCCGGCCCCTCCTGCCTCCCCCCGCTGCTTTCTGGGAGACACACAGGCCCCAAAAGACAGCAGGACCATTCTGAAAGCGTAGCGTGACTCGCATGCGCGGTAGGAAACAGGCTGTGAAACTGCAAGGCTTCACTTCCTGTTTCCCTTAGTGAAGATGCCGGCACCCGCATCCAGAGCCGATGGATGATTTGGCTAGGGTTACCGACATCGTGGGATACTTGGACAAATAAGTGTCCTTATATTTAAAGTCATCAGCTACAGTATTTGTAGCTGCTGACTTTTAATTAAGGCAAATAGGCTGTTCACTGTGCAAGGGAAGTTTCTCCAGAGCTTAGTGAATTTGGTAAATTTTACTTTGCAAAGAATACATAATCAAATCCAATGCTTGCACATGATTGAATGATGGAAGTCATCAGAGTTTCACCTCTTTTCACTAAGCTCAGAAGAAAAGTTTCTCACAAAGTGCAACCTTCTTTGCAAAGGGAACTGTCTTTTTGCCTTTAGTAAATCAATCCAAGTGTCTCTGCATAGATCCCTATTCCCCTGACTCTGCTATACTCAAGCCCTCCCTTGCCAATCCTTCCTCTTTCTGTCCATAACACTTGGCACAGCCAGGTATAAAGGAGAATGAGACCCTCTCCCCTGTGACAGTTTAACAGCCAATCACTAAGCTTGAGCATTTTCACAAGACTGGGGGACTAACCTCACTGCTCTCTGGGTCGCCGACACGGACTCACCGATATACTTCCTAATATCAGACCACTCTGCCGATTCACTATTTGAGTCTATTTCACCGCCAAAGTGTATTACTGCTTCATAGCAAACCTCAGCCCTGAGCCTCTCTGTCATGTACCTGAGCGGAAACTGAAATGATGAGGTATCATCAGGCCCCACTGGGAGTGGAACAGAGGGCGCCAAGGGACAGGAAGAACACAAGTGCCTGCAGATGTAGGTCAGGGAGATGTGGTTCCAAGGCAGCAGGAGAATCATCAGATCTGGAACCGTAGCAGTTTAGCTGGGGTTAAGGAGGCACTCCACTTGTGCTGTGGGGTTAGGGTGTATGGCTGGTTAGAGCTCTCAGCAGACTTGCAGCATTAATGTTTAGCGTGGTGCGGAACTGCAGCAGCAGACAGCCGGGCAGAAACTCGAGCGGGGCGGTAAGTCAGGATCAGAGACAGGAACGTGGTCATCGGACAGCCAGGGTCATCAGCAGGTGGGCAACGAGGTACCAAATCAGGAGCAGAGCCAAAGTCAGGAACGATCCGGGTCAGTACCTAATGACAAGACAGAAGCAGAATCCGATATCAGGTCAGCAACCAAGGAAACACACTGGAGGTACACAGAACACAGGGAAAGCTGAAGACCAGTTAGCATAGAGCACAGGCAAAAGCGTCCTTAACCACATCAATACAGGGTACGTTCGCCCCCTTCCATCCCAAGCTAATTTTTAGCTTTCGGTGCTCCCGCATTTTCAATGACAATTGCACGGTCATGCTACGCTGTACTCAAATGGAATTTTTATCATTTTGTTCGCACAAATAGAGCTTTCTTATTTGTGCGTATTTATTCACAACTCTATTTTTTATTTTTTGCGATATAAGCGGAAAAATTGTGGAAATTTGGAAAAAAAAGCAATATTTTCTTTATTCTATTTTGAAAGAAATCCAATATAATCAAATTTTTTCATAAATTTAAGCCAAAATGTATTCTGCTACATGTCTTTGGTAAAAAGTGTATAATAATTGGTTCGTGTGATCATGGACAGATGTACGCAAATGATCATGTACAGATGTGCGCAGGTGATCACGGACATGTGTGTGCAGATAATCGTTGGGACATGATTTTACTGTTACATATGTGCAGGACAGGTGTTTTTAATATGTGTGGAAATGTGTTTTTGGGACATGTGGTTTTGGGACATGTGTTTTGGGGACATGTATTTTGGGGACATTTATTTTGGGGACATTGTGTTTTGGGGACATGTGTTTTGGGGACATTGTATTTTACACAGTGTGTTACTATGCTGGTGATCAGTGTGTAAAAAGCTGTAAAAAAGAGCTCACACACACTGATCACCAGCCGGCTGCAGCGATCGACTCTCCTCTTCTCACGACAACTAATGTGTGAGGAGAGGAGAGCCAATCGCTTAACAACCGGCTCTCTGTTTACATCACATGACGGCTGTGATTGGACACGGCCGTCATGTGATCAGCCGGGTGACACAATCGCATCGGAATCGCGCCGCTGCGCGGGTCCGCGATCCCCCTCCTTCTGAGAGACGTTCCTGAATGTCCACTCAGAAGGAGAGAGCGCCCACCTGGCCTTACATATGCAGTGGCCGGGTGGGAAGTAGTTAAATAGTCTGTCTGGCACCAACATACATTTGTGTGCACATACGCATTCCTGTAACCCGTTCTGTGAACATTCAAGCGCGCATGCGCATGCCCATTTCTATTAGCCAAACGTCTACTGACATGCACATTTCTTTTTTTTTTTTTTTCAAATAACATTTTATTGATCCAAAAGTCAGGTAAATTACAAAGACAGTGATATCTTGTTGTAAAAGATTTGTTATGCCAGAGGCAAAACCGGCAAGTAGCCAATATCAAGAGAAATACATTCAGTTGTATAAAGTTTAGCTTAGTTACCATATACTGTGCAATAGTCAACATATGCATATAGACATGTAACCTGACATCATCTAGTAAACATAAGAAATAGGAGAAAGAGTAGAGAAGAAAAAGAAGAAGAGGGGAGGGGAGGGAGGGAGAGGATTGGGGAGGCTCCACCAGTGGCTCAAGGAGGATCTTCTCGTCTATGCCAGTCTTCCCAGACCTTATCATGTGTTTCCAATCTGTCTTGCAATCTAGCAGTCATTTTTTCCATTAGCTCTATGTCCTTGATTCTGGCATATAAATCTGTTGAGGTAGGTGGGTCCCTTCTTTTCCAGTAGAGGGCTATGAGACACCTCGCGGCTGTCAGGATGTGCCGAAGCAGTTTCTTGGAGTGCTTAGGTATCTGTAAACCAGATACTCCTAAGAGGAATAATTTAGGGGTTCTAGGAACCTGTACTCCCATCAAGCGGGTTAGTAGGGATTGCGCCTCCTTCCAGAAGGGCTCTATCTTGGGGCAGGACCAGTAAATGTGGAATAGTGTTCCCCTTTCTCTCTGACATCTCCAACATCTATCTGAGCTAGAGGGGTAGATGGCTCGGAGGACATCAGGAGTCATATACCAAAAGAAAATGATTTTATAGGCGTTTTCCTTATAAAGTGTGCAGAGAGAGCTTTTAGCTGCTTGAGACCAAATTGTTTGCCAGGTTGCTTCTGGTATTTCTTCTCCCAGTGCTCTCTCCCAGCGTAGCATGTATGCATGTTTACCCTGGGTGGCAATACAATATGAATTTAGCACCTTGTATATATCTGAGATTAGTCCTCGACGTGCGGAGCCCTCTAACATCAGGTTCTCAAATACGGTTGGAGTTGAGAATTGTAAGTTCGGGGCTATCGACTGAGCATAGTGCCTGATCTGTAGGTACCCATAAAATACCTGACGGGGAAGGTTAAATTTCCGTTGGAGATCGATGAATGACAGCAGTTTGCGTGTGCAGGGGTGCACTAGATGGCCAAAATGAAATAAATTTCTGATTGCCCATGGTGAGGACATTTGATGTGTAAGGCCTGCAGGCAGTCTGGGGTTATATAAAAAGGATGTGAGGAGAGATCTCTCCGAGCCCAGTTTATGAGTCCTGGAGAGTTTACGCCATAGAGAGCGGAGAAGAGACATAGGGCCCAGGAGCCGGGCCGATTCCACCTCCACATTTGCATTCCAGAGTAAGCTATTTGGGTGTATGGGTGCCAGCCAGATTTTTTCAATTTCAGTCCATCTATTGTAAGACCGTTGGGGAAACCAGGACGCCAGGGCCCGCAGTTGGGCTGCCTGGTAATACTTGTTCAAGTCGGGAAACGCCAATCCACCCTCCGAGCGCGCCGCCACTAATACTGATTGAGGTATTCTATGCCTCCTATAGTTCCATACAAACCTCACCAGATCTGCTTGAAGTTTCCTCAGATCTGACCGAGGGATTGGAATGGGGAGCGTCTGGAAGAGGTACAGAAGTTTGGGAAGGATGGTCATCTTTACAGAAGCCACTCTCCCCAGGAGGGATATATGGTGGACCTTCCATTTTTGTAGCGACTCCCTTATAGATCTATAGAGGGGAAGGAAGTTGGCTCTATAGAGGGTGGTGTACGACGGGGTGATCTGTACCCCTAAGTATTTAAGGGCTGTAGTTTTCCAGTGGTAGGGGAAGCATTGTTGTAGATGTTGAACCTCTTCTGGGGGGATATTTACGGGAAGGGCCTCTGACTTAGACGCATTTATTTTGTAACCGGATAGGGAACGATAGAGATCTAGCTCAGCATGTAAATTAGGGAGTGATATCCTAGGCTGAGTCAGGGTGAGTATAATGTCGTCCGCGAATAGTGCTAGTTTAAAATCCCTGCCTCGTACCGGAACCCCGTGTATATTTGGGTTTTTACGCACCGCCGCTGCCAGAGGCTCCACACATAGTGCAAATAACAACGGCGAGAGAGGGCATCCCTGTCGTGTTCCGTTAGCTATCGAAAAAGCTGATGATAAGGCAAAGGGTGTCTTAACCTGAGAGGAGGGGTTTGTATACAAGTGTTGTATGGCCCTCAAAAAGGGGCCCTGGAACCCCATGTGTTTCAGTGTGGCAAACAGGAACGGCCATCCAAGGCGATCAAAGGCCTTTTCAGCGTCCAGCCCTAGGACCAATGTTTCTAGGCCGTCCCTGTTTGCCACCTCTATGAGATCAATAATCCGTCTCGTATTGTCCCCCGCCTGACGGAGGGGGACAAAGCCCACTTGATCCTTATGTATTAAGGAGGGAAGTATTAGGTTCAGTCGCATCGAGAGGAGCTTGGTAAAAAATTTTAAATCAGAGTTTAGTAGTGCGATCGGCCTATAACTTGCACATAGTGAAGGATCTTTTTCAGGCTTGGGGATCAACGTGAGGAATGATCTCTGCATGTCTGAAGGAATAGGGGTTTGCTGAAGGAAGGCATTGTACAGTTTGCACATGTGGGGCATGAGGACCGGGAGAAATGTCTTGTAGTATTCATAAGGGAGGCCATCGGGACCGGGGGACTTTCGTGACGGTAAGTTTTTAATGGTGGCTGTCAGTTCTTCTACCGATATCGGGGCGTTAAGGGAAAGTAGATCAGATGCCTGAAGTTTAGGAATATTACTGTCTGCTAAATATTGTTGCATACGCTCGACTATGTCAGGGGAAAATGGGTCGTGTGGAATTTCAGGGTCATTATATAGGGCTGTGTAGAATTCTCCGAAAGCCTGAGCTATATCCTGAGGGTGTGAGAGAAGTGTATCTCTTCTATTTTTTATTTGATGAGGGGTGGTCATATGTGATCTCTCTGAAAGTTTACGTGCTAATAATGAGTGGGCTTTATTGCCTTTGTCGTAGTACGTTTGTTTTAGTCTAAGGAGAGCTTTCTCTACTTGGCCTAGCGCTAGATCCCGAAGTGTAGTACGCAAGCAGACAATTTTTTTAAGAAGGGTTAGGGATGGCGAATTCTGTAGTTGGAGTTCTAAGGTTTTAAGATCCTTCTCCGCCTGAAGTTTGGCTGCCTTTGCATCCTTCTTCATGGCTGAGGATAATGCTATACACCGCCCCCTGAGGACCGCCTTGTGGGCCTCCCATATAGTGGTTAGAGTAACATCAGGTGTATCATTTTCAAGAAAATAGTTTTGTAAAGTTGACTCGAGTTCTAGTTTAGATGGGGTGTGTTGTAGGAGAAAGTTGTTTAATTGCCAGTGGCATGGTTTACGTGTATAGGTACCCATCTTCAAGGACATAGTCACAGGGGCGTGGTCAGACCAGGAGATGGGTAGAATCTGAGCGTCCAAAGTGGCGCGAAGGGTGGCATTGTTAACAAATAGGTAGTCTATACGAGAGTGCATGCGGTGAGGAGAAGAGTAAAATGTATATTGTCTGTCACCTGGGTGTAGTGCCCGCCATATATCAAAAAGAGCATAGCGCCTAGTGAGTTGGCGAAATAATTGTGCTTCCCGAGCCACTCGGGCTTGGGGTTCTGTGGGGTTTATTACATGGCGATCTAGCCCCACCGACTGACATAAATTAAAGTCTCCTCCAATGATCAAGTAGTCGTTGGGGGATTTAAATATGCGCGCTAGTACTCTAGTTAAAAAGTGTATTTGGCGGGTATTAGGGGCATATAGTACACAGATAGTGACCCCTTGATCCAGCCATTGGCCCCGTAAAATAATGTAGTGTCCATGTGGGTCTATAAGAGAATCAGTGCATTTGAAGGGGGATCCCTTTTTGAACAAGATCGCCACTCCTGCTTTTTTGCGGGGGCTGAACGCCTGGTAAACCTGAGGATAGTATCTGGATGCAAATGTGAAGGCGCCTCCCTTATTAAAATGTGTTTCTTGCAGCAGGGCAACATCCGCCCCAGACTGTCTGAGTTCCCTCGTAACTAGATGCCTTTTTTAATTTGAATTTAGGCCGTGAACGTTAAGTGATATTATTTTAACCATTGTTGAGGGTATGTGTGAGCTCAGCGTTACTTAGCTTATCCAGCCGCGAGGGTGCCTCAGTATCCAAGGAAGCGAGGGATCCATACGTAGGACATGTCCGGTCAGCCCTCCCGAGCCGATGATGTGCCAGGGGAAGGGAGAGAAAGGGAAAGAGAAAAAAGAGAGGGAGAGTGGAAGAAAAGAAAGAGATATTAGTTATCAACACAATCAAAAGAAGCAAACATTGCAAAAAGACCCCGAGCAATCCTGATCGCCCGGGATCAACTAAGTTCCAATAAGTCTCCCCGGGCGGGCTCCCCATAAAGAGTCCAGTCCGGGGGGACATAGAGAACCCAACAGTCAAATACAGCAGTATTCAGAAAACCTCCTATAACAATAGGAAATAAAAAAGGGGAACTTTGGTTAGGTAGACCTAAAGGGGGACTAGTGACCAGAGAAACTACTACCGTCTAGTCTCCAACTAAAAGTGCCTGAAGTGAAGCAGGTATTAACAGGCTTTGGGCCTAAGAAGGGGGAGGGGTGCAAATATAGCTGATGGGTGGGCTAGGGGGGGGCCCTGTATGGCAGTCATCTATTCCTATGCTTAGTGGACCCTCTAGGAGAGTCTCTGTCCCTGGGACGTTTCGTTGGAGGTATCTTCTGCCAGATCGCCGGCGGAGGCGTTGGTGTTTCTACCAAGTCCCATTCTTGAAGACGGGGGACAGGAATTTCTAGGGTATTGCAAAAGTTGTCCAGGTCCTCCGGGAAACGCAGAATGGCGGATTTTCCTTGATGGCGGGCTGTTAAACTGAAGGGAAAGCCCCATCGATAAGTTATGCGGTTCTCCTGTAGTGAAGCTAATAGAGGCTGGAGGATTCTACGCTTTTGTAGGGTGATCCAGGAAAGGTCGGGGTATAGCTGTATTGGCGCATTTCCATGAACAACCTTTCTGGCGTCTCGGGCTTTTCGCATGATGTCTTCCTTTAAGGGGAAGGAGTGGACTCTGCATATGACGTCGCGTGGTCTGGAAGCAGGTCCCTTGGGTCGTAGGGCACGGTGGGCTCTGTCCATCTCTATGGGTTTATTCGGGGGGTCCCCCAGTAAGTTGTTGAATAAAGATTGCAGGGTTTCGTGGAGATCCTCCGGGCCCTCTGATTCTGGTAGTCCTCTAATCCGAATGTTGTTCCTACGACCCCTATTATCTAAATCTTCAATATGGCGTTGCATATTTCTGAGCATTAGGTGGTGATCAGCTCCTTGTATTTGAGTGCGATGTATTGCAAGTTTGGTCTCCTGAATCTCCTCTTCAGCCATCTCTACTCTCTCAGATAGGTGTTTGAGGTTGGCATGAATTGTTTGGATTTCTGCCCTGCATGTAGATTTAACTTCTTCAATAAGGAGTTTAAAATCCTCTTTAGTGGGTATGGCTTGGAGACATGCTTGCCATGTAGTGTTTTGGTGGGTTTGTGGGTCATCCTCCATGTGTTGTTGGGGACAATGCAAAAAGGGGGGCTCCCCTCGTGGAGCAAGGGGGGGCTCAGTTTCTGGTGCTCCTCTAGGCTGAGTGTGGGTGCCCTGCAGGTTACCCCCTCTTAAGAAAGGGGGATGAGAAGCAGTTATTGAGCCATCCCTGTGGGTCAGATTTGGGGAGTTAGTCACTTGTGCATAGGACAATGCCTGATCCATGCCTCTTTCTGTCGTGCTGGAGGTATTATGGCGTGCTTGTCTTTGTGGCTGGGGTATGCCCAGGACATAGTGGCGTTCCTGCAGGGGGTTGCTTTCTCCTGTTTGTTTTGTGAGCGGGGGCCCCAGGGCGTACTCCGGCTCCGGTAGTGGGGGAAAGTCCCCTGAATTCAGTGAGGGTGTGGGGGACACCGTCCCTCCCGCTGAAAGAGCCGGGTCTGAGGCCGTTCGTAACAGCCGCGGGTAGGCCTCAGAGCACTGGGTATAGCTGGCTGCTGTGAGGCCTTGTGTAATGTCTCGGGGGTCATGCTGTATCCCGTTGTGGGGCATGTAGGGTTGTGATGGACTCACCCCTCCCGGGTCTCGAGTGCACGAACCGCTCCTCTCCTGATCCATCAGCGGTGTGTTCTGTGGGTATAACAGCGGAGGAGAGTTCGGCGGCTGCTGCGGCATCGTGGAGAGAGAGCATGGCGGCGGCGCCATCTTGTCCATCCCGCCGTCGGAGCCGGAGGGAGGTTTAAAGTACTCCCGGAGGGTCGCTGAGGGTCCGGAGGGTGGCGCGGATGGTCCCCTGGGGTTAGAAGAGCGGGTTCTCCGATTTCCACCCATATACAGGTGCTTAAAATCCCCCTAATAGGCTGCTAGGCTGCAGGTCGGTGGAGAGCTACAGGATCAAGCGTCCATGCAGGGCAGCTTCCGGTCACGCCCCCTGACATGCACATTTCTATTAGCCAAATGTCTTCTTACTTGCACATTTCTATTAGCCAAACGACTGCTTGGTATTCTCTGACACTCTCTATGGGTCATTTATGCCATTAAAGGACCATAAGGAATGTTCACGAGGTGCAAGGGGAAGAGCAAAGTTAGACTTCATCAGGAGTGACCAAGATTGGCATATAATTTCAGCTGTCTGTATCTTTGGCTCTACTTATAATTTTGACATCAGGGTTTCACTAGACCTTTCATAGGGCTTTTTCATCACATGCTCAGTTTGAATTGCTCAAGGCTGTCAGATTAATTTAACCACTTGCCGACGGCTGCACGACTATATACGTTTGCACAATGGCAGCGGTGGGCAAATGGACGTACCTGTACGTCCCCTTTGAGAGCCGGTGCTAGCTGACGCGCGCCATGCCCGCGGGACCGGTGGACTCGATGTCCACCAGTCACCCGGCGATTGTGTCACGGAGCCGCAGAAAGGGGAAGAACAAGGCTTTTCCTCGTTCTGCCTAGTGACATGACAGAGATCTACTGGTCCCTGCCATCGGGAGCAGTGATCGCTGTCATGTGAGTTGAAGCCCATCCCCCCCACAGTTAGAATCACTCCCTAGGACACATTTAACCCCTTCATTGCCCCCTAGTGGTTAACCCCTTCCCTGCCAGTGTCATTTACACAGTATTCAGCGCATTTTTATAGCACTGGTCGCTGTATAAATGACAATGGTTCCAAAATAGTGTCAATAATGTCCGATGTGTCTGTCATAATGACGCAGTCCCGATAAAAATCGCAGATCGCCGCCATTACTAATAAAAAAATTAATTAAAAAAATATTATAATAAAAATGCCATAAAACTATCCCCTATTTTGTAGATGCTATAACTTTTGCGCAAACCAATCAATATACGCTTTTTGCATTTTTTTTTACAAAAAATATGTAGAAGAATACATATTGGCCTAAACTGAGGAAAAAAATAGTTTTTTAATAAATTTGTGGGGGATATTTATTATAGTAAAAAGTAAAAAATATTGCGTTTTTTTCAAAATTGTTGCTCTTTTTTTTGTTTAAAGCGTAAAAAATAAAAACGCAGAGGTGATCAAATATCACCAAAAGAAAGCTGGGGAAAAAAAAGGATGTCAATTTTGTTTGGGTGCAACGTCGCACGACCGCGCAATTGTCAGTTAAAGCGACGCAGTGCCGAATCATAAAAAGTGCTCTGGTCAGGAAGGGGGTAAAATCTTCCGGGGCTGAAGCGGTTAAAGAGCAAATAAGGAATATATTATACATTAAACATATTGATTTGGGTATATCCAAGTGGCATGATAGAGTTATGCAGAGAGCAGGCTACAGCTTATGTCAATTATACCAATAGAGGGAGAGAATGAAAAAAGATAGAGGAGTGGTTAGTATGGTGGATGTAGGTCAGGAAGAGATGATAGAGAGCATGCAAGAGAGAGAGGATGTAGACAGTGGCAGCTGGTGCTCAAACAAACCACCCCCCCCCCCATTCATTCGGTTGGTTGATCGATCAGTCGTTCAAACCCCCCCATCGCTTGGTCAATCGTTAGTCCGTCCATCAGCCCCGCACTTACCCCATTCAGGCCGTGGTCAGCTTCCGGCAGCTTCCCCTGCATTCTTTCCATAGAAATCAATGCATCCTGTGCCCTGCATGTAGATAAGGGGCCGGGCGCATGGATTAGGGAGGCAGAGCCCCTGTGCCCCTAATGAAGGGGCCGCCACTGGATAGAGATGATGGAGAACGAGAGAGAAAATCTGTAAAATAGGATACCAGTTTGAATTGTAGCACTGTCTTTGAAATAACATTAATTGCAGGTTTTATTCCCAGAGAGAACCACTTATTATTAATCTATCAATCACTGTTGCCAATTAATTGGTTTGAAAGAACCAGTTTCATAAGCTCCGTACAGGTGTCCAATGATGTGAAATGGAACGCAAAGGTAATTGGAAGGCATTATGCTCCTATTAAGGGCTGTTTTCATGATCAGCTGTGTTAAGGGCAGGTAATTAGAAATATCATTAGTGATCCCTTATTGCAAAGCACATACCTTTCTTTTTAAAATTCGCAGGCAATTTTTCAGGTCCCGGATTTAATTTCCACATGAAAAATTGACCTTAACAGTATGAAGTATGGTTACAAGTAAAAACTGTGTTTTCATTGAAGAGAATAAATGCATTTCCTGAACTCAGGCTGTTAAAACTAATTGATTTATTGGCTCTGTGTATAGTGAACTATTGTCTTCATACTCATGGGACAAGAAAGTACTTCAGAACAGCACAAAATTCTGTTATACTATCATGACAGCCAGGGGCTTTATTTTAATCAATGAAGTTTTCCTCCTTTTTTGTCACATGGCTCACCACTGTCTGCTCTGTCTTTATTGCTAGCAAGCAATGAGAATAAAGAAAACTTCAGTAATAATAAATCAACTAATTAATGTATTTATTTTTATTATCAGGTAGGATAGGCTTTTCTAATGTGGAATTAAATAATTGAAACCATCCAAAATAAATACTTTCTCTGGTAAGCAGACATTACTTATCATATGGTGGAGGCAGCGTATCTTTTTTCATTTGGTATTCACATCAATGGTGTATACTAGACTTATGATGAACACTGGATTTTCTTTATCCCTTTGGAGTGCTTTACATGCTTCATTATTGGACTGTCATCACTCATGGGACTTTTTCTTTCTATGAGGACTACATTTAGATTTTCTTTATATTGTATTTATTACTATTTTAGTTTAGTGCTGCAATTTTTTATTTTGCTTACAAAATAAATGAAAAAGCTTACAAATGTTTAATATGTGCTTATTAGTTTTATTACCTATATACCTTATTTTAAAGTATAACTCAGGTCAAAATCTTTTTTTGTGTAGTCTTGGGTGGAGTAGGAAAGGACTAGAACCCCTTTCTGGGACTCTGTTAGGCTCGATTCACACCTATGCATGTTGCTTTTGAGCGTTTTTGAAGGTTTTTTTTTCATGCTTGCCACGTTTTTGAGCAGCGTTTTTGCCGCGATTTTGCCGCGATTTTGCCGGGATTTGCGGTTTTTTTTTTGTTTTTTTTTTTACAGTTTTTTTTTTACAGTCTTAAAAAAAATTAAAAAAAAAAAAAATTAAAAAAAACCAAAAAAAAGGCAAAAACGCATAAAAAACGCACCAAAAACGCATCAAAAACGCTGCAAAAACTGTGCACTTGCGTTTTTGATGCTTGTCCATTGAATTCTCTTACATGCAAAATGCTGCATTTTGCATGAAAAAAAGTCCCTGACCCTTTCCAAAAATGCAGAGAAACAAAAAGGCATTGATGTGAACATGTTCCATAGGAACCCATGTTAAAAAATTCCCGTGCATTTCTGCAAAATGCAAAATGCATCAAAAAACGCGCTAGTGTGAATGGAGCCTAAGAATGATTTCCCCATCTCTATTAAAAAAAAAAGAATTTCTAACGATATCATGCTTATGGAGGAGATGCAAGCCAAAGCCTTGGATAAGTGGGACAAAAATTCTCTACTATCTGGAGTATCTGGAGGCATTACTCTGCATCAGAGAAGTTAAAACATAGAATCTCTTCAAAAGGAGCTCTTCGTGAGCCCCCCCCCCCCCATAACAACATTTAGAGTCCCCGCTCTTGCCCTCTCTATTTGAATCCCCCCTTGAACAGGGCTTGCTGTCTCTCCCCCCTCCCCTCTCCCCTTCCTTTTCCATATAGTCACTTCTTCTTTTTTATGTTTTTCTTTATCCTTAATATCTATCTCTTTCTTATCTACACCTTTACCTCGATTGAACATAATATTATTTTAGAGCTACTAGTATTCTAGTTGTAAACGTTATTACCACTCAATGCTATTCTAAATTGTCATGATTGTACAGCAATGTTTTTGCACTCGGAAGTTCTGAATATAAATTATTTTTGTACTTCCCTATTATTGTGTTGATAACAAAACATATTTTATCATAAACGACACATAATATGGTGCCCCCATCCCATCGGACACAGTCTGCTCCCATCAGGGTGTCTGGGTTGGCGGGAACCCGCGTATAGAACTCATTAAAGCGGAGTTCCACACAAAAATAGAACTTCCGCTTTTTGGAACCCTCCCCCCTCCGGTGTCACATTTGGCACCTTTCAGGGGGGAGGAGAGTGCAGATACCTGTCTAAGACAGGTATTTGCATCCACTTCCGGCATAGACTCCCACAGGAGTCTATGCCTCTTCCTGTCCCTCCGCGCTGTCTCCTGGGAAACACACAGCTCCCAGGAGAGAGCGGGGACCAGTTACGATGCGCAGCGCGACTCGCGCATGCGCAGTAGGGAACCGGGAAGTGAAGCCGCAACGCTTCACTTCCTGATTCCCTCACCTAGGATGGCAGCGGCAGCTGCCGAGAATCGAGCGGTTTATCGGCGTCGGCTGCCGACATCGCTGGACCCTGGGACAGGTAAGTGGCCATGTATTAAAAATCAGCAGCTGAAGTATTTATAGCTACTGGCTTTTAATATTTTTTTTTTTAGGTTGATGTAGGTGGACTCCCTCTTTAAGTTCATTACTCTGAATTAAATGGCGTTGACTTGACTTGTCTTCCACGTATTCATGTATGCTGTATAGAATACCTCGTTAACAACTTTACAACTCAAGCTCAATATATGCCATTGTGCCTACTGGTTTGTACCTTGTTACCTCTTTGTCTTTTTGTGTTGATAAGACAATAAAACCTATTGAACCAAAAAAAAGGATTTCTGTCTGTGTTGTTGTTGCAGAGTTCCCCCCACTTCCAGAAATGCCCTATGTTCTACACACAGCAGGCCTCATGGCTGGAGCCTGCATTTTTTTTGGAGCATGGCTTTAGTCAGTGATTGGTGAGTTTGAGTTGTAACAGACAGCGTGGGTGAAATAGGCAGAGCAAATGTTATCATTGGTAGGGAGTAAAGAGCAAGAGAGTGACTCAAAGTTATGTTCTTACCTTGCAAAACTTGCTTACCGCTTGCCTACCACATAACTTACTTATAGGGCAGCAGAGTGGCTCTCCTGCGCCAGATCATGTACTAAGTAGGTGGTGCGCGCTCCTGGCAGGGGGCGCGCGTGCCCGCTGGCCTGGCGTTGCTGTGATTCAACATAGCACTGATCAGCTTTCAGGTCCAGGCCAATGATTTTTGGCTTGGACCTGTTGATCAGGTCTTGTGAATTACAGAACAGCATGTGCCTGTGTTTACAAAACACAGGCACAGGTTGCAGTGAGAGAAGAGAGCACATCTACGGTAATAGCAGCACACAGTCACAAAATCACAGAGTTAGGTACATTTAACCCCCAGACAGGGGTGGACTGACAACTCATGGGGCCCCCGGGCAATAGGAGAAGATTATGGCGCCCTCGGGCAATAGGAGATTATGGGGCCCCCAGGTAATAGGAGATTATGGGGCCCCCAGGCAATAGATTATTGGGCCACACAGTATACACACACAGACATACAGTATACACATACAGACACACAATGTACACACACAGTATACACACACAGAATTCACATACACACACTGAAAAGGTACTGGAGAGGCGAGGCAGCTATAATCTTGGGATTTTTTTAAAAAACACAGATTTTTACATACTGTCCCTGGTTTTATTGAGGCTGGCAACCCTGGTGGGGCCCCTTAGTGGCATGGGGCCCTCGGGCAGTGCCTGAGTGCCCGAATGGTCAGTCCGCCCCTGCCCCCAGATCACTCCCCAGTTAACCCTTTCACTGTACTGTTACCAGTGTCATTAGTACAGTGTACTGATTTTTTTACTGATCACTGTATTAGTGTCAAGGGTGACTTCAGATAGCTTTAGCGTTGGTTAGCGTCTACCCCAGATAGCATCAGATTGCCTGCCACATATTCATTATCACATTTAACCCTATGATTGCCAGCAACACTATAAACCTCCATTACGAGTATAGTGTCTGAATGGATCAGTACCTTTGGTCAGATCAGAACTATACTAGCGCCCCCAATAATATAGTGTCCCAAAAGTTAGCAGAATCAGCCTTGACACCTGCCAGCACCTGCATTTAGCCCTTATGCCCCCCCCCCCCCCCCAAACAAGTGCAGTGTCAGTAGATCCCTGTCACTTCTGATACATTGCACACAAAACCGCAGAGTTATCAAGATCAGGCCTGATCTCTGCTAGCACTAGCAGGTACATTTTATGTCCAACAAAAGGTACACTAGTGAAGAGGCCTACAGGATTCTGAGTATGTCAGATGAGAGCGAAAGGGAATCAGGCTTCGAATATGAACCTGTAGAGAGTAGCAGCACCCTGACAGCTAGCGGATGGAGAAGAGGGCCCTGCTAAGGTCAGGAATACCCGACCCCGTTCCAAGGTGCTACAATCGCATGATGATTCTCATTAGCAGTAGAGTGCCAGTACATCCTGGCCTTTTATACACCAGCACTGCAGTATCTCATGGCAACATGGCGAGTCCCAAAAGTGCAGTCCAAGCTGGTGCAGTGGCTAGCACAAGTAATATCCTGCAGCCACCAAGATAGATAACACAGGCCCATAGAGCTCATAGTTTCCTTCCTGATGTGCTTGCAAGTCCTTATTGGCAGCCCACAGATTCTGCAGTACCTGTACTTTCTCCATTCACTTTCAGGTGGAAACAGCAAATTTAATTACTCCCCTTGATTTTTTTGGAGCTGTTTTTCATGGAAGATCTGTATATTTGTGGACCAAAGCAATTTAAATGCCGAGCAAATTTATCACCGCCAACCCAAATTCAAACCTTGCCAAACAATTTGCATATAAGCCTAGCAATCAACATGGGCATTACAAAAAAAAATGAGTTGTGCCATATTGGTCCACAGGCCCAATTCATTATATGCCCATGTTCTCTGCTGCCATGGCCAGTCATAGATAGGAGAATATAATATGATTTATGCATGTCAACAACAATGCACTATGCGTTAAAGTGAAAAACCTTCTGTGCTGCAGCTGCCCCCCAGAGCCTCTCTTTTTCTTACCTGAACCTGGTCGTTCCAGCGACGAGCATGAGCCCAGCAGCTATAGCCGCTGTCTCGGGTCCTCACTGGATAGATTGACTCCCGCTGCTGTCAGTAAAATCCAGTGACACGGAGTCAGGGGCGGGGCTGAGTCCTGGTGTCTGTGTCTATGGATACAGAAGTGGGACTTGGGAGTGCACCCACACGGGTGCCCCCATGGAAAGCATCTCTCCATGGGGCACCCGATGAAGAGGGAGAGCCAGGAGCACCGCCGGGACACCCCAAAACAGGGAGATTGGGGCCGCCCTGTGCAAGACCCTTGCACAGAGCAGGTACAGTGCCTTGAAAAAGTATTCATACCCCTTGAAATTTTCCACATTTTGTCATGTTACAACCAAAAAACGTAAATGTGTTTTATTGGGATTTTATGTGATAGACCAACACAAAGTGGCACATAATTTTGAAGTGGAAGGTTTTCAATTTTTTTTACAAATAAATATCTGAAAGGTGAGATTAAATTACATACAGGTGGACTCTATTTACTAATCAGGTGACTTCTGAAGGCAATTAGTTCCACTAGATTTTAGTTAGGGGTATAGGAGTAAAGGGGGCTGGATACAAATGCATGCCACACTTTTCAGATATTTATTTGTAAAAAAAACTGAAAACCATTTATCATTTTCCTTCTACTTCAAAATTATGTGCCACTTTGTGTTGACCTATCACATAAAATCCCAATAAAATACATTTAATTTTTTGAACGTAACATGACAAAATGTGGAAAAAAAAATTTTCATGGCGCTGTAATGCCCTGTACACACGGTCGGATTTTCCGACGGAAAAAGTGTGATCGGATTGTGTTGACGGAAATTCCGATCGTGTGTGGGCTCCATCGGACTTTTTCCGTCGGAATTTCCGACACACAAAGTTTGAGAGCAGGCTATAAAATTTTCCGACAACAAAATCCGATCGGTTTAATTCCGATCGTGTGTACACAAATCCGACGCACAAAGTGCCACACATGCTCAGAATAAATGAAGAGACGAAAGCTATTGGCTACTGCCCCATTTATAGTCCCGACGTACGTGTTTTACATCACTGCGTTCAGAACGATCAGATTTTCCGACAACTTTGTGCAACCGTGTGTATGCAAGACAAGTTTGAGCAAACATCCGTTGGAAAAAACCCATGGATTTTGTTGTCGGAATGTCCGATCAATGTCCAGTCGTGTGTACAGGGCATAAGTGTGGCATGTTTGTTATTTTACAAGAAAAAAAACCTTTACAATAACTTTAAACCCCCTTCCAGCCAAGGCCAATTTTCAGCTTTCAGCACTGTTACTCTTTAAATGACAATTGCGCAGTCATGCTACACTGTACCCATATGACATTTTTATAATTTTTTTCACACAAAAAGAGCTTTCTTTTGGTGATATTCAATCACTACTGAGGTTTTTATTTTGTTCTAAACAAACAAAGAAAGAACAAAAATGTAAAAAGAAAAAAAAAAAATCTTTTTTCATAGTTTGTTATATAATTTTGCAAACAGGTAATTTTTCTCCTTCATTGATGGGCGCTGATGAGGCTGCACTGATGGGCACTGATAGGCAGCACTGATAGGCACTGATAAGGCAGCACTGATGGGCACTGGTAGGTGGCACTGATGGGCATTGATTAGGCGGCACTGGTGAGCACTGATGAGGCTGCACTGATAGGTGGCACTGATGGGCACTGATAGGCTGCACTGAAGGGCACTAATAGGTGGCACTGATGGGCACTGATAGGCACTGGTAGGTGACACTAATAGGTGGCACTGATGATAAGGCACTGATGAGCACTGATTGGCAGCACTGGTGGGCACTGATAGGTAGCACTGGTGGGCATTGAAAGGTGGCACTGGTTGGCACTGCTGGATCTGGAGTCTGCGGGATTCGTTTAGCTCTAATAGGCTTCAAAAAAGGTAGACTCGGAGAGCAAAGCACTGAACCACCTCTCCGCCAATCAGGAAGCGTGGGTCTAATACTCATCACCTGATTAGCTGAAAGGACAGGTGCTGCTATTGGATGCCTATCAGGAGGAGGGGAGGAGACGCATGAAGGACACAACTCACCACTGTCTGGCCTGCTGCAAGGTCCCACAGTTCGCCGCCGTCACCCGCTGCCTGACCCGCCACCAAGATAGGGTAAGTGCCGGTCAGACGGCGAGAGGGGGGGTCACAGTGGCAACTTTTGATGGGCACAGTGGTGGCAATTAAAAGACACAGTGGCAGCATTTGATGGGGGAAAATTGGCACAGTGGTAGCATTTGATGGGGCACAGTGGCTGCAATTGATAGGCACAGTGTGGGCATTTGGTGGCACAGTGACAGTATTTGATGGGCACAGTGGCTGCATATGATGGGCACAGTGGAAGACTTTGATGGCACAGTGGCAGCATTTGGTGGGCAGAGAGCCTGCATTTGATGGGCACAGTGGCTACATTTGATGGGCACAGTGGCTGCATTTGATGGGCACAGTTTCTGCAACTGATGGCACAGTGGCTGCAATTGATGGGCACAGTGGTTGCATTTGATGGCACAGTGGCTGCAATTGATGGGCACAGTGGCTGCATTTTATGGGCACAGTGGCTGCAATTGATGGCAGGGTGGCTGCATTTGATGGAAACAGTTGCTGCAATTGATGGCAGAGTGAGGCTGCAATTTGTGGGTTTTTTTCAGTATTTTTCTGAATTTTTCAGTTTGTTTGCGCCCCCCAAAAAAATTTGGAGCACCAGCCGCCACTGGGACCTAGAGTGGTAAAAAACAGAGAGGTGATAAGGGCGCTCTGGTGGAGGTGTGTAGCTGGTCAGAGGGATGATAGTGATGAGATGGCACTTCTGGCAGGACTTTGGTTAGAGGAGAAGCAACTCTGAAGATATAAAAAAGGAAAAGAAAGGCGCCTCTAAGTGCAGTATGTCAAATTTAATAAAGTGCACAAAGGGTTAAAAGCACTTACAAGATTGTTGTCTGACGAAGGAGCCGCACATGCTCCGAAACACGTTACCACCCCCTTCTCTACACTGACACCATCAGCCTTGTATGTCCCGCAGTGAATACAGGCTTCCCTGCTGCCTCCTCTTTCCAACACGCATGAGAACGCTTTAAAGCTGCTGGACGGCTCTACACTGCTTTCTACCACCGTGCTGAGGATGGACACATGCCACAGATGAGGACTCCTGATTTTATCATGTCTTTTAACACTCAACAATCTTGTAAGTGCTTTTAACCCTTTGTGCACTTTATTAAATTTGACATACTGCACTTAGAGGGGCCTAGAGTGGTCAGTGGACAGATAGCCCCTATGCTTCGGCAAGTATATTTTTCATTTCTTTGGCACAGATTTCAATAAAAAAAGTTGTTGTTTTGTTGAGTTAATTTTGTATTGTTAACCGTTGTTGTTTGCTTTGCAGGAACACCAATCAGCTGCAGCACTGATATGTTCATTCTGACAGCAACATGGTGTTGCTCTCAGAATACATACAGTATATACCATAGTTTGTAGACACTCTAAAGGCTCGTACTCAGGATCGGATTTTCCACAGACAAAACCTCAGATTTTTGTCCAAAGGGTGTTGGCCAGGAACTTGTCTTGCATACAAACGGCAAGGAATTGTCGGCCGACAAACACGAACGTAGTGACGTACTAGACGTACTACGAGCCGATAAAGAGGAAGTTCAATTGTTAGGAGCCACCCTTTGGGCTCCTTCTGCTAGTTTCATGTCAGTAGAAGTTTGGTGAGTGTTGATTCGCGCTTTTCATTTTGCACTTTTCATTTTGTGCTTCTCTGTTCGTTTCTGAATAGTCATTCGTCAACCAGCCATGTTGCGGAATCAGAGGAAATAACGTGTTATTTATTCTTGACCTTGGAGTTATTGCTCTGACCCAAGTCCAGTCCAGAAACAGGAGGATTGATTTATTAATCTTGACCAATAATGTCATATGCCTTTGCTGCGGGAGCTCCAAGGGAAAAATCCAGATGATTTTCAGAATTATCTCCGGATGATGGACCCCGTCTTTCACCAACTCTTGGCATTGTTGACCCCCTATATTAAGAAGCAGGACACATGCATGGGGCTTTTATTTTATTTTTTGGTATAATAATAGTAATTTGATTTGTTATTTTTTCTATATTTTTTCTATATTTTTGGATGCATAGAATTCACCTTTTGGTTAAGTTCTATTGGCAGATTTTAATTTTATTTGTTTTCTTTTTTTAATGCACAATAAAAAAATTGTGAAGAATACCTGGCTATGTGCATTACTTCCAATGACAGTTTGGGAGTAGGCAGTTACATTTTAACTTCACAGATCACAAAAACCTAGAATACCTCAGAGCTGCTAAGTAGGGATGAGCCGAACACCCCCTGGTTCGGTTCATACCAGAACTTGCAAACGGACAAAAAATTTGTGCGAACATGCGAACACTGTTACAGTCTATGGGACACGAACGCGAAAAATCAAAAGTGCTCATTTTAAAGGCTTATATGCAAGTTATTGCCATAAAAAGTGTTTGGGGACCCGGGTCCTGCCCCGGGGGACATGTATCAATGCAAAAAAAAGTTTTTAAAAAACCCATTTTTTCAGGAGCGGTAATTTTAAGAATGCTTAAAGTGAAACAATAAAAATGAGATATTCCTTTAAATACCATGCCTGGGGGGGGGGGGGTCCCCTTAATCTGCCTGTAAAGTAGCTCATTTTCCCAATGTTTAGAACAGTACCGCAGCAAAATTACATTTCAGAGCTCTCACTGTTTAAATGACAATTGCGCAGTCATGCTACACTGTACCCAAACTAAATTTTTATCATTTTGTTCCCAAAAATAGAGCTTTCTTTTGGTGGTATTTGATCACCTCTACAGTTATTATTTTTTGCTAAACAAATAAAAAAAGACCGATTTTTTTTTAAAAATAAAAGCTTTTCTTTTGCATCTGTTATAAAATTTTGTAAATAAGTAAGTTTTCTCCTTCACTGATGGGCACTGATGAGGTGGCACTGACGGGCACTGATAAGGCGGCACCAATGAGGTGGGACCAATAAGGTGGCACTGATGGGCACTGATGATGGGCACTGATAGGCAGCACTGATGGGTGGCACTGATATGCAGCACTGATGGGCATTGATAGGCGGCATTGATGGGCATTCATGGGTGGCACTGGTGGGAACTGACGGGCATTGATAGGCAACACTGCTGGGCACTGATGGGCACTGATACGTGGCACTGATGGGCACTGATACGCGGCACTGTTAGATGGCACTGATAGGCATCACTGATGGCACTGGTACTGGCAGGCATTGCTGATGGGCACTGATTGCCATCTGCCTGGGAACTGATTGCCATCTCCCTGGTGATCCAGGGTGGCATACCTTTTGGGGTACCTTTGTGGGCAGCCCTGGTGGTCCTGGGCAGGCATCCACGGGGGGCCTGCACTGATAAACAATCAGCACAGACCCCCCCATCAGGAGAGCCGCTGATTGGCTCTCTTCTACTCACATCTATCAGACGCGAGTCAGGAAAAGCCGATCAATGGCTCTTCCTGTTTACATCGTGATCAGCCATGATTGGCAATGGCTGATCATTTGGTAAAGAGCTGGCTCTTTACCGAGATCGGTGTAGCAGTGTGTCAGACTGACAAGCTGAACCACCGATTGGACACCCCCATGGGCGCACACCAGCAGTTATCCTGCTGGACGTCATATGACACCCAGTCAGGATAACTGAACCACCGCCCAGCCATCATTCTGCTATAGGCCGGGTGGGAAGTGGTTAAAATTGCTCACGGCTGTAATGTATTGCCAGATCCCGGCAATATACATAAAAAAACATAGGAAAAAACAGTGTGTGTCCCCCCCCAGTCCATACCAGGCCCTTAGGGTCTATATACTCTGAACTGCAGTATATATACTATACGGACTGCACTATATACTCTGAACTGCAGTATATATACTATACGGACTGCACTATATACTCTGCAGAAACATTGGGCCCTAGGTGTTGGAAGTGCCAGAACACAGTAACCCCTCACAGTTACTCTTGTTGGGCGCAGGAATGGGCCCTGTTGTTAAATATTATTTCAAAAATTGTAATTACATGCCCCTGTTAAACAGGAGCAGAAAAATTGGGCCTTGGGTGGTGGTGGTGACCTAAACAAAAAATATTGTTGGAAGCTAGCATCATCATGATTAAGGAGGAATAGAATAGGCAGCATAGGCAGTCTTCAAGGGATCCCAGATCCATAGCAAATTCAATGATCAGCATCAGGTGCTTGATAGCTGCTGATCCAGGACTGATTCATTTTCATAAATGTGAGCCTATCAACGGAGTCTGTGGACAGGCGCACTCTTTGATCCGTTACAAAACCTCCAGCAGCACTGAACGTGAATTCAGAAAGCACGCTAAATGCAGGACAGGCCAGTAACTCAATTGCATATTGAGTAAATTCTGGCCAGTGGTCTAACCTCAAGACTCAGTAACCCAGTGGATGCTCTGTTGGAAAGGTCTCCAAGTCTGCTCTTGCCCCTAGATATTTTTGCACCATATAATGCAGACACTGGCGATGGTTGCTGGAACCTATCAGACCTTGGCACTGAGGAAATAAAAATATTTTAAAGGCATCGGTCAGCCGGCCACCTTCTCCACCGCTCTTCCTCTGACCGAACGAAGCCTCAGAGGAAGAGCGGTGGCACGTTGTCCAGCACCAGGAAATGGTAACCTCCCAGGGTCTGGAAATGCGTTATACAAACTTTTCTTCACGGCCTCCTGAAGATGTTTCATTCTCTGCTCCCTCTGCAAAGGCAGGATGAGTTCTGCAACTTTGCCCTTGTAACATGGATCAAGAAGGGTTGCCAGCCAGTAATGATCCCTCTCCTTAATACCACAAATCCTATGGTCCTTTTGCAGGCTTTGCAGAATCAGGGAGGCATGTAGCTTAAGTTTGCAGAGGCATTCGATTCTGAGTCCTCTGGGTCTCTAAGGATCAGATTATCTGTAACTACCGGCTCCCAGCCACGTACAACTCCTTGGGTTTCTGGGGACTGAAAACCATCCCTTGAAGACTGCTGCATGTTATCCTCGACATCTGCGCTGACACAATTCTCCTCCTTTTTCTTCTTTCTGTGTGTTTGGCAGACCCGCAGGAATGCTATCTGTATAAAGGGGGCCTTGAGAGGAAAGGAAGTCCTCCTCTTCCTCCCGCTGTTCTGCCTTAAGTGCCCTGTCCATGATTCCATGTGCTCCAGCAGGAAGACTAGAGGGACAGTGTCACTGATGCATGCATTGTCGCTGCTCGCCATCCTTGTGGCCTCCTCAAATGGTGACAGGACAGTGCATGCATCCTTGATCAGTAGCCACTGGCAGTAGCCACTGAAAAGAAGCCAAGCTCCCCTGACTCTGTCCTGGTGCCATACTCACACAGGTACTCATTAATGGCCCTCTGCTGTGTGTGCAGCCGCTGCAACATTGTCAACTCTGAGTTCCACCTGGTGGGCATGTCACAAATGAGGCGGTTGGTGGGCAGGTTACATTCCCTTTGAATGTCAGCCAGCCGAGCACTGGCATTGTATGACCAGTGGAAATGACCACAGACTTTTCTGGCCTGCCTCAGGAGATCTTGTAAGCCTGGGTACCTGGTCAAGAAACGCTGCACCACCAAATTCAGGATGTGTGCCAAACATGTAACATGGGTCAAGTGTCCCTGTCTGAGGGCGGAGAGAAGATTGGTACCATTGTCGCATACAACCATTCCTGGCTGAAGCTGGCATGGCATCAACCACGTCTGAGCCTGACCCTGCAGAGCTGTCAGAATCTCTGCCCTAGGAGATAAGAATTGAAATAAGAGTAAAGTATGTACAAGGTGCCAACATCCTTAATTAAAATGGAACAAGAAAAAATGTGCACTATAAGTACACCGAGGTCGCCCTTGGGGGATTTTACTGGCAAAAAGTAAATATATAGTATCAAGAGTATTTTGTATAAAAATGCACAAGAGTGCCAATTTAAGTAACAATACAAATACAATTATACAAGGTGCAAGTACAAACATAATATGCACATCTAATTGTATACAGTAGATATGACAACCCTGTGCCTACAACCCGCAGCCTATAGGGTAAAAGGTCAAGCGGATGAGGTGTACAGCACGTAACCCGGCATGTTTCGGAAATGGGTATGTATTACTCCTTCATCAAGGAATTTACAATTGGGTGATCAAATCTCTATATCAATCTGATTCATATAGAACGAACAAATTGTGACAAAGCAAAAAATGAAAACCAGAGGTGGAGCAGGCTGGCTTAAAAAAGTCCACGAGATGTAAGATGGACATCCACAAGTGTGAGACTTAGCGCTGCAACACTTTCACAAGAGACGCCTGATTGTGGTTTTTACACGATCTCTTGAGACACAAACCTCCGGGCAGCAGTTCAATCGTGTAAAAACCACAAGACCACAATCAGGCGTCTCTTGTGAAAGTGTTGCAGCGCTAAGTCTCACACTTGTGGATGTGTACACTTGGATGTGCATATTATGTTTGTACTTGCACCTTGTATAATTGTATTTGTATTGTTACTTTTTATATATATTTTTCTACATGTTTAATAAAATTGGCACTCTTGTGCATTTTTATACAAAATACTCTTGATACTATATATTTACTTTTTGCCAGTAAAATCCCCCAAGGGTGACCTCGGTTTACTTATAGTGCACAGTTTTTCTTGTTCGAATCACTGCCCTAGTGTGGCTCCTGTCCCCTAGGCAGACCAACTCAAGCACCACATTACATCTTTTTGCCTGACTGCTTGCTTAGCCGCTTGAGGGTTTAGGGAGCACTGCTGGTTCAGAGGACAATTCTGCAGAAGAGAAAGAAGAAGAGGAGGGAGGGGAGCATAAAGATGTTGTGGCAGACTCACCACTAGCTTTTTGGAGCCGTGGTGGCAGAACAAGCTCCAACACTGAACCCTGTCCTGCATCCTTCCCAGCTGCCAGGAGAGTTACCCAGTGCGTGATGAAGGAAGGTAACCCCTGCCCATGCCTGCTGGACCATGAGTCAGCGGTAATATGAACCTTACTGCTGACCGCCCTGTCCAACGAGGCCAAAACATTGCTTTCCACATGATAGTAGAGACCCGGAATGACCTTACGTGATAAGAAATTGCGTTTTGGAACCTGACACTGTGGTACAACACATTCCACAAATTCACGAGAGGGGGCTGAGTCTACCAGCTGAAAAGGCAACAGTTGCAGTGCTAACAATTTGGACAAGCTAGAATTTAGATGCTGAGCATGTGGATGGCTGGGACTGAATTTCTTTTTCTTTTTACGGTTCAGCATCTGGGGCTGAAATAGTTTACAGTTCAGCATTTGCCTGCTGAAATCAACTGGTGGTGTACTGCTAGCAGATTGGCCGCAAGTACTTGTGACATTTATTGCTATACCTTCATTCCTCTCAGTGCAGGTTTTTGAGAGGACTGGTATAGTAGGGTTTGAGATCCCAGATGAGGAGCATGGAGAAGTCTGCCTTTTTCTATGATGTGGGTGCTGCTGCCAATGGACTGCATGGCAGGTCATCATATGCTTTGTCAAGCATGTGGTGCCCAAGTGGCTGCTGTTCTGGCCATGCTTTATCCGCTTCAGACATAGGTTGTAAACAGCAACGGTGCGATCTGCTGCACACGTGTCGAAAAAGGCCCACACCAAAAGTCAGCGAGGAGTCAGCAGCGTCTTGCACCTGCGGAGCTCTGCGGTGCGATGCAATAGAGTGGCTACCCTTAAGCTGACCCCCGGAGGACATCCTGCCTCATTGGAGTTGTGCCTCCTCCTTCTCACTTTCCTCCTCTCTTCTCTCAGGCACCCAAGCACGGTCAGTGACCTCATCATCCTCTACCTCCTCATCGCTGGAGCAAACTTGCCAGTATGCTGCAGCTTGGGGAACATGACTGCCAGTTTCTTGTCCTTCTGTGGCACCGCCTCTCTATAGGCTCCGTTACTCCCTTCCTCCACCTGGGAACCAACATTGGAGCTTTCAAATTGCTGCGCATCCTCCAGCAGCATGTAACCGACACTGTGGTCGAATAATTCCGGGGACTCCTCCATGCATGATGGTGGGGTTACGGAAGAAGTAACTGTTGACAAGGAGCCGGTGGTATAGGCCGCTTTGGCAGCTGCATTGAAACTACTATGAGCCTAGGTGACAGAGGATGAGGAGGATGAGGATGGCTTTGATATCCACTCCACCAACTCTACTGCATGTTGTGGTTCAATAACATGGCCAGCAGCAGAAAAACAGGACAAGTGTGCCCCACGGCCATCTGCAGAGGATGCACCATGTCCACGACCACCACTGTTGACTGTAGGCACAGAGGCTGCTTGCCCTCTTTTAGTGGCCTGTGAGAGCGTCTGCCTCTCCTTGGTGGCCTTCCAGACATGATGGGGATTTATTCTTTTCACAGCACACTACACTGTATTCGATACTGTGTACGCTGCCTGCACTTTATTAGAAACAGTATACCAGCTGTGTACACTGCCTGAAGTGTATTAGAAACTGTACACCAGCTGCACTGTTTTATATACTGTATACACCACCTGAAATGTATTAGAAACTGTACACACCGAATGCACTGTATATATAGGCTACACTGAATGCAGAGTATTTATATATATATATATACATATACTAGACTATATATATCTATAGATATATAGATATATATCTTTATATAGATCTATGTCTATATCTATCCATAAATATATCTATCTATCTATCTATCTATCTATCTATATATATATATATATATATATATATATTTATATATATATATATATATATATATATATATAGATATAGATATCTATATATATATATATATATCTATATATATATATATATATATATATATATATATATATATATATATATATATCTATATCTATATCTATCTATATATATATATATATATATATATATATATATATATATATATATAAATATATATACAGTATCTCACAAAAGTGAGTACACCCCTCACATTTTTGTAAATATTTTATTATATCTTTTCATGTGACAACACTGAAGAAATAACACTTTGCTACAATGTAAAGTAGTGAGTGTACAGCTTGTATAACAGTGTAAATTTGCTGTCCCCTTAAAATAACTCAACACACAGCCATTAATGTCTAAACCGCTGACAACAAAAGTCATGGCAGTGGCATAGCATGGGTTGTCAGCGCCGGGGGCAAGGCATGTAATTTGCGCCCCCTAACCTGCGGACATTTAGTACTCAAAGTCCCTTCCCTTCCTACAATAGTACTGACCTACCTGATTCCTACACTGACCACTACACTGACCAACCCCGATTCCTATACTGATCACTACACTACACTGTCCACTGACCACTATACTGTCCACTACACTGACCAATATACGACACTGTCCACTACATTGACCACTATACTGTCCACTACACTACACTGACCACTAAATTGTCCACTACACTACACTGACCACTACACTACACTGACCACTATACAGTCCACTACACTACACTGACCACTATACTGTCCACTACACTAACCACTACAGTTTTTTTTTTAAAATGTTTTGCTTTGGTACATTTCTCCCAGGGCAGTACCAAGCCCTCACAGCATTTGTTTTACAATCCCTTGCTATTAGCCTAGAAATTGGCCATTACTGTTTTTTTATCATTCTGCTCCTGTTGACTTCAATGGGGTTTGGATTCGGCGCTTGAACTTTAGTCATGTTCTACAAACCCTTCAACTGAACCCAAGTATGCCCACCTTATTTCTAGTTGTAACCCGTTCCCACTTGTATCTTACGAAGGAAAAAATTACTTTGAATTGCAGCAGTTTATCTGTGAAAAAAAAACATTTTCTTGCACTCAGGGCAGGAATATGGCTTCTCCCCATGTGAGATCTGTAATGTCTAACTAGTGTCTGTCTGTGTCTAGATTAATATTACAAATAAATACTGAATTCATCGTGGATGCAGCAGTGTCCAGAGCTCCAGGTTTTATGCAGAATTTTGTCACAATTACAGATAAAGTAAAGGGTGCCAGAACAGATGAAGCACAATTTCTGTATTAGAAACATACTCAGACCCATGGCTCCACGCCAGACTTGCTCCTTTCAATCCATACAAATGACCCAGGTGCTGGCTAGAACAGCCCGTCTCCACTCCAAAAATAAATATAAGCCACTATCCAAAATGTAATTCTGGTTTCTATTTAGTTTGTCAAAAGATGAAAAACTGCATACATTAATGTCTCCACCCAAAACCACCTTCCTTGGCGCAATTTGCCACTGCTGGCTAGCTCACAAGGATAGGGGAAAACCTCTGTTTGGCTGACAGCAACTCTGATCTTAGCTCTCTTGCAGAGCTATGCCAGAAACAGAATGGCTGATGGATGGACCCACAGGGGATGCTGGCATCAGGCAAACCTGGAAGCGTGTCAGATGCTGAAGTTTCTTCAGCTGGTGTAGCTCTACAACAAACCATGAATTGGAATCACACCCATGGAACTGGTAAACCACTTCAATACTATGCATTTTCACCCAGCTTTCAGCGCTGTCACACTTTGAATGACAATTGTGCGGTCATGCGACGTTGTACCCAAATTAAATTTTGATTACTGTTTTCCCCACAATTAGAGCTTTTGTTTGGTGGTATTTGATGACCTCTGTGTTTTTTATTTTTTGCGCTATAAACAAAAAAAAGAGTGACAATTTTAAAAAAACACAATATTTATTACTTTTTATTTATCCCATTTAAAAAAACAAAAAACGATTTTTTTCCTCAGTTTAGGCCGATATGTATTTTTCTACAGATTTTTGGTAAAAAAAAAAGTTATAGCATCTACAAAATAGGGGATAGATTTGTCATTTTTATTATTAGTTTTTTTTTTTTTTACTACTAATGGCGGCGATCTGTGATTTTTATCATGACTGTGACATTGCGGTGGACAGATCGGACACTTTGGACACTATTTTGGGACCATTGACATTTATAAATGTCTATAGAAATGCACTGATTACTATATAAATGTGACTGGCAGGGAAGGGGTTAACACTAGGGGGCACTGAAGGGGTTAAATGTGTATTCTAGAGAGTGATTCTAACTGTAGGGGGACAGGACTGATGAGGTTCCTGTACAAGGAACATACGATCAGTTCTCCTCTCCCCTGACAGGACATGGATCCGTGTGATTACACACACAGAACCACGTCCCTGCTCTCTGATGAGCAATCGCGGGTGCCTGGCAGACATCGCGGCCGCCGGGCACACGCATCGGGTCCCCAGTAATGCGGCGAGTGCGCTCGCTCTCCACAATGCCGGGAAGCCGAGGACGTCATATAACGCCCATCCGGAGGGAGGAAGGGTTCCTGCCGCCGTCATTTTACTATACGGCGATAGGGAACTGGTTAATACTCTTCTTTTACAGGGTGATTGGAAAACAATTCTGGGTATAGAGTCATCACTGGTTGTTATAATATTAAAGCCTTACTGCTTATTGGCTATATGTGCTGTTATTCGATCATATTTTCTCCTTGTCAGAGCAGACCATCTAGTGTCAGGGGGTAAGGCCCCAGTAGAGGTTGACTTGACACCTACATTAGCTCAGGCCTAAGAGTTGTTGTGGTAAAGCAGTTATCACCAAAGGCTTTATTTTTCATTCATGTAATACTGATATAAAAAGCAGAGGGTGCAATCAGAGCAAAAATAACAATAACAGACCCCCCCTTTTGTATGCAAGCTGAACACTGAAAGAATTTTCACAAAAATCCAAAATAGTAAACGTTAAACAGGGTAAAAGTGCAGCACAAACAGAAAAATTCCAAAACGTCGGTGAACAACAAGTCCCAGAAAGACTTCACCAGTGATGTTAAATCCACAAAAGGTGACAGTCCCTCCACCTCTGGTCTTATTATCTACTCTCACCTCAAAGCATGGACCCCTGAACTAACAGGTAGTTATGATAGGTAATACTGATAGGTTGACAGTTTTATGTGTGTCTGTTATTAGCACTGAGCCCAGGCAGTAGATAATACAGCCTTACACTTCTCCTCCGATAAAGAATATCATTAAATAAATTAAAGTGGTTATAAAACCCAAACATGTTTTAACTTAAAGTGGTGTTCCGGCCGAAATGATACTTTTTAAATAAAAATACCCCTGTAATACACAAGCTTAATGTATTCTAGTAAAGTTAGTCTGTAAACTAAGGTCTGTTTTGTTGGTTTATAGCAGTAATTTGTTATTTTATAAACTTACAGCAGGCCGTGGCCATCTTAAGTGTGGGCATCTGAAGCCAGACTGTATTTCTTCCTGGATCTCATCCTTGCAGATCTTGCACATGCTCAGTGCAAAACAAGCAGTGTAATATGTTTCAGGTCAGGTTTCCATAGCAACGGCAGTGTTAGAGGAAGTTGCCGCCCCTTCCCAGAAGGCATTGCAAACAGAAAATGATGCGATGGGCCGCGGCCAGGGAGGAGGAAGTGAAAAATGAATACAGCAGATATACAGTAGGTGCTGAGAAAAAAAAAATTAAATATATCCAATTCGTTTACAATGCACAGTTTTGTAAAGGATGCTGAAGAGTTGTAAAAGTGGGTGGAACTCCACTTTAATCAATTTCTTTCATTAAGGTAAAAATGTTTATGCTTCAGTTTTCCCCCTCTTTTACTTATCATCATTCAATCCAGCGCTGTTCCCATCTGCATTTCCTCTCATCCCATCCCTTCCTGGTCTTACTGGCTTTGCTGAGGCAGTGGGAGCCATTGGCTCCTGCTACTGTCAAGCAAAGCCAGTGATGAGGGGACAGGGCAAAGTGCCATGTCTGTGTATATAGATGCAGATAGCAAGGAGCGGGAGCAAGCCCGCATGAGTGCCCCCTTAGAAAGCTTTCTATGGGGGCACTCACCAGAGTAGGAGCACTGGTGGGGGATGCGAGACGAGGTGGTTTGGGGCCATTCTGTGAAATTCTATTGCACAGAGCAGGTAAGTATACACCTGTTTGTTATTTTTTTTTTTAAAAAAGGATTTACAATCACTTTAAAATCAAGTTATATGAAGTAGGGCAAAGTAGGACAATGATTCATGAGTAGAAATTAGGATTATTACAAATGCCCCCTGGTGACTGTTCTGTTAAAGCAAGTTTGAAACTTGAGCCATGCAGAACAGTGGAGCTATTAGTATATCCTTTGTTGTACCTTTGATTATCCCATTCTTCATGTGTTTCCTTTACCCCAGTGACAGATCTTGTCTGTATAATCTAATTTTTCCTAATTAATTAAGCAACAGGGAGTTTTTTACCTATTGTTTTACATAGCAACAAACTGCAATTGTGTTCAATGATTATAAAAGGGTGGAAATGAAGGCAAAAGCTAAGAGATATATGCTTATTTACTAATAGTGTCATTTTCATTCTAACATGATAAAAAAAAAATATGATTCAGGGGAATTAAAACAAATTAAAAAAAAAAAAATCTGAACCTCATGGGTATTTGAAGTGGACTGAGACTATGGTGAAAATTACATCTTTTTAAATCAGTCCCATATGAGATTATTTAGTAGAAAAAAGTTCTGAACACATAGCAGCCAAATAGAATCCAGCAATGTGAATTTGAAAAACTGGTAAGCTATATCAGCTGAGGAATCCTTACATGGCTTTTATATATATACCGTATATATATATATATATATATATATATATATATATATATATATATATATATATACAGCATGTACAGTATATTTTCTAACAATTGAAAATATATTTTGTTTGATTCTTCTCTGCGCCAGCTGCCTACTCTGTCTGAACTCTCAACCGTGTCATTCCCATGTCTTGTCAATGCGCAGAGCAACTTCAAAAAGTCACTACCATGATTGAGGGCTGCTGCCTGGTTACAACCCCATTTCTCTGTGTTCCGCAGCGATTGCAATCTGCGTTGCTAGGCGGCGATGTAATGACTTACATTGGGCCACCTGACCTTTTTTCCTTCAATCAGCATCCTTTGAAGCTCGAATATAAACCAGCCCATGCAGACATGCCCTGGAAACCACGCTGCTGAGCTGGCTGGCTAAGTGCGTTTGGTATATAGGAAAGAGCTCTGCAGCCATCTTCTTCTGTAGAAAAGCCTGAACAAGCTAAATACAGTAACTAGTCTAACTAAAACAAAAAAAACCTATAACCAACTGGGGCACAGTAAGAATGGTATAATTTATCTTTGGGCCCTGGTGGTAACTAAGTCCCTTATGTACTGGTAATGCTGGAATTTAGGAACTAGGCAGCCATCGTCTTTAGCAAGTGAACCAGAAAAGCCTAAAATAATCTCAATAATTAACTAACTATAAAAAAAATGGAAGAAAACTATATTTGTGGTCACTCATTTGAATCTTATAGAGCTTTCCAAACCGCTTTTTCACCTACACAGCTAGGCCCTGTAATAATCTCAAGCACAGCCCCAAAAGAGCATGTGTACATCAAGTGACAAAGGATCATTAAGATCCACTTGGCTGCAAAATAATTAAAATAACATTTCCAATGCTGCATGTCCAATTCACAAAATTCAGTTATTTAATTTTTAAAATTTTAATTTTTATATATTTTTTTATTTTGTGTATACAGTGATGTCCTCCAGCTAGACCCCTGTTACTGAAACCCTCCCTAAGGCTGGCCATAACATTATACAATTTTCATTTAGATTTACCAAAACCATATAATATGAGGTCAAACCTTTTAATTTGTATGCAATCAGGCAGGCCCTTGCGCTGCATAGCTGAAAGTAAATCTAAATGAAAATTGAAAAAGAAAATTGTATAATGTATGGCCAGCTTAAGTCAGCAGTCAACAAGCAAGACATAAAACAGTGATGTCCTGCAGCACAGCATTGCCCATTTATAGAGGCTATGACAATGGCAAATTACACCAATCAAGATGTAGCACAGAGATGTCCTTCAGCATCAGTACCCCATTCCTGATGCCATTCCCAAGGCAACGTTCACCAATCAAGATATAACACAGAGATGTCCTTCAATTAGTACATGTGTAGCCTTTGTTACAGGTAAGCATACCAATTTTTCTTAAATTGGGTCCAAAAATTCATCATGTCCTAAAGTAAACTTAGGTTAAAATTTGTATTTTCTTTGTATCCTCAGAGGCTGGTCCCCCGAACCCAAGTGCTATCACCGGGTCAACAGGCAGCAAGCTGAACATGATATAGAGAAAAGTCTTTTTCCATCTAACAGTACTAAGGCCTAGTCTGAGGTAAGTACCAACCTTTTTACAAACTTGCTGCTACACTTGTACACAAACATTTACAAAGGCATTTCAATCAATAGAATTGTATGTGTCACCAATAGGGTGTGCTCACATGTCTTCTCAAAGAAAGATATCCACAAGTGAGAAGAGGAACCAGGTGAAGAGGTGCACCAAAAGTAAAAGTGTAAAACTGGTTCACAAAATAGAATATAGGCTGCCAAAAAAATAATTGATTGTTGCAGGATCACCTACTGGTCAACAAAAATTATGCCTGCAAAAATGTTCTACCATTTCCAAGTCTGCAATATCAAGTCTGTCCATGAGTCACCAGGTGATTGAACAGGAATGGTTAGAGGAAACTATAGCTGGCGACAGAGAGACATGAAAGTGTAACCAGTTCTGAATATAATTAAACTATTATTTTATATTCAGGTAAACCTCCGACAACTGTACAAACATATCTTTTGTGTAGATTTGCTTTCTTCAAGCTTTGCTTCAGCAAAATCTGTAATGTCTTGCTTTGTTATACCTTCCACACCTGAGAATTTTGTAATTTCTTCCCAAGTTTGTTTTTATACATATGAAGAATCTGTATATCTGAGATTAGATATGCCTTTGCCATCTATAAGTTCAGAATCCATTGATACACCCTCAGATATGTTTTCTATACTGTATTTGTAGATTAATTTGCCACATCTTCTGATATTCCTGCTATTTGTGGAACCAGATCGCTTGTCTAGTACAACTACTAAATTATATTTTGGGAAAGCACACCCTATCCAGCCACCTTAAGACACATATTATATTCTGTATTGTATTAGGCATAAAGTCTACTTAAAAATTACATTTTTTTTGTGTAGATATACTTTGCTTTATTTGTACCAATTGGCAAAGTTATTTTCTTACTGTTTGGAAAGTTGAAAATATACAAGCTTATATATGTAATATGGATCATGAGTTATCTGCACACTATTGGGCAGCAGCAAATGCATATTTTCTTCAGAAAACAGAGTAGATATCGAAACTCTAATTAATGTTAACCTGAAAAAAAAGCAAATGGAGAAAGTAGGTCAAAACTGTGAGATTGAACAAGCTAATTGATATAATTCTTTGCATTACCAAACTAGGACTTGCTTACAGAGGGAAGGGTAAAGCTGCTCATACTTTATTGAGCCCTGATCTAAATTGTGGTACTTTTCCTGCTTGTTTTGCTTCTTAGAAAATAAACAATCTCCACATGTAGAAGAGGTTAGGGCCCTAAGTATTAAAAGAAAGGTAAATCACCCCAATAGTAGAGGAAGAGGTTGTCTGGTAACATTGTTAAGCAAGACTTCAGTTAGTCACTAGTTCTCCATCATGGGCAGGATAGTGAAGCTAAAATGGGGTACATGCCCGTTGCTAAAGAATGTCATGCAATTCTGCATACACGTGGTGCTACTGTTCACATTTTTAATTTGGTAATTAGCGATGTCAAATATGGTGCCACTCAAGTGAAATCATTCTTTGGACTCTTTTGAACAACTATCTGTCTCTCAGAGTCATACAAAATATGTTTTTTGTTTGGACAGAACAGATCTGCTCTCAGGATTATGTACCTGAAAAGCTCTCTAGACTTAATGTAAAACTAAAGCCAAAACATCTTTTTTTAGAGTAAGGGAGGATTATAAACCCTGTTAGTTTTTATGCCTTCTTTGTCACATTGGAGAGGTTTCTCTATGACTTCCTGTCCCATAGCCAAAACAGAAAATGAGAGGAAATCCCTGCAAAGTGAGGGAGTTTCAGGGGGTCACCAGGGTCACCAGAACTAGTGTCCCTATTGAAAGATTTCCCCTATTTTACTGTTCTGGTGTCAAGCCAAAATTTGGGATTTTCTTTACTCTCACTTTCAATGATAATGGTAAACAGGACAGAGAGGGTGAATCTCTCTAATGGGGGCACAGACAAAAAAAAATCCTTCTCTCCTCTATCCAAAACTTTTTTTAAAAAGGTTTTGCCTTTAGTTATTCCTTAAGGAAATTGGTTTACTAGATGGTGGAGCAAGTACTTTTATCACCTTTGGTTCCTCTGTAGAACCAATGTATACTGTTCTGCTATACAGTTTGGAAAATATTGCTTAAGTCTTCTAGTAAAGTAAAGCTGCAAGTAAGGCCAAAAATTTGCTTTACGCTTGTACACAATAAAAAACTTTACTTATCCCATCCCTGTTTACACAAATATTTGATATAGCTAGTCCAGTTCAGAGTATCTAAAAAAACATGGATAAGATATTTTACAGGCATGACGAATAGTGGAAATGACCAAAATTGCCAATTACCAAATATTACCTATGAGATTGAGTTTGACTCTGGGTTCAGTCCAAAATCATGAAGACCCTGTGAGTGCCACACCAATAAGCTGTGGGTGGGTGATTCCCCACCCCACAGCTGCACAAATACAAAGGGGCATGTAGCTATATTGGTTCAATGATTGGTTCAGGAATGACAGCTTACTTCCCCTAATCACTACAAATGTTGGAATAATTTTTCACAAAGTCAAGCAGTACCCTACTGGAGCATTCTGGTAATTCTGCAATTGAAAGCCATCAGACCCCCAAAAGGCCTTCCAGAAAAAAAAAGTATATCTGGAGAATTTCCATAAGATCAATAATATAATATAAATAAGTAGAAAGGGAAGGAAAGGGATTTTTACGGTGCAGTTTGTTCAAATATAGAAGAGAAGACTATATGTTTTATTTTCCTTTTTTTGTTAAAAAACAGTTTTATTGTTTACATTAAAAACAGACACATATGTCAATAATTTGTGACAAATTCGTAGCGTATATCTTATATGTTACCCTCCATTATTGACCACGCTGTTTTAATCGTATTGTCACAAATTATTGACAACTTTAAGGGTGTTTCCCTTTCCGGAACCACAAACCTGTATAATATATAATATAATATAAAGTTTCCTCTGTAATCATTGACCATTCAACAAGATAGAGGAAAAGCTCCCTAAAAATGAAACTTTGATTCAAAATATGTCCTAATTAAAACCTAAATAGTTTAATCAGATCATTCTAAGTAACATGTCAACAGAAGCTTTGTAAACAGTTGCACAGTTGGCTGAAAGTGGTTTAATTCAATTACAGGTTGAACTTCCTAGTTTCAAAAAAATGAATTACACAGTTTCAAAGAAACCATGCCCTGTTCAAAATGTAAGTTGATGCTATAGGATTTTTTTATGACCATACCTTGCAATCTGCTGTATACATACCTCCCAGCTTTCTGAGATGGGAATGAGGGACACCAATTAGCAAAAGTAGGCATAGGACACACCTCCCCTTAAAGGAATAGTGTACAAAAATATGATTGGTTAAACCCAGAAGTGCATTTTTACCACTACTATTCCTTTATACTGGCTTTTGAAATGTACAAATACAGCAATTTAGAAAATTGGATGAAAGGTTTAGCACTGGGAAACACTTTTTGATAGATAAGTAGTGTATTTTATATACAACTCTATAGATCAGACAAAAATGAGGAACAAATGAGGAGGAAAGTGGGACTGAGGAACTTTGTTCCGAATGATAGACAGTTCCACGAAATTAGGGACAGTTGGGAGCTATGCGTATATATGCACACCTTTTTTCAATAAATAAAATACTGCTTACTCTTGCATGCACCTAAAGCGGAGTTCCACCCATAAATGGAACTTTCCGTGCAACAATTGGCACCTTTCAGGGGAAGGGGGGGGAGCAGATACCTGACAAATCCAGGTATCTTCTCCCACCTCCGGGGAAAGATTGTGTGGTGAACTACATAATGTCCAGCCCCTCCTCCTCCCCTCCCTCCTGCTGCCTTCTGGGAGACACACGGGTTCCAGAAGACAGCAGGGACCATTCAGAAAGTGAAGCTTGACTCATGCATGCGCAGTAGGAAACAGTCTGTAAAGCTGTAAGGCTTCACTTCCTATTTCCCTTAGTAAGGATATCAGCTCCTGCACCCGGAGCCGAGGGATGGGTCAGCTTCGGGAGCCGACATTGCGGGCTCCCAGGACAGGTAAGTGTCCGGGGAGTATCTGTAGCTGCTGAATTTTAATTTTGTTTTTGCCCAGGCGGAACTCTGCTTTAAGTGTCTTGTGAAAGAGTTTTTTTCAAAGTTTAAAATCATAAAAAACAGATTAAGGTTTGTGATTGGGCAGGATTCACTGGAATCCAATATTTTCCTCAACACAGAAAAGGATATCAGTAGAAGTTTAGTTATAATGACATCTGTGACAGACCCAACCAGGACAGGAGCTTTTGGAGGGGACTGCAGGGTAGCCTCTTGCCTACTGACTATAGGCCCTGGCTTTTGAGGAGCTCTATTCTTGGGAGGTGTGTGCCTGGGGGACCCTTGGAGTGGTTTTGCTTCAGATTCGGGTCCATGTCTCCCTGAAACACACAGACTCTGGGAATCTAGGACCTGCATATAGATTTGGGTTCTCTGTGCCCAAACAAGCAATGACTGCTTCAACCCCCCAGACTCAGAGACTCAAAATATATGTTAATATAATCAGCTCAAAACAACCTAATGTTGGGGTCTCCTGCTATAATCTGTTTATCAAGGTGTCTTTCTCTCATTGTTCAATTCCCTATTTTATTCCTCCTAGGTGTAAATTCCCATTGTTAATTGAGTCACCTATTGTTTCTGTCTGTTTGCTAGTATTGTGTCCACTTCACCTCATTACCAAATTATTGAGGGCTGTTTATTTGTAGATGTTAATTAGCTTACTGTTTATGTTTATGTTAGCTGTTCATTAGATGGACTGATATTACAGTTTACAGTTTGCATTGTTTAGGATAATGTGATGAAGCTCTTACCTAATTTTGTGTGGTATACATTCTGTGTGAATTTACAATAAAGTCAGTAACAGTTTGCACCTAAATTAGTGTTGTCTATTTCTTGGGTACAATGCTCAGCTATAATACCTGGTTTCAATAGATTTTTCCAATGCTTGACCCAGCAAAAAGGTAATGTAAAATGCCCTTACCGGACGTGGTGGACTCACAGGCCGTTGGCGGTGAGTCATATGAGCTTGCACCGTTAGATACGGTAAGGTTATAGTTGTCCTCGATCCATAACGAAAGGGTCCTGGAAGGATTCCCAATCCTAGACGGTACCACGGATTCCTCCTCCAGCGAGCGTTTTTAGGTCTCATGCGATTGGGACGAAGAGATAAGGAGAAAAAAGGCTCCACATAGTGTGAATTCCGGATTACCAGGAAAATTTATTGTATTATAAAAAGATTCCAATAAAAATTCGGGTAAAAACAAAGTAACAAAAGTATATTTTAGCGCAGTATACAGATGATCAAGATGGCGTCATACACCCGACGCGTTTCGTCTTAAAAAAGACTTCAACTGGGGTAAAGTTGGCCTCTTATCTGCTGCGCTATTTATATGTTTATATGTTACTTTGTTTTTACCCGAATTTTTATTGGAATCTTTTTATAATACAATAAATTTTCCTGGTAATCCGGAATTCACACTATGTGGAGCCTTTTTTCTCCTTATCTCTTTGTCCCAATCGCATGAGACCTAAAAACGCTCGCTGGAGGAGGAATCCGTGGTACCGTCTAGGACTGGGAATCCTTCCAGGACCCTTTCGTTATGGATCGAGGACAACTATAACCTTACCGTATCTAACGGTGCAAGCTCATATGACTCACCGCCAACGGCCTGTGAGTCCACCACGTCCGGTAAGGGCATTTTACATTACCTTTTTGCTGGGTCAAGCATTGGAAAAATCTATTGAAGACAGGAATAGATGCTACTGTGATATTTACATCTATGGTCCAGGTTTCCTTTGTCAAATCGAACGGACTGTTTAATACCCCAGGGACTTACCATTTACTCCCACCCCAATTCGCTACATATATGTACATGTTTTAATCTAAGGGTTTATGATTATTCTTATTGTGTATACACATTTCACATGTTTTCACTATATTATAAGCTAATACTAATGACTATTTGGATCACTAATAACCTGCCTACCTGCTGGGTTTAGCAGGATCTAATATTTGATATGCACATAGGTGTGACATACCTCTTTGCACAATATAGCGCTACACTTTTTCTTCTTTTTATTAATCAATACAATTAGTCTAATTGTTGGTGTTGGCTGCTTGTTTTCGTTTTTGTTTTGTTTGGTTGGCGCAGCAGATTTTTCTTATTTTATAATACCTGGTTCCTGGTTTAAGAGTGGAGGAGGCTGTATCTTGGCGGAAGTACCGAGGCGGGGTGCCACGCGGTCTGTCACAATAGCCTTGATACATTAGCTCATTCTTCTTCTGTTCTACAAAAAAAATCTTCTTTATAGTTAAATACAAAAACCAGACAATCAACTCAGGCACAACATCCCCTCCCCTTAGAGGCATAAGATAGGTGTCAGCAAACAATAAAAGGAAGTATAAAAAAAAAGTAATAACTACACCTTAAAAATTTAACAAAGGGGTTAAAGACTGACATTTTTGCTAAAGACATTGTGGGTAGAGTTAAAGGGCACATTAACTCTGCAAACATATCTAAACTCTACATAACCAATTTTAACATCATGAGTGATGAGTAATGTAAAGATTTCAGCTTTAGCCATCATCCTTATCATATTTTGCTTGCTTGACCTGTGTATGTAATTTACCTGCCATCTATTTCTCTGCTGTTACTGTACATATATATCAGATCTTGAGCACACAAATGTAGAAATCAGACAAATGACTTGATTATATTTACATTATATTTGCATGTTTGTGTTATAAATTCTACACAGGGATTGTCAAAATCGTGAGGACTAGGTAATATATTTTCAGCTTTGTACCATTGGTCATCATTCTAATCGTCCCTAATGAGACTTAAGTGACCAATCATCCTCATCATACTTAGAGATCAAAAGGTAGTATATGATACACAAAGAAGGAAATGTTTCGGACTTTACTGGTACATATGAGATGACACATAAAATGAATTAAAAACTAATAAGTCTAATATTTATTTTTATTGCTATTAAAAATGCCAATAAAGGTAAAAACAGAATATTTTTGACATGGTTCAATTGGCATCACAGATTTATACAATATAGCATCATTAGCATGTATATAAGTCACATAACTTGTATTGCATAGTTAGATCCATAGGGTCAACGCATTTCTCATATAAAGCTTCTTCAGGACCATATCTTTGGATCCAACAGAAGAGTTGAACCTAGGCTAAATTAAAGTACAGATTAACTCACAATAATATTACACTGTAAAGGACTAGTTAATATAATAGGTAATATAATAGTTTCAGCTCTATACCATTGGTCACCATTCTCATCATACTTAACAAGACTTGAGTGACTAATTACTGATCATCCTCATCATACTTAGAGACTTGAAAAGCTTGACCAATTATTATATGATGACTTTCCAACAGATAATTTATCTGATTGTATTTGCATGGTTGTGTAGTAAATACAATGTAAATTATTATTCTTTGGTGTTAAGCCCTGCAATCAGGAGTAAAGACAATCTTGTTGGGTGAAGACTGTAGCTGAGTTATGTTGAAAATTTTTACAGGTTGGCAAGGAGCCCCAAGACTTAAAATACCTCTGTGAACCCCAGATTTCCAGTCTGCCACAACCTGCAACCAAAATAAATAATGTACGTTTGTTCCTATTTGTTAAAATCTAACTCCATCTTCCCCCATAAAGAAATCCAATACCCTTCTCCTCCTCTCTCGGTGCCCCTCCTATCTTTTAAAAATTTAAAGTATACAATCTTTAATTCCTGGTGTATTCCACTCAGTCATGTTACAGGTTCTGTCCTTTTTTTCATCTCCAGCATTGGGGTATTGGCAGGCTTCAATGGTGCTAGCACTTTGCATCACTTTGACATGTGAGTGCCATTCCGTACAGAAGTACACTGTAAGCACAGGCTGAGTGATGATGCTGAGGCCAGTGGCTGTGTCCATGGTGCAAAGGGCTCACACGAAGGGGCTGAGGGTCATTAGACACAGAAATTGGGTGGTGACCTCTATCGGAGGAGAACATGGAGAGCAATGCTAAAGCACAGTGAAGGTGAGTAATGCCTTTAACATTTTTTTTTCTTAGAAAAAAGAGGGAAAATTAAATTAAAATAAAAAAAAACAAGATGAGGCTAAGCTTAGGAAATGTGTTTTCCCCTGCTTGAGAACTAAGCTTAGTGCCTATGTACTGTTAGCAGCTCAATGGTTAGAAAAAATGTTCTTGCTTTGGAAAAGTAGATTGATGTCACTGGAATCTGTAGGTGATGATAGGTGTGGTCTCTGTCTTGGTTTGGGGCAGTAGATTGATGGCACTAGAACCTGTAGGTGAGGAAAGGTGTGGTCCCTGCGTTGCATTGGTGGGTAGGCAACTTCCATACACCAAGGAGTGACCACAGCCAACCTGGGGCATATAAAAAAAATTCTGAACTGGAAATTGAAGTGCCACACCCAAAGTTTTGAGAATGAAATGAAGTTTTTTCAAATATTAACTGGGTACAGTAGCCAACATCACTCTTCTTCAGGGCTCAACACAGGATAAAACTTGGATGGACTCAAGCCCCATTTTGTGGAGCTGAATGGGTGAAACAATTAGGGGCCCAACAATTCTGTACTGTGTAGTGATCTTCATCTCACAACAAGTATGCTGCTCTTCATGAATAAGTTACTGCTAAAATTTCTCATTGTGCCTTACTTGAGCTTCTGTCTTAAACAACTGTTTGTAACACTTTGCGCTGTACTAAAATAATTAAAAATGCCATTGGAAAAGAAAACTTGGATGGACTCAGAGTAAACAGTGACTTCACACATCTATATAGGAACCAGTACTAAGCCTTCATTGCTGCTCAGCAACTGCTATCAAGTTGTAACTCCAGGAGGAGTGTGCATTACTGTTTTTAATACAGATCTGTGAAGTCACAGTTTTCTATGAGTCCATCCAAGCTTTATCCTGTTTTGAACTCTGATGAAGCGGGTGATGTCAAACCACCAAAACACATTGGGTACTGTACACAGTTAATGTTTGTCATAAACTTCACTTTTATTGATTTGGGACCTGTTGTTAATTCCCCCCTGTCCCATATAGGTGTGTTTGTGGTTGTATAGGCTGCTATTTTGTACTTTGGTTTCAGACATCCCCAAGCAGCAAACGTAAGAACTAAAGAAAAGAAATTCAAACTGGATTTACATAAGTCCATGAAGTCCAACCTATGTGTGTGACTGATTATATGTCAGCATTACATTGTATATCCCTGTATGTTGTGGTTGTTCAGGTGCTTATCTAATAGCTTTTTGAAACTATTGATGCCCCCGCTGAGACCACCATCTGTGGAAGGGATCTCCACATCCTTGCCGCTCTTACAGTAAAGAACCCTCTACGTAGTTTAAGGTTAAAACTCTTTTCTTCTAATTTTAATGAGTGGCTACGAGTCTTGTTAAACTCCCTTCTGCGAAAAAGTTTTATCCCTATTGTGGGGTCACCAGTACGGTATTTATAAATTGAAATCATATCCCCTCTCAAGCGCCTCTTCTCCAGAGAGAATAAGTTCAGTGCTTACAACCTTTCTTCATAACTAATATCCTCCAGACCCTTTATTAGCTTTGTTGCCCTTCTTTGTACTCGCTACATTTCCAGTACATCCTTCCTGAGGACTGGTGCCCAGTTCTTCTTTAATTCTCTTTTACCTAAATTAACCTAATTGTGTTTGTGTCTGCATGACTCCAGTGGAGCGTCTAGATTGTCAGCAGCACACAGAGACCTACTGTATATAAATAGTTCTACACAATCAGTAAAGTGATACATACTCTGTTGGTTTTATATAACTGAACAACATAAATAAATAAATAAATAAATAAATAAATGCACACATGCTACTCTGCATTTAAGACAACAACGGGATGAAGTAACAAATAATGTTCAGTTAAAGCTTTCTTTATATACCCACTTAACCCTTCAATCCAAATGTTGGGATCTAAATTCTTCAGAAGAAAGGTATAAACAGAATTATTTATGCTCATGAAAATGTTGCTTCATTACCCATGCCGTGATGTTTGCTTGTATTCTGAGCTTCTTCTACCACCCACCAGCAAACGTTAAACAGCTGCTAAAAGCAAGCTTTAGTCTTTCCTGTTTGAAATTAGCACACTTGAGCTTTTGAAAAAACTTTGTTTCCAATTTACATATGCATAGAGACTGATATTTAGAATCGCCATATGATAAGTCCCTGAAGAGCTTTTCTTATTGCCTCCATCCTCAGGTCTCAGCCTACAGACTGTAAATCTAGCAGGTGATTAATTTTATACCCTTGAGAAAGTAGCAATTAGCACTAGATACCAGTAAAAGAAAAAAAAAAAAGCCATTTCCTTGCCTGTTTACAATCCGTGTGTATTGTCTAGGAACTCGGCATCAACTGTTAAAAAAAAGAAAAAAGCACTGTTGTATAATCCAAAGCCAGTCAACCAATTTATCAATCAATCCATTAAAAACAGCATAAATAAAAATGCAAAAAATACATAAATAACAAAAAATACAAAATAAAAATAAGTAAAATAAAAAATATAGCTCCCCACTTAGCCACCTCATTAAAAACTCCAGAAAAAAAAAAGATTAAATAATAAATAACTGATATAGCTTTTTCTGATAATGGCAATGAACAGGAGCAAGCATGGAAATCATGCTTCATATTTTATGATACCAAATAGCAATCAGTTCTTGTCAACGCAATGACTTTGTAGGGTTTACCTGTTCCATGCCCACTCTTATCTCTTATAGCTGAAATTACTGTACTTCCAGATGTTTTAATGCATTATTGAGGTCTGCGGAAGGAGATACTGGGAGAGGTAAGATAAGGTTTTATTTCTTTGTAGTGGTCATAACGCTGAGATCAAAAAACTACAAACTGCAGTGCTTATAGCTGAACAATATTTTAAGCCTAGACCAGCACTCATTCTTCAAGTGCTGTAGCAAATGTTCCTAAGCCCCCTTTGCTGATGTCCAGTAAGCTCTTTAAGCAACAGCACTTTTTTTTTATTTCCCCCATCTAACAAACAACAGGGCCAAAATCAAATTAACAGCCGAAGCAATTTTATTATTGAACAAACAATAAAATGAAGTGATGAAATGACACAGCGATTAACACTGCTATGCAAAAAAAAAAAAAAACATGCTGCATTATACAAACTAAAAATATTTATCGGTGTGTGTTGTTACAGTTATGATACCTTAATATTAAAATTGTTATAAAAATGTGCACAACATACAATATAAAAAATGTAAAACCTGTATTATTCCTAAAAATACTTCAATATATTTGTAAACGTTTAAAAATATTTTGATGTGAACTACATGGGATGGTATTAAATGCACTTTTTATCATACAACATATCATTATGGAATTGTGTTTAGATACATGTTTGTATGTGTACAGCACTACTGTGCATCTGAATCTGTTTAAGTCATATGTTAAAATTTAAAAAAAGAATATTGTACTCCCTATCTTATACTCTATCTCTGGAAACAATAGATAAATAGATAGATAAATAGATACATAGACTACTTTTATTTACTGTATATAGCAGCTTTATCCCTTTTCTTCTTTACAAAGGTTAAAAAAGATAAAAAAAAGGAAAATTACACTGTTGTAGCATCTCCTGTTATACCAACCACTAGATTATTCCTCAGTCATTAATTTGCCTTTTGTACGATAGATTTTCAGATTATTGCACTCTACACTAATTACATCATCAGAAGATCATATCGTTAAAATCGGATGCTCTTATACACAGATTAAAAAAACCCGGCTCCTAATTATTGTTGTACTTTCTTTTTTGCTTCTGACATCTTGGTGATAGATCATTATTTCTTCAGCAATTTGTTCACATTTATGTGGAATATAATTGGATCTGATTAATTATTATGATTAATGACTGCAGGATTTTCTTCCAACACTATTAATATTGGTGGTATCAAATAAGAGGCATAGACAAATTAAAAGCAATGGATTCCTGTTGCTTGCACGGTTTTAGATCGGGGAGACTTGTTTCCTGCTCGTGTGCTGTAGGGAAGATACATGAGATTTTCAATTTGTTCTTTGATTAATAGGCATTAGTTTCCGTTTCCATTTTTGTCAGGAAGGCTTGGTGAGGCTACACTAAAAGGAGCCCAATTTATAAATAGGAGCACATATAAAAAAGGGATCCATTAATGGGGAAATAAAACAAACGCTTTATTTTTATTTTTTATTAGAGCCAATATTATGGAGTTAAAGAGAGTATGATGTTATTTTAATTTGTTGAGACAGTTTCAATCAAGACAAAGGGGTGGGTTTACAAAAGTCAAATAGACTGCACACTTTCAAGTGAAATTGCTCCAGAGCTTAGTAAATGTGGCAAAGCTTCAGTTTGTAAAGAATACCCAATCACATGCAAGGAAAAAAAATCAGCATTTTTCTTTCACATGATTGGATGATAGAAGTCAGCAGAGCTTCACCTCATTTACTATGCTCTGGAGCAGGGTTTCTCAACCTTTTTTCAGTCAGGGCAGTCAGAGCAGTCTCGGGGCACCCCATTGTAGGTTTAAAAAACTAAACTAAAATGGTTCAGGTGGTCAAGCAGACACCATAAGACCAAAGACTGCACTGCGGGCGATCACAGAAGGCATGAAAGGACCAGAGAGTCTAGTTTGCAAAAAAAGTGAACACGAGGATGAGAAACTCCTATTTGGGGACACTCAACACATGATCTGAGGTCCTGTAGGGAGTGTGTGTCTCTCCTCATGGTTTTCAGCTGTGATTGCCTGGAGTCCGGTCTCTGGTCTTATGGTGTCTGCTTGACCACCTGAACCATTATCAATTGCAATATATTTTGGGGAGGCTCTGATATTCCTTTGGACAACGTCCCCTGAGGAAGCCCCATTTTATGGAGAAACATGTTGGGAACCACACCATCGTGCTGTACCTTTAATGACTGTACTGTATGAGTCTTTTCTAATGTTTTTATGTATTAATAAAAGTTATACTTGTTTATTAATTCATTTTTAATATGCATCTAAAAAAAATCTCCAATATACATAGTATTTAGTATTTGTCTTCTCCCTCACTTAGCTAACTTGACCCCAGTGTTGAAAGAGAGGCGCACAGGAGGGGCAAACTAGGATGTTCTCAGGTGGCAGATGCCCACCTTATCAACCTATGATGTCATGGGTTCATAGATGCTGGCATCTGGCCCACACAGTGCCCAAAGTTTTAGTGCTGTGCAATAAAAACCTGTAGCTTTGTTTAACAAAAAGGCAGACCTTCCACTTGACAATTTTTAGTCAGTTTGGGCATTTTGCCAAGGCACCCCTGATGGACCAAGTAGGCATCCCAGGGAAAAGGCTGCTCTGGAGCAACTAAACTTGCAAAGTGCACAGTCTATTTCCCTTTAGTAAATCAACCTCAAAGTATCAGTAAACCTATCAGCTAAATTACACTTGGCGTGTCTCTGTTTTTAAACTTAAAATGAATTCATGTTTAGTTAAAAACTTGCACACTTCAATTTTCCTTATATTGATTAACACTACTGAATCTAATGAATAAGTGTTTGACTCAAATAATGCAATCTACAGTGGTTAGTATGATTCTGGATGTACACAATATCAAAGTAGGTCATTAGGTTTATAATACAGTACATTTAAAGCAAAAGAAAGTGATAAGTATAGCACTATATCCCAAGCGAGCAAAGTCCTTTCTTGTATTAAGAGAGGTATGGTCTCCACAGAGAGAGATATCATTTTGCCCCTGCACAAATCATTAGTAAGACCTCATCTGGAATATGCAGTTCAGTTTTGGGCTCCAGTTCTCAAAAAGGATAAATCGGGGAACTGGAGAAAGTGCAGAGAAGGGCAACCAAACTGATAAGAGGTATGGAGGAGCTCAGCTATGAGGAAAGATTAGAGGAACTGAATTTATTCACACTTGAGAAGAGGAGAATAAGGGGGGATATGATCAACATGTTCAAATATATCAGGGGTCCATATAGTGAACTTTACGACTGGAGGAAAAGAGATTTAATCTCCAAATACGGAAAGGTTTCTTCACAGTAAGAGCAGTGAAAATGTGGAATAGACTCCCACCAGAGGTGGTTCTGGCCAGCTCAGTAGATTGCTTTAAGAAAGGCCTGGATACTTTCCTAAATATACAGAATATAACTGGGTACTAGCATTTATAGGTAAAGTTGATCCAGGGAAAATCCGATTGCCTCTTGGGGGATCAGGAAGGAATTTTTTCCCCTGCTGTAGCAAATTGGAGCATGCTCTGCTGGGGTTTTTTGCCTTCCTCCGGATCAACTGTAGGTATAGAATTGGGTATATTGGATTGTATGATATATTTTTTGTTTTGTTTTTGTTTTTTTTGTTTTTTTATATGGTTGAACTGGATAGACTTGTGTCTTTTTTCAACCTGACTAACTATGTAACTATGTAACTATGTAACTATAAAAAAAATAATAATTCAAAAAGAAAACTAATGTGGATACAGAAAAAGTGAAATAATCAAATGTGAATATACAACATATGACAAATCTGAAAAAAAATTGACACAAAAAAACACAAAAAATGCGTTCCATGCAATATCTGGGGAACCACTCAGTGTTATAGAATAACAAAGTAGTGCAATACTTCTGGACCCAAAGACCTAACATAAAATATCTACTTGCAAATATGTCAAAATATCAACACACACATATATAAGGTCCCCAAGTGTCTATAAACGAACTCTTCTTGTGCATCAGATCACCACATGTTCTCTTCCCTGCACCTGGTGCCCATCAAAATATTCACCTTTAAAGTGTATGTCCAGCCAAACCTTTTTTTTATGGCTGTATTCCTACACAACGGACAGTTGCCAGAGAGGTAAACTGCAATGGCTTCCTCTCCAGAAGCTGTCTGTTCTGGTTGCGGGAAGGGGAGTTCGGTGTGCTATTCAGTGCATCACACGGCTTCCTTTATTTCCTCACTAAAATGTATTTGAAGTGTACAAATATACACTTCATTCATGTCACTGTACATCAGCATGATGCCCTGAGCTGCTGTACAGTGACATGTGATCATGTATGGGGTGATGCGATAAAATGCAGCATTACTGCATTTTATCGCAGCTTGCTGCAGTGCAGCACCAGGCTGTGTTGCAGTGTGAATGGGACACACAGAAAACAATTGGTTTGTGTGTGTCCTTGAGGTGACTGGTGTTTTACAATGCAGTAAAATGCCGGTAACCACATAGTGTGAATTTAGTCTTTTGGGTAGAGTAGGGAGGTGTAAGCACCTCTGTCAGCTTTTTACTGCTCCTTTTTACTACTATCTGGGGCTCTATTAGAGAGATTTCCACTCACTTTCTGTCCTACTGACAGCTTTTTTATCAGTCAGGAAGTAAAAGAAACTCTACAACACCCACACAGAAATAAATGTGCTTTTCTTTCATAGAGTAGGGAAAGATTAGAAATTCTGTTTTCTTACTCAGGGCATAAGTAAAGCTGACCATACATGGATCAAAATGTGGCTGGCTAAGCAGGGCCCATAGGTGGATCAAAATGTGGCTGGCTAAGCAGGGCCCAGATGAATTTCGATCCATGTATGGGCAGGCTGGTTGTACACAAGTTGATCTATCAATTGACAACCAGCCTTTTGGAAAATGTTCTCTCGATTAGTGCTGATCAGTGTGAACTGACAGTGAGGAAGTCTCCCCACTGTACACAGTAACAGAGCAGGAGGGATTCCCCCATCCGCATTGAATGTGTGGATGGGGGGATTGAGTACGTTTCTTTCATTCAGTTGGTTGAATGAAAAAAAAATAATTCATGTATGGTCTAACAGAGGTGCCAGATCTCTTATTTTTAAAAAGATTTACAGCGCTTTACGTACTCATGTTCCAATGTCATCCTCTGCTCCACCACCATGTACGAGTGCTAGCCCGGCTCGTCCACCACTTACTAGGAATGAAAGGATTCTTTGGATGGCTGCACAGCTTTAATTAATCAAAATACAGATACAAAACAGCCTGGTATACCTAAGTGCTAGTATAGCATGAAACACGTCAATATATTTCTATTTTTGTAGCTGTATTCTGATTAATTAAAATCCACAAGGTGTGCAGCCATCTGGAGCATCCTTTCATTTTGTATTTTTAACACCCAAGATTTTGAAATACCGTTTTATTGATTAATCTGACTTTGCTTTGCTGAGGCTGCCCACATGTAGCAGGTTAAGCCCCAAAAAGGGGAGTCTAGCAATGATTTCTACCAATCATTCAATTAAAAACTTTTCTGAACCCTATGATCATTGGAGTGGTGCCCTTATTACTTTTGTTCATATTTTTATTGCATTTGTGTTCCAGTTGTAGATTTTCCCTCACTTCCTGTCTGGTGATACCATTGTCAGCAGAACAGTAATTAAGAGTAATGCCCCGTACACACGGTCGGATTTTCCGACGGAAAATGTGTGATAGAACCTTGTTGTCGGAAATTCCGACCGTGTGTGGGCTCCATCACACATTTTCTATCGGATTTTCAGACACACAAAGTTTGAGAGCAGGATATAAAATTTTCCGACAACAAAATCCGTTGTCGGAAATTCCGATCGTGTGTACACAAATCCGATGGACAAAGTGCCACGCATGCTCAGAATAAATAAAGAGATGAAAGCTATTGGCCACTGCCCTGTTTATAGTCCCGACGTACGTGTTTTACGTCACCGCGTTCAGAATGATCGGATTTTCCGACAACTTTGTGTGACTGTGCAAGACAAGTTTGAGCCAACATCCGTCGGAAAAAATCCTAGGATTTTGTTGTCGGAATGTCCGAACAAAGTCCGACCATGTGTACGGGGCATAAGTCTAACTAATGGATCCCAGAACACAGAAAATAACAGCATCCTTCCCTCACTATCCAAAGCTAGAAAAAAAGTTTTTGGCTTGACATACCCCTTTTTTTTCTCCTTCAGTAAAATTTTAAATTTGCTTTTTTGAGTCATTAACATAAAAAAATAAACAGTACTTTAAAGTCATAATTCGGATACATAGTCAGCTAAAGTTAACATAACCATAATGGATACAGTATTTGTGTAGTTTATGTAGTAAACGCAATCATAAGTCATGCCTAAGCAACAGGACAACAGCACTGTCCTGACCTGGGACAGATAGAGGCAATGCAAATACACTTGCAGGCTAGGGTAAGCACAAAGGGAGTGAAAGAAGGTAGGAAAGTGGGTGAAAAAAAAGTTAAAGAGAAGGAGTGAGTGAGTGAGTGAGACGAAGACGGGAGGGGAAGGGAGGGGGGTATGTAGAAGGCAGTATGGGTCAAAGTTAAATGCAACAAGTTTCAAGTCAAGTAGTCTTCACAGAAGTTAGGAAGAAGGTGGAACTTTGCCCAAATATTTCAGAACTATTTCATGATCTATATGCCGTGAGTTTTTCATAAAACATGACATGAAGCTTAACATACACTTTAAATCTCATAGGAATTATTTTCTGATAAAATATGCAACCAAAACTACAATGCAGACACAGGCAAGAAGTTTGGGGTTTATTTATTACTGAATTTTGCGTTGTGTTTGCTTTTTTGCTTTAAAGCAGTGCAATTAAAACTAGACATGTCCACACTAAAATATTTTCTTTCAGAATTTCGGTTTTGGCGAAAAATACATTTTTTTAGTTACTCCCGAAATGAGTTTTTATTTATTTTGTTTCGTTAAAAAATGCATTCATACAAAAATCCAAATTAATTAAGGTCGAATCTGTCAATTGAAGGCTTATGGTGTTCTAAGAAGATTCGACGAAGCAGCTAAACTGTACAACGCCACGATCATACATTTCCGGTCAAATGCTCCATCCACAAGCTTTAGTAGAATTCTAATGTTGTTTGACTAGTAATAATTATAATTAATAATTATTATTACTAGTCAAACAACATTAGAATTCTTCTATAGCCTATGGGCGGAGCATTTGACCGTAAATGTCCGCTCGCGGCGATTGTATGTTTTTAGCTGCTTCGTCGAATCTTTATGTCGAATGGTATTATACATATTTTTGATCGTATCGAATGATACGATACTTGTTTGTTTCTTTTCATGCCAAACGGTCTACCCCAACAGCCAATGGAATTGCGTTATATCGAAAGTCAAGCATATAACTTCCTTCCTGTTCGCTCTGTGCTCCTATCAGTTCTGGTTCACACTGGCGATGGCAGCATCCAACGGTGGCTCCAGGCAGTTCGACCCCATGAAGGTTCCATGCTGGCCCATCTATGGAGGCAGCAGCAGCACCACCAATCAGGCAATAACATTCATCATCATCATCATTTTACTTCCCCCACCCATTCCAGCAGCGACCACTAACAGCTCTTTTTACTATTGTCTCTATAATGTTGAATCTTTTCTCTCTATGTCAAACAATCTTGGACTAATAGAGTTAGGTTAGGCACATTCGACTGCATGTTCGATAGACACAGATCGCTATTGTCACCGTCATGTCGAATCATCTATCTATCTATATCGAACTGTTTTTGCAATGATACCAAAATATAATGGATGTGAAAATAAAGCATTTTTTTATTTCGGATCTTTCAGATTTCGGATTCTGAGCGTTCATTATCGTTTAGTTAAAACAAGCACGAAAATCCCCGAAATTCGTACGAAAATGCATTTGGACGATAACGGATGCACATGTCTATTTAAAACTGAGAAATCAACATTCTATGGACATCAGAGTGTTTGGTATCCTTATGTATAGCACTTCTTACAATGCATAGATAGATTTTTTGAAAAGTAAATGAGCTGAGTGACACAAAAAAATTAGGCCTGAAATTATATTTCTAAAATTTGTCAGTATATGCATATGTCTCATTTTCTGCAAGTTCCCATGAGCTGCAATTCCTCTACCAGAAAAGTTAACTGTTTCAAAGTGATTGAATAGGGCAGTGGTGTCCATTCATTATAATTGCTTTATTAGGTTGGGCGTGTTTTGATCAAATACTCTAGTGTGAGCTAGTGTGCTATATATACACAATAAGCTACTTTTTTTCACTCAGTCTTGCTATAAATGGTCTTTCCTTTATTCATTATTGCGCAGTCAGTCATTGCTTGCCTTTCTTGAAAACTTTTGTTTGGAAAAATATACTAATAGACTGGCTTGCTTAAAGAAGTATTCCAGGTATGGATATTTATGGGCTAATTTATTTATTTATTATGGACCAATGTAACAATGCATATATCATACCTGGTTGATCCCCCTGGGAGCTGAAAATCATTGTAGTAGGGACCAGTTCGGTACTATAGTGATCTCCTCTAACTTCTGGATCCTGTGCCAATCAGCTGCCATGCTGCGTTAAAAAAACAGGAGATTGCCCGCTTGGAACAGACTCCACGCAGAGATATCTTTGCATCCTCATAATGAATGCAAAGCTTTCCCTAAACAGAGGAGATGAAGAGGCGTCATTACAATCTCCACCCTGTCCAAATAGAGAGTGCTTTGCACAATCAGTTAACATAAAAAAAACCTCTATGGCTTATTTGCATACCTAAATCATTTATATACATACAGTACCCATCATTTTTGTTTCAGTTTTATGCAGCCCCTCTTTTGGCTTTACTGTAAATGGGATCTGTGCTGCAGAGCTTCCTGGTCACTTTTATGTGACTCATGAGTGACATTAGTTTCCCCAATCTCCTCTGCTGACCGTGAACCTTGAAGTTGTCAGCTCTGAGCACTTCTGGTTTACAACAGTAAAAATCCTGGCTAGAAATCTAGTTAAATGGCTGGGGCAGAGGACAGGGGAGACCTAGATTGCCATTTAGCTACCCAATGTTATCACATAGGGGGATTGTTAAGTGGTTGGTCGGTCGGCGGCGACCCCCCCCCGGCACTTTCCTCATCTAGGTTGTGGGTGGGTTGCGGGCTCCTACAGGCAGCAGCCGGGTTGCGAGCTCCTACGGGTGGGCTGCAGGCTCCTACGGGTGGCGGGCAGCGGCCGGGTTGCAGGCTCCTACGGGCGGTGGGCAATGGCTCCTGTGTCCTCTCCTCATCTTCTGCATCACGGCGGCTTCCGCCGTGCGGCTCCTCCCTTCTCCTCCTAGGCATCCAATAGGATCGCCTGTCCTTTCAGCCAATCAGGTGATGGGTCTCAAGACCCGCTTCCTGATTGGCCATGAGGAGGATCAGTGTGGCGTTAGTGAATATTCATTCGCTATTGTCACACAACTCGGTGGGATTAGGGCGCAGTGCTCTGCACCCCGAGTCCACCCTTTTTTTTAAGCCTATTAGAGCCTCTGGCTCTAATCATGTGCTTTAAAAAACACACCCCCACCATTGAAATACATGTGTCCAGGATGTAGGTCAGGGAGATGGGACGCAGGGATAGGGGTGGCAGCGCCCGTGCATTCTTAATGGACAGGCCGCTGTTGGTTATAAGCTGTATAATAATTTAAAATGTCACCTTTTGCTAATTTTGGACACCATTGTTTTTTGTCATCTCTAGGGCTCACATAATTTTGGGGCTTTGGTATCTATGTACTCAGCACGACTCATTTTATTTTGTAAAAAACAAAATGGGAATTAAATTGTGTTTGCATGCACTAAAGTTACTTTTTGTGTATTTTTCCTGACAAGATACTGTATATACAGTATATTTGATAAACAGTTGATTTTTTCCTGACAATTTACTGAATAAATTTGATAAACAGTTCCAACTACCATCTTTATATTCTATAGGACCTTTGAATTTGAAAAATATATAATGTTTTGGGGGGTTTAATTAATTTTATAGTCAAAATGTAGATTTTAACATATGTGAAAATAAAAAAAATGCTCCATAGGAAAGGCCTGATGACTAAGTGCCCACTCGTTGTTGGATAAGAAGTTTCTGCTTAGGTTGTCGGTGACCATTTTATAGATAGGCAACTCCTATCCACATATTGATTAGTGGTTCCAAATTAATAATAACTACTGCAGTAGGGAACAGACACAAAAGATACACTCCGCATCTTTCCAAATAACTGTTCTGCTTTATTATGACGCAATTGAAGGTTTTTATGCACATGATTACATAGGTATCACATTAATATTACAATTGTACTTTTATGGTAACAAGGGGCGTATCATAGGCAGGCTAATTCTAATCAGGACTCGAAAGAATGCAAACATATAATGAAAACATTATTAGTGCCATGTGCGCAGTGAGGGCAGTGTGCGATACATACAAAATAGAATACAATTATATACAGAACTTACACATTTCCATTACAGTCTCTTCTCTTTTGATCAATATTTTGATCACTGACCATACCTGCTATCACCTTTAACCTGGAACCTCCACACGCTTAGGTGGAGGTAGTCCTGGCCAAAGAGGCAACAACTCCATTGTAGAGAAAATAATAGCTGAGCAGCTTTTTCATTACAAAATCACTTTTCATTGTGAAAAACAAATGATTGATAAGACATATTTACAGAGAACTGGCTGTACACTCCTGTGGCCAGAATGGCCTTCTAGCTTAATTGTTGGCATGCTGACTCAGCATATGTAAACACAGACAATTCTACATAAAATGGAAGGCATACAAAAGACAAATATGACAAACTACTTTTCAAATCACATTTTATATATATATATATATCCCTTACAATTAAAGTATTTGAATAAATAGTACCCTAGACTGTGATTCCAAGAAGGAATCAAATCAAACACAGAGATTTCTTTAATTTAGTCATTTTTGTAGTGTCTGGTGTAGATCCAGGTGAGTTTTCCTTCAAGTTTTGCACAACTGTACACGAAATCGATGCTGTATTGAGTCTCCAAACATTTCCTTATATATAATTGTCTCTTAACAATCCACAAGTCACCTGGCTTTAGTTTTAGATCCTTCCAAACGTTTAGGATCTGGAATTGGGGAGAAAACACATAAATGAGTTTGTCAAAAACCTTAAAAGATCAGCAACATTCTCTGCGAGATCCAAATGGAGGACGTCAGCTGCTGAGACAAAATATAAACAAGTGAATAACACACTCCCAAACCAAATCCCATAGGGAGAGAGTCCAACATCCCCTTAGGTGTTGATAAAATATAAGAAAACTTTAAGGCAAAAGTTTTCTAGTTTCTTACTCTACTTTTGCAGCTACATTGTAGACAGTAGGGGGTTTAAAAATAAAACCTCAAAACTTCTAGTAAGGACTCTCCTATACAAATGATTTCCCCTGTTACTATCTTTAGATTCTGCACTCTGTACTTACAAACTACTTTTGATAACACTTTTTACTTTGGCCTTTGCAGTAGCATTTGCCACTGGACATCCAGAAAACATGTCCATACAGACAAAATGCATACTCGTAAGATCCTGACTTGGGCATCTGGATATACCTTTTTGTAATCTCTGGAAGGGATGTTCAGCTTTTGGTAACACCTTTGGTAACAGGTAAAATAAGAAGTGGTATGTTATAAAAAAAAACAACTGTGGAGAACCCTGGATCTATCCCACGCTCATTTACTAAGGCAGCCATAACTGCTTGTGACTGATTACACGGTCCATGTGTCAAGCTGGAGGGAAAAGAGTGACTGGCAGACATAAATGATCACCTTTTCCAAAATCCTGTTTCATAAGAAGTTGCCCCCTGTGGACCACTTGTTCTTCTCGTTGTGGGGTCCTTAAAGTTGAATTATTAATCCCAGCTATTCTGGGCCAGAACTAGGGTGGAATCTGTGAATTGCACAGACCCAGCAAATGTCTGGGGCTGTAAATGCTGCATCCTTAGTCACCTGGTCTGCTTCCACGTGTGAATTTTTAATGTTAGTATGGCTACCTCAGTAAGAAGCTGGAAGGCTGAATACAGCCAATCAAATTAACTTAGCATGCTTTATTGGTTTACCTGTCAAAGTAAAAACAAACTTCTGGCCCTGCAAATGGAACCAAAAGATCTTTAATGCTCTACTATCTATATGAATATATATACTCTTTTTATAGCTCACAGGCTTTGCTAAAACATGGAGCTCTGCTTCTTGAGCTGGGGAGAAGGATCCAATGACTCTGAAACAGAGTATTCTTCTGGGTGATAAACTACATACTCAGTATAAAACCAGGATGAGCTCTATAAACAATTAAATATCTGGGTCTTCAGGGAGTGTGTCTTGCACTGGGCTCACAGCAGCTGATTCCTACGTCATCAAATATGTGGTTTTTCTTTGTCTCCAGTCTCCTCCAATAGAGACAATAAGGTGGCTGGATTTTTCATTGTTAGATTTGTACATAAACAAACAAAACAAATTCATATTTTGAACCTTTCATTAGACAAACATTTAGTTAACTGTATATTTGCTGCGCAGAATGTGGGACTATTAAAAATTAAATATTTGAACAAAATAATGTCTGTAGTCTAATAGCACCTTTGCATAAAGCTACAGCTCTGATATATCGGGGTGAACCTTTCATTACTGGGTCCAGCTTGCATGAAATATAATACAATGGCTTGTTTTCTATCATGCAGTTTGTGTAAGAACTCCAGTTTCATGTTTCAAAAGACAACTTTTTCCTGGCAATATTATAATTTCTTATTGCTTGCTCTGTTGTTAGTTTTAGCTAGATAACACAAATCCTTAGTTTCCATTTGACATTATTTTCCTGATGTCATAACATAATAAATGATAACAGTACCCTGCGGTCATGCAGAGATGTCCAAAAATCCAAAATATTTCTCTGCTTATACCACTGCACTTACAAGGAAAAGGGGCACATCATTTCACAATCCACACAGTCTGCTTTGGATTTAAAAAAATAAGTAAATTAAAAAAAAGGGACCAACAATCTGTATATGACAGAACAGAAAGCTCTCAGCCAGATCAAAAACTATACAATTGGCTGCAGGTGGCATGCATCCTAACAGGGCGTGTGGACTTGATGTGATGGGTCTGTTATATTTAAATTTTATTTATTATTACTCTCATACCATGGACCGCACATCAAGTTATTATCAGACCTTTAGATTTCATTTTTGTAGAAAAACTTCTTATGTATCCCATCCATCTTGGCTTTGTTAAATATTATGGCAGCTGTATTCCAATGAACAACCTAATCTTAATTTTTTTTCACTCAATAAATGTAAAATTACAAAATTGTCATCTTAATCTAAACTAATCCCATTTTTACAAATTTCCCCATTACCTGGATTTCATTTCCAACCAAAGGTTGTCTAAACCAATTATAATATATCTATATTATTGTCAGGGCTGGCTCAGCCCTTCCTTCCCTGAGCTGGCCGCTCAGCTGTCAACTAATTGCCAGCTCTCATCTCTCTCCACAGTTAACCAGCTGTTGTGGATCTGCTCGTCAGTCCCGCCTACTTAAAGATCTCCAGCTCCATTCCTGCCTTCTCCTTGGTCACATCACAAGAAACCATCTCCTGCGTTCCTGTTTAAAGACTGGCTTTGCTGACATCCCTTCTGGCTTATCCTGCTTGCTGTTCCTCTACTTGGATCCCTGGCTTCTGGCCTGGCTGATTACCCGATTTGGTTACTGAACTCTGGCTTGACTGATTACCCGATCTGATTACTGAACTCTGGCTTGGCTGACTACCCGATCCAGTTACTGGACTCTGGCTATGCTTTAACTACGCTTACTCTATTTACCTTTTTATTTTTATTAATAAAGAAGTGTGATTTTACTGTACTTCTGTCTCGGTCTGGTTCATGGTTTCTGACAATTATTTAAAAAATTGATAAACTCATATCAAAAATGAATACTCAAGTGATAATCTCAGAATCACACCCTAATTCTAACATATATCCAGAGATATATTTCCTTAAATTAGGACATTTTATTTAATTTTACTTAATTTCCCTTTTTTAAATGCACTGTTTCCACTATCAAAGGATATTCAATTTGTGTAATACATGGTTAAATGTAATCTTCATTTTATCATGTTTGGAAAACAGATTCAAAAATAATTGTGATCACATTGTTTATCATTAGATTAATTAACGCGGCGCATTTTGTTATAAATGTTTTGTCTAAAAAAACAGAAATTGGCATTGTGTCCTTCCAACTTATCACTGACCTCTCATCCCAGCTACATTCTTTCATAAGAGCGCAAAGGAGGGGGTCACATCTGCATACATGACACACACAAGGGATAGAACTAAAGGTTCCAGCATTCACACACATACACAAATATCTTTCTAAAATCGCTTACATTTTTTCCCATTTGTACACAACACATGCATACCATTCTCTCACTTTCTTTTAACTCTTTAATATTTCCCTGCCTAACTTCTGCTTTCTTTATTTTGTTCTGATATCCTTTGCATCCCATGTATTGTAATCCCTTACTTCACATACTCTAGCTTCTATGATTCTATGATCAGACAGGCAGCCATAGTGCTCATCCCATCTTCCCTCTCTGACAACATATAAAGTATTCTGTTTTAACTCTCATTTCTCTGTTTTAACTTTAGTAGTTGTAGTGCCTGACCCCAAATTCATCCCACAACTTGACATCAAAATGTCCCTTTCTGTCTAGTGTTAATTGTCACCCTTGATCCATCCTGCTCACTTAGATAGCTGTTTCTCTAGCTGTTTACTCTGCATGATTCTTAGTCCCTGTGGACTTTGGTAACCCAGTTACCCATTGTGGATTCCTGTCCACTTTAGCCATTAATCTAGGGGCTCAGTATAGGCAGAACCGCAACTTTGGTCCATATATTTTATAGCGCTCCTCTTGCGCTGGGCATTTTTGAGGGTCTCTTACCCTTCATTTCCTTACCTAATTTAATGCACATAATGACTGGCCAGTCTTCTCTACGTGTGCCTCTACCCTCTTGCCTCTAAACGACTTTATCTAGCAGATGTACTACATATACCTGTGAACAGCACTATTCTTCCCTTTCTTATCTATAACACTCTGATGGACAGTAGACAGTGACAACATGTAATGAAAACATTATTAGTGCCGTGTGCACAGTGAGGGCAGTATGTAATACATACAAAATAGAATACAATTATATAAAGAACTTACAAGTTTCCATTACATTGGCTTAATGATTCTGTGCTCCAAGGACGTACACCGCCTTTAGATCCATCAGGTTCATTTGGGCCCATTCGAGGATGGGGCGAAGTTCTTCCATAAGAGAGCGACTCCTGGTACCCCCCTGTCTGTTGATATAAGTTACTGCCATTTTGTTGTCCATACGTAGTAACACCCCTTTGCCTTTCAAGAGGGGACTGAATGCTTAGAGGGCTTGAAAGGCAGCTCTCAATTCCAGTATGTTTGAAACAATCTCCCGGGTTTGGAACTGCCAGAGACCCTGGGCTGCCTGGTCCCGAAAGTGGGCTCCCCATCCCTCCATACTGGCTTCGGAAGTGACCAATACTTGTGGAGGGGGAACTATGTTCCTGAACCTCTTGAGGTTGTGTATGTGGGTCCACCACCATATGGACTGTTTGATTTAATTGGAAATAAGGATTGGTTGAGACATAGACACTCCATTCCACTGCCTCAGAATTGAATTCTGGAATGTCCTTGTGTGCCACTGGGCCCACTGAACCATTGGCATGGTTGCTGACATTGAGCCTAGAGCACTGAGGCATGCTCTGACTGCTGCCAGTAATCTTTTCATTTTCTGGATTAGGAGAATTATCTTCTCTTTGGGAAGTTGTCCTCTGTTTAGTCGAGTGTCTAGTTCTGCTCCCAGGTAGGGAGGTAGGTTGAAGGTTGCTCTTTTCCCAATTTATCAACCATCCAAAACTTTGTAGTGTGGCAATCAGTGTTTCCCGATGGAAAATGAGAGATTCTAGTCTGTCTGATAGGAGGAGGATGTCGTCCAGATAGTGATGGACTCTTAGACCCCTCTCTCTCAGGAGGGCTATCACCGGTTACAGGACCTTTGTGAAAATCCTGGGGGCGGTGGAAATTCCGAAGGGTAGACTCTGAAACTGAAAATGTTGATGTTTTACTAAGGATCAAAGGATCTTTGTAATGTAGCGTGTATTGGGACGTGAAGATATGCGCTGGATAAATCTACGGATAGCATCCAGTCTTCAAGATTTATCGCGAAAGGATTGTTTGAAGACTTTCCATCTTGAAAGACTCGACCATGATTTTCTTGTTGAATTTCTTTAGGTCTAATACTGGGTGCAGGTCTCCTGTCTTTCTTTTCACTAGAAATAGTGAAGAGTAGAATTCTTTCCCTCTCTGGTGCAATGGAACTTCTACTATCGCCCGTTTCTGAAGCAAGTCCTGAATGTACTTGACTAAGAGCATTCTCTTGATGCTGAAAGTCTAGTTGCTTAAAACTGGTCCTTGGGAATTTGGTTTTTGAATTTCCACCTGTGACCAATGGTGGCCACCGTCCAGGGATCTCTTATGTTCACCACCCAAGCCTTTATAAGCTTCCTGAGCCTGGCTCCTATCATGGCAGGCTGGATGGGTGTACCAACAAAAAGACTTTTGCTGTTCTCCTGTGGAGGAGAATTTTGTTTTTTTGGAATTTTAAGAAGGGGGTCTGGGGATTCTTCCAATTTCTCCTAAACTTCTTCCCGGGTCTGTATCACTTGGCCTCTCTGTACCTTTCTGGGAGATTATGCCTGAATTGTGGCGGTTTCTGTTATTTTGGTCTCCTGTCTGAGGGAATGAGGCCCAGTTTTCCCCCAGTAACTTTGGATATGGCTGTGTCTAGCTTTTCTCCAAAAAGGTTTGTTCCGTCATGGGAACTTACACCAGTTCATTTTGAAGCAGCATCAGCTGTCCAGGGTTTAAGTCATAGGGCTCTTCTGGCGATCACTGAGGCCAGGATTGCCCTTGAGGAAGACCTGATTGTGTCCACCGAGGCCTCTGCCACGAAGTCCCCCGCGACTGAGTTCCTGAAGAGCTGTGATCGCTCTCTCCTGTTCTGCTCCCTCCAGGATCATTTTCTCAACATTAGACATCCAGCTGGAGATGGCTCTTCCTACGGCTGCGAAGGCGATAGCAGGCCTACAAGCTCTGCCTGCTGCCGCATAGGCTCTTTTTAAATCGAGGTTGATTTTCTGATCTAATACATCCTTGAATGTCACTGCATCCTCGAGAGGTAGTGTTACATGCCTGGCCAAATGCATTAGTGATGCGTCTACCACTGGAGCTGACATTAACGAATTTACGTTAGGCTCTTTTAGTGGGTAGAGTTTTGTCAGTCTGTTGTTTTTTTTCTCTGGCTTTTGCCACACATCTGTGATCAGTTCCTCCAATTCATCAATGAATGGGAATGATTCTGGATCCTTCTTCAGATTTGAAATTTTTTTTTTGTTTTCCATGGGGCTTCTTTAGGCTCCTCCCATCCGATTGCTTCTTTCACGGACTTAACAAACGGCTCTATCAGGGTAAAGTCAAATCCTGTAGATGCCTCTAATTCTTCAGTGTCCGATGAACTATCTGTTGTTTTTGATGTGCTGGGTGTATCCGCTGAGGCAGTCTGAGCAGGCTTATCTGCTTCAGGTGTTGATATTTGTTGAACTGATTCTCTTACCGATTCTCTAATGATGTCAGTCACCTCTCTGGCATCTGTCTCTTTTTCTGTAGTAGCTTCATCGAAGCACTAAATGCTTAAATTTGGCACAGGCACATATCATTTCCCTGAGGAAGCCAATGTTTTGGCGAAACAAGTAGGAATTGATAACCTGTATTACTGGCCTACAACACCTAGGCCTGACCTGCTCTACTATACACTGCATGTATTGTATCTATTATATTTGTGCATGTATGTAAATCCCACGTGCTTGTCTTTTTTTTTATATATGTAAACAGAATAAAATTTAATTGTCTTTTTTAGTACTCTTTGTTGCTTTCCTTTTATTGGCACCGCTATAGTCCCTCCCCACCTCTCTCTACCTGATAGGGATGTCCAATAAGGCAGCATTAGTGGCAAGGCTCTCTTTTTCTCAATCTTCACTACTTACTAATTTGTCCTCTTACCTGTTAAGCTATGGATGGTCTGCTACTTGGGCAATGGTCTCCACGAGGGTGAGAGTATGCAGGAGGAGTTAGAGAAAACTGAGGGTGAGAGTATGCAGGAGAAGTTAGAGAAAACATAGAGAAGCAGACCAGTCACCCATAGCAGAGACTAAGTTGGTCTTTTCTTTAGTGGAGGAGCAAGGATAGAGAGGTTAGCAGGTAGTGTTTGCATCTAGTGCAATCCTGATAGGAATCCCTGGTGTCTTGCAGTGACAGGAGATAGAGGAAGTGCTGGAGGTTTAAATTTACAGCCAACATGGCGGAATGATGTCACCATTGCGCATGCGTGATAGCGTGCCGAGGAGCCCATTCCCATGAAAGACGCTGGCAAAATAAGCTCCTCATGGCGTCACGCTCAGGCGCCATCTTAGGGATGTCAGGATGGCTGTGTGGGACTACAGATCCAGGAGAAACCCACGAGTGTTTAGAAAGAAAAATTGGAGATCACTGCAAATAATCTAAGCCTATTTAAGGCTTATAAGGTACCAGGCAACATACCTCTGAGACCATCAGAGTGGGGTTCCTTCCATCTAGCTCGTTTAGAGGCTGTACAGGCAAGGACTTCCAACCAGAAGAGGCTTGAACCTGGCTGGGGCGGGAGCGGTAAGGGGTGCTGAGCATTTCATCCAGTCCTGGACAAGGTAGGATAAAAAGGAAAATACTGAGGTGGGTCCTATCTTCCAATTTATAGCTATTCAGTCCAATCAGGTTGTGAGGGGTGAAGTCACAACCCAAATGTATGCTGCCATGATGTAACAGAAAACAAATATTCTATTCATAAATGCCAGGAAAATAAATGCTTTCCTTTTCTGCTCTATCAAAAGTCAAACATAGACCTTTGTTTTTGTCCTAATGTAAGATAAGACAACCTTGGAAAAAAAACAGTGCACTGTGTTTAATTACTATCTCCTGAAAACCTAGGCAGCACTCTCGGGGGCTTGTACAACTAAAGATGATTAGAGTCCTGTAAGTGGTTCCATTTATTTTGCTCCAATTTAAGTGCTGGATAATGTATTGCAGTTCTTAAGTAAAAAATTATATTCAGATCATCGTTGGTCTTCCCTGAACACATATTACCGGCTAATCTGAATGGTACTGAAAAATATTATCTGCTGGGAGCTGGCTGGGAATAAGAAGTATTTGCTGGAAAATTAGCTTGTCAAATATATTAGCATTAAATAGATGTTTCTTCTCGTTTGTTTGTAAAATATAAAATGCAGTAAAAAGACCCGGTGTATCCTAATTACAATAGGATCAGCTGTGCATTATGGTGTGTTATTAAAACAAGCAGGTAGATTTACGTAGGTGTAAACAGAGAATTTATTTAATTCCAGAAATGAATGGTCATTTGTCTAGAACTAATGTCGGTTGTGGTGGTATTTCTGAACGTATAACATAACCTAGACAGAAAGAAAGAAAGAACTGCACTAATACTGTACAATACAACAAAACTAGTACTGTACAATACAACAAAATTATTCCCTTTAAGCAGCAATTCCTCTGGAAGATATACACAGTTCAAATCTTATCTTATCATTTATAATGAGTCATGCTAACAATAGATAAATAAGTAGTAAAGTCCTTGATTGGAAGTTATCAACATCCACCACCATAAAATTAAGATCCTCTGTGATATCACCACCACCAAAAACAGAAATGCCAGCTCATATTGACTTCATATTACAGGAGGTCAATCACACCTATGGCTTAATACAGGCCTTTGTACCATCTATGGATCCTCCTACAGTTTCCTGGCAGTGATGTCACAGGGGTATCCAGAATTGCAGACTAAGCCTTAGGAAGGCCAGAAGTGCAGCCAGAGCCGACAGTAAAAGATATCGGTTTCGGAGAAGCATTCTTCATTACCATCTATTTTGTCTTCATGGTGTCATGTCTACTGTTAAATATCCCACCTCTCAAGTGCACCGTGTAGGGCTCAGTCAGACGGCTCCAGCTTGGCAGTTCTAAGCTGAGGTGGAGAGGAGCGCAGAGGGAGACGGTCCCCTCCTCTTCCTCCCCTGCACTCTCACTCATTAATTTCTGTGTCTCCTACCTCCTCTCCCTCCCTCTGCACTCCTCCTCCTCCCTCTGCACTCCTCTCCACCCTTGTCTCTTCTTCTCTGGGATCATCTGGCTCAGCGCTCAGCCTGCCAGTCTCTGAGGGGGTCTGGAGAGGAGTCAAGAGTGGGAGCGCCGCTGGGTTGGGGGTCATGGGAGGAATCAGATGTGTGTGTACTGTGGAGAGGAGACTATAGGATAAAACCAAAATCGCCAAGCTGGAGCCGTCTGACTGAGCCCTGCATGGTGCACCTGAGAGGAAGGATGTTTAACAGTAGACATGACAGCATGAAGACAAAATAGATGGTACTGAAGAATGCTTCTCCGAAACTGATTTCTTTTACTGTCGGCACTGGCTGCACTTCTGGCCTTCCTAAGGCTTATGCCACGTACACACGATCGGAACTTAGGACAACAAAACCGTGGATTTTTTTCCGAAGGATGTTGGCTCAAACTTGTCTTGCATACACACGGTCACACAAATGTTGTCGGAAATTCCGAACGTAAGAACGCGGTGATGTACAAGACGTACAACGAGCCGAGAAAAAGTAAGTTCAATAGCCAGTGCGGCTCCTTCTGCTTGATTCCGAGCATTCCTGAGCTTTTGTTCAACGGACTTGTGTACACATGATTGGACTTCACTTGTTGTCGGAAAATTTGAGAACCTGCTCTCAAACATTTGTGTGCAGAAATTCCAACAGCAAATGTCCGATGGAACATACACACGGTCGGACTTTCCGACAACAAGCTCACATTGAACATTTGCCGTCGGAAATTCCGATTGTGTGTATGCGGCATAAGTCTGCAATTCTGGATATCCCTGTGACCTCGCTGCCAGGAAGATTGATGTAGGAACCATAGGCAGATCCATAGATGTACAAAGGCCCCGACTGGGTATTAAGCCATAGGTGCGATTGATTTCCTGTAATACAAGGTCAATATGAGCTGGTAAGCAAGCATTTCTGTTTTCGGTGGCGGTGATACCACAGATGATCCTAATTTTACGGTGGTGGATGTAAATGACTTCCGATCAAGGACTTCACTACTTCATCACATGTGGGTTTATTTTATTATGTTTTGTTTATTTCATTTTTTATATTTTATTTGATTCACTATGGACATTATCATTGTTAACACAACTCAGTATAAACTACTGTATAACATAACATGCTGAAATTGCTAGTAGAATAAACAAATAAAAAAATAAAGAATAAAACTCCTAACACAACCAGAGAATGGGTAAATAACCCTATTGTGGCAGAAGTCTATTTATGTGAAAGTTCTTTGTAAATCTGTCCACTTGAAGATGGCTGCATCTCTTCTTAATGAGGGTATTGGATTTCTCTGTACACTATAGAAATAAATAAAAGAGAGAAGGCGCTGCCATCTAAGTGTATGTGTTTAATGAAAGAATTAAAAACAAATAAAAGGATTGCGCTCACAGGATTAGATTAAAGTAAACAGGCACATCATCATCAATCCCAGCTTGTTGGCCGGTGTCATCTGGTAAAAAGTCCAGTGAAGGATGGGTGGAGGGTCCACAGCTCTCACGGAGGATAGAGGTGTCTGTGATTCCTTCTGTAGGACGGTGGTGAGCGTGCTTGGATGAAACTTGGCAGGAGCTCTGTAGGAGGATGGACAGGAAGAGATGGCTGCGGGTACGTCCTGCAACCAAGCTGGAACGCAAGAAGCTAGGAACCGGAGCCTTCTCACTTTTATTATTGAAATTGCTGGTACTCTCATAGGTCTGGTCAAAGCTTTCACAGGGCTAATGACTCTCTTTGTGCCTCTATGCGAAAGTGTTGGTGCCTGGCGAATAGTCATTAGGGCAGCCAATGCTTCATCATAATAGTCACATGCTCCCCATACCTAAAATTATCAGGTATTATCTTTTACTCCTGGAGGCTGAAAGGAGTAAAGGAGAAGAGATAGAAAGTAAAGTAACTGAGGAGGCAGTAATAAAGTGAACTTGTCTTTCATCGAGTAAACCAAAGGTTTACTTTAAACACTTTACCTCCAGAAGATTTATCCCCCTTCATGACCAGGTAATTTTTTGCGATACTGTACTGCCTTACTTTAACTGACAATTGCACAGCCATGCAACACTACACAAAAACAATTTATGTCCTTTTTCCCCACTATTTTTTTCCCATTATTAATTTTTGTATTTATTTTACTATTAATGGCAGCAATCAGCGACTTATAGCGGGACTGCGATATTGTGGCATTCTTACACTAGTTGACACTTTTGACACTTTTTGGGGAGCAGTGACACTAATACAGTGATCAATGCTAAAAATATGCACTGTCGTTGTACTAGTGACACTAGCTGGGAAGGGGTTTAAATCAGGGGTGATCAAAGGGCTACCTGTGTGCCTAGCCAGTCTTTTACTATACAGCCATGGCCAAAAGTTTTGAGAATGCCACAAATATTAATTTTCACAAAGTCTGCTGCCTCAGTTTTTACGATGACAATTTGCATATACTCCAGAATGTTATGAAGAGTGATCAGATGAATTACAATTAATTGCAAAGTCCCTCTTTGCCATGACAATGAACTTAATCCCATAAAAAATATTTCCACTGCATTTGTGACGAAGGCTTCAGGGCGCCCAATAAAGTCCAGCAAGCGCCAGGACCATCTCCTACAGTTGATTCAGCTGCGGGATCAGGAGGACACCACCAATGCAGAGCTTGCTCAGGAATGGCAGCAGGCAGGTGTGAGTGCATCTGTACGCACAGTGAGGAGAAGACTTTTGGAGGATGGCCTGGTGTCAAGAAGGGCAGAAAAGAAGCCTCTTCTCTCCAGGAAAAACATCAGGGACAGACTGATATTCTGCAAAAGGTACAGGGATTGGACTGATAAAGTCTGGGGTAAAGTCATTTTCTCTGATGAATCCCATTTGCGATTGTTTGGGGCATCTGGAAAAAACCTTGTCCACAGAAGAAAAGATGAGTGCTACCATCAGTCCTGTGTCATGCCAACAATAAAGCATCCATAGACCATTCATGTGTGGGGTTGCTTCTCAGCCAAGGGAGTGGGCTCACTCACAATTTTGACTAAGAACACAGCTGTCAGAGAACTCACAGTGCTAGTGCCCATCTCCATGCAGCAGTGGCTAATTCCCATTCCGCTAATGCCAATGGCCATGCGCAGTGTCCCCGACAGAGGCGAACAAGTTCCGGAATGAACATGCGCACTCGCGCACCCATACGACCGTGTGCACACACTCGCACACCCATGCTAACGCGTCCACCAATCCTGGCGCATGGCGCCCTATATAAACAGAGTCTCTGCTTGATACCAGTGCTGGATCGTCTTTAGCTTGTTCCTGAGTTCCTGATTGCTGCTTGACCTGTTACCTTGCTCCTGACAAACCAGGCTTTCTTGACCATTCTCCTGGATGTTATCTACCTTTACTGATTATACAGACCTTGGCTTGGATTCTCTACTATGGCTCTGTTTCCTGATTCTGTACCTCGCTGCCAGCCCGTTGCCAACCTCTGCCTGTCCTTGACTACGAACTTGCCTTCCATTTATGTACCTTGTTGCCAGCCAGTTTCCAACCTTTGCCTGTTTCTGATGTTGCAGTTGTTCCTGAATCCATACCTACCTGCCTGGCTTCCGCTGAACAGTTCTGGTTATTAGTCTTCACGCCTTCCTCCAAGAGGACCCTGTATCTCAAAGCTCCAGCCTTCAGCCTGCAGGCACCTACACCCTTTCATTGCCCCAGCACTTCCTGTCCTCACTACCAGGGTTGTTGGGACCGTAAACGTGCAAGAGGCCAACCTCAGCATTTCGGACTCCGCTGTAAGGTACGTGACAACAGCCATGAATAAAGAATGGTACAAAAACATCCTCCGGGAGCAACTTCTCCCAACCATCCAAGAACAACTTGGTGAGGAACAATGCCTTTTCCAGCATGATGGAGCACCTTGACATAAGGCAAAAGTAATAACTAAGTGGCTTGGGGAAGAAAACATTGACATTTTGGATCCATGGCCAGGAAAATCCCCAGACCTCAATCCTATTGAGAACATATGGTCAATCCTCATGAGGCGGGTGAGCAAAAAAACCCCCACAAATTCTGACAAACTCCAAACATTGATTATGGATGTGTCCCAGAAGTTGATGGTTGTCTGTCTGTCTCTCTCTCTCTGTGCTCTCTCTCTCTCTCTCTCTCTCTCTCTCTCTCTCTCTCCCCCCCCTCTCTCTCTCTCTCTCTCTCTCTCTCTCTGTGCTCTCCCTCTCTCTGTGCCCTCTCTCTGTGTCCCCCCCTCTTTCTCTCTCTCTCTGTGCCCGCTCTCTGTGTCCCCCCCTCTTTCTCTCTCTCTCTGCCTGTCTCTCTGTCTCTGTCTCTGTCTCTGTCTCTGTCTCTCTCTCTCTCTCTCTCTCTCTCTCTCTCTCTCTCTCTCTCTCTCTCTCTGTCTCTCTGTGCCCTCTCTCTCTGCCTGTCCCTCTGTACTCTCTCTCTCTCTCTTTGCCTGTCTCTGTGTGTGTGTGTCTCTCTCTCTGTCTCTCTCTCTCTCTGTGTCTGCCTGTCTGTGCCTCTTTCTCTCTTTGCCTCTCTCTCTCTCTGCCCCCCTCCCCGCAGACAACAGCATGTGGTGAAAATTGTGTTTCTCCCATATCCCATAATAGCTGAAAAAACTGCTCCTAAACGTCCGTTTACCAGCAGCAGTGTACATCAGGCCTAAGATGCAACAAAGAAAAAAAAAGTGAAGAAAATATATTTTTAAATTTTTTTTAAATTGCTAATGGTACTTAACTTCTTGGCGCAGCAAATATGTGGCCTCTCGGCAGGTGGGCCCTGATGCATATTTGTGTAACTAAATGTAAACAGATCTGTGCCGAAAGCGCTACTTGCGATCGGGAGCTTTCCGATCATGTGACCGCTGTGACAACCAATCATTGCGGTCACATTATCATAAACCCCGTCCCACCTCCCAGCATCAAAAAACCCTTAAAGGGCCAAGAGGCACCAGCGTTAAGAGGTTTGTTCGACCATGTAGGGTTTTGCGCTGCATTTTTTCTACAGGAAACTCCAATAGCTTATAACAATGTATGAAGTCAAAATCTTTGGCAGTCTAGGGGGTAATATATGCCATTCAGCAGTGCCCCCGTGGGGCCGTTGACTGAAGTAGTTCCACCCATCACCCTGATCAACCAGACATAAATCTCCAATCACATGTTGCCAGACAATGAACAGTCCATCACCTTGTTTTTGTTGTGTTTATTGAGGGGATTTAACTTGGATGGGGAAAAGGGACATGGGATGCCCAGATAATTGATCTGGTTAGTTTGAACAAAAGATTATGAAATCTATATTGGCAGTCTCTAAAGCTCCATACACCTCCAGCACATTACTTGATTCAACTCCACTTTCTGTCGTAGATTCCTGTCACAGTTAGCACACGGTTAGGCCTCACTCTGAATAAGTTCCAACTGTCATTTGCTGGCAGGGGTCTGCAGTTCCCTTTGGTGTAGCAACCAATAGCGATGAAAAAGTACTTTTGTGCTAACTGCATCCTGGTGGACTACTGGCCCCAGAAAGTCATGTGCAAGTTTTGCCAACCCTCCTAGCTGCAGCAACTTGACTCAAACACCAGTGACATCACAGTCTCTTCCTCTGGCTCTACATCCACTCTTGGCATGTCTCTCCCAGAGCTTCTCACTATGCCTGTCACTCACCGACCCCGGGATTCCTCCTAGTGACTTGCCCGGCAATGCTCCCTGCTGTCTTCTTCCTGCTCCTGTTCAGGACTCCCTGAGATAGCGTTGTATGAAGGGGTTCCTTCCCAGCTCCCAAGCTCCAGGCCGAAGGTCACCCCCCTAGGAAGGGGGCTTCCTCCAAGGCCACGACAGCCTAACATGGCATCACTAATTTTTCCACCCGAACAACTCCTCCCACAGCAGGCTGACTATGAGCATATATAGGAAGCCTGGCTCCTGCCAATCTTAGTTGGGGATTGGTCAGGGCTCCCAGATACACTCCATGCCACTCCAATCCTTTGCTCTGCCTCTTTTCCATAACCTTCCAGAAACAAAGGATGTGCCAGAGAGATGAAGGGCATGTCAGTCACCTGCTGCTACTCTCAAAACCACTCCCAGCCCCCAGATCAAAACAAACAGGCCTAGCTCACAGCTAGGCATACCTAAATTTACCTGCACTGGCTGTAAAAAAAAACACAACTACCTACAGCAACCTGCCGAGGTACAGGGTGCTACATGTAAGAGAGATTTTTTTTGGGCACTCAGGTCAACTGACTAAGCTTTGTCCACAGATGACTTATTGTTGTTACCCACCCTTTGAAGCCTATTTGCGATAAGTGACAGTAGTATCCAATAGAGCAGTGGTTCTCAACCTCCCTAGTGTCGTGACCCCTTGGTAAAATCTCCCAAGTTGTGGGGACCCCTAATAGTAAAATTATTTTCGTAGCATGGGTTTTCAGCACCCAAGGCAAGACAAGTAATTTGCGCCCCTATCCCAAGGACATTTACTCATTCCCTGAGTCACTTCCACTCGTACAGTATTAAAACCCCTTATGGTACATTTTAGGATGTACCACAGATGTTCTCCTTTTATCTCTCTCTATCCTAATTTCTTGTTTTATTTTCTCCATCCCTCTCTCTAGCCATCTTTTTTTGTTTTTTCTCTTATTCTTTCTCTCCCTTTTTCTTTGTTCCTCCCCCTCTTTTCCTCTTCCTTCCATGTATTCTCTATTTTTATTCCTTCTCTTACTCCATGGTGGGGATGGGATAAGTGGCAGTGCTGGCAGGGAGTTGGGATGAGTGGCAATGTTCTGATCAGCCAACTTAGGTGCTTTTGATCAAGGTCATCTGCTGATCTGAGAACTGTTGTGGGGACTTTTAATGGCAGCTATAATCACTGGTAGAGTTACTCACTGTGTCTCCGACTTTGTGGTGTCTCATAGCAGTGAAACCTATGCCGAAATCAGGAGATAGGGTCTCCTCCAGCCCCTTCCACTTCACATTCCTCACCAGTCAGCTGACCTCTAGTCTCTGCCCCCCAACCATGCCGTGAACTGAATGGGTGGCTGCAAAGAGGCTGAGTGGGCAGCCACAGGCTCCAGGAACAGCCCTACTGGGCAGCTGCCAAAAGGCTGGGAGAGCATCAAAGGCTTCGGGAACAGCCCAGGGTTCGGTGACCCCTGGCAAATCGTCATTCGACCCCCGAGGGGGTCCCGACCCCCAGGTTGAGAACCACTGCAATAGAGGGACGCAAAAGGGGGCATTTGAAAGTCCTCTGCCAATGCCACTATTATTATTATTATTATACAGGATTTATATAGCGCCAACAGTTTGCACAGCACTTTACAATATAATGGGAGACAATACAGCAACAATACAATTCAATACAAGACGGTTAGAAGGGCCCTGCCCCCACAAGCTTACAGTCTAATAGGGAGGGTCTAGTGAAACAAACGGTAGTAACTGTGAGGGATGAACTGATGAGGGAAGTAGAAGATTTGGTTGTTAGCTGAAGACAGGATAGGCCTCCCTTAAGAGATGAGATTTAGGGGATCGCCTAAAAGTGGACAGAGTAGGACATAACTGGACAGATTGGGGTAGTGAGTTCCAGAGGATAGGAGAGGCTCTAGAGAAGTCCTGGAGAAGAACATGGGAGGAGGAGACAAGGGAGCTGGAGGGCAGAAGGTCTTGGGAGGAGTGGAGAGGATAGTTTGGGTGATATTTGGAGATAAGATTGCTGATGTAGCTCGGGCAGAATTGTAAATGGCTTTGTATGTTATTGTTTTGAATTTTATTTGTTGGCCAATGGGACGCCAATGGAGGGATTGGCAGAGAGGAGTGGCAGACACTGAAAGGTTGGTAAGGCGGATGAGTCTGGCGGCAGCATTCATGATAGACTGAAGAGTGGATAGCTTGCGAGCAAGTAGGCGAATGAGGAGGGAGTTACAATAGTCAAGGTGTGAGCTAACAAAGGAGTGCATAAGTTGCTTAGGGGTGTCAACTGTTAGAAAGGGGAGTATTTTGGAGATGTTTCAGAGGTGAAGTTGGCAAGATTTGGACAGGGATTGGATTTCGGGCCAAAACGATAGGTCAAAGTCCAAGATTACACCTAGCAGCCTGGCATGAGGGGAGGGAATGATGGTCGTATTATTGATCTTGATGGAAAAGTTGGGGTGGCATGGGCTGGAGGAAAAATTATGAGCTCAGTTTTAGAAAGATTGAGTTTGAGGAAGTGGTGTGACAGCCAAGCTGATATGTAAGTTATTAAGTTAGTAATGCGAGAGGATACTGAAGGAGTGAGGTGAGGAGTAGAGAGATAGATTTGCCAGCAAAGAGGTGGTACTTGAAGCCATGGGAGTCTATTAACTGACCAAGGGAGAAGGTGTAAACGGAGAAGAGAAGGGGTCCAAGGAACGAACCTTGAGGTACTCCTACAGAAGGAGGAAGTAAAGAGGGGGAAAGAGAGTTATAGGTAACACTGAAGGAGTGCTATGATAGGTAGGAGGAGAACCAGGATAGAGCAGAGTCTTGAAGGCAAAGAGAGTGGAGTCTTTTGAGGAGGAGGTTATGGTCATCAGTATCAAAGGCTGCAGAGAGGTCGAGTAGTATGAGTATAGAGCAGTGTCCATTGGTTTTAGCAGTTAGTAAATCATTAGTGACTTTCAGTAGGGCAGTTTCAGTGGAGTGTAGTAAGCAAAAGCCGGACTGTAAGGGGTCAAGAAGGTTGTTGTCAGTGAGGTAGAAGCTAAGTTGTTCAGACTTGTGGGGTCCAGTGAGGGCTTTTTAAGTATGGGGGTGATCAGGGCATGTTTTAGAGGGGAGGGCAAGGTGCTAGTAGAGAGGGAGAGATTTAAGATGTGAGTGAGGTAGCATAAGATAGAAGAAGAGGGTGACCGTAGTAGATGTGAGGGGAAAAGGATCCAGAGAACAGGTGGTGAGAAAACTTTAGAGACCTCTTTGGTAGTAGCAAGGTCAAAAGAGGAGAGTGTTGAGAGTGGATGTGTACAGGGTATGTTAAGTGGGTTAGATGTCTGTGCAGTGGAGATGTCCCCACAAATTGCATCAATCTTGTTTTTGAAATGATTGGCAATCTCGTGAGCAGTGAGCGAGTTACTGGGTGAAGATGGCGGTGGAGAAAGTAGAGAGTTAAAAGTAGGGAAGAGACGACGAGGACTGGAGGACAGAGTATTCATGAAGGTGACAAAGTAGGTTTATTTGGCAGCATGAAGGGAGGAATTGTATTTTAAGAAAGAAGATTTATATTGGTGAATGCATGCTGAGATTTGGTTATATGCCACACTCACTCCTGTGCTCAGCTATGTCTCTTAAGGTTTCTGGTGTTGTCCATCTGCCAAGGTTGTAATGGTTGGGGCCTGATATTTTGTGAAGTGAGAGTAGTAAGAGAGTCCGGTGTGGATAAAAATGAACTGTTGTAGATAGAGGTGGCCAGGTCAGGGCAAGACAGGGGTGACATTTTGTCAGGGAGGTGGTCAGTTTCAGAGTAGAAAAGACAAGGACTAAAGTGGCAAATGTTTCTGCGGGTAATTGTTTTCTGCTTGGTGGGACAGGTGGTTGGAGACAAGCACATTGTGAAAGTGATGAGGTTGGGATCAGAGAGAGGTAATGGGGTATTGGTGAGGTTGTAGGGGGTGCAAAGATGGAGGAAAACAAGGTTGAGGGTATTACCATCAGAATGAGTGGGGGACTGCATCCATTGTGTTAGGTCAAAGGAGGTTAAGTTGAAAAGTTGGGATGCAGCTGGCAGGGAAGTCAGAGAAGTTGTCAGAGAAATCCTCAAGTCATCAAGAAAGTGTGACACCAGTCCAGGAGGCCGATAGATCACTGCAATCCTTAGAGAAATGGGAGAAAATAGACGAATACAGCGTGTCTCAAAAGAAGAGAAGGATAGAGAGAGAGGGATAGACAGGACTTGAAAAGTGTTTACTATGATCAGCTTTGTCAACCCTATCATCACCCACAGAGCTGTATCCACAGCAAAGCCAGCAAGGAACTGCACCACCTTGAATGAAAGTGTCACGGTTTAGCCACAGTTTCCTGTGGTTCTACTTACATATGTTTCAGGCTTCTATGTTCATCTATGGGCATCACCTGCTCTGTGGATTTACATCTCTTTCCCTTCTATTACTTGGTCCATCTCCTAGTCTGCTTCTCTATATATATAGACATGCTCAGTGAAGCTCAAGTTGCCTGAACAACTTCCTAGTTTCTCCATGCTCTGTAAAGGAGAAGAGATAGAAAGTAAAGTAACTGAGGGGGCAGTAATAAAATGAACTTGTCTTTAATCGAGCATAACAGAGGTTTACTTTAAACACTTCTGGAGGACAAGTGTTTAAAGTAAACCTCTGTTATGCTCGATGAAAGACAAGTTCACTTTATTACTGCCCCCTCAGTTACTTTACTTTCTATGTCTTCTCCTTTACTCCTTTCAGGCACCAGGAGCAAAGGATAATACCTGGTAATTGTAGGTATAGGGAGCATGTGACTATTATGAAGCATTGGCTGCCTTAATGACTATTCGCCAGGCACCAACACTTAAAGAGAATCATTAGCCCTATGAAAGCTTTGACCAGACCTATGAGGTGCCTACAGGGTACCAGCAATTTCAATAATAAAAGTGAGAAGGCGCCGGTTCCTATCTTCCACAGTGGCTTGCGTTCCAGCTTGGTTGCGGGATGTACTTGCAGCCATCTCTGCCTGTCCATCCTCCTACAGAGCTCCTGCCAAGTTTCATCCAAGCATGCTCACCAAATTCCTACAGCAGGAATCACAGACACCTCTATCCTCCGTGAGAGCTGTGGACCCTCCACCCTTCCTTCATTGGACTTTTTACCAGATGACACCGGCCAACAAGCTGGGATTGATGATGATGTGCCTGTTTACTCTAACCTAATCCTGTGAGTGCAATCTTTTTTATTTGTTTTTAATTCTTTCATTAAACAGATACACTTAGATGGCAGCGCCTTCTCTCTTTTATTTATTTCTATAGTGTACAGAGAAATCCAATACCCTCATTAAGAAGAGCTGCAGCCATCTTCAAGTGGACAGACAAAGAACTTTCCCATAAATAGACTTCTGTCACAATAGGGTTATTTACCCATTCTCTAGTTGTGTTAGGAGTTTTATTCTTTATTCTTTTATTTATTCTTTTATTTGTTTATTCTACCAGCAATTTCAGCAGGTTATGTTATACAGTAGGGGGTCTGCAGTCTGCAGTCCTCACTGTGGTAGCAACCATTGGTGTAAGCCCCAAACTGACCCATCAAAGACTAAAAAGGGCTCAGTGTTGTCACATGGGAGGAAAGGAAATAAGTCACGCTCCCCTATTCCTAAAAGTGCATTACTTTTGGCAGCCAAAAGCTGCAAAAGACAAAAGGTCAAAGAGAGGGTACTGTATATGCTGCTAGGGAGTGGATATATTGTAAATGATTAGATTAAAAGTTCAAGAGGTGAAAAGGGTGAACTCCTTAAAAATAAGGGAATAGACCCCTGTAGATACTATATATATATATGTAGTACTGACCCCCGAAGGAGCTGCTGAATAGATTTGGGCTTACCGTTACCATCTTCACAGTGTTAATCATGGGGGTCCCATAGTAGATATTCAATTAAAGACACTGGCTCCAACACTTCCTTTTTTGCTGGTTTTATTGAAAGAACAAAATATGCAATAGCAGGGTAGAAGGGTGGAAAAGGATTCAGGTACCTTGAATATTGCGGTTAGAGGTAATTTCTATATCCAGCGAGCAGCACTTCCACAGCTGGATTTAGCAACCATCGTATAGGTCTCTCTCACCAAACTAGCAGCCAATGCAATGCTCAGACACGGTCTCTGCCACAGACCTGACAATCTTGAATAAACTGCTTACGATGCTTGTCAAGGTCTCTGCCACAGACCTGACAATCTTGAATAAACTGCTTACGATGCTTGTCACGGTCTCTGCCACAGACCTGACAATCTTGAATAAACTGCTTATGATGCTTGTCACGGTCTCTGCCACAGACCTGACAATCTTGAATAAACTGCTTACGATGCTTGTCATAGTTTCTGCCACAGACCTGACAATCTTGAATAAACTGATGGTTATACTTGATCCCAGATGCATCTCCGACTGAGTTACCAGGCTCTTCTCAAGATACCAGCCTTATGCTCGGTTCCCACCTGAAGATTCCTTCCCCGGTTGCTACAGTCCCTTGCTTCTTTACGCAGGCCAGACAGCAAAAAGACCATCCCATGGACCAATAGATCACCAAAACTTTGGGCCTTTTTCAAGTAGCTGGGCCTTGGGTCCGCTGACCTTAAAGCAGAATTGTAGCTAACAGTATCCCCCCCCCCCCAGGCCAGGAGGGCCATAAGGTCAGAAAGCGCGAACCACCCTCTCCTCTCTAAAAAAAAATGGTGTCTGCCCCTAAATACCCCTACCCAGAATGTACGGCGGATGAACCACTCCCACCGAACTATCTCTGGGCAAAGAGTATTCAATATGTCCAACCAGACTGTATTTACAACATCCACCAATGGTAACAGCACCACCCATGGTCGGATGGAAATTTGCACAGTCCAGCCAAACTAGTACAGAAACCCAGTATCTCTTGATAACAATAAGTTGAGCCAAACTGTAGCTTCAACTAAACTTAAATTTGAAAAGAATAGCGTCTGCTCTTCAGGAGCAGGGCGCTACATATATATATATATATATATATATATATATATATATATATATATATATATATATATATATACACACAGTATCTCACAAAAGTGAGTACACCCCTCACATTTTTGTAAATATTTTATTATATCTTTTCATGTGACAACATTACTGCAGAATTAACACTTTGCTACAATGTAAAGTAGTGAGTGTACAGCTTGTATAACAGTGTAAATTTGCTGTTCCCTTAAAATAACTCAACACACAGCTATTAATGTCTAAACAGCTGTCCACAAAAGTGCGTACACCCCTAAGTGAAAATGTTCAAATTGCGTCCAAAGTGTCAATATTTTGTGTGGCCACCATTATTTTCCAGCACTGCCTTTTTTTTAATTCTTTTTATTTATTTCAGAGAAAAAAAAAGTTACATAACAGAGCCTCTGGGCATACCCCTGGCTCAAGGTGTATAAATCATTAGGCAAGGCATATCATAACTTGACTTCTAGCCTAACCTAGTGAACAGACAACAAAAAAACCCCGTAGCTTGCTACTAAAATTGACAGGATAAGTGTAATGCTCAGCAATTTACATAAAAATGTGATATACAACAGGTATCATTCAAGAAAAAAATCTACAAGTGTGTGGCTATAGATATGTGGTCAGTCAAAAAATGCACCCCTGGGGGGACATCCAGAGGAACCATCATCTCATATGTAAATCAGAATCAGACCGGTAATCCTACGGGATCCTCTCATTTTACAGTTGTCATTTCAGACTCTAACCATATGTTCCAAACCTTTTGAAACTTTAGGGGACATCCTCTACTGGAGTATGTTTCTTTATATAAGGGTACTGCAAAGTTAACTAATGTTTTCCATGGAGTCAGGGTAAGGGCAGACATGGGAGCCCTCCACTTGTACAATGAGTTTCCTGGCATAGAAGAGAAGCAATCCTAGTAGTGTACGGACTGCCCTAGAAGGGGCAAGAGTATCCATCAAGCCAAGCAGGCAAATCTCTATCTTTTGGGGTATAGGGATTGTGGTCAATTTAGTGATGAATGTTATAATTAAAGACCAGTAATGTTGCACTTCGGGGCATGACCAGATCATGTGTACGAAACCCGCAGAATCAGCTCGACAGCGCCAAAACTGCGACGTGCAGTCTGGGTATATTTTGTGGAGTCTGTATGGAGTATAATAAAACTTGTGTAATATTTTAAACTGGATCAAACTATCTCTAGAGAAGACTAAATGTCTAAAGGGGGAGTCCCAGACATCCTCCCAGTCCTGCCCATCCAGCTCCGACAGCTCCGACACCCAGAAGTCATGAAGTCCCTCCAAACTGTGATGGACAGTAGGCTACAGAGCCTTGTAAATTGTGGATAATGGTTTAGTTAGTGTTCCAGCACTGCCTTAACCCTCTTGGGCATGGAGTTCCCCAGAGCTTCACAGGTTGCCATTGGAGTCCTATTCCACTCCTCCATGACGACATCACGGAGCTGATGGATGTTAGAGATCTTGCTCTCCTCCACCTTCTATTTAAGGATGTCACACAGATGCTCAATAGGGTTTAAGTCTGGCCAGTCCATCACCTTTACCCTCAGCTTCCTTAGCAAGGCAGTGGTCATCTTGGAGGTGTGTTTGGGGTCGTTATTATGTTGGAATACTGCCCTGCGGCCTGGTCTCCAAAGGGACAAGATCATGCTCTGCTTCAGTATGTCACAGTACATGTTGGCATTCATGGTTCCCTCAATGAACTGTAGCTCCCCAGTGCCGACAGCACTCATGCAGTCCCAGACCATGACACTCCCACCACCATGCTTGACTCTAGGCAAGACACATTTGTCTTTGCACTCCTCACCTGGTTGCCGCCACACACGCTTGACACCATCTGAATTAAATAAGTTTATCTTGGTCTCATCAGACCACAGGACATGGTTCCAGTAATCCATGTCCTTAGTCTGCTTGTCTTCAGCAAACTGTTTTCTGGCTTTCTTGTGCATCATCTTTACAAGAGGCTTCCTTATGGGACGACAGCTATGCAGACCAATTTGATGCAGTGTGCGGTGTATGGTCTGACCTGACAGGCTGACCCCCCACCCCTTCAACCCTTACAGCAATGCTGACAGTACTCATACGTACTATTTCCCAAAGACAACCTCTGGATATGACGCTTAGCACACGCACTCAACTTCTTTGGTCGACCATGGTGAGGCCTGTTCTGAGTGGAACCTGTCCTGTTAAACCGCTGTATGGTCTTTACCACGGTGCTGCAGCTCAGTTTCAGGGTCTTGGCAGTCTTCTCATAGCCTAGGCCATCTTTATGTAGAGAAACAATTCTTTTTTTCAGATCCTCAGAGAGTTCTTTGCCATGAGGTGCCCTATTGAATTTCCAGTGACCAGTATGAGAGAGTGAGAGCGATAACACCAACTTAACACACCTGCTCCCCATTCACACCTGAGACCTTGTAACACTAATGAGTCACATGACACCGGGGAGGGAAAATGGCTAATTGGGCCCAATTTGGACATTTTCACTTAGGGGTGTACTAACTTTTGTTGCCAGCAGTTTAGACATTAATGGCTGTGTGTTGAGTTATTTTGAGGAGATAGCAAATTTACACTGTTATACAAGCTGTACACTCACTACTTTACATTGTAGCAAAGTGTAATTTCTTCAGTGTTGTCACATGAAAAAATATAATAAAATATTTACAAAAATGTGAGGGGAACCATGAATGTATATATATATATATATATATATATATATATATATATATATATATACATTAGATCATGGGAAGATGCTATTTTTTCTAGGGTGTAGAGGTGGGGTTTTCACTTTAATACACTGCTTCTAGCTTTTCAATTACTCGCCAGCAGAACTCATTGTGGTAAAAAAGACTCGGGCATATTCCACCTTGACGTATCTTTTAAGCATGGTTCACAGACCCCCAACATGCTCTTCTGGTTTTGTAAATTAGAAATCTTGTCATCTCATCAGAGAGACCAAAGACTATGGCAAACTTTGTCTGTTAACTGAACCCAGGCAACCCCAACTTTAACATCAAGAATATTACACTTGGTGTATTGTCAGTGGCAGAATATAAAAGACCATGATTGCCTTTTTTTTTCCAAGCACCGTTATTAACCTTGGAATCAGAGTAGTGGAGAGAGATGCTGGAAAACACAGCTGAACAGAACATCTACAACACATCCCACTGGAAATCAACTTACTTTAACAGCTTAAAGGCATGCAATGTTAAAAAATGAAAATATCAAAACTGTAATGTTTAGTCCACAAAGTACAGATGTCACATTAAAATTCCTGGATGTGTTTTAATAAAGAGGTGGTATATATAGCAACTTATTTTTCCAAATACACTTAAAAGCAAGGACTGCTGAGATCTGATCATTAGTCCCTCATTTGCCTGGAACACAATCTCACTTCAGAGCTGTTATTCAATATAAATAAATAAATAAATAAAAAGACCACCCTTTTATTTGCTTACTTAGAGTGGATTGAATATGCTTACAGACAGACAGCACATGAAGATGGATCAAGATTTGTAGGAATATATAGGTCACAGGAATCTGTGTACACTACAGGTCTATCTAAATCCAAGAATAAAAATGTTGTGTATTACAGTTCATCAGTCCTTAGACGTGGCGGCCTGGTTTTCTTCATAGTTTTTTTTCCCTCGTTATTTGCACATGTTGATCCTGCCAATAACACTTTCTTCCCTAGAGTAGCAATGGAAGTATTTTATAACGCAAAAGTTGGTACCAATAGGAAAAGGAGATACCTGATGACTGATTCTCCACAAAGTAGACATTTAGTGAATGTTTAAAAAAAAAACTTAAAATACTGTCACCTTCTTCTGGAAGGTATATAAATATACCTTTTAATAGGCAGCAGAGAGTTCTTGTGTGTTGTCTTGTGTGTTTAACTATATTCTCCCACAGTGCCTTCACTCGAATTGTTTGACCTATATATGGGGTTTCAGCAGCTTTAGGGATCATTGACAAATGAGGTCGGGAGGCGGTAAAACTCTACAGTTGAGCCATGCTTTTACCTCCCCCACAGCTTTGCTTCTTGGATGCGGCACTCACTTTTGTTGGGTGTAGCGAGTGCCGAGCATGACCTATTCAAGTGAATGGGGCTGCTCTGCATGCATCCTGTTATCGCGTTCAATGCAGTGTGGGGATCAAGCAGTTAAAGCAGGAAATGAGGAGGTGATACAATGCCTCTGTGACAGGCCACTTGGCACCCCGGGTGGTTGCTTCCACCAAGGTACAGTTTCCTCCACTCTGGCACCAGGAACCAGGTATTATAGCTGAGCATTGCACCCAAGAACTAGACGACATTAGCTTAGGTGCAAACTGGAACTGACTTTATTGTAAATTCACACAGAATACATACCACTCAAAATCAGGTAAGAGATCACATTACCCTAAACAATGCAAACTGTAAACAGTATATCTAATGAACAGCCAAAATAAACATAAACAGTAAGCTAATTAACAACTAGTCACCTAGACAAGCAGTCTACAACAGTCTATGAGACAAAACTCATACAATGTTCCAGCAGTCTGAAAGATGTAATTCATTTATTTGCATAGATTTCTTGAGGGAGATTGTTGATAAATATTTATATGGAGGAGCTTCTCCAAACACAGTTGGCAGGAGGGCCACCATATTCCCTCTGACCATTAACCTGTACAAGATTATTATCACACCTTTCCATCCACTCCAAAAGGGAAGCTTTATTGTCCTTATTCAGAGAATTAATCCAAGCCTCGCTCTCAGCGTTCATCATGTTGTTGTCCATCATTAGAGAATGAACTGCTCTCTCCATGGGATCAGAGGTTGAACTGAGCTCTTTTACATGCTCTGACCGGGAGAAGCAGACAGAATCCCTGGTCTCCTCCATGGGCCGTAATCAGTGCGTAGAAGGCATACCCCTAGTCCCCTCCAAAAGCCCCTGTTACGGTTGGGTCTGTCACAGCCTCCTCATCCACTATCAAATGCTCTCTGAAGAGCCATCCAAACATGGATTGCTGTTTAGAGAGCACTGCAAGTGTGCATGAGCCCTTACAGGTGTGAGAATCGTACCATATATCTTCCTGATCAATACTAATCATCATTTTTACCCTTCAAACTACTACACTATACAGATTTCCCCACAGACCTTTTATCACTCCCTTTTCCTCTCCACTTTTTTTTGGAGATGCCCAAATCTTCTAGAATGGCAATGCCCCCTCACTGTATCTAAGTGGGAGCAGCACTGTCACCCTAGAAAGAGAATATAGAGCACCTACCCTCCTTACTTCTGTATAACATAGGGTGAGGTGTTTTGTAGTTCTCAGATATAGCTGGGAATAAGGTTAAATGATAACAGTGCAGTACAAGTTGAGAGCACAGGACATCATCAGCTCATAGATTTCTGACTTGATCAGCAGGTATTTTTCATGTAGATGGACCCGTGATGACGTGCATGTGCACTAAACACAAAGGGAGGAGCTTTGCATGCACGGCACCATGTCCTAGTTTCAGATTGGCAGCTTTTGTTGTAAATTCAACTGTTTGTGTTTTTATACTGGATGTACATCCTTAGTTTTACTTGTATGTCATTAATTTTACAATAAATTACTACAGCAACAACATTTTCTCGGGCTCTGTGTGGTGATGATTGCTGGGAACTCTCAAAGGATATTTTGTCATTATGCCATTTACCAATGGCATTCTGGTGAGTGCATATTGGTGAAGGAAGCAGCGTTACTTTATGCAGTAAAGCACTTCTGTCACCTTTTATGTGTGATAATACCTGGGAATATACTGTCACTGGACGATTTTTACACGTTTTGGCTCATGCTTTGCGCTTTATGGACTTTTGGGATTTTGATTCATTATTTGTTTGATGTAAGATGATCACATGTTCGATGTATTTTTTCTTATACATGGCACTTTATGTTTGAAGTATTGTAGCACTGCACTGTTTATTATTAAAGCGGAGTTCCACACAAAAATGGAACTTCCGCTTTTCGGAACCCTCCCCCCCTCCGGTGTCACATTTGGCACCTTTCAGGGGGGAGGGGGGTGCAGATACCTGTCAAAGATAGATATTTGCACCCACTTCCGGCATAGACTCCCATGGGAGTCTATGCCTCTTCTCGTCCCGACCGCGCTCTCTGCTGGGAACACACAGCTCCCAGCAGAGAGCGGGGACCACTAGGGACGCGCAGCGCGACTCGCGCATGCGCAGTAGGGAACCGGGAAGTGAAGCCGCAATGCTTCACTTCCTGAATCCCTCACCTAGGATGGCGGCGGCAGCTGCCGAGAACCGAGCGGGTTCTCGGCGTCCCCTGCCGACATCGCTGGACCCCGGGACAGGTAAGTGGCAATGTATTAAAAGTCAGCAGCTGCAGTATTTGTAGCTGCTGGCTTTTAATATTTTTTTTTTTTTGGCAGTGTGGGTGAACCCCCGCTTTAAGGTATTTTTTAACTCATTGAACAGATATAACAAAACACTTTCAATTGTACATTTAACAGACCAAAAGGAAGCAAATAAGAGAAGTTGATTGTTAGGGTTTACACATCCTCTAAGCTGACTCTTCAGTCTAGTACTTGTGCTATACTCAGTCTCTTTGTACATATTAAATTGTACTTGTTATATTTGCATGTGTATTTTAAAATGACTCTATCTTGTTGCCAAAATACTAGATAGGCATAGAAAATATGGATTAGGAAAATGCAAGCTTTTTGCTTTACGAATATAAATAGACAATGTAAATACGGGTGAATATTGCAAAACAAAAATCAGAATTTACTAAATCCAGCAGTAAATCCCCTTTTATTTTTCTTACAGATTACTGTTGTTGATTTTTTAGATCAGCAATTGGGTGGGTTAGATTGAAAACTAAGATAGCAAGGTGTTAGGTAGAGTATTGTTAGACTGTACTGTGAAAAAAGTTATTTGGACAGCTTCAATCATCCAGGAGATCTATGGTTAGAACACATAGGGGTTTATTTACCAAAAGCAAAAAGACAAGGAAATTTGCTCCAGAAATTCATGGGGAGTTACCTACTATTATTTTTTCATATTTACTTACATTTTTAGATCTCATCTAGCATCAAGCTTCTGATGAAATGCATTAAGCCCTGGGATGCCAAGATATTTTTACTCATTATAATTTATCTACCATTATCAATATAATATGAATTTATTCCATTTATTATGGATTTCTTATATGTCATTTCCTTTTTATTTTTATTTTATTTTTCGTTTTGACCAATATCGGAAATTACCATCATGTATGATCATGGAATGTTTAATCATGAGTGTTTCAATAAATATGCAACTACATGTACTTTATGTATGATTATTATTATTATTTATAACATGCCTCATTTAAAATCCCAGTACTTTTGCAATTTTTGCTCGTATGTACTATTAGGGATGGAGACATGTCGCTATGGGTGTTCTGGGTCACAACTTGCTTTTTCTATTGTCTCTATAGAAGAGACAATGAGTTGGTTAAACTTAGGGCATAACTTCAAACTAAAAATAACAGGATAAAAATAATTAGACTATGAAAAGATAAAATAACAAATCAGTTTTTACTGCCATATTCAGCTTCACTACTACAATTTTCCCAGCAATACTTTTTCTGCCACTAGATACTATATTACCAAAAGTATTGGGACACCTGCCTTTACACGCACATGAACTTTAAGGGCATCTCAGTCTTAGTCCTTGGGGTTCAATATTGAGTTGGCCCACCCTTTGCAGCTATAACAGCTTCAACACTTCTGGGAAGGTTGTCCATAAGGGTTAGGAGTGTGTCTATGGGAATGTTTGACCATTCTTCCAGAAGCACATTCGTGAGGTCCAGCACTGATGCGGACCAGAAAGCCTGGCTCGCAGTCTCCACTCGAATTCATCCCAAAGGTAATCTATCGGGTTGAGGTCAGTACCCTGTGGAGGCGAGTAAAGTTTCTCTACCCCAAACTTGCTCACCCATGTCTTTATGGACCTTGCTTTGTGCACTGGTCCAAATCATTTGGTGGAGGGGGGGTTATTGTGTGGGGTTGTTTTTCAGGGGCTGGGCTTGGCCCTTTAGTTCCAGTGAAGGGAACACTTAAGGCATCAGCAAACCAAGACGTTTTGGACAATTTCATGCTCTCAACTTTGTGGGAACAGTTTGGGGATGGCCCTTCCTGTTCCAACATGACTGTGCACCAGTGCACAAAGCAAGGTTCATAAAGATATGGATGAGTGAGTTTGGGGTGTAGGAAATTGAGTGGCCTACATGGAGTCTTGACCTCAACCTAATAGAACATCTTTGGGGTGGATTCAAGCGGAGACTGCGATCCAGGCCTTCTCATCCACATCAGTGCATGACCTCACAAGTGCGCTTCTGGAAGAATGTTCAAACTCCTAAACCTTGTGGACAGCCTTCCCAGAAGAGTTAAGGCTGTTACAGTGGCAAAGGGTGGGCCAACTCAATATTAAACCCTACGGACTAAGACTGGGATGTCATTAAAGTTCATGTGCGTGTAAAGGCAGGTATCTCAATACTTTTGGTAATGTGTATTCTCAGTCTGACTTCCATCATAACCAATTGGCTTCTTATGCTGCTTCTTCCTCTCACACTTCAGATCTGCTTTACAGGGATTGCAAGAGGCCAATACCAGGTCAAATTAGGCTATTTTTATGGTTTGCATAAAAAAACATATTATGATGTACTAGTGATTGGAGAACTGCATTCATTATTGTCTTTTATATCTGCCTAAAGTTCAGCTATATTTATCTCTGGTCATATTAAAAAGGTTGTAAACCTCTGAAATAAAAAATGAGCAAAGCATATCCTTCTATAATGTGTACTTGCCTCTATCCAGAGCACCTAGTGTGATTTCTGTCTGCTCTCTCATTTATCTGCTATCTGCATAATTTCTGACGGTCTATCCCGATACCAGACAGTACCGGGAGAAGCCTGATCCCCTTCCAGTACACAGCAGATGATTGATAGCCTCAGCTGTGCATGATTCTGATTGAGATTGTGTAGAAGGGGGTTGTCCATTCCCTCTGCTCAAGTCTCAGGTTACACTCAGCACTGTGCTCTGTCCCGTACAGTGCGTGACATCAGATCCATGCCCCCTGCCTTCTGCAGCTCAGAAATGCTGTGTAAATGCTGGAATTTGAACTTATGTAGAGGAGAAATGGCTGCCTATGTTGTATGAGGATTTGTTTTAAACTCCAAGAATCACCTAAGGCTAATCGGTTCAGTGGGTATATGTAAGTGCTTACTATCACTTTAAAAAATGTGCATTGGTGTTGATTTACTAAAACTGGAGAGTGCAAAATCTGGTGCAACTGTACATGGTAGAAAATCAACTTTTAAGTTCACCTTGTTCAATTAAGCTTTGATAAGAAAAACCCTGAAAACAGATTTTCTTTTCAGAACTGCACGAAATCAACCCCATAGAATCATATTAATGCAATCCCAAACTTCCTAAGTGTATGCACTTTTATTTCATTGCTTACAATTTGTTAAACGTCAGATATATACACTTCTTTATTCAAATAAAGTCATGGAAATGGCATAAACATGCAACATGCATAACCACTTCAGCCCCGGAAGAATTTACCCCCTTCCTGACCAGAGCACTTTTTGCGATTCGGCACTGCGTCATTTTAACTGACAATTGCGTGGGCGTGCGACGTGGCTCCGAAACAAAATTGACGTCTTTTTTCCCCACAAATAGAGCTTTCTTTTGGTGGTATTTGATCTCCTCTGCGGTTTTTATTTTTTGTGCTATAAGCAAAAAAAGCGACAATTTTGAAAAAAACGCATTATTTTTATTTTTTTACTTGCTATAATAAATATCCCCAAAAAATATATAAAAAAACATTTTTTTTCCTCAGTTTAGGCCGATACGTATTCTTCTACATATTTTTGCTAAAAAAAATCAAAATAAGCGTTTATTGATTGGTTTGCGCAAAAGTTATAGCGTCTACAAAATAGGGGATAGATTTATGGCATTTTTATTGATATTATTTTTTTTTTACTAGTAATGGCGGCAATCCGCGATTTTTATCGTGACTGCGACATTATGGCGGACACATCGGACAATTTTGACACATTTTTGGGACCATTGGCATTAATGCAGCAATCAATGCTATAAAATTGCATTGATTACTGTAAAAATGTCACTGGCAGTGTAGGGGTTAACCGCTAGGTGGCTCTGTAGAGGTTAAGTGTGTCCTAGGGAGTGATTTTAACTGTGGGGGGGAGGGCCTGTGTGTGATACATCACTGATCACCGCTCCCGATTACAGGGAGCGTGATCAGTGTCAGTGTCATTAGGCAGAACAGGGAGATGCTTGTTTACATTAGCATCTCCCCATTCTTCCTCACCGTGAGATGATCGCGGGTATGCCCGCAGACATCGAGTCCGTGGGACCCGTGATCATGGCCGCGGGAGCTGCCTTTTAAAGGGAAACGTACAGGTACGTTAATCTGCCTGTACGTGCCCTTCTGCCGCAGTATATCTGCATGAGGCAGTCGGGATGCGGTTAAGGGCCTCTGTTTTAGATATATTCAATAGAAAATTACTAAGTTTTCCAAATTGGCGGAATTCATGTAGTAAAGATGGAAGGGATATGTGGGGCTGTTGTACATACACTAGCATGTCGCCAGCATACAGGGACAATCTACAACATCTATTTCTACAATCGAGTCATTTTGCCTAATAGCAGTTGCCAGGTGTTTTATCACTATGACGAAAAGCAGGGGGGAGAGGGGGCAGCCCTGTCTGGTTCTGTTGGAGGCAGGGGAGTTGCTAGGTCTACAAAAGATCTGGGGCTAGAGCCCATAGCAGAGTAGTAAAGAAAGTCATACACATGGGTGGGCATACACATGTATATACAGTAATATACGTGTGTGTGTATATACCCCCAGAGAGCCCCCCCCTTACATCAGGGTCCCCAAAGAGCCCCCTCCCCTTACATCAGGGTCCCCAGAGAGCCCCTCTTACATCAGGGTCCCCAGAGAGCCCCCCACTTACATTAGGGTCCCCAGAGAGCCTCCCCCTTAAAATCGGGGTCCCAGAGAGCCTCCCCTTGCATCAGAGTCCCCAGAGAGCCCTCCACTTATTTCAGGGTCCCCAGAGAGCCCCCCCCCTTGGGAACCCCTGCAGAGACTCGGGGCTATGGGCCCCAGATTCAGGGGTATAGCCCCAAAAGCCACCCCCTAGCAACGCCACTGGTTGGAGGTATTAAAAGGTTTGGAGCCATTAACTATCACGGAGGCTGAGGGCTGGGAGTACAATGACATAATTATATGGGAGTACAATGACATAGTTATATGTCATGAAATAACATAGTTATATGAAATGAAATGACATAGTTATATGTCATGTTATGAAAGCACTGCCAATACTGAGCTGTTCTAAAGACAAACAAAGGAATTGCCAATTCACTCGGTCAAATGCTTTTTCAGCGTCAAAAGAAAGTAAGCAAGCTTTCAGGCCATGTCTCTGTATGTATGAAATAAGGTGATTGGTTTTCGTGGTGTTGTCCCTGGCCTCTCGGCCGGGGACAAAACCAACTTGATCCTTATGTATAATTGATGGCAAAAGTGGGGAAAGGCAGTTAGCCAGTATCTTTGCAAAAAGTTTGATATCTTTGTTAAGGAGGGATATGGGCCTGTAGCTGCTACATTGAGAGGGGTCCTTACCGGTATTGGGTATAATAGAAACATGAACCGAGAGAAGGTCCCTAGAAAGTGGTTGGGAATCATAAATGGAGTTAAAGGTCTTGGCCAATAAGGGGGCAAGTAGTGGAGCAAAGAGCTTGTAGAACCTTGGAGAGAAACCATCTGGTCCTGGGCATTTTCCAGCTTTCAGGTCTTTAATAGCACTCAGGAATTCCATGTCTGACAGGAACTTATCTAGTTCCAGGGCCTGTTTGGGGTCAAAAGAGGGCAGTGCGGTTTCTGTGATGAAAGATTACATAGCCGTGGGTTGTGATGTAGTGGGCTTGGAGTCATGTGGAGTGGTTACGTTATATAGGTTGGAATAATACTGGTGAAAGGCTGCAGATATGCACTTGCTATTGTGTGTTTTCATTGTGGACAAGTCTTGAATAAGTGAGATAGGGCGTCACGGGGGACGTAGGTGGAGAACTCTTGCGAGATGTCAGCCACATTTGTTAGAGAGGGTATAGTGATAGAAGCGGCCCTTATCTCGCCCAATAAGGGAATGGCAGTTGAGGAGTTGTAACAACTCCCGCCTGGCATTGGAGAGATCCACATAAACAGAGGTACACTAATTCTGCTTATGTGTGGTTTCAAGTGATGCGATTAAGGAGAGCAGCCGAGCAATGTCCACAGCACAAGCTTTCTTTAATCGAGAGACGTGTTTGATAAAAACTCCTCAGATAACACATTTCAAGGCCTCCCATTGCGTCAGAGGGGTGATGAGGTCATCAGATCTATGATCCAGAACATAGTTCCGTATAGCGAGTTTAGCATCAGCAACACATGGGGAGTCCTTGAGTAGGTTAACATTTAAACGCCAGGAGAAGCCCCTACAGGATTTGGGCATGTGATCTAGTGTAAGGTATACCGTGGCATGGTCTGACCAAAGGAGGGTACCAATGGATGAATGAATGGGGATATCCAGGATTGATTGGGACACAAAAAAATAGTCAAGACAGCTGTAAGAATTATGGGCAACTGAATAACAACTGTAGCCCCTTTCCAAAGGATGTTGTGTGTGCCAGACATCTATTAGTCGTGCGGAGTGTAAAAGGGATTTAATCTGCGGTAAGGTTGAATGAGCAGTAGAAGACCTACCCGAGGATGTGTTCACTGATGGGGAAAGGCCACATTAAATTAACCTCTCAGGATGAAGCAGGGACCTCCAAAGGAGAGCAATCTGTCAATTACTGCAGCCAGGAAACGACCTTGTTCTTGGTTAGAACTGTAGACATTAGCCACTGTAAAAACAGAAGATTGATATTTTAATTTGAGAAACATGTACCGTCCCTTGGGGTCTATTAGAGAGTCAATAACTTCTGGGTGGAAGGACTTGTGGAAGGCTATAGATGCCCCTCTTGACTTAGTCTGTGGATTAGTGGTATGATGCCAGGAGTGATAGAAGCAGTATTTATGGCTGGAGTGCTATCAGAGCGGAAGTGAGTCTCTTGGAGGAGCAAAATCTTGGAACGAGTTTTGTGGAAGTGATACAAGACTTGGCTCCTCTTCTCAGGCATATTAAAGCCTCGACAATTAACGGAGGATAAAATAATATGATCACAAACCGCCAAAACTCTTGGAGGGGGGGTGAGCAGACATCATAAAATGGAATGACATAGTAAAATGGTCAGTCAGGTCACGAAAGAGCTCAAGAAAGTAGAGAGGGAAGAGGAGAGTAGTGGGACAGGATAAAAAAGGGAAAAAGAGAAAAAGCAGAGAGTGAAGAGGCGACTGTCCTTGTCCATAGCATGATGAGATGTAGCCTGTGAATGCGGTAGGGAGAAAAGCAACCAGGTGTATAAACATGTCAGGCCACTAGGTGGCAGTATGTACGGGGATACCTCAATCGGAGTCAGTAGAGTCACTGAGCCCTGTGGCATGAAAATATTAATGAAAAATAAAAATAAACATCATTCAACAGTGATAACTAGAAAAAATCTAAAACAAGAAAGAAAAACAAAGGTCAAGACACGGCGGGGCCTCTCGGGTGGAGCCGGAGCTCATTTCTGAAGTGAGGGATGTCCTGTATGCAGGGGGATCCCCAAAAGTAAAAAAGGCGATGATGGCTCATAACATCAATCATCAGGTGGTCTTTGTGAAGAGGATCTAGGGCGCTTGTTTTTCCCAGTTTTCTACCACTGAGTGGCGTAGAGAAGGCCAGGTGTTGTCAGCTGGAAGCGTCAATCTGGTAGGGAAACTTGGGGCAATTCTAGGGTCCCAAAGAAAGTGGGTAGGTCTCCCAGAGTGCAAAACAATGCCATCTTGTCCTCATGGTTCACTCAGAGAAAAAAGGGAAACCGCCATTGATACTGGATATGTCTTTCTTGGAAAAGCTGTGTGAGTGGTTTCAATGCCCGCCCCATGGCCAGGGTCTGACAGGGGTGTCATTGAATAGGATGGTGTCTTGGGAGTTTGCAGACCGCATAATATTCTCCTTGATCTTTTAAAAGTGCACTCTGCATAAGGTATCGTGGATGAAAGTGGGGTCAGGGCGTCTGGGACCTGAGGTTCTATGTACTCTGTCCAGTTCCAGGGGTGCATCTTTTGGCCGCTGCCATAATTGGATAAAAATGGCAGCGGCCACCGCAGCAAGGTCCTTATGCTTAAAAGTTTCAGGAATGCCCCCTATGCGGATGTTATTACGTCTGTTTCTATTTTCCATGTCATCCTGTTGATACATAAGCTGCTGAATCAGCACTGTATGGGAATTCAGGGTTTCATCATGAGATTGTAAAGCATTGCAAAGGCCATCGGTGTTGTGCTCAATATCCTCCAAATGGATCCCCAGGTCTTTTTTAAGCTCATTGATTTCTGAGCGGTAGTCTTTTCAATGCAAGCTACACAGTGTTCAAAGTCAGTTTTAGTTGGAAGTGATCTGATGTAAGTATGCAATGATCTAATTTGAGCCTCCATATCCCATCCATCCTCAGAGCAGAGGGAGGCTCGTGAGGCACTGTGGGAGTGTCTGTCAAAGTGATCAGAGCCCCCTGGTGACTTGGAGCGATCGCGGGAGCTCACCTGTGTGGGAACTGCCGAGACAGACCGGGCTGGGGACGGTGGCGCCTGCGCCATCTTGGAAGCCTGCTGGTGCTGCCAAGTACTGTACTGTCCCAAGTCACCCTTGTTCTTATTGCCATCCATCTGTGAAATTAGGAGGTAATCCAATGGTGGGAAGTAGTCCGCGAGAGTCTAAGGTGCAGTCTTTAGAGGGCATCAGGGCCAGTAACTGGGTGTATAGAATACTGCTGGTCTGAGGGTTGTAGACCCAAAGCCTCGGCCAATTACCTGTGCTGTCCGGATGACGTCAGATAGCTGGGGTGAAGCTGGTGAGTGACAGTCACCAGTAGCCTTCGGGCTGAGGAGCACCCCAGGGTGGCCACAAAGTAGGAAACAGCAGACAGGAGTATCGCCAAACGGGGGTGAACTCACCAAAGTTGCAGCTTGCAAGGGTGTTGTGGGGTCCAAGAGGACGGCAGGCTGCAGGTCTGAGAGTGCTGGCTGTGTACTTTGCAGGGCCTTCTGAGCAGTTCTGAGCAGTTAAGATCCCCAGGAGGTCAGGAGTCAATGAGGAAGTGGGGAGAGCAGAAGGATGGATAGAACTCATATACCCCATCCCGCAGCGGATGAGGAAGACCAGCCTAAAGGACAATATGGCGGCAGATCGTGGGGATGAAGAAGGCAGCGGCCTCTGCCAAAGCCGCTGCACAGTCAACTCCTCCCGAACTGGTGGTAGAGCTGTAGGGAAGGAGCAGATGACACAGCCATGCAGGGGGGTGAGAGTTTGTCGCCGAATCCCATGGATTGCTCTGGGTAATGCTGAGATGGGGGCGGGGCTGCTGGATGAGGCCTGAAGCAGCGATGCACAACTGAGAGTCAGGCCAGACGGAAAATAATCACTGGGAGAGATGCAGGGAAGAGAATAGGAGAAGCTGGGCTAGGCAATTTGTGCTCTAGGTGTGCAGGCACTTGGTTGTTTGCGGATGAAAAATGGGATAGCCCAAAGCACCCCTCCAAAATGTCTGTCGCGGCTAGGGTTGCCACCTGTATGTTTTTCTCCCAGACAGTCCGGTTTTTGAATGATGTGTTCGGGTTTACTTCTGCCCCAGACCCGGACACATCATTCACACAGACTGCACCGAGAGTGATGAGTCTCCCTTCTCCCTGACAGCAGCTTGGTTCAGCAGAGCAGAGTGTCAGTGTATCAAAGCTTCTCCCCTCCTTCTCCATTCTGTACACACAAGAGGAGGAGGGGGAAGCAGTGACGTGCTGATATCAGGTCTGTAGAAAGTTTTTATTATGCTCTGTAGATGGAGGAGGGAGGGGGAGAGAGCGGCTGGAAAGGAGGACGAGGTAGAAAATATGTGGAGTGATCGAGGGGTTAGAAGGATATGTGCTGGTGGGGCTTTGGCAGGGGGAAGATATGTTAGAAGTGTGGATTGGATTTGAAATCTGGCAACCTCTCCTTGCACTATCTCTCTTCCTTCCCAAAGGAACCCTCCAGCACATAGCCTACCCCTCCTCCTTGCACTGGCCCTCTTCTCTCACAAATCGCCCCCCCCAGCATATATCTGACCCCCCAAGCGCCTCCAGCACATATGGGCACAGGCTGGATATGATGGGCACAGAGGCTGTATGATTGGCACAGAGGCTGCATATGATGGGCACAGTGGCTTTATGATGGGCACAGAGGCTGCATATGATGGGCACAGTGGCTGTATGATTGGCACAGAGGCTGCATATAATGGGCAAAGTGGCTGTATGATGGGCACATGCTGCATACGATAGGCACAGAGGCTGTATGATTGGCACAGGCTGCATATGATGGGCACAGAGGCTGCATGTGATGGGCACCAAGGCTGCATATGGTGGGCACAGATTCTGCTTATGATGGGCATAGGCTGTATATGATGGGCACAGAGGCTGCATATGATGGGCACAGTGGCTGCATATGATGGACACAGAGGCTGCATATGATGGGCACAGTGGCTGCATATGATGGGCACAGAGGCTGCATTTTATGGGCATAGAGGCTGCATTTTATGTGCACAGTGGCTGCATTTGATGGGCACATGGGCTGCATTTGATGGGGCACTGTGGATGCATTTTATGGGGCACAGTGGCTGCATTTTATAGGGCACAGTGAGGTTGCAATTGATGTTTTTTTTAAGGATTTTTTAGTTTGTTTGCGTCCCCCCCTAAAATTTTGAGCACCAGCCGCCACTCCCCCCTCAGCACATATCTAACTCTCCCCACCCCCCTGCTAGCGCTAGCCCTCTCCCCAGGACATATCTGACCCCTGCATTCAATGCAGAACACTCACAATTCAGCCACGCGCCACATTACTGCTCTGTTTCAGGCCACCAAAAATGTCCTGGGTCTTGCGCAGTAGGGAACCGGGAAGTGAAGCCGCAACGCTTCACTTCCTGATTCCCCCACCTAGGATGGCGGCGGCAGCAGCCGAGAACCGAGCGGATTCTCGGCATCACCTGCCGACATCACTGGACCCTGGGACAGGTAAGTGGCCATGTATTAAAAGTCAGCAGTTGCAGTATTTGTAGCTGCTGGCTTTAAATATTTTTTTTTTTTGGCGGTGTGGGTGGACCCCCGCTTTAAAGGTATAACAGACCCCCCCCCCCCACTGCCAACAACAATGCAGTGTTCAGTGCCTGAGCAGACAGCTGCCATGCCCGAAATCTGTCGCAACGTGCAGAGAGAGAGTATACTTAGCAAGTCAAAGCCTGAAATCAGCAACTGGCATGGGAATCTCAATGAGGCCTGGCTGTAAATTGGGGGCCAATTCTAAATGACCAATTTAAACATATATTTAATATTAATAAAAAAGTGTTAACTTGTTTAAAGTTTTAATAAATGGTACACATCTCTTTAATTTTTCTGTAAGTATTTAAAATGAAAGTAGGATAAAAAAAACATGCTGTATTCACTGCACGTTCCATTGAATAAAGAAAAAAAAGAATCTATATCAGCATATGTGCTCCAGCTATATGCAATAAAAATAGGGTCAAAGATTACACAGAATGATACTGAATTAGACACTGGTTGGGGGAAACCAATATTAAAAGAGAAGATTAAAAGTCAGTTGAATAATTCCAGGCTAATCCTATTGAACGTCATGAGGTGTATTTATACACAAATTATTTGCACAGACATGAATAAGCAAGCGTCAAATTAAAACTTAACTTTCAGATGTTACCTCAATTGTTATGTAGATGAAAGACAAATTATGTTTCCTTTGTATGCCACCTGATCTAAATTAATACAATGAGGTGCTAAAACACTTGAGTTATTAGCATCTATTTGTGAATTATTAATTTGCATCCTTTATCATAGGCACAGTAAATTAAAAATGGCTGAAAGAATGTTTGATTTGATTTATTAATGTACACAGTTCTTGCAGTGAAGTTAAAACACACAATCAGAAAAATAAAAAAGATTTAGAATCAGTAAAAAAAAAAAAAAGAAAAAAGTGATATGTTTTTTTTTTTAAACAAATTACATCAGAAAGAGAAAAAAAGCGTGCTGCTTTTGTAAACATATATTAAATGGCTACAGCAGTGTAAAACTCATTTTCTTTCCTTTTTTTTTTTCATAAATATGACTATCGTATGTTTAAATGTCATGCTGGGATTTAGCTGACCATGGTGGCAGGTTTTTTTTAAAAATGTAGAATTTATTAGTCTAAAATTTACCAAGAGCAAAACTGTGAGAAGAAAAAAAAATAAATAAAAAACAAAAAAAGAAATCTGTCAACTTTTGTATTTATTTGCTATATAAATATATGCAATTTAGTGTCTGACTAAAATACTGGGAGCTTAGATGAGTCAGGCGGTAGTCAATTCATTTTGCATAGGGATGCCTCATTAAAAAGCAGCTCTGATTGGCCAGAATGCAGAATGAATTTACAATGTCAGTCAGAGATGTAGCAGGACTAATGAGGAAGAGATGGCACGTGTGTGTGGTTTTGTGGGTTACTACACTTTTTTTTTTTTTGCTCAGCTGGCTTAAAGCTGTGAAACTAAGGTGTCTCTCATTATGTACCCGTCTCAAGAGTTTTCTTTAATATTTTAATAAATAACAACATCAGCTCAACAAGAAATTAATGAATAGTATCATTAATAATGAGTTTGAGTCTCATAGTGATGGGACTGATATTAAATTGAACCATAGTGGTTCTATCTCTTGAGACCTGGGATTTTTTTCAGCAGCAAACAAGACTTGTCAATGAACCAACCATCATTCTGTGCCAACAGCTTCTACAACAGGTTGGGAGTAATAAAAGGGGATTTTCTGCACGATAAAGTTAAGCCCTGGAAAATCTGCTGGTGTAGATCGGTGTGAAAAGTACTGCCAAATGAGATCCTTAATTAAACTTTAATCAAGACTAAGCTTTTTTTCTCTCCCCACTTAGACTGGCAGCATAATAGTTATATTTCCTACATATTTTTTTCTCTGACAAATTATGGCAAGTTGAATTTTAAACAAAATACTTTTCTTGTAAGTTTAAACATAACAAATTAAGCATCAGGAAAAATATTTAAATCACAGTTTCATGTTTTAAAAACGTGTTGTGAACAGTGATTAAATGGTCAGTTGGGGGGTGGTAAATTGGTATACAGAAGTACTGGAGGGCAAGTAATTTGGGGATTTGTTTTTATTTCTTTATGTGGTACTGGTTAAATAAAAGGTTGCTTTAAAATTTTGGATGAAAGTAAGCAATGTTTCGAAGATTTGCCAAAACAATACAATTTACAAAATATTAACAAGTGAAGTTTTGTGTATCGGGGATAACTAATATGGCTTTTAGAAAAATTTGAAAATTAGTTTCCTTAGTACTGGTTTTATTCTAGTGCCCACTTAAAACAAAAGTTAATTAAGTGTTCCTTGTGGCAATCAATCCAAAATTTAGCAGTCATTTTTTTAGTGTAGGTTAGAAATTGAAAACCATTGACTTTTTTTTGTTGGACAACAAAATTTCTTCTACATTACGTCTCATAAACTGATGAAGCAAACAAGTTATTCAGATTAACAGAGATCCTTAACCACTTCAATACAGGGCGCTTATACACCTTCCTGCCCAGACCAATTTTCAGCTTTCAGTGCTGTCGCAGTATGAATGACAATTGCGCAGTCATCCATCACTGTACCCAAACTAAATTTTTATCATTTTGTTCCCACAAATAGAGCTTTCTTTTGGTGGTATTTGATCACCTCTGCAGTTTTTATTTTTTGCTAAACAAATAAAAAAAATAAAAGTTTTGCTTTTGTTTCTGTTATAAAATTTTGTAAATAAGTAAGTTTTCTCTTTCACTGATGGGCACTGATAAGGCGGCACCGATTAGGTGGCACCAATGAGCGGGCACTGACAGGCACTGACGATGGGCACTGATATGCAGCACTGATGGGCACTGGTAGCCGGAACTGATGGGTGGCACTGATATGCAGCACTGATGGGTATTGATAGGCGGCACTGATGGGCACTCATGGGTGGTACTGGTGGGCACTGATAGGCGACACTGATGGGCACTAAAAGGCTGCAAAGATGGGTTCTTATGGGTGGCACTGATAGGCAGCACTGCTGGGCACTGATAGGCAGCACTGCTGGGCACTGATAGGCGGCACTGCTGGGCACTGAAAGGCATTGATACGTGGCACTGATGGGCACTGATACGCGGCACTGATATGAGGCACTGATAGGCATCCCTGGTGGCACTGGCAGTGGTAGGCATTGTGAGTGGGCACTGATTGGCAGCTGCCTGGGCATTGATTGGAAGCTGCCTGGGCACAGATTAGTATTTCCCTGGGGGTCTACGGGGGGCATACCTGGTGGTCCAGTGTGGATGGCCATTCTGGTGGTCCTGGGCGGCATGATAGTGGCCCTGGGCGGGATCTGAGGGGGGCTGTGCTGATTAACAATCAGCACAGACTCCCCTTTCAGGAGAGCCGCCGATCGGCTCTCCTCTGACACGTCTGTCAGATGCGAGTGAGGAAAAGCTGATCACTGCTTCTTCCTATTTACATCGTGATCAGCCGTAATTGGACACGGCTGATCACGTGGTAAAGAGTCTCCGACAGAGACTCTTTACCTAGATTGGAGTTGCGGTGTATCAGACTGACACATTGCAACAACGATCGCCGCGATGCGCACCCCCGGGGTCATATGACGCCCAGTCAAGATATTGAAACCACTTTGCCGCCGTCATTCTGCTATATGGTGGGCGGCAAGTGGTTAAAGTGGTTCTAAAGTCAGAAGGTTTTTTTATCTTAATGCATTCTATGCATTAAGATAAAAAAAACTTTCTGTGTGCAGCAGCCCTCCTCAGCCCCCCTAATTCCTATCTGAGCCCATCTCGACCCAGCGATGTTGCAGGAGAGTCTCGACTTCCCGGCACTCTCCCTCCTCATTGGCTGAGACAGCAGTGGGGCATCATTGACTCCCACTGCTGTCAATCAAAGTAGGTGAGCCAATGAGGAGAGACAGGGGCGGGGCCGAACTGTGGCTCCATGTCTGAATGGACACACCGAGCAGCAGCTCGGCTCGAGTGCCCCATAGCATGCTGCTTTCTGTGGGGGCACTGGACAGGAGGGAAGGGCTAGGAGTGCTGGCGAGGGAAGAGGAGGATCTGAGCTGCTCTTTGCAAAACCATTGCACAGAACAGGTAAGTATGACATGTTTGTTATTTTTAAATTAAAAAAAATAGACTTTAGCATCACTTTAAATTTAAGTTGTTTTTTTTTTATTTATTTTCTTATTTTTTTAACTTCACTGGTGTTCAGGAATTAGCCTGCTCTGTATCAGCACTTTAATTTTCCTTTAATTAATTCTGTTATTTTCTTAATTCCCTACATATTTTCTTGACACTTTCTCAACAACTGGAAAACAGCGGAGAGGGTCAGAACTCTTGTTGGGGACCATATGGTGAAAATTGAATTAGATGGTTCAAAGGCCACAAAATCAAAATGGAATTTTAATGTCTACAAAACTAAGGGCTTCACAAGAGTTAAAACACAATTTAAAGGCACATGGCACCCATTCAGTTTGAAATCTGGTCTTTTGATGCCACCTCCCACAGAGCTGTATAAAAAGTCGGTATGAATATACATTCAATCCTTCTATAGTAAGAACTGCAGCTTAAGTCTTTAACTCGTTCACAGGAAGTTTGAAAAATTGATCCAGGGTCTTCTCTGGGAAACCACAGGCCTTTCCCCAAAGAAGACCAAACACTCAAATGTTGTCCATCCTCTGCTTGATATATGTAACACCAGTCACAATTTCAAAAGTAATCTTCAATATTTTAATCTGCAAAATAGTTCCTTGTTTATGCACTTCTTTTATATATATATATATATATAGATATATATATATATATATATAGATATATATATATATATATATATCTATATATATATATATATATATATCTATATATCTATATATATAGATATATAGATATATAGATATATATATATATATATATATATATATATATAGATATATATATATATATATATATATATATATATATATAGATATATATATATATATCTATATATATATATAGATATATATAGATAGATAGATATATATATATATATATATATATATATATATATATATATATATATATATATATATATATATATATAAAAGAAGTGCATAAACAAGGAACTATTTTGCAGATTAAAATATTGAAGATTACTTTTGAAATTGTGACTGGTGTTACATATATCAAGCAGAGGATGGACAACATTTGAGTCTAAAGTAGCAACTCGCTCGCAGGCGGTAAATGTTAAAACTTTTTAAAGTGTAGCCTATGGAGATTTTTCATACCAAAATTTGGCACCATTCCACGAGTGTGCACAATTTTGAAGCGTGACATGTTAGTTATCTATTTACTCGAGGTAACATTATCTTTCATATCATACAAAAAAATTGGGCTAACTTTAGCTTTTTTTTGTATTTTTAAAATTCATGACATTTTTTCCCCCAAAAAATCGTGCTTGAAAAAAAGCTGTTTGGGGTTTCTCAGTAATTTTCTAGAAAAAAAATTATGATTTTTACATATAGGAGAGGAATGCCAGATTTGAGCTGGTATGGAAGCGTGACATCTTAGTTATCTTTTTACTCTACATAACATTATCTTTCACATCATACAAAAAAATTGGGCTAACTTTAGCATTTCTTTGTACTTTTTAATTCATGACATTTTTTGCCCCAAAAAATCGCACTTGAAAAATTGCTGTTTGGGGGTTCTCAGGAATTTTCTAGAAAAAAAATTATGATTTTTACATATAGGAGAGGAATGCCAGAATTGAGCTGGTATGGAAGCAGTTAATAAAGATTGCATTTTTTTATCATACACTATGCTTTAACAAATAGCTTTCTAAGTTCGAGTTTACATCTGCTATAATGTTGATTTCTATATAACTAATTAAAATGTCACTATTTTTCACATAGCGTTCACTTAAAGTGATTGTGAAGTGATTGTATAGTTTTTTTTTCTATTAAAATAACAAACATATACTTACCTGCTCTGTGCAGTGGTTTTGCACAGGGCAGCCTGGATTCTTGCTTGCTATGGGGGGCGGGGGCACCCAAGCCGAGCTTCAGCTTTGTGTATATACCGTATTTATCGGCGTATAACACGCACTTTTTTTCCCTTAAAATAAGGGGAAAATCGTGGGTGCGTGTTATACGCCGATCCCCGCTATTTTGTGATCTGTCGGAGCGATCGCGGCGATCGCTCCGACAGATCACATAGCTTGGATTTTTAAACATGGCGCCGCGGAGTTCGGAGGGACTCGGGGGCGCTCGTTCAGCTGAACGAGCGCCGCCGAGGACACAGTGACTGGGCGGGGATTCTCGGCTATTCTCGGCGCCGTTCACAGTCACGCCCAGTCCCGCCATTGGACCTGTGTTATGTCCATCATAGGGACTGGGCGTGACTGTGAACGGCGCCGAGAATAGCCGAGAAGCCTCGGCTATGTGTATCTCGGCTCCGCCCAGTCACTGTGTCCTCGGCGGCGCTCGTTCAGCTGAACGAGCGCCCCCGAGTCCCTCCGAACTCCGCGGCGCCATGTTTAAAAATACAAACGAAACGTTTGTATGTCGGCAGCGACAAGGCTGCAAGGACCACTGGGGACAAGGCTGCACTGGGGCAAAGCTGAACTGGGGCAAAGCTGCACTGGGGACAAGGCTGCACTGGGGCAAAGCTGCACTGGGGACAAGGCTGCACTGGGGCAAAGCTGCACTGACAAGGCTGCACTGACAAGGCTGCACTGGGGCAAAGCTGCACTGACAAGGCTGCACTGGACACTGGGGAAAGGCTGCAGATGAACACTGATGAGGCTGCATTGATGGGCATTTAAATGTAAGTTTTTTTTCCTTAAACTTCCCTCCTAAAAGTTTTTTTCCTTAAAATTTCCTCCTAAACTTGGGGTGCGTGTTATACGCCGGCGCGTGTTATACGCCGATAAATACGGTATTCAGACACAGAGCTGCTGTTTGGCCTCACACCTATCTATCCTGATTTGCTAACTGAGTTTGATTGACAGCAGTGGGAGCCAATGGCACCACTGCTGTATCTCAGCCAATCAGGAGAGAGAGTCCTGGATGGTCGAGGCACTTGTGGACATCGCTGGATAGAGAGGGGGCTCAGGTAAGTATTAGGGGGGCTGAGGGGGGCTGCTGCACAAAGAAGGCTTTTTATCTTAATGCATAGAATGCATAGAATCCTCCACAATGTCAATATCCTCATTTTAGGGGCCAATTTTCCTTCTTTATTTTCTGGTGTGTAAGGACAATAAGATAAAATCTCTTTAACAAATTTTATTAACATACAATAAATTAAAATACAAAAGCCCTAATGAAAAAATAATACAATATAAAATCCCACCCCTGAGTGTTGGGATTTTATCTTAACCTATGATACAGGCATGGTTCTTGATACAAACTCCGCCTTGGACAGGTGTACAAATGGATAGTTATAATCAGATGGTATGAGCATATCATTCTTTGTTGCTTTCCTCTTTCCCAGTTAGCTCTGTGGAAGGGCCCTGTGCTTTCACCCCCTGGGGTTCTTAGTGCTGGATATCATCTCTTTTCTCATCCGGGAGAGCTAGTTAAGTTGATAATACCACTCTAGTGAGAAAAATAGAACCTAATGTGTAAAATGTTTGTTGATATATTTGTTCATATATACAGTGATGCACAATTGAGTCTATGTTAACAATATTATGTATTATATTATATGATTTTTGCACATGTATGTGATTACTCTTCTAGACTGTATCACCCCTTGAAGTCCTTCTGAGGAAGCTGTTTTTTCTCCATGAAACACGTACAGGCAGCAACAAAGTGGATGAGGACCCCCCATATACCACACATGACCTTATGAAGTCCTTGGGGAGCTCTTGGTTTTAAATTGTATCATTTTAAAATTAAGGCACATTTGTATTTTAATTTAATGCATGTTGATAACATTTGTTGAAGAGTTGTTAGCTTGTCGTCCTTACGCACCAGAAATTTCTCAAAGTGTTGTATTTTCCAAATAATTAGTGTTTAGAAGTGACAGATGTCTATTTTGTCTGTTGTACAAATTTTAGAAGTGAATGTGTGGATCATGGTCACATTTCTGTGGTGCACAATGGAACAATGTAGAAATTGCTTTTATTTTTAAAATCTGTGCTGTTAAAGTAATCATTAATTGACAGTCAGTGGCTTTTGCTATTCAATTACTGACTTAGAGCATACCTGAACATCCAGTGCCTTGAAAAAAGTATTCATACCCCTTGAAATTTTCCACATTTTGTCATGTTACAACCAAAAACATAAATGTATTTTTTTAATTTTTTAGGATTTTATGTGATAGACCAACAAAAAGTGGCACATAATTGTGAAGTGGAAGGAAAATGATAAATGGTTTTCAATTTTTTTGTACAAATAAATATGTGAAAAATGTGGTGTGCATTTATATTCAGCCCCCTTTACTCTGATACCCCTAACTAAAATCTAGTGTTACCAATCGCCTTCAGAAGTCACCTGACTAGTAAATAAAGTACGCCTGTGTGTAATTTAATCTCAGTATAAATGCAGCTGTTCTGTGAAGCCCTCAGAGCTTTTTTAGAAAACCTTACTGAACAAACAGCATCATGAAGACATGGCTGTCCATCTACACTGACAAGCTGGGCAAAGAGAGCATTAATCAGAGAAGCAGCCAAGTGGCCCGTGGTAACTCTGGAGGGGCTGCAGAGATCCACATCTCAGGTGAGAGAATCTGTCCACAGGACAACTATAAGTCGTGGACTCCACAAATCTGGCCTTTATGGAAGAGTGACAAGAAGAAAGTCATTGTTAAAAGAAAGCCATAAGAAGTCCTGTTTACAGTTTGCAAGAAGCCATGTTGGGGACACAGCAAACATATGGAAGAAGGTGCTCTGGTCAGATGAGACCAAAATTAAACTCTTTTGCCTAAAAGCAAAATACTGTGGCAGAAAACTAACACTACACATCACCCTGAACACACCATCCCCACCGTGAAACATGGTGTTGGCAGCATCATGTTGTGGGGATGCTTTTCTTCAGCAGTGACAGGGGAGCTGGTCAGAGTTGATGGGAAGGTGGATGGGGCCAAATACGGGGCAATCTTAGAAGAAAATCTGTTAGAGTCTGCAAGAGACTTGAGACTGTGGCGGAGGTTTACCTTTTAGCAGGACAATGACCCTAAGCATACAACCAAAACTACAATGGAATGGTTTAGATCAAAGCATATTCATGTGTTAGAATGGCCTAGTCAAAGTCCAAACCTAAATCCAATTGTGAATCTGTGGCAAGACTTGAAAATTGCTGTTTACAGACGCTGTCCATTCAATCTGACAGAGCTTGAGCTATTTTGCTGGTAGAGACACACCTAAAAAGATTTGCAGCTGTAATTGCAGAGAAAGTTGGTTCTACAAAGTATTGACTCAGGGGGCTGAATACAAATGAACACCACACTTTTCAAATATTTATTTGTAAAAAATGTTGAAAACCATTTATCATTCTCCTACTTCACAATTATGTTCCACTTTGCGTTGGTCCATCACATAAAATCCCCCCCAAAAAACTTATGTTTTTGGTTGTAACATGACAAAATATGGAATATTTCAAAGGGTATGAATACTTTTTCAAAGCACTGTATATTTAAATTCATTTTTTTGTGCCCAGAGTATAAATATAAAAATTCCACATACCCTCTTTTAAGCATGTACATATGTAAAGCAGCTTTATCTGTATGGATAGTTGATAAAAATGTGTCTGCATCACATCCTACTATTATTACATAAGTCCAGAAGAGAAGGGTATAGGATTTTTAAAGTGAATGTAAACCCTCACATATAGCCAGTGAAGTGAAAAGCCTCAGATGATACACAGAGATTAAACAAATCTCCCTACATAAGTTGTATTTGTATATCTGCTGTCTTCAGCTTTATATATTCTTTAGAAAGTTCAGATCGTGTTCGGGGATTTTCTCTTCCTGGTTAGCACTGCATTTAAGCCTGGGCATACAACGAAGACAGCTGATTGGAGGAAAGGCACACTCTCCTCATGGGTAGAGACTTTCAGATCTGTTTGCTGAATCATTTAACCCTGTTCTAATCTATTTATAGCATCCTCCCCAACACAAAACTCCGGCTGCTTTTATCTCCCATGTCGGAGAACTTGTTAGACATTCTCATGCTGATAACAGAAGAACAGGGCAGGAGAAAGCTACTGGACATAATGCTTTGAAGAGAAATAAGAAAACACTGCAGATATATGTGCCCAGCTCAAATTTCATGAATCAGGTTTACATCCACTTTAAGCCCTTCCCGACCGGCGCACGCCGATGTACATCAGCAGAATGGCACGGCTGGGCAAAAGGACGTACCGGTACGTCCATTTGAATTCCCCGCCATGCCATTGCGTGCGCGCCGGCGGCGGCACGCACCAGCCGGGAGCTCCGTGAGTCGGGTCGCAGGTCCCGCGGACTCGATCACTGCGGGTATCCCCGCGATCGCCTCACGGAGAGGACGAATGGGGAGATGCTGATGTAAACAGCATCTCCCCGTTCTGCCTAGTGACAAGTGTCACCGATCACAGCTCCCTGTCATCGGAAGCAGTGATCAGAGTAATGACACTGCTAGCCCATCCTCCTACAGTTAGTAATCACTCCCCTAGGACATACTTAACCCCTCCCCACCCCTTAGTGGTTAACCCCTTCACTGCCAGTGTCATTTACACAGTAATCAGTGCATTTTTCGCACTGATCACTGTATAAATGACAATGGTCCCAAAAATGTGTCAAAAATGTCCGACATGTCCGCCATAACGTCGCAGTCACAATAAAAAACGCTGATCGTTGCCATTACTAGTAAAAAAAAAAAATAATTCATAAAAATGCCATAAAACTATCCCCTATTTTGTAAACGCTATAACTTTTGCTCAAACCAATCAATGAACGCTTATTACGATTTTTTTTTACCAAAAATATGTAGAAGAATATGATCGGCCTAAACTGAGGAAAAAAAATTTTTTTTTATACTGTATATTTTTGGGGGATATTTATTATAGCAAAATGTAAAAAATAATGCATTTTTTTCAAAATTGTCGCTCTTATTTTGTTTATAGCGCAAAAAATTTAAATCGCAGATCAAATACCACCAAAAGAAAGCTCTATTTGTGGGGAAAAAAGGACGTCAATTTTGTTTGGGAGACACGTCGCACAACCGCGCAATTGTCAGTTAAATCGACGCAGTGCCGAATCGCAAGAAACGCTCTGGTCAGGAAGGGGGTAAAATCTTCCGGGGCTGAAGCGGTTAAGGTACTTTTAATTACATTTAAGCTGACAACCAATACAAACAGTTCAAAATAACACAAAATGTATTAAATTATTTTTCATAAAATCCTTAGAATCAACACATGATTATATATCACATGGTCTGATTGTCTTAATTTCATAGCGATAAGGGTATTTGTTAGACCCAACATGTTTCGCCAGGATTGGCTTCTTCAGGGAAAAGGGGATACATTTTGTGTTGTACAACATATACCTAAAACTAGCCATATGTATAAAGTTCAAAATACTAGCTACAACATACAAAGTCATCCACAACACTGCCCCAAGCTATATCATCAACCTCCTCTCAACATATTGCCCCAATCGTACACTCTGCTCCACCCAAGACTTATTGCTGTTTAGCTCCCCCATTACCTTCTCCCATGCTTGCCTCCTGAACTTCTCCAGAACCTCTCCCATCCTCCAGAAATCACTACCTCAGTGTGTCTTTCTCTTACCCTGATCCTTGAAAACTCACTAATTCAGGGAACTCTACCCTACCACTACCTAAACACTGTATTCCAACCACCTCTATCAGCTCATCCCTCGCAGCTGCTACCTTTTGTACAACCTCCCCCTCCCTTTTAGATTGTAAGCTTTATGAGCAGGGCTCTCAAAAACCTCCTATATTGAACTATATTGTACCTATACTGTCTCCCTTTGTATTATAAAGTGCTGCACATACTAATGGTGCTATATAAATCCTGATTAATAATAAAAATAATATTCCAATGGGACTACTATATAATGCTTAACATATTTTCAACAAAGTATGTCACCAATCATTCCCTTATCTGCATGTCCACTGCTTCTGTTTGCAGGCCTATCAGGGAGAATACGGTGACAAGCACTCACACAATAGAACTCAACTAAGAAAAGAAGGTGATTGAACACCAACTGCTGGGGTAAAAGGCCTGTCTTCAGTGGCCACCAATGCTTGGCATTCTCAGCTGTGATTGGCTTACTGTTTGCAGTAATTTCCATAACAGTAGCTCTTTAGAGTACTAAACTAGTGCTAATATTATTGCGGTACTTAACCACTTCCAGTAAACCGTGCTTTTATTCTACAAGCTGTTAAGCTTATAAAAGGCAATAATGCCTTTAATTTTACCATTGTTTAATTGTCTTAAATTATAATATGGCTCATACTGAAAGAAGAGATAAAACTGTCCCAGTACATAAATTATCCCCCTTTAACTAATCTACATTTAATCAAAAACTATTGTGTAATAAGGAGAGTTTTTTGTGTGTGGTGTATTTGTATGAGTGGTAGGTCTCTCCTTAGTGATTATACTTAGTAACTCCCTTTTGGTGTGTGAAAGCACCGGCAGTTTCTCCATAATAAAAAGTGGATTAGCATGTATCAGCCACAGGAGCCACCAGCTGTCACTTTGAAATCAGCCTAGTCTGCCCTGTGTTTGAGATGATAATGTATAAAAAGTAATAACTCGCGGACCACTGCTTTCTGTTTGTCTAATAGATGGCTGGAGCAGACTGACAGAGTGCATGTGCTTATTGGCCTGCAAATTGGATTCACTACTGCAACCCTCCATGCATTTTAACATGATATTATTGTAAACCATTTTAGTTATAGCTGAAGTTACTATGAAACTGTATGCAAAGGCATTTTGTTTTTGTTTTGCAGAGTAGGGAAGGGCTACACCCTTTGCCAAGTTTTTATTGCTTTCTTTGTTCTTGCTGGAGAGATTCACCTACCTATCAGTCTTGGAGACCATTATCACCAAAACAGAAAGTGATGGGAAATCCCAAAATCTTTAGTCGTCACCAGAGCCAGATGTGAGAGTGAAACTTCATACTGGGACACTGGAACCTATGGTAACTTTCTAGGATGGGAATTCTGTTCACTTTGGAGAGATGACCTCTCTTTTTTTATTGAATATCAAGAACAGTAAGTAAAGAAAAATCTTCCAAGAGGGACAGAAAAAGTATTAAGATTAAGGGGCTTAACTCTATTTAGTATTAACTTTATAAAAAAAAGGGCTTTGCATGCACTTTCAAGCAGAACACTGTTTTTTTAAGTTGGTTAAAAAGCAACTCTTCATTATTGAGTTGGCCCACACTTTACAGCTTTACCAGCTTTAACATTTCTGGGAAGGCTTTCCACAAGAATTAGGACTGTATCTATGGGAATTCTTGACCATTCTTCTAGAAGCGCATTTGTGAGGTCAGGAACTGATGTGGACAAGAAGGCCTGGCTCACAGTCTCCACTCTAATTCATCCCAAAGGTGTTCTATCAGGTTGAGCTCAGGACTCTGTGTAGGCCAGTCAAGTTCCTCCACCTCAAACTCTCTCATCCATGTCTTTATGGACCTTGCTTTGTGCACTGGTCCAAATCATTTGGTGGAGGGGGGATTATGGTCTGGGGTTGTTTTTCTGGGGTTGGGCTTGGTTCCAGTGAAGGGAAATCTTAAGGTGTCGGCATACCAAGATATTTTGGACAATTTCATGCTTCGAACATTGTGGGAACAGTTTTGGGATGGCCCCTTCCTGTTCCAACATGACTGCGCACCAGTGCACAAAGCAAGGTCCATAAAGACGTGGATGAGCGAGTTTGGGGTGGAGGATCTTGACTGGCCTGCAGGGAGTCCTGACCTCAATCTGATAGTACACCTTTCGGATGAATTGGAGAGAAGACTGCAAGCCAGGACTTCTCCTCCACAGCAGTGCCTGACCTCACAAATGTGCTTCTGGAAGAATGGTCAAACATTGTGGACAGCCTTCCCAGAAGGCTTTCTTGCAGCATCATATTAAACTGTCTCAGTCACTTCACAGCACCATTACTAACGATGAGCAAATCATTTTCTGCAAGTGGCATTTTATCCATAGTTGATAATTAATGCTCTTTAACCCCCCTGGCGGTATTCCCGAGTCTGGCTCGGGTTGGATTTTTTATACCAAAAGCGGTAACCCCGAGCCAGACTCGGGCTTGCATCGCAGGATCCAGGAAGAGCATACTTACCTTGTCCCCTGGATCCTGCGATGTCTCCCCGCTGTGATCGGCGAGCCGCCGTGTCTCGCTCGATTCACAGTGCCGAGCTCCGTTCCCTGCGAGCGGTGCGACGCACGGGGACGGAGTTCGGCGGTAAATTCAAAAGTAAAACACACAGTATAGATACAGCATACTGTAATCTTACAGATTACAGTACTGTATCAAATAACTACACATCCCCTTTGTCCCTAGTGGTTTGCCCAGTGTCCTGCATGCAGTTTTATATATATAAAACTGTTCTTTCTGCCAGGAAACTGGAGATTGTCCATAGCAAACAAAACTGTCCCTTTACATCAAAAGTGGTTTTAGAGCAGCTAGAAAAAAGCGATAATAAATTAGAATCACTCGCAGAATTGAGCGATAGTGATTTGTGGGGAGATCCGTCATCAAACACTAAAAGTAACAAAAGCTAAAATTCTGCAACTGAGCAAATTTCAGTGTTTTTGATTTGATTACATTATTATATAATTTTTATTATTATTATATTATTATTTGTTATAATTATTTATAGTTATTTATTATATTATAATTTTTTATTTCGTTTTTCAAACTTTATCATACCCGGGATGTCTACTAGACTCTTGTTTGGACAGATTTAAGTGAACTATTCCTAAGAATTACAGGCCTACAATATAAAACGCCAAATTTCTGTGCAAAATAATTGTACCGCTCTCAGCACCTAAAATCAGAAATAATCATACCGCCAGGGAGGTTAACAAAGTACCTTCCATGCTAATTAATTATGCTACTGAAATCAGCGTGTGTTGTAAATTGTCTCCAGCATTGCTCCTGTTTCTTCTTGCCAGAGGTCACCATTTTGTTGAAGCCCAGAGTTATCATTTCCTTAAGGGAAACCCCCCCCCCCCCTCTCCTTGGTCTCAAAAGCAATATGTCCCTTTCTGCAAATAAAATGTGTGTATTTCCAGCCTTGATTGTATGTCTTGGCTTAGCTAGATTGGAAGGCTGACAGAAGCTTTACAGTGCTCAGTCTCTTAGCACTGCCACTGCCCAGAGAGAAAGGAGAGAATATCAGGAAGAAAAGATAAGACACTGTAGGTTGGATTTACTAAAGGCAAATAGACTGTGCACTTTGCAAGTGCCATTGGACTAATTTTCCCCAGAGCTTAGTAAATGTAGGAAATCTCAGCTGATTTCCATCATCCAATCAAGCCAAAATTCCTTTCTTTTTTATTTACCTTGCACCTGATTGGGTATTCTTTACAAAGTGAAGCTTTCCCACATTTACATTTACAAAAGAAAATAAGTGCACTAAGTCAACCCCCAAAGGTTTAATTCTTTTGTGTCTCCCTGGCAGCAGAGTTTGTCCTTTCGGCTCTCCTGCTTTTATTTTACTTCTCCCTAATCTGTGTTCCCTCAGCAAAAGCTGTGTGATTCCTGTTGTTTCCTCCCCCCCTCAGTAGCAGTAAATCTTTTGGCTGTCAGCTGATCGACCTTTAGTGACTCTGCTCTGATTATTGGCACAGTGCAGAGAATACAGTACAACTAAAGCTGTGCAGAGCATAGTACAACCATGTATTACTGGATATCAAACAGTTTAGGCACTTATTTTTAATGTTCCACATAGCTATACCAGCAAAAGGGGCCAGCCTGAAGTGACCTCAAAGGACTTAATTTTCTGACTAAAGTTCCACTTTAAGTAAAGTGGTAAAGTCTTCCAAAGGACAACTTAATAGTTTAATAACGATGCAGCAAAGTGTAACTGAGACCCTCCTGCACAAGAAGCCTGTACTTTAAAAGAGAAGTATAGACAAAGCTTTTTTGGCCATACTTCTCTTGTGGGTCACAGGAATGCACTTTCTTTTGCTCTCCTGGAGTCAGTTGACAGTGGGCTATTTCCTGCTATCAGCTGATGTGACAAAGCTGCTCCATGCTCTGGAAGGATCCTAAAAACATTGCTGGAGTGCAGGAGGAGCAGAGTGGAGAGTGGTGACTGGCAGTCACTGCTCTCTCTTCGGAGAAGATCGAGAACTGAGTGATCAGCAGTCATGTGATCCCTTAGTTCTCAGTCTCAGAGCTGATGTGGGACAGCTGTAGCATCACACTGACGCTGCAGCATGGAGGTGGGTATGTATGCTTGTTTTTTTGAAACTCCATACTTCTCCTTTAAGGGATGCCCCTTGTGTGACATCACTGCCCTAAAAAGGATGTACTATACTTACCTAATGGGATAGTGGCTAATAAATATTTTACTACTTCCTTATTAGAGTGTTAACATCACAAGGAGTGTGTATTCATACTCCATGAGCCTCTGAATTCACATGTAAACCCACTGCAAAGTCATGGGAGGCCATGCAGGGGACAGGAAGCCCTAGCTCTCCTACAGCCGAAGATACTAGATTTTTGGTTAAATGTGCTTCAACTCTGGATTATATTAAACAGTCCATAAGACCCCTTTCACCAGGAAGCTTTTATGCTGAAGTCAGCAAATTTTCACTCAGTGAAGCAAATAGTATTGTGATGTGGTGAAGAGTAATGTAAAAAAGTACCCCGCGCTGCCTAAACTAGTGGTAGCAGCTAACACAACAAACAGATATTTTTGTTTATAATCACAAAGGTGTATAAGTGTAGCGCTAAAGTGTTTGGGTTGATTAACACAACCCAACCATTACAATTGAAAAATGAATCACAAAATCTCAGTGAATCAAATGAAGTAAATCTGCAAACCATAATGACTAATAAAATGTACAAAAAAATCACAAAAATACCACATGTGATATGTACCATGTACAGTAGGTGACCGCGATATTGTGTCAATCTCGCCGCTGTTATCGGCGAGATTTGACACCTGCGAGCCCCGTTGCGGGAGCCGGCGCCGAGCTGGCTCGCTCATTGGGAAAGGAAAACTGTGTTTTTTCCTTTCGTGATGAGTGACAAGCATTGCTGACAGGTGTCTGGTATGAATCATGAGGGGGAACGCCACGCCAAATTTTAAATAAAAAAATGGCATAGGTTCCCCTCCAGGGGCATACCAGGCCCTTTGGTCTTATTAAAGGGGGCTCCCGGATTCCAATAAGTCCCCCGCCCACAGACCCTGACAACCAATGGCAAGGGTTGTCAGGAAGAGGCCCTTGTCCTCATCAACATGCCCCAAAAGCGCCCACACACCATATTGAGGGCATGCGGCCTGGTACGGTTCAGGAGGGGGGAGACCGCTCGCTCGTCCCCCCCCCCTTTTCCTAACTGGCCGGGTTGCATGCTCGTGGAAGGGTCTGGTATGGCCCTTGGGGGGGACCCCCATGCCGTTTTTTCTGCGTAGGGGGTTCCCCTTAAAATCCATACCAGACCTAAGGGCCTGGTATGCCCCTGGAGGGGAACCCATGCCTTTTTATTATTTAAAATTTGTCATGGCGTTCCCCCTCATGATTCATGCCAGACACCTGTCAGCAATGCTTACCGCTCATCGCGAAAGGAAAAAACACAGTTTTCCTTTCCCGATGAGCGAGCCAGTGCAAGATGTTCACTACCCTGTCGCCGAGAACCAGCGCGATGGGATCGTGCTGGAAACACATTCTCGTGGTCAGGTACTGTAAGTGACTAGAAACTGAATACAAAAAAGCTTGTGCAAAAAAATTAAATAAATAAATAAGTCCATGAAATTATTTGCACAGTGTGCAGTGAGTAGATTGAAGATCCACAGTAAATAGTGAGTAGATTGAAGGTCCTAATCACCGCATTGGCATCCAATATAGTGGATAAAAACTGAAGACACCAGTGTAGTAAAGCCACCACCAAGATAGATGTAAGCTTACCGGATGGTTTGAACTCAAAAGAACATACGTTCTGTGACTCAAACAGGCTTATGTTGTCAGCCAACAACCAGGATGGGGTCTTAGGAATCCTCTGTGGTTGGAACCCAGAATGTCCATGAAACCTCATGAGAAATTGGTCTCCATACAAAGGCGGTTGTAGGTCAGAAGATGTGGATATTGGTCAATTGGATAAAGGAAATGGAAAAAGATGGCCACATAGCATAATTCGTATGAACTATTAAAATGTCTTTAAAAGTAAAACACTTACTTTTAGAATGTGATTTCAAGCGCTTGTATAAAATAATGGCGGCAGTGGAGTCCTTCCCAACGCATTTCATCTCATTAGACTTCGCCTGGGGTGTCCCTCCACTGCAGCCAGACTCACTTATTAAAGAAATGTGACCCCAATATCGAGAATCCAGCTTGTGCTGTGTTGCCATCGATTTTAGTACACACTTCCGGTTCACCCAAGATGGTGGACCGGCGTGTGTTCCACGACTCCATATCATAGCTGGGCGTTCGTTCCAAAGGCTGTTAAGCTAAATGTAAATAGATCAGACGCTTGCATAGAGCAACGTGCGAGCGTCAGGTCAAATAGACACAATTTACGTTTTTGCACAATTTTTTTTGTATTCAGTTTCTAGTCACTTACATGCTACATATCACATGTGGTATTTTTGTGATTTTTTGTACATTTTATTGGTCATTATGGTTTGCAGATTTACTTAATTTGATTCACTGAGATTTTGTGATTCACTTTTCAATGGTAATGGTTGGGTTGTGTTAATCATCCCAAACACTTTAGCGCTACACTTATACACCTGATGTGGTGAAGAAGATTTTCCATTATTCACCAATCTCTATTATGGCACATTTCTCATAATCACTAATTCTACTTTCTCAACACAGTCTATTGTGTTTTATGTTTTTCTCAATACCAATCTCTCCCCTATCCATCAAGTCCACCACATTAAAAAAAATGCAATAACTTTAAGCTACTTCACAACCTTAAAGTGATACTAAACAGAGAAGTGTTATTTGCCATAATTCATTCACATAAATCATATACCTTATTCTTCGCAGTTTTTTCCTCCAAAAATATGAGAGGAAAATGTCTCTGCATTTATGGAGCGAATATTGACCAGGTACCGCCTCCGCACGCGCCATCGCCGCCGCCATGTTAAAGTACCTGCAGGAGAGAGGAGGACAGACCTCCTAAGCCCTCGCAAGCGCTGGGGGATCTCCCCACTGAGCCTATCAATCAGAAAGAAGACAGAGCGGCCGAATGCATACAGCTGCGGCGACTGCTTGGGCTGCTCTGTCTGTGCAGCAAGTTAACAGACTTACAATTCAACACTGCCTCAAATTTGTGGCAAGTTATCCTTGCTATTTGGGCAGTCTCAGCAATGCCAGGATGGTATGGCTGTATGAAGCACACGTAGCATGTATTAGGTTGTCTAATGACAGCCTTATCCATGTGTTTTCATTGCAGCCACGTAGAGAGCTAATGTTCCCTGTTTACTTATGTACATGGAAAAAACCCTCATAATGGGACTTTAACAGCAATGGGTCATTTTCAACTGAATAGAGAGTACAGTGGGGCAAAAAAGTATTTAGTCAGCCTCCAATTGTGCAAGTTCTCCCACTTAAAAAGATGAGAGAGGCCTGTAATTGTCATCATAGGTATACCTCAACTATGAGAGTCTGATTTTTGAAAGAATTTATTTGCAAATTATGGTGGAAAATAAGTATTTGGTCAATATCAAAAGTTCATCCCAATACTTTGTAATATATCATTTGTTGGCAATGACAGAGGTCAAACGTTTTCTGTAAGTCTTCACAAGGTTGTCACACACTGTTGCTGGTATGTTGGCCCATTTCTCCATGCAGATCTCCTCTAGAGCAATGATGTTTTGGGGCTGTCGCTGGGCAACACAGACTTTCAACTCCCTCCAAAAGTTTTCTGTGGGGTTGAGTTCTGGAGACTGGCTAGGCCACTCCAGGACCTTGAAATGCTTCTTACGAAGCCACTCCTTCGTTGCCCGGGCGGTGTGTTTAGGATCATTGTCATGCTGAAAGACCCAGCCACATTTCATCTTCAATGCCCTTGCTGATGGGAGGAGGTTTGCACTCAAAATCTCACGATACATGGCCCCATTCATTCTTTCATGTACACGGATCAGTTGCCCTGTTCCCTTTGCAGAGAAACAGCCCCAAAGCATGATGTTGCCACCCCCATGCTTCACAGTAGGTATGGTGTTCTCAGTATTCTCTCTCCTGCAAACACGACGAGTTGTGTTTCTACCAACTTCTACGAGTTGTGTTTCTACTTTGGTTTCATCTGACCATCTGACATTCTCCCAATCCTCTTCTCGATCATCCAAATGCTCTCTAGCAATACTCAGACGGGCCCGGACATGTACTGGCTTAAGTAGGGGACACGTCTGGCACTGCAGGATCTGAGACCCTGGCGGCGTAGTGTGTTACTGAATGTAGCCTTTGTTACATTGGTCTCAGCTCTCTGCAGGTCATTCACTAGGTCCCCCCGTGTGGTTCTGGGATTTTTGTTTACCGTTCATGTGATCATTTTGACCCCACAGGTTTAGATCTTGCGTGGAGCCCCAGATCGAGGGAGATTATCAGTGGTCTTGTATGTCTTCCATTTTCTAATTATTGCTCCCACAGTTGATTTCTTCACACCAAGCTGCTTACCTATTGCAGATTCAGTCTTCCCAGCCTGGTGCAGGTCTACAATTTTGTTTCTGGTGTCCTTCGACAGCTCTTTGGTCTTCACCATAGTGGAGTTTGGAGTGTGACCATTTGAGGTTGTGGACAGGTGTCTTTTATACTGATAACAAGTTCAAACAGGTGCCATTAATACAGGTAATGAGTGCAGGACAGAGCAGCCTCTTAAAGAAGAAGATACAGGTCTGTGAGAGCCAGAAATCTTGCTTGTTTGTAGGTGACCAAATACTTATTTTCCACCATAATTTGCAAATAAATTCTTTCAAAAAACAGACAATGTGATTGTCTGGATTTGTTTCCACATTTTGTCTCTCATAGTTGAGGTATACCTATGATGACAATTACAGGCCTTTCTTATCTTTTTAAGTGGGAGAACTTGCACAATTGGTGGCTGGCTAAATACTTTTTTGCCCCACTGTATCTTTAAAATGGTATAAAAGTTTACAAAATCTTTAATATCATAAAATGTACAAAATTACAATACATTTTAAAAATGGATTAACTGATTATCTAGATACAATGTACGTTGGAAGGTAAAGATGGAGAACACCCAACGCGTTTTGAAATAGTTTTTCTTCTTCGGCGGTGCATGAACATTAAAGAGAGAAGATTACCTTCTTTTAAGACAGTGAGTATATCTAGAAAGAATAACCAGGATTAAAAATTGGATAGATTCAATAAACAAACGACTTTCCAAACTATAATCATTATCACAAATATATATACATACATAAATATCGAATTTCAACTAATATGAAAAAAATTATAGCGGATATAATGAATTAATTCGACATGATTCGGTAGTTCGTTAAAGATCTAATGAAACAAAAGGTCAAATCAAAGTAAATTTTTCAGCCCCATCAGCTGATTAATTTTGTGCTGGAGGTTGGATTACTGGCAAAGTGCATTCCTGAGAACTGAGTGAGAAGGGTGTTGTATTGTACTTGAGCAGAGGACAAGAGATATTGTCATTATGTGTGTTAATAGATTCAATAAACAAACGACTTTCCAAACTACGAATCATTATCACGATTATATATATACATACATAAATATCGAATTTCAACTAATACGAAAGAAATTATAGCAGATATAACAAATAAATTTGTCATGATTCGAGATTCAGAATAACGAATATCGAAACTCTAGAGAAATAACGAGTTATCTGAAAATGAATTGACATAACATAACGAATATAACAGAACGAAATTATGTATCTTACGAATGACAACGAACCGAAACTAAACAAAATTTTCTGTTGTGCAAAAGTCTACTGGAGTGTCCATGCAGAGCCAGTAGCGTTTGAATTTATTTTATTTTGTTTCACGGTCACCAAAAAAAGTACTGTATTAAATAGCATTCAAATTGTGTTGCACCATCTGTATATTTAAACCATACATTTGGACATCATAAATTGGTCATGATATATTTGTCCAAAGAAATATAGATCAGTGTATGGACAGACGGGTCAGTGCGGAAACATCTATCTCAGGGTCATGCCTCCAAAAACTGGAGTCTCAGGATACATCTGTGCAAATTGTTGCGTGGTCAGAAGACAGATGTTTACTTCTGCACCACCTTTGCACTACCCAGAAGCAATTTCTGATTTTACTTCTGGGTTGTGGCTTACAGTTGTGATACAGAAACAAAGGAAGGAATACCGGTTCCCTACGACTCACGGTTAATCAAACACAACCAGGGCCAGCTGGGACAGTTGGACAATCAGAAAAAATGAGGAGAACTAGCTGGAAAGACAGAAAAGTCAGGCTAATGTTAATTAGCTTAAAAAAATAAAATATGATAAAAAACTATTTGTAGTTCAAAAAGTTCATAGTCAATAATGTTCATGTAGGTTCTGTTTTATTCAAGCACTTATATCCACTCATCGACCGCCCCACGTACACATACTGCAGGGCGGCGGCTCCTACAGGAAAAATCACGTACAGGTACATGATCGCCTCTTCCAGGTCTCGTGCCACCAGCTACCAGCTCCCGCTGTGATTGGACACCGGGAACCGCCAATCGTTCCCGAGGCAGACAGAGTGGCAGTCTGCCTATGTAAACAAGGCATATCGCCGTTCTGTCAGAGGGGAGGACAGAGATCTTGTGTTTCTGCTAAGCAGAATCACGGATCTCTGTCTTATAACAGTACAAGCACACCCCCCACAGTTAGAAAACACTCACAGGGAACACATTTATCCCTTTGATCATCCCTGATGTTAACCCCTTCCTTCTAGTTTGTAGACGCTATAACTTTTGCGCAAACCAATCAATATACACTTATTGGGATTTTTTTTTACCAAAAATGTAGCAGAATACATATTGGCATAAACTTATGAAAAAAATTGATTTATTTGGTGTATTTTATAGCAGAAAGTAAAAAATTTTATTTTTTTTTTTCTTTTCAAAATTGTCTGTCTTTTTTTGTTTATAGTTCAAAAAATAAAAGAGGTGATCAAATACCATCAAAAGAAAGCTTTATTTGTAGGGAAAAAAAAATAAATACATTTTATTTGGGTACAACGGCGCATGACTGATTAATTGTCAGTTAAAGTACCACAGTGCCGCATCACAAAAAAATGACCTGGTTATGAAGGGGGGTAAACCTTCCAGAGCTGAAGTGGTAAAGAGGAACAACAGTCATAAAAAAAAAGGAAAAGTCAGCAGGTACAAATACTGTAATTTACTGACTTTTACAAATACAGACAATTACCAGTTCAGGAGTCCAGCCCTGTCTTTACCTGGGCTAGTTCTTCGCTGTGACTTCCTGTTGTTTCATAGCTGGTCCCCCACTGTGCAATGCATAAGATGTGCTATACTTTCAGACTTGTCCCGCAGCCTCCTGAAACATATGACACATCCCAGGAGGTTGTTGGTGGGGAGGGTCGAACTTCTGCTATTTTCGCCTAGCTGAGAAATACTAAGGTAGGGGAAAAAATCCATAATGGTAAGGGGGGGAGAGGATGAGCTGAATGTTCACTTTTTATGTGAATGTACCAGGGGCGGCCTGTCCATTAGGGATCCATTAGGGCCTTCTATCCACGGCTGCCCCATCTATCCTTGCATCTGACCCCAGGATGCCGAATGCATAAATTCCAATGGGGGGGGTTATTTTTAAGCACCTGATTAGATCCAGAGGCTCTAATAGGCTTTAAAATAGGGTGGGCGCGGGGCGCAGAGCATTGCGCTACGAGCCCACCCAGGTTTGTTACAATAGCAAATTAATTTTCACTATTGAAACACTGATCCTCCTCCCAGCCAATCAGGAAGTGGGCATAAGATCGTTTCCCAATTGGCCGAAAAGAGAAGCATCCCGATTGGCCACCGAGGAGGGAGGAAAGCAATGGAGTCTGCGGAGAGCAGGGGAAGGGGTAGCCGCCGCCATAATGCCCATGGAGAGCAGAGGAAGGGGAAGCTGCCCCTGCCGTGATGCCCACGGAGAGCAGGGGAAGCCGCCGGTGAAGTCCAGGAGAAGTGCTGCCCGCCAATAGATCCCAACCGACCGGGTGGGGGGGGGGGGGTGCAGATGGTGGTGGTACTGTTTGCTGCCCCCCCCAAAAAAAAACTACCACCGGCCGCCATTGGAATGTACACTACAAGTCTGTGCTGAAATACAAACATCCACAAAAATACAATTTCTCCAAGTCTGTGGCACACAAATAGATAATAGAAAAATGTTCAAACACATAAAACCTCAAGGATAATAAATAATGGTGTTGACTGCAGGTTCCCCCTGACATTTTTCACTGCACCCCTAGATCAGAAAAGCTAGACCCAACCCTGTGACAAAGGCTGCAGGGCTTGAATGGAAAGAAGGTAAGAGATCCTGGGGATGCAGATATACTAACTCATCTTTTGCAGGGAACCTCATTTTTTCAGAGCAACAACAGTCACTTTAACTGTTTTTTTCTTGAAGTACAATATTAAAAATCTTAATTAAAAGTCTTAAAAAAGTGCTGGGAGTTGGTGGTCTGTTTATGCTAGAATGTCTACTATAGTATTGGAATCTTATAGAGAATTCTGTAATATTTATTTCCACTGAATTTCCAGGTCTGCACACAGAAGATCTAATATAGTATGATTTAACATAAACTAACAAAGCTAAGTTGCCAAGAACGTAGGAATATACTTTTATTGTGAACAAGACCTGGTCTGTAGGCCTAAGAATTATATTGTATTTCATAAAAACACAGAAATTACATTTGTTTTATCATTCAAATGGTTTTAACTAAATATGAAAAGACAGCGGTGGCATTTATAAGTCACTGGTGTAAAAAGTCACGTGTGCCATCAAAAATGTCAAATGGGAAAAAGATTTGTTTGACAAATAGCAAAAGATTTTCAAGAAAAAAATGTGACTTTGGTATAATTTAAAGGAAAACACCACTGTTCACTTTATTTTTCATTGATAGTCCACTTCTTTTGATGTGCAAATGTTTTTCTGTCATGTGTCTGTATCGTACAGGTTGTTCCTTCTCTGTGATGTTAGAAATGTTAGAAATGTTCAAATTTGACAATGAGTTTCAAAATGCATTTCTTCAGTAACTATCATGTGGGTGCAAGTTCATGAAGGGTTAGAAACAAACAGCAATACAACAGAGAATGGAAAGAGATGAAAGGGGAGTATGGCCACATGGCTTGCACATGTAGTTAAATAGTTAGTCAGGTTGAAAAAAGACACAAGTCTATCTAGTTCAGTAAATAGATAGAAAAAAAATTAAAAAAATAGAATTACATTCTATAGAAATATATACCTCCGTATATAGAATCCTATACCCACAGTTGATCCAGAAGAAGGCTAAAAAAAACATATAAAGCATTGTCCAATTTGCTCCAGGGGTAAAAATATATATATATTCCTTTCTGATCCCCTGAAGGCAACTGGATGTTCCCTGGCTCAGCAATCCCTGGTGCCTTGTGATATTACCTATATCCAGCTATATTTTGCGCATTCAGGAATTCCACATTTTCACTTTTACTGTGAAGAAGCCTTTCTGTATGTGGACGTTAAACTTCTTTTCCTCCAGATTTAAAAAGTGTCCCATGTCCTTTGTAATGGCCTTAAAGCAAACAACTCCACTGCAATTTCACTATATAGACCATTTATGTATATATATATATATATATATATATATATATATATATATATATACACACATACACGCACACAGTACCTTTAAAAAGTATTGATACCCCTTGAAATTTCCCACATGTTGTCATGTTACAACAAAAAACGTAAATGTATTTTATTGGGATTTTATGTGATAGACCAACACAAAGTGGCACATAATTGTGAAGTGGAAGGAAAATGATAAATGGTTTTCAACATTTTTTTTTTAAAAATATGTGAAAAGTGTGGCGTGCTTTTTTATTCAGCCCCCTTTACTCTAATACCCCTAACTAAAATCTAATGGAACCAATTGCCTTCAGAAGTCACCTAATTAGTAAACAGAGTCCACCAGAGTCCTCAGTATAAATACAGCTGTTCTGTGAAGCCCTAGGAGGTTTGTTAGAGAACCTTAGTGAACCAAAAGCATCATGAAGGCCAAGGAACACACCAGACAGGTCAGGGATTAAGTTGTGGAGAAGTTTAACCACTAGCCTACCGCCCACCGTCATATGACGGCCGGACGGTAAGCCTATTGTTCTGAGTGGGCGTCATATGACGTCCTCGCCCTCCCGAGCCACTAGGGGGCGCGCGCGCGCCGCCGGCGGCGCGCACGCGCGCCCGCTGCGTCACTCGGGACCCGGTGCGCGTGCCCGGCGGCCGCGATGTCCGCCGGGCACCCGCGATTGCCGGGTAACAGAGCAGGAGCGTGGATCTGTGAATGTAAACACAGATCCACGTCCTGTCAGAGAGGAGAGGAGACCGATGGCGTGTCCCTTGTACATAGGGACACCGATCGGTCACCTCCCCCAGTCAGTCCCCTCCCCCCACAGTTAGAATCACCTCCTTAGGTCATACATTAACCCCTCGAGCGCCCCCTAGTGTTAACCCCTTCCCTGCCAGTCACATTTACACAGTAATCAATGCAATTTTATAGCATTGATCGCTGTATAAATGTGAATGGTCCCAAAAATGTGTCAAAAGTGTCCGATGTGTCCGCCGCAATATCGCAGTCACAATAAAAATTGCAGATCGCCGCCATTACTAGTAAAAAATAAATAAATAATAAAAATGCTATAAATCTATCCCGTATTTTGTAGACGCTATAACTTTTGCGCAAACCAATCAATATACGCTTATCGCAATTTTTTTTTACCAAAAATATGTAGAAGAATACGTATCGGCCTAAACTGAGGAAAAAATTTGTTAAAAAAAAAAAAAAAAATGGATATTTATTATAGCAAAAAGTAAAAAATATTGTGTTTTTTCAAAATTGTCCCTCTTCTTTTGTTTATAGCGCAATAAATAAAAACCGCAGAGGTGATCGAAATACCACCAAAAGAAAGCTCTATTTGTGGGGAAAAAAATGCAAAAAATTTAATTAAGGTGCAGTGTAACATGACCGCGCAATTGTCATTCAAAGTGCGACAGCGCTGAAAACTGAAAAATGGCTTGGACAGGAAGGGGGTGTAAGTGCCCTGTATTGAGGTGGTTAAAGAAGGGATGGGTTATAAAAAAAATATCCCAAGCTTTGAACATCTCACGGAGTACTGTTCAATCCATCATCTGAAAATGGAAAGAGTATGGTACAACTGCAAACCTATAAAGACTTGGCCGTCCACCTAAAATGACAGGCAAGGGCAAGGAGAGCATTAATCAGAGAAGCAGCCAAGAGGCCCATGGTAACTCTGGAGGAGCTGCAGAGATCCACAGCTCAGGTGGGAGAATCTGTCCACAGGACAACTATTAGTCGTGCACTTCACAAATCTGGCCTTTACAGAGGAGTGGCAAAAAGAAAGCCATTTTATAAAGAAAGCCATAAGAAGTCCTGTTTGCAGTTTGCAGGAAACCATGTGAGGGACACAGCAAACATGTGGAAGAAGGTGCTCTGGGTTAGATGAGACCAAAATTTTACTTTCTGGCCTAAAAGCAAAACACCTGAACTCACCATTCCCACCATGACACATGGTGGTGGCAGCATCATGTTGTGGGGATTCTTTTCTTCAGCAGGGACAGGGAAGCTGGTCAGAGTTGATGGGAAGAAGGATGGAGCCAAATACAGGGCAATCTTAGAAGAAAACCTGTTAGTCTGCAAAAGACTTGAGACTGGGGCAGAGGTTCACCTTCCAGCAGGATAATGACCCTAAACATACAGCAATGGTATAGATCAAAGCATATTCATGTGTTAGAATGGCCCAGTCAAAATCCAGACCTAAATCCAATTAAGAATCTGTGGCAAGACCTGAAAATTGCTGTTCTCCATCCAATCTGACAGAGACTTGCAGCTGTAATTGCAGTGAAAGGTGGTTCTACAAAGTATTGACTCAGGGGGGCTGAATACAAATGCATGCCACACTTTTCACATATTTATTTGTAAAACATTTTAAAAAACATTTATCTTTTTCCTTCCACTTCACAATTATGTGCCACTTTGTGTTGGTCTATCACATAAAATCCCAATAAAATACATTTACGTTTTTGGTTGTAACATGACAAAATGTGGAAAACTCCAAGGGGTGTGAATACTTTTTCAAATCCTTTTTTTGTTAAGGGAAGGATGCCAAGTGAAGAAAAGTATAAAAAATATAGCTGTAGTGTGTTTGTACTTTATTTTCCCTGAATAGTTCCTTACCAATAGAGTTACACAAAGTGAATACAACCCCTGGCAAAAATTATGGAATCACCAAGCAGATCACAGACATGGCCAAAAACTCAAGGCATTTCAAAAGGTAACTTTCTGGCTTTAAGAAACACTAAAAGAAATTAAGAAAAATAATTGTGGTGGCCAGTAACAGTTAGATTTATAGAACAAGCACAGGGAATAAATTATGGAATCACTCAACTCTGAGGAAAAAATGATGGAATCATGAAAAACAAACAAACAAAATAACACTCCAACACATCACTAGTACTTTGTTGAACCACCTCTGGCTTTTATAACTGTTTGCAGTCTCTGAGGCATTGACCTAATGAGTGATAAACAGAACTCTTCATCAATCTGACTCCAGCCTTCTTTGATTGCTGTTGCCAAATCATTTTTTCAGGTTGGAGCCTTGTCATGGACCATTTTCTTTAACTTCCAGCACAGATTTTCAATTGGATTGAGATCCGGACTGTTTGCAGGCCATGACATTGACCTTATGTGTCTTTCTTCAAGGAATTTTTTCACAGTTTTTGCTCTATGGCAAGATGCATTATCATCTTGATAAATGATTTCATCATCCCCAAACATCCTTTCAATAGATGGGATAAGAAAAGTGTCCAACATTTCAATGTAAACCTGTGCATTTATTGAAGATTTAATGACAGCCATCTCCCCAGTGCCTTTACCTGACATGCAGCCCCATATCATAATTGACTGTGGAAATTTGCATGTTTTCTTCAGACAGTCGTCTGCATAAATCTCATTGGAACGGCACCAAACAAAAGTTCCAGCATCATCACCTTGCCCAATGCAGATTCGAGATTCATCACTGAATATGACTTTCATCCAATCATCCACAGTCCATGATTGCCTTTCCTTAGCCCATTGTAACCTTGTTTTTTTGTGTTTAGGTGTTAGAGATGGCTTTCTTTTAGCTTTTCTGTATGTAAATCCCATTTCCTTTAGGCGGTTTCTTACAGTTCGGTCACAGATGTTGACTCCAGTATCCTCCCATTTGTTCCTCATTTGTTTTGTTGTACAATTTCTGTTTTCAAGGCATATTGCTTTAAGTTTTCTGTCTTGACGTTTTGATGTCTTCCTTGGTCTACCAGTATGCTTGCCTTTAACCACCTTCCCATGTTGTTTGTATTTGGTCCATGTTTTAGACACAGCCGACTGTGAACAACCAACATCTTGTGCAACACTGCATGATGATTTACCCTCTTTACCTATATACTAACAAGCAGATTTAATCTGATGCAGGTGTTAGTGTTTGTAATGAAAATTTACAGGGTGATTCCATAATTTTTTCCTCAGAATTGAGTGATTCCATAATTTAGTCCCTGTGCTTGTTCTATAAATCTAACTGTTACTGGCCACCACAATTATTTTTCTTGATTTCTTTTAGTGTTTCTTAAAGCCAGAAAGTTGCCATTTGAAAAGCCTTTAGTTTTTGGCCATGTCTGTGATCTGCTTTTTTTCTACAACAATAAACAACTGAAGGAACATCGTCAGGGACTGGTGATTCCATAATTTTTGCCAGGGGTTGTATAAATTGTAATTGAATGACATTACAGTATAACTAAAGTCAAATGTTTTTTTGTTTTTTTTGTTTTTTTTGTTTTTTTTTGGATAGAGCAGAGAAGGATTAGAACACCTGTCCGGTTTTCATTGCTGTCTGTGTCTGTGTCTCTATTTGTTCTGTTTAATGTTATCATCGAATGTGAATGTAAAAGAAAATCCTATATTTTGGAATGTCCCCAGAACAGTAATAGAAGGGCAATCTTCCAATGGGCACACTAGTTCTGGTGACCCTGGTGACAATCAGGGATTCCTTCACATGGACTTTCTGTTTTGGCTATGGGACAGGAAGTGAAGGGAAATCTCCCCGATGGCTATAAATCTCCCTCACTCTATCCAAAATGAAAAAAAAAATGTCTTTAGTTCTACTTTAAGTTTGCTAAATCCCTGTGCTCCAAAAGCATTTGCCATTTTTTAAATGAAATACAGTTTTCATAGCATTTCATCCTTTTTTGCATCTCAGTTCTGTGGATCTAATGCAGTCTGTTGCAGCGAATTGCTGTTTACATTCAAGCACGCCCAGGATGGGGAAAACAGTGGTCCACGCCTGTGTTATTACTAATTAGAGCAAAAACACTCCTGAAGCCACATCTGTAAATAATAGGTATACAGAAAGAAAAGGAGCAAAATGGGCAAAATAGTCCTAGGTCGAACATTAGAGGCAACACTGGACGATAATGCAGTTTAAAGATTTTATTTATACAAATGATGCAAAAAACATAATGTAAGAAAAATATACCACAACAAGAGTTAAAATCGTGCACAGTGAGTTAAAATTGGAAAATTAATGGTGAAGAAATGCACCGTGTAGCCGTTGTGAGCCCCTATGTGTCAACACGTTTTGCTGTTTGCTTCATCAGGACACAATCAGGGGGTGTTTGAAAGAAACAAGTCTCACTATCTTGTCAGCATAAGGACATGCCTAGATGAAGACAGGCAACCTTCCAAGTGGGCATCAGATATCACCATATAGAGCAGTCTGCTTTCCAAATATTTGTAATCATGTAGTAAGGTAGTTATACAGATTGTTCAATATCCAATATAGTGTGGTAGCAATCCTGAGATCCAGGGAGAAAAAAAACTGCACAGGGTTATATCAAGCAGAGGTGCTCCAACGGTCCATTCACTGACCAAAATCATGAGCCCATTTGTTATAGGAGCTGGAGCAACCTGTTCTGCAAGTAGGACATATAGCTAAAGCCACAAAACATCCATTATTCATATTAGACCATCCATCGGATCGCAGTGCTAAGTGTGCCCAGGTGGAGTGCACCCAGGGTCTCACTACGGCTACATGGTGCATTTCTTCAGTTTGTATCGTGCATTTCCCAATTTTAACCCACTGTGCACGATTGTAACTCTCGTTGTGGTATATTTTTCTTACATTATGTTTTTTGTATATTTTGTATAAATAAAATCTTTAAACTGCATTACCGTCCAGTGTTGCCTCTAAAGTCCAACCTAGGGCTCTTTTGCCCATTTTGCGCTTTTTTTTTCTGTATGCTATGCCTGTGTTATCTGTGTTGAAACAGCTGCACTTGCTCTCTCTTTTTGCCTACAACTAGTAGCAGGGGCATTGCTAGGATTTTAAAAGATCTGGGACACCTTTGGACACCCAAAGGAGAGTAGTAACATGAAACTGCAAACTGTGGGTGTGGCTGAATGTTAATAGTGGGAGGGACTTAAAGGGGCATGGTTAAATAAAACAAAAACCTTCCTATACCCATCAGTTATGCTTTGGTTGCTACATCACAATTTTTTTTAATGAGACCCATCTATTACATATGATTTTGTGGACACTGAAAATAGACAGAGAGCTAACAGTTCATCTGAGCCCACCTTAACTACTTGCCGATCAGCGACATACCCGTATGTCGCTGGACTTCAAGTAGTTATACCGTGATGATGCCTACACCTGCAGACATCATCAAAGTACCATTTTTTTAAAGTGGTTGGCTCTCTTGTAAAAGCAATCCTAGCAGCTAACTAGCTGCTGGATTGATTTTACAAGCAGTGGGAGAGGACATCCCCCCCTCCCGCCACCTTTTGCTGCTTTCTCAGGAACTATTGTCCCATTGGGAGACCCGAGTGACCAGCCGGTGCTTCCACCAACTGTTCGGAGAGACGAACAAATCCTCGGTCAGCTTTGATTGGCTCTCGGGTATGGTAACCTGGAAGTGATGATCTGACATCGCTTCAGGTTTACCCGGGTGTCAACTGTGCCATTTTCAAAAATCAAAAGCATTTGAAAGCACTGATCTTGGTGTGATCAAATGCTTTTAAGGACAGAGGAGGAATTTGTGTAGACCCCAGATCTGTCCATAGAGAGTACCTGTCACATGCCTATTGCCGTCACAAGGGATGTTTACATTCCCTTTGCCTTTTTAACAAGTTTTGCAGGTGCCCATCTTTCCGGGCATAGACTAACGCTATGCGTGGGAACATTATCGCTAACAGGTAAACGCACTAGTGCAGCTGCTGTCTGATCTGCAGCTTTACCCTGTGCTCTGATCCTGTGCCTGTATCTGATCCAGTATTTGACTCGGCTTTCTGACCACGCTGCTATCTCCAGTCCTGACCTTTGGCTTGCCTTGACCCTGATTATTCCTGCCTGTCTGCCTGATTTCCTGTTGCTAAACCCATCCTGAACTCTGACCATTCTCTGCCTGCTGTTTATGATAGAGTGATCCTCTGTGTATGACCTGGCTTGTCTGACTCTGCTGCAGTCTTCTGCTTCCAGCCTGTGTAGCTCTGATACAGCTGACCTGCATCCACAGCATACCTGCATCCGCTGTCCTGCATCTACAGCTTACCTGCATCCGCTGTTTCTGCTACCTTCTGCTGCTCAGTAATTCAGTCTGGTCCTGCTAACGATCAGCTACCACTACCGCTACCAACGGAGGACTTTGCAGGCACTCTTACCTCACTGTGCTCTCGCAGCCACTGTTGCAACTCCAGTGGTCCTTGAGCCGGGGCTGTACGAGAGGTCTCTCTCTATTCGTCAGGCTCTCCCAGATAGTACATAACAAACAGCATCAATTCTTCTAGGTACACTTGCACAAAGTTTTTGAAGGAACTCAGCAGGTAGCTTATTCCAAATATCTTGGAGAACTAACCACAGATCTTCTGTGGATGTAGGCTGCCTCAAATCCTTCTGTCTCTTCATTTAATTCCAGACAGACTCAATGATGTTGAGAGCACGGCTCTGTACGGGGCCAAACCATCACTTTCAGAACTCCTTGATTTGATTTGGATTTCTCTTCTGATCATTTACTTTCTATTGTGTTGATTGATAAAAAAATAAACTATTAACACTATTATATTCACTATTTCTGGAAGCATTATTCATTTACAGCATTTTTTCACACATGCCTAAAATTTTTGCACAGTACTATATATATATATTTTTTTTATTTTATTCAGATAAATCTTTAAATCTTCTGCAAGTTTTTACTGCTCCCTGTGGCTCCATTGGGAAGACATTTCTTCACTTTCAGAGATATGGGGGGAGTTAAATTTTATATGGGTTTGATAGTTTTTAACATTTTAATAGGATGCTGCAGCTGTTTTTTTCAGTATCATGGAGCTGTTACTGTATTTAAAAAGTATAAACAATATTATTGCACATTTTTTCCTGCTACTATATATCCCTTGGATCAGAAAAAAAATTTAGTTGTATAGTTTTTCTACTAAGTGTATGCTGCTCACTGAAAAATGAGAAATTACTACATTTAGAAACTTTCTAATTTTCCAAGAACGCTGAATCATCGTCCAACAATCAATTCATAGGGTTGGATATTAAGGTATTGAAATCATCTTTGGGCTGTTTCGTAGGCAATTTACTATGCTTCACCTGCTCCTAACTGAAGAGTCACCAAAAGCCAACTGGGCTGCTTAACTGTAAATGTTAATACTGTAATAAACTTAAAAATTGACATTCCCCTGGTGAGAATAAAAAAGAAGTTTCAGTATATTCCCTTATAAAATATGAAACCAGGATTTTTCCCTTGTCTTTTATATATTTTACATTTTTATACATACATATTTTTTACATATATTGCTTTTTTGGATCTCATGCTGTAAAGTAATGTCAAGCCAAAATTTTCTTAAAAAGCACTAAAATAAATATTGGAATACTTATAATACAATGGTTGTAATTTCATATCTTTTTCTTGTATATCATCTAAAGGAAATAAAAAAGAACTGCCATTGTATTTGTCTGCCTTTGATATTTATCAAGTTGAAATTTCAATTAGTCAGACTTTTCCAAGGCCGAGGCTTAATTCAGCCTCAAAATGTATTATTCATGTTGCCTTTATTCACATGTTTCCTTGACAACTTTCTAAGTCGCTAGTGATAAAAACGACCAGGCACATGTGTATTTTGTGCAATTACTGGAGGTGTCAGAAAAAAGAAGCTTTCAAATTACTGGTGAAACATTAGGCTTTCCTAAAATTGTTCTGACTCTACATTATGATCTCTAAGACTTTTTCTCACTGGACAATTGTGTTCTGTTCTCGGTTTAGGCCAGGAAATATCTTTTGAAGTCGTTAATTTCACATTGTGCACTTCTCAAGCGTGCTGTGCTTTTAAGGCTTTGCAAGACTGCCGGGATAAACTCAAATGAAAGTGGCCTAGGCAAAGGAAGATACACCAGCAGTGTTGCCTTTCATGTCATTTTACAATCAATATGGGAGTGTGTGGTTAGTAATTATTGATGGTTAAATGGAACGTACATGGGGTCAAGAACAAAAACTACTAAAAAAAAAAATTTTATGTCAGGTAAATATGAATAATTACATAGGAATATTTTATATTCTCATATCCATCCAGTGGGTGAGGTTTTAGGTAACTTTTATATATTTTTCTTAATTCTTTCCTTCTATATTCTCTTTACCTTCTGTTGTTCAAAGCTTCTCGTTTACTCAACGCAAGCTGAATTTTTACAAGAACAAGTCAATGAAATGGACACTCTGTAGGTACACAGCATTTGTCACCCAATCCTCACCACATATTCTACATATCTTTGCTGTTACTTGGAAATCTTTCTTCTTTAACTTCTACTTAACTTCCAAATCATTTCGGTTTTTGCGTTAAATGCTTGCCACAAATGCATAGACTGTCTGTAAACAATAAAGAGATGAGTGTAAATGTTTAGAAAATTGTAAATGTGTACATAAATTTATATACTGTAAGTATATATTTGCTGATGTTGGAGAAATTACATTTTTGGTCAATAGCTTTACAGGAAAAAGTCACAGCTTTGCCAAGGCTATCTATAGGCACAAGCCTAATGTGCCTAAAAATAAACCCTGCCATGGTCAGAGCCATAACTCCTCCTTATCTGTACCCATTCCTCCAAATACCTCTTTACTGTACTATGGTTTTGCACAGAGCAGCCCCGATCCTACTCTTCTTGGGTCCCCTGCCAGAGCTCCTAGCCCCTCGCTCCTGCTGAGCGTCACATAGCAAGCTACCTGCTCTGGGGACACTCCTGCATGTTCGCTCCCGAGCCACCTCAGCATGTCTTTAAAGACACACAGAGCGTAGCTCGGCCCCACCCCCTCCTCTGTAACAGTGATTGACAGCAGCAGGAGCCAATAGTTCCTACTGTTGTGTCTCAGCCAATGAGGAGGGGGAGACCTGGGAGAGATTCTGCTCTTGTGGACATTGCTGGATCAGGATCGGGCTCAGGTGAGTAAAAGGGGGGACTGAGGTGAGAGTTTTAACCTGAAGGATTTTTTACCTTCATGCATAGAATGTATGAAGGTAAAAAACCTTCAGCCTTTAGAACCACTTTAACTGCTTGCCGCCTGTTCACCGTCAAATGTCGGCGGGGCGGTGTGGCTCTCGTTCTGAGATGCCGTCATATGACGGCATCCCAGAATGGCCGCTCTCACGTGCCCTCGGGGGCGCGCAGAAGGGCAAGGGCACAGCGCGACCCTGATCTCTGTAAAAAACATGTGATCGGCTGTGTCCAATCACAGTTGGTCACATGTAAACACGGATATGCCGGTGATCGGCTCTCCTCGCCTCACACTGACAGGGTGTGTGGCGAGCAGAGCCGATCAGCAGCATCTCCACGCAGGGGGACATATAGAAATATAATCAATGCACTGATCATCAGTGCCCTGATTACAATATAGAAATACAGTGTCACCAATCAGTGCCCACCATTGCCCACCAATGCCAGCAATCAGTGCCCACCAGTGGCAGCAATCACTGCCCACAAGTGCCACCAATCACTGTCCATTAGCGATGCCAGTCAGTGCTGGCAATCAGTGCCATCTATCAGTGCTGCCCATCAATGCCCATCACTGCTGTCGATCAATGCCCATCAGTAATACCCTTCAGTGTCGCCCAACAATGCCCATCAGTGCCCATCAGTACCGCCTATCCGTGCTGCCTATCAGTGCCCACCAGTGCCGCCTATCAGTGCCCACCAGTGCCACTTAACAGTGCCCATCAGTGCCACCTATCAGTGCTCATCAGTGCCACATATCAGTGCCCATAAGTGTGCCACCTCATCGATGCCCACCAGTTCAGCCTATCAGTGCCCATCAGTAAGGGCGAAAAATTACTTAGTTACAAAATTTACTGACAGAAAAAAGTAAAAAACATTGTTGCATGACCGTACAATTGTCATTCAAAGTGCGACAGCGCCGAAAGCTGAAAAATGGCCTGGGCAGGAAGGGGGTGTAAGTGCCAGGTAGGTAAGTGGTTAAGCAATAACCTCATATTTTTGCTATACATTATGCTAGAAAAATGTGGTGAAAAACAGAATAACATGACCTTACACTCATCTCTTTATTGTTTACAGACAGTCTATGCATTTTGTGGCAAGCATTTAATGCAAAAACCGAAATGATCTGGAAGTTAGTGAGGGTTATTGAAGACTATACTTACAGATACGAGAACAAAGAATATATACAGTGAATGATGGACTTGGGTACTGCTGAGATGTTTTGTCGTGTATATGTTTATTTTAAATAAACATTTCATAAAATGTATGTTTTTTCAGTATGTATACTGTGCTGCAAAAAAGAGTAAAGATCAATTTATATCAGTTCCTGTCTCGTACGTAAGTATACTATATGATATTCCAATTACAGTTACAGTGCCTTGAAAAAGTATTCACACCCCTTTAAATTTTCCACATTTAGTCATGTTACAACCAAAAATGTAAATGTTTTTTATTGTAATTGTATGTGATAGACCAACACAAAGTGACACATAACAGTGAAGTGGAAGGAAAATGATAAATGGTTTAAAAAATTTTTTACAAATAAATATCTGAAAAGTGTAGCGTGCATTTGTATTCAGCCCCCTTTACTCTGATACCCCTAACTAAAACCTAGTGGAACCAATTGCCTTCAGAGGACACCTAATTAGTAAATAGAGTCCACCTGTGTGTAATTTAATCTCAGTATGAATACAGCTCTTCTGTGAAGCCCTCAGGGGTTTGTTAGAGAATCTTAGTGAACAAACAGCATCATGAAGGCCAAAGAACACACCAGCCAGGTCAAGGATAAAGTTGTGGAGAAGTTTAAAGCAGGGTTAGGCTATAAAAAATGTCCCTGGCTTTGAACATCTCACAGAGCACTGTTCAATCCATCATCAGAAAATGGAAAGAGTATGGCACACATACAAACCTACCAAGACATGGCCATCCACCTACTGACAGGCCGGACAAGGAGAGAATTAATCAGAGAAGCAGCCAAATGCTCTGGAGGAGCTGCATAGATCTACAGCTCAGGTGGGAGAATCTGTCCACAGGACAACTATTAGTCGTGCACTCCACAAATCTTGCCTTTATGGAAGAGTGCCAAGAAGAGAGCCGTTGTTGAAAGAAAGCCATAAGAAGTCCCATTTGCAGTTTGCGAGAAGCCATGTGGGGGACACAACAAACATGTGGAAGAAGTTGCTCTGGTGAGATAAGGCCAAAATTTTACTTTTTGGCCTAAAAGCAAAATGCTATATGTGGCGGAAAACTAACAATGCACATCACCCTGAACACACCATCCCCACCGTGAAACATGGTGGTGGCAGCATCATGTTATGGGGTTGCTTTTCTTCAGCAGTGACAAGAAAGCTGGTCAGAGTTAATGGGAAGAAGGATGGAACCAAATACAGGGCAATCTTAGACGAAAACCTGTTAGAGTCTGCAAAAGGCTTGAGAATGGAGTGGAGGTTCACCTTCCAGGAGGACAACGACCCTAAACATACAGCCAGAGCTACAATAGAATGGTTTAGATCAAAGCATATTCATGTGTTAGAATGGCCCAGTTCAAAGTCCAGACTAGGTATGAGCTTTATGCTTGGGTCGAACATTGGCTGTTCGCCCGTTCGCTGAATAGCAAACAATTTGGGATGTTCGCGGCAAATTTGAAAGCCGCGGAACACCCTTTAAAAGTCTATGGGAGAAATCAAAAGTGCTAATTTTAAAGGTTAATATGCATGGTATTTTTATAAAAAGTGTTTGGGGACCCGGGTCCTGCCCCAGGGGACATGTATCAATGCAAAAAAAAGTTTTAAGAACAGTCATTTTTTCGGGAGCAGTGATTTTAATAATGCTTAAAGTGAAACAATAAAAGTGAAATATTCCTTTAAATTTCGTACCTGGGGGGTCTCTATAGTATGCCTGTAAAGTGGCGCATGTTTCCCGTGTTTAGAACAGTCTGAGAGCAAAATGACATTTCTAAAGGAAAAAAAGTCATGTAAAACTACTCTCGGCTATAATGAATTGTCGGGTCTCAGCAATACAGATAAGAGTCATTGAAAAAAACAGCATGGGATCCCCCAACAGTCCATTACCAGGCCCTTTGGGTCTGGTATGAATATTAAGGGTACTCCGTACTAGAATTTAAAAAAAAAAAATTGCGTGGGGGTACCCCCAAAATCTATATCAGGCCCTTCAGGTCTGGTATGGATTTTAAGGGGAACCCTGTGCCAAAATTTAAAAAAAAAATGGCATGGGGGTCGTAACTGGGTGGCCCCACCCTCCTCTGATGCTACGCTAAAGCCATAGGGATGTCCCTATGCATCAGAGGGGGCGGTGTTACCCGAAGACATCACCGTGTGGCCCCGCCCTCAGTTATAAAAGAGCTGTCACCTGAGAGGACATCATTACGGTGGGTGCCTCCCATGGAGGCAGGTTGGTCGCGTTTTTTTTTCCGGTCTGTCGGTGGAGCAAGATAAGAAGAAGACTTCGTGGGACAGTTTTAATTTTTTTATTTCTTAATAAAGGACTTGTCCCAAGCCATGTCATGTCATTTTTACCATTTTCACACTTTTTTTGTGAAATCGTGGGGGTACATTTGTACCCCTTTACCATTTCATACAGGGGGAGGCCGGGATCTGGGGGTTCCCCTGTTAAAGGGGGCTTCCAGATTCCGATAGGCCCCCAACCCGCAGACCCCCACAACCACCGGGCAAGGGTTGTGGGGATGAGGCCCTTGTCCTCATCAACATGGGGACAAAGTGCTTTGGGGGCTACCCCAAAGCACCCTCCCCATGTTGAGGGCATGTGGCCTGGTACGGTTCAGGAGGGGGGGCACTCTCTCGTCCCCCCTTTTTTCCTGCAGCCTGCCAGGTTGCGTGCTCGGATAAGGGTCTGGTATGGATTTTTAGGGGGACCCCCACGCCATTTTTAAAAAAATTTTGCCGCGGGGTTCTCCTCAAAATCCATACTAGACCTGAAGGGTCTGGTATGGATTTTGAGGGGGACCCCCACACCATTTTTTTTATTTTGGCACGGGGTTCCTCTTAATATCCATACCAGACCTGAAGGGTCTAGTATGGAATTTGGGGGGACCCCCACGTAATATTTTTTTATAAATTTTGGTTCAGGGTTCCCCTTAATATTCATACCAGACCCAAAGCGCCTGGGAATGGACTGTGGGGGAATCCCATGTTGTTTTTTTCAATGACTTTTATCTGTATTGCCGGGACCAACAATTCATTATAGCCGCGAGTACTTTTAAATGACTTTTTTTCCTTTCGAAATTTAATTTTGCTCTCGGACTGTTCTAAACACGGGAAACATTCGCCACTTTACAGGCTTACTATAGACACCCCTCAGGTACAAAATTTAAAGGAATATTTCACTTTTATTGTTTCACTTTAAGCATTATTAAATTCACTGCTCCCGAAAAAACGGCCGTTTTTAAAACTTTTTTTTGCATTGATAAATGTCCCCTGGGGCAGGACCCGGGTCCCCAAACACTTTTTATGGCAATAACTTGCATATAAGCCTTTAAAATTAGCACTTTTGATTTTTCATGTTCGTGTCCCATAGACTTTAACGGTGTTCGTGTGTTCAAATGAATTTTTTGCCTGTTCGCATGTTCTGCTGCGAACCAAACCGGGGGGTGTTCGGCTCATCCCTAGTCCAGACCTAAATCCAATTAAGAATCCGTTGCAAGACAAGAAAATTGCTGTTCCATCCAATCTGACAGAGCTTAAACTATTTTGCAAAGAAGAATGGGCAAAAATGTCACTGTCTAGAAGATGGTAGAGACAAACCCAAAAATACTTGCACCTGTAATTGCAGTGAAAGGTGGTTCTACAAAGTATTGACTCAGGGGGGCTAAATACAAATGGTCAAAGACTGCAGACATGGCACAAGAGACTGTCAGAGACTGTGGACATGGCCCAAGAGACTGTCAAAGACTGCAGACATGGCACAAGAGACTGTCAGTGACTGCATACATGGCTCAAGAGAATGTAAGATGACCAGAGACTGCATACATGGCCCAAGAGACTGTCAGAAACTGCATACATGGCTCAAGAGATTATAAGAGACTGCTGACATGGCACAAGAGACTCTAAGAGACTGCATACATGTGGGGGGGTGATAGAGAGAGAGACAGAGGGGGTAACAGAGAGAGAGGAGTGTGACAGAGAGAGACGGGGGTGCCCTTATGTCCCAGTGGTGTGTGTAATGCTCAGTACGGTACCTTGCATGCAAGTAGGATGTCCATGATGGCCAGCAGCTGGCAAGACCCGTTTTCATTCTAGGTGAGGACAGGAGGTGCTCTGTTCCTTCCATCGGATCTATGATGTGACATGGAGTGGTCCTTGGCTGCTTGCATTTCCTGCCCGTCCTTGTTCTCTGAACCCCCGGTCAGTCTGCCCTCCAGGCCTGGGAGCAGTGAGGAGGTTTAAGGAGTTCAGGGGTTCCAGGCTCTGGGAGGCTTTGTGCCCGCTGTTCATGACATCTGACAGCTTGCTGCTCTCCTTTCCCCGGCTTCCGTCTCCTGGGCCACTCGCTCGCACTATGAAGACCGGGTGATGTCATCCTGCCCACCCCTTGAGGCCTTCACTGTCCTGCTCCTCACACCAGCTGTCACGGTTCTGCTGAACTGTATACAGGTGTGAGCAGGGCCGGCGCTAGGATAAAGACAGAGTGGGGAACTCCTGATCCGAACCCTGATTCCAGGAAGGGGCACTTGCTCCCCTTGCCCCTACCCGCGGACGCCCATGCAGACAAGCAAATCTGAAAGAAAGAGCCAAAGTCTTTGAACGATAATTCAATCCAGAGGAGGCGGGAAGCAAAGTCATGAAAAAGAGCTCATAGACAAATGGAAAACATTGCTTGGGCACTGGAGGCTACGTTGGTGTTCCTTTAACCACTTCAGCCCCGGAAGGATTTACCCCCTTAATGACCAGGCCATTTTTTGCGATACGGCACTGCGTTATTTTAACTGACAATTGCGCACTTGTGCTACATTGTACCCAAACAAATTTGACGTCCTTTTTTTCTCACAAAAAGAACTTTTTTTTGGTGATATTTGTGTGTTTTTTTTTTGCGCTATAAACAAAAAAAGAGCAACAATTTTGAAAAAAAAACAATATTTTTTACTTTCTGCAATAAAACCTATCCAATAAAAATTTGTAAAAAAATTAATTTCTTCATCAATTTAGGCCAATTTGTATTCTGCTATATATTTTTGGTAAAAGAAAATCCCAATTATCATATATTGTTCGGTTAGTGCAAAAGTTATCATGTCTACAAACGGAATAGATTTAGGGACTTTTTTTATTATTAGTAGTGTTGGCGATCAGTGATTTTCAGTAGGACTGCAACATTGCGGTGGACAAATTAAACACTAAGTGACACTTTTTTGGGGACCAGTGACACCAATGCAGTGCCAAACAAATGCACTGACACTGTATAAATGACACTGGCAGGGAAAGGGTTAACATCAGGGGCAATCAAAGAGTTAAATGTGTTCCCGATGTGTGCTTTCTAACTGTGTGGGGGATGCTGACATTAGACGAAGAGAGAGATCGGTGTTCCTGATTAGTAGGAATCACAGATTTCTCTTTTCCTCTGTGACAGAACGATGCTATGCCTTGTTTACATAGGCAGACCGCTGTTCTGTCATACCCCGAATGATCACGGTTGACCGGCTGCCATGGCGCCCGCCGGACCCGCTGATTGGCTCCCGCGGTGTCCAATCACAGTGGGAGTGGGTCACCGGCAGTGCACACGCACGTCGTGACCAGGAAGCACGAACAATGTACAGGTATGTTGTTTCACGCAGCCGGGCCGCCATGCCACAGTATATGTGTGGTGGGAGGTCTGGAAGTAGTTAAATACAACATTGTAGACACGGCCTAAACCCCCAGAAATACTCAGCTCCACCTGCATTGGTTTTATCCTAGCCATTATCTTCTTCCCAGCTACTTCTGGGTGCCAGGTTTTCAGGCTCTTTAATGGCTGGTGGTTGAATGATGTCACCCTGTGCATTTATATGGAAGTCAGTAATTGCAGCACAGCTGGACTGTGCCAGGAATGTGCATGCGCAGCTCAGCTTGTATTCAACAGAAAATCGTAAAACAGACAGGTAAGTGTGTTATTGCAGAATAGATATTGCTTGTCTCTTCTGCAATAAAGTGCTGCCTGCTCGCATTTTTTTCATAGTTAAGTCTAGTTCAGTTTTAAGAGGTGTTCACGGATAATGTCATCAGCCACAACAGTGACTGTCAACCTGAAAGGGCCATGGGTCAAGGGAGAGATTAAGCCCGGCGGCACAGGAATGGTATAGTGAAAAATATAGTAGGAGGTGGCCAATCAACCAACCTTTTGTGGTTTTAATAATTAAGATGTACTAGCGGTATCGATGCAATGTGAGTACTTTATTCCTTTTCCCTGTATGATGGCTATCTGAATTCACTTTGGAGTTGTGGTGATTACTAAGTGATGCTTTTATACTAAAACCCTGCTGACCATACTTATCTGATTTGGAGATTCCAGCTGAGGATTTGAGGCTCCTTGTGCGCTGTTGATCTCTGTAATTGGGGATCACATCCGTCTAGTAAGAGGTCTTATGGTGTTGGTGGGCATGCATGTAAGGTGCACTTCCTAGCCTCTTCACGTGGTTCATTTTTTGGTGGAATGTCTGTGAGAAGATTTACCTCAATTTAATCACAAAGACATTTCATCACAGTTGTTCTATTACAATATGGACTGACTATTTTTTAACCCATCACATATATGAACGTGTAATGGTTGTTTTGCTTAGTGTACAGTATATACATATAGAACAGATAATAATATTGAGCTTACCATAAGAACTGCACTTTTTTTTTGCAATTAACCTATCATTTTAGGCCCATTTTGGATTTCGGGGGGGAAGTCAGAGCATACTCACAACTAAAGAGAATGTACTAACATCTAGGTTAGGAATTCATGGGAAACTGTTCATGCCACAGACCTGGCAGTTTTGGGCTCTGAAGCCTGGAGAGTGAAGGCAGGCTTTCCAGCCACCACTCCATGCTGGGGACCAAGCTGGTGTAAATGCCACAAGAACATAAGTTCCTGTTTAAATGTTTTTCCCTTTATTAGTTGAACTAGGTGGACTTGTGTCTTTTTTCAACCAGACTAACTACGTAACTATGTAAACGGCAGTGGTCAAATGCACAGGTGTGTGTGAGATGCTTGCTGGTTGGCTTAATCCTTTGTTTAAATACATAAAAAGAATACAGTGCAGCGCTAAAAACAAATCTACACTAAAAATAATTAAAATCATTTATGGCAAGAGAGAGGCCATATAAAAGTCCCAGTTCATAAGATTAAAGCCAATCCAAAAGGTTGAAAACGGAATACCACACAGAGGTGTGACACTAGACAGACATAAGTTGTCCTCAATGGTGACCAGAGTCCTCAGAAAGTAAAATCCTCTATGTGCATCTGTGCCAGTGCCTCCACCACAGACAATGAGGGCCGCTCACCTCAGGATCGTGAACCTCTGAATTAACAGACAGGTCAGTCAAGCATTCCTACTCAAGTAGGTAAAACGTTTGTTGCCTTTAAAGGATCCAGGAATTGGACTCGTATACTTCCACAGCAACTGCAGAATGGCACACTCATCAATACCAGATGGGAGACGTGATAATCATGCAAAATCAATGAAAGGTACATAGTGCTCTCTGGTTGGCCTTATAGCATCATTTATTTAAATAAAAATTCACTTACAAACAAAGCACTGATATCCCAGTGCTTAGATGTGAAGCATACAATGAGCATCTCAACGAGACAATGAAAGGTGGCTTGACGTCATGGAGTCCTCCAGTACGCGTATCGACCCAGTGGGCGGGACTTCCTCAGCGGTTACGGAGGCTTGCACTTCATCTTATTTAAATGCACGCCACCAGATTAATCAACGCCTATACGCCGCCTCCTCTTTGTGTATGTTGCCATAGAGACAGGGATGCCAGAATACCGGAAGCTCCTCCTCATTATCACGTGACCGGTGTATCAATTCTGCTCTGCAAAACGAGGCACCAGAGTCAGGTGACACATAGCCAAGCGAGCGAGACAGCTCCATTTCGTCAACGACAACACTAGAGCGGGGGCAAGAGTATTTTTTTTAAAACTTAACCATAATAAGTTCATCATGGAAAGTAGATACCTACATAGGTATTTCAACGTCAAGGCAGCCACCCTTCATAATACATTCAAAAATTACATAAAATCACTTAAAAATAACTATATTAAACACGTCATCTAATAATACTAACAATATAATAAGCACATTACTAGTACATAAAAACTATAATAACCACCTCATATTATCAATGGTCAGGAATGAAACAGTTCAAATCGAACTCGACATTTAAATCTGTGGGCACTCCTACCTTGGTCTCTTAAACCCAAAAAGACTCACGGCGACTGAATTGTCGGATGAAATTCCCTCCCCTCCGGTGATTGGTCACCTTCTCAACCCCCCAAAACTTGAATTTTGTGGGATTACGATTGTGGAACAATCGAAAATGTTTAGAGACATTATGGATTATGGAACCTTTCTAATATTGTTGACATGTTCCCCAATTCTCACATGTACAGTCAGGTCCAAAAATATTGGGACATCAACACAATTTTTGGCTTTATACACCACCACAAAGGATTTGAAATTAAACAAACAAGATGTGCTTTAACTGCAGACTTTCAGCTTTAATTTGAGGGTATTTACATCCAAATCAGGTGAACGGTGTAGGAATTACAACAGTTTGTATATGTGCCTCCAAATTTTTAAGGGACCAAAAGTAATGAGACAATTGGCTGCTTAGCTGTTTCTTGGCCAGGTGTGTGTTATTCCCTCATTATCCCATTTACAAGGAGCAGATAAAAAGTCCAGAATTCATTTCAAGTGTGCTATTTGCATTTGGAATCTGTTGCTGTCAACTCTCAATATGAGAAGCAAAGAGCTGTCACTATCAGTGAAGCAAGCCATCATTAGGCTGAAAAAAACAAAACAAACCCATCAGAGAGATAGCAAAAACATTAGGTGTGGCCAAATCAACTGTTTGGAACATCCTTAAAAAGAAAGAACGCACCGGTGAGCTCAGCAACACCAAAAGACCCGAAAGACCACAGAAAACAACTGTGATGGATGACCGAAGAATTCTTTCCCTGGTGAAGAAAACACCCTTCACAACAGTTGGCCAGATCAAGAACACTCTGCAGGAGGTAGGTGTATGTGTGTCAAAGTCAACAATCAAGAGAAGACTTCACCAGAGTGAATACAGAGGGTTCACCACAAGATGTAAACCATTGGTGAGCCTCAAAAACAGGAAGGCCAGATTAGAGTTTGCCAAACAACATCTAAATAAGCCTTCACAGTTCTGGAACAACATCCTATGGACAGATGAGACCAAGATCCACTTGTACCAGAGTGATGGGAAGAGAAGAGTATGGAGAAGGAAAGGAACTGCTCATGTTCCAAAGCATACCACCTCATCAGTGAAGCATGGTGGTGGTAGTGTCATGGCGTGGGCAGGTATGGCTGCCAATGGAACTGCTTCTCTTGTATTTATTGATGATGTGACTGCTGACAAAAGCAGCAGGATGAATTCTGAAGTGTTTAGGGCAATATTATCTGCTCATATTCAGCAAAATGGTTCAGAACTCACTGGACGGTGCTTTACAGTGCAGATGGACAATGACCTGAAGCATACTGCAAAAGCAACCAAAGAGTTTTTTTAAGGTAAAGAAGTGGAATGTTATGCAATGGCCAAGTCAATCACCTGACCGGAATCCGATTTTGCATGCATTTCACTTTCTGAAGACAAAACTGAAGGGAAAATGCCCCAAGAACAAGTAGGAACTGAAGACAGTTGCATTAGAGGCCTGGCAGAGCATCACCAGGGATGAAACCCAGCGCCTGGTGATGTCTATGCATTCCAGACTTCAGGCTGTAATTGACTGCAAAGGATTTGCAACCAAGTATTAAAAAGTGGAAGTTTGATGGATGATTGTTAATCTGTCCCATTACTTTTGGTCCCTTAAAAAGTGGGAGGCACATATACAAACTGTTGTAATTCCTACACCGTTCATCTGATTTGGATGTAAATACCCTCAAATTAAAGCTGAAAGTCTGCAGTTAAAGAACATCTTGTTCGTTTCATTTCAAATCTATTGTGGTGGTGTATAGAGCTAAAAAGATTAGAATTGTGTCGATGTCCCAATACTTATGGACCTGACTGTAGCTTTCTGGAGGTCATGCCCACATATTGCAGGCCACATTCACATTCTAACATGTAAAAAACTCCAGTCATCGTACATGTTATTAGTTCTTTAATTTGGTGTTGTTTATTAGTGGCAGATGCGACAAAATCTTTCAGTTTTTTAATGTTGCCCCTATGTTTTTTGAAAATTTGGGGTTTTTTGTGAAACAAAGATTGGTGATAAAGCACCAGTGGAAAGGAGAAACGTTTTTCCCATATTAACTCTTACAGGAGAGAATTTCCCTTCCTAGGGGTAGATTTCATCTCACTTCCTGTTGTCTCCTTCTGTTTGCAAGTAGGAGTCGTTTGTAAGTTGGATGTTTGAAAGTAGGGGCCTGCCCTATATACTCAACAGAAATTTGGTCCTCACAGGGCCCTGCTGTGAAATATTAGATCAAGAATTGTAATTACATGCCCCTGTTATACATTGTAACTTGTAGCTTATTTAGCTGCCTGCGGTAGTGATAGGATCAGGAAAACACCACCAACCTTCTACAGGTAGCTTTAGGTGAACACTGTGCAGAGCTCGCCAAAAAATAACTTGTAGGTTCAGCTGAACACTGTGAGGAGGACGCACTACACTAACTTGTAGCTTTAGCTGAACACTGTGCAAAGGTCGCACTACACTAACTTGTAGTTTTAGCTGAATACTGTGAGCAGGACACACTACACTAACTTGTAGCTTTAGCTGAACACTGCGCAGAGGTCGCACTACACTAACTTGTAGCTTTAGCTGAACACTGTGCAGAGGTCACACTAAACTAACTTGTAGCTTTAGCTGAACACTGTGAGGAGGACGCACTACACTAACATGTAGCTTTAGCTGAACACTGTGCAGAGGTCTCACTACACTAACTTGTAGTTTTCGCTGAACACTGTGAGGAGGACACACTACACCAACTTGTAGCTTTAGCTGAACACTGTGAGGAGGACGCACTACACTAACTTGTAGTTTTAGCTGAACACTGTGAGCAGGGCACACTACACTAACTTGTAGCTTTAGATGAACACTGTGCAGAGGTCTCACTACACTAACTTGTAGCTTTAGCTGAACACTGTACAGAGGTCGCACTACACTAACTTGTAGTTTTAGCTGAACACTGTGAGCAGGACACACTGCACTAACTTGTAGCTTTAGCTGAACACTGTGCAGAGGTCTCACTACACTAACTTGTAGTTTTAGCTGAACACTGTGAGAAGGACACACTACCCTAACTTGTAGCTTTAGCTGAACACTGTGAGCAGGACACACTACACTAACTTGTAGCTTTAGCTGAACACTGTGCAGAGGTTTGCACTAAACTAACTTGTAGTTTTAGCTGAACACTGTGAGCAGGACACACTACACTAACTTGTAGCTTTAGCTGAACACTGTGCATAGGTCTCACTACACTAACTTGTAGTTTTAGCTGAACACTGTGAGAAGGACACACTACCCTAACTTGTAGCTTTAGCTGAACACTGTGAGCAGGACACACTACACTAACTTGTAGCTTTAGCTGAACACTGTGCAGAGGTTTGCACTAAACTAACTTGTAGTTTTAGCTGAACACTGTGAGCAGGACACACTACACTAACTTGTAGCTTTAGCTGAACACTGTGCATAGGTCTCACTACACTAACTTGTAGTTTTAGCTGAACACTGTGAGGAGGACGCACTACACTAACTTGTAGCTTTAGCTGAACACTGTGCAGAGGTCACACTAAACTAACTTGTAGCTTTAGCTGAACACTGTGAGGAGGACGCACAACACTAACTTGTAGCTTTAGCTGAACACTGTGCAGAGATCTCACTAAACTAACTTGTAGTTTTAGCTGAACACTGAGCAGGACGCACTACACTAACTTCTAGCTTTAGCTGAACACTGTGAGGAGGACGCACTACACTAACTTGTAGCTTTAGCTGAACACTGTGCAGAGGTCTCACTACACTAACTTGTAGATTTAGCTGAACACTGTGCAGAGGTCGCACTACACTAACTTGTAGTTTTAGCTGAACACTGTGAGCAGGACGCACTACACTAACTTGTAGCTTTAGCTGAACACTGTGCAGAGGTCTCACTACACTAACTTGTAGTTTTAGCTGAACACTGTGAGGAGGATGCACTACCCTAGCTTGTAGCTTTAGCTGAACACTGTTCAGAGGTCACACTAAACTAACTTGTAGCTTTAGCTGAAAACTCTGAGGAGGACGCACTACCCTAACTTGTAGCTTTAGTTGAACACTGTGAGCAGGACACACTACACTAACTTGTAGCTTTAGCTGAACACTGTGCAGAGGTCGCACTACACTAACTTGTAGTTTTAGCTGAACACTGTGAGCAGGACACACTACACTAACTTGTAGCTTTAGCTGAACACTGTGCATAGGTCTCACTACACTAACTTGTAGTTTTAGCTGAACACTGTGAGGAGGACGCACTACACTAACTTGTAGCTTTAGCTGAACACTGTGCAGAGGTCACACTAAACTAACTTGTAGCTTTAGCTGAACACCGTGAGGAGGACGCACAGCACTAACTTGTAGCTTTAGCTGAACACTGTGCAGAGGTCTCACTACACTAACTTGTAGTTTTAGCTGAACACTGAGCAGGACGCACTACACTAACTTCTAGCTTTAGCTGAACACTGTGAGGAGGACGCACTACACTAACTTGTAGCTTTAGCTGAACACTGTGCAGAGGTCTCACTACACTAACTTGTAGATTTAGCTGAACACTGTGCAGAGGTCGCACTACACTAACTTGTAGTTTTAGCTGAACACTGTGAGCAGGACGCACTACACTAACTTGTAGCTTTAACTGAACACTGTGCAGAGGTCTCACTACACTAACTTGTAGTTTTAGCTGAACACTGTGAGGAGGACGCACTACCCTAGCTTGTAGCTTTAGCTGAACACTGTTCAGAGGTCACACTAAACTAACTTGTAGCTTTAGCTGAAAACTGTGAGGAGGACGCACTACCCTAACTTGTAGCTTTAGCTGAACACTGTGAGCAGGACACACAACACTAACTTGTAGCTTTAGCTGAACACTGTGCAGAGGTCTCACTACACTAACTTGTAGTTTTAGCTGAACACTGTGAGCAGGACACACTACACTAACTTGTAGCTTTAGCTGAACACTGTGCAGAGGTTTGCACTAAACTAACTTGTAGTTTTAGCGGAACACTGTGAGCAGGACACACTACACTAACTTGTAGCTTTAGCTGAACACTGTGCATAGGTCTCACTACACTAACTTGTAGTTTTAGCTGAACACTGTGAGGAGGACGCACTACACTAACTTGTAGCTTTAGCTGAACACTGTGCAGAGGTCACACTAAACTAACTTGTAGCTTTAGCTGAACACTGTGAGGAGGATGCACAACACTAACTTGTAGCTTTAGCTGAACACTGTGCAGAGGTCTCACTACACTAACTTGTAGTTTTAGCTGAACACTGAGCAGGACGCACTACACTAACTTCTAGCTTTAGCTGAACACTGTGAGGAGGACGCACTACACTAACTTGTAGCTTTAGCTGAACACTGTGCAGAGGTCTCACTACACTAACTTGTAGATTTAGCTGAACACTGTGCAGAGGTCGCACTACACTAACTTGTAGTTTTAGCTGAACACTGTGAGCAGGACGCACTACACTAACTTGTAGCTTTAGCTGAACACTGTGCAGAGGTCTCACTACACTAACTTGTAGTTTTAGCTGAACACTGTGAGGAGGACGCACTACCCTAGCTTGTAGCTTTAGCTGAACACTGTTCAGAGGTCACACTAAACTAACTTGTAGCTTTAGCTGAAAACTGTGAGGAGGACGCACTACCCTAACTTGTAGCTTTAGCTGAACACTGTGAGCAGGACACACTACACTAACTTGTAGCTTTAGCTGAACACTGTGCATAGGTCTCACTACACTAACTTGTAGTTTTAGCTGAACACTGTGAGAAGGACACACTACCCTAACTTGTAGCTTTAGCTGAACACTGTGAGCAGGACACACTACACTAACTTGTAGCTTTAGCTGAACACTGTGCAGAGGTTTGCACTAAACTAACTTGTAGTTTTAGCTGAACACTGTGAGCAGGACGCACTACACTAACTTGTAGCTTTAGCTGAACACTGTGAGCAGGACGCACTACACTAACTTGTAGCTTTAGCTGAACACTGTGCAGAGGTTTGCACTAAACTAACTTGTAGTTTTAGCTGAACACTGTGAGCAGGACACACTACACTAACTTGTAGCTTTAGCTGAACACTGTGCATAGGTCTCACTACACTAACTTGTAGTTTTAGCTGAACACTGTGAGGAGGACGCACTACACTAACTTGTAGCTTTAGCTGAACACTGTGCAGAGGTCACACTAAACTAACTTGTAGCTTTAGCTGAACACTGTGAGGAGGACGCACAACACTAACTTGTAGCTGTAGCTGAACACTGTGCAGAGGTCTCACTACACTAACTTGTAGTTTTAGCTGAACACTGAGCAGGACGCACTACACTAACTTCTAGCTTTAGCTGAACACTGTGAGGAGGACGCACTACACTAACTTGTAGCTTTAGCTGAACACTGTGCAGAGGTCTCACTACACTAACTTGTAGCTTTAGCTGAACACTGTGCAGAGGTCTCACTACACTAACTTGTAGTTTTAGCTGAACACTGTGAGGAGGACGCACTACCCTAGCTTGTAGCTTTAGCTGAACACTGTTCAGAGGTCACACTAAACTAACTTGTAGCTTTAGCTGAAAACTGTGAGGAGGACGCACTACCCTAACTTGTAGCTTTAGCTGAACACTGTGAGCAGGACACACTACACTAACTTGTAGCTTTAGCTGAACACTGTGCATAGGTCTCACTACACTAACTTGTAGTTTTAGCTGAACACTGTGAGAAGGACACACTACCCTAACTTGTAGCTTTAGCTGAACACTGTGAGCAGGACACACTACACTAACTTGTAGCTTTAGCTGAACACTGTGCAGAGGTTTGCACTAAACTAACTTGTAGTTTTAGCTGAACACTGTGAGCAGGACGCACTACACTAACTTGTAGCTTTAGCTGAACACTGTGAGCAGGACGCACTACACTAACTTGTAGCTTTAGCTGAACACTGTGCAGAGGTCTCACTACACTAACTTGTAGCTTTAGCTGAACACTGTGCATAGGTCTCACTACACTAACTTGTAGTTTTAGCTGAACACTGTGAGAAGGACGCACTACACTAACTTGTAGCTTTAGCTTAACACTGTGAGCAGGACGCACTACACTAACTTGTAGCTTTAGCTGAACACTGTGAGCAGGACGCACTACACTAACTTGTAGCTTTAGCTGAACACTGTGCAGAGGTCTCACTACACTAACTTGTAGTTTTAGCTGAACACTGTGAGGAGGACGCACTACCCTAGCTTGTAGCTTTAGCTGAACACTGTGCATAGGTCGCACTACACTAACTTGTAGCTTTAGCTGAACACTGTGCAGAGGTCACACTAAACTAACTTGTAGCTTTAGCTGAACACTGTGAGGAGGACGCACAACACTAACTTGTAGCTTTAGCTGAACACTGTGCAGAGGTCTCACTACACTAACTTGTAGATTTAGCTGAACACTGAGCAGGACGCACTACACTAACTTGTAGTTTTAGCTGAACACTGTGAGCAGGACGCACTACACTAACTTGTAGCTTTAGCTGAACACTGTGCAGAGGTCTCACTACACTAACTTGTAGTTTTAGCTGAACACTGTGAGGAGGACGCACTACCCTAGCTTGTAGCTTTAGCTGAACACTGTGCATAGGTCGCACTACACTAACTTGTAGTTTTAGCTGAACACTGTGAGCAGGACACACTACACTAACTTGTAGCTTTAGCTGAACACTGTGCATAGGTCTCACTACACTAACTTGTAGTTTTAGCTGAACACTGTGAGAAGGATGCACTACACTAACTTGTAGCTTTAGCTTAACACTGTGAGCAGGACACACTACACTAACTTGTAGCTTTAGCTGAACACTGTGCATAGGTCTCACTACACTCACTTGTAGTTTTAGCTGAACACTGTGAGAAGGACGCACTACCCTAACTTGTAGCTTTAGCTAAACACTGTGAGCAGGACACACTACACTAACTTGTAGCTTTAGCTGAACACTTTGCAGAGGTTTGCACTACACTAACTTGTAGTTTTAGCTGAACACTGTGAGCAGGACGCACTACACTAACTTATAGCTTTAGCTGAACACTGTGAGCAGGACGCACTACACTAACTTGTAGCTTTAGCTGAACACTGTGCAGAGGTCTCACTACACTAACTTGTAGCTTTAGCTGAACACTGTGCAGAGGTCGCACTACACTAACTTGTAGTTTTAGCTGAACACTGTGAGGAGGACGCACTACACTAACTTGTAGCTTTAGCTGAACACTGTGCAGAGGTCGCACTACACTAACTTGTAGTTTTAGCTGAACACTGTGAGGAGGACGCACTACACTAACTTGTAGCTTTAGCTGAATACTGTGCAGAGGTCACACTAAACTAACTTGTAGCTTTAGCTGAACACTGTGAGGAGGACGCACAACACTAACTTGTAGCTTTAGTTGAACACTGTGCAGAGGTCACACTAAACTAACTTGTAGCTTTAGCTGAACACTGTGAGGAGGACGCACAACACTAACTTGTAGCTTTAGCTGAACACTGTGCAGAGGTCTCACTACACTAACTTGTAGTTTTAGCTGAACACTGTGAGCAGGACGCACTACACTAACTTGTAGCTTTAGCTGAACACTGTGAGGAGGATGCACTACCCTAACTTGTAGCTTTAGCTGAACACTGTGCAGAGGTCACACTAAACTAACATGTAGCTTTAGCTGAACACTGTGAGGAGGACGCACTACCCTAACTTGTAGCTTTAGCTGAACACTGTGCACTACACTAACTTGTAGTTTTAGCTGAACACTGTGCAGAGGTCACACTAAACAAACTTGTAGCTTCAACTGAACACTGTGAGGAGGACGCACTACCCTAACTTGTAGCTTTAGCTGAACACTGTGCACCACACTAACTTGTAGTTTTAGCTGAACACTGTGCAGAGGTCACACTAAACAAACTTGTAGCTTTAACTGAACACTGTGAGGAGGACACACTACACTAACTGTAAATAGTCTAGCTGCCTGACTGTGGTACTAATAGGATCAAAAGAACACCAGCAATTTTCTTCAGGTAGCTGTAAATACTGTAACAAGACAAGCCTGCCTGTGAGTAGGAAGATAACAGGAACGGATCTAGCTAAACTGAATACAGTGTATATATATATATGCAACACCTGGAATGCATATATATACACAATACACTGTACGTGCAGCTAACTCACTGACTGTCCTGCCTGTCCTGACTGTCCTGCCTAATCTAGCTAACTCAAATGAAATGACACTGTCTCTCTCTCTATCTCTCAGCACGCCAGAACACACTACACAGGGCCGTCATGCAGGCGGCCTTATATAGTGTGGGGCGTGTTCTAAACCCCCTGAGCCATAATTGGCCAAAGCCACCCTGGCTTTGGCCAATTACAGCTCTCTCTACCGACGGCGCTGTGATTAGCCAAGCATGCGGGTCATAGTGCATGCTTGGCCAATCATCAGCCAGCAATGCTCTGCGATGCCGCAGTGAATTATGGGCCGTGACGCGCCACATGAATTTGGCGCGAACGGCCCATAACGTTCGCAATTCGGCGAACGATCGAACAGCCGATGTTCGAGTCGAACATGGGTTCGACTCGAACGCGAAGCTCATCCCTAGTCCTCAGGAAGGATTTACTGAAAATGGAGCGAGTACAAAGAAGGGCAACAAAGCTAATAAGGGGTCTGGAGGATATTAGTTATGAGGAAAGGTTGCGAGCACTGAACTTATTCTCTCTGGAGAGGGGATATGATTTCAATTTACAAATACCATGCTGGTGACCCCACAATAGGGATAATACTTTTTTGCGGAAGGGAGTTTAACAAGACACGTGGCCACTCATAAAAATTCGAAGAAAAGAGGTTTAACCTTAAACTACGTAGAGGGTTCTTTACTGTAAGAGTTGCAAGGATGTGGAATTCCCTTCCACAGGCGGTGGTTTCAGCGGGAGACATCGATAGTTTCAAAAACTATTAGATAGGCACCTGAACGACAACAACATACAGGGATATACAATGTAATGCTGACATATAATCACACACATAGGTTGGACTGGATGGACTTGATGGATGTGTCTTTTTTCAACCTCACCTACTATGTAACTATGTAACTAAGTATATGTATATACATATTTTTATAACATTGTAAAATGTAATTATAGATGTGTACGGTCAACTATTATTTACTATTATTGTCTTGCCCATATTGCACCTAATGTGTTATACAGCTTTGCTGCCTTTTTTTTATCTAAATAACAATAGTAATTATTAGCACATTTGGTGAAGTGGCTTATTACAAATAACATTTCCTATATTTTCTATGCTGGTTTTGTTACATTGTTAAATGTCCACTATATTTATTTTTCTAATTGCATCTTCCCCCGTATGAACCGTGTGTAATTGGTTGAGATAAAAATTGTCTGATTTTATCTGAATCCATTTGGACAAAACAAGTATGTTTTCACAATTACAGGAAACGTATGTGGAAGCAGAAGATGTTTATAAAATGCCAGCACTCCTTTTGTAGACAGCTTTGTTACCGGATCCAATTAAATGAGTCCCAAGCAACACTATAGCCTTCACAGCTGGGCTCTGTCAATATTAATAGGCTAAACTTTTAAGAAAACTTAAAGAAAAATACTAAACTATGAGCCACTGTAATAGTAATATTAGCATTTACACTAATTAATGATTGCAGTGCTTCCAAAAATAAATCTTATGTGAGAGGGATTGATTAAATATATACACAAGAAATATATACATTTGTAAATGAATATAATTAAACTGCGATTTTTTCTTTATATTTATACAGTGATTACTTCCAGAATGGGAAAGGAACTGTGCTTTACCCAATGTAAGGGAAAGCAACAGGTCTGAAATCCCTCCGTCCCGCTAGAAGCACAATTATTTTCCTTCCCTCCCTTGTTGCTCAGTTCAGCTGCAAGGTGCAAAATAATACCTAGTACTTTCAGGTATGGAAGGGCATGTGACTCAGTCCGTATGATGTTGATGGGCCAATCACCAAGCATCAACCCTTTTACAAGGGGACTACCTCTGTGTAAGCATCAATTAAAGGCACTCCTAGCTTACAAAAACCAGCATCCAAAAAGTGTGAAGAAGGATTTAAGGAAATGTTTTCATGCTGCTGGAGAGGCAGCAGTTTAAGTGAACCTGTTGCAGCGCACTGCATTGGAAAGCACAAGTTCAATTTTAGCAGGTACATGGTCCTCAATTTCTTGTGCCGCTCTATCTCAATTCAATCACGAGCCCATATGTTATGTTTGCTTTGCATATTTATCTCTGTGTCATAAGCCTGCCTCCCGAAATCTGCCTGAACTTTGTATGCTTTGCATAGATTCTGACAATGTGAAAACTGCTGAGTGGTTAACACCATTTTATTGACAATGATTTGAATCTATATAACTTATGCTCCCTGCTTTATATTTAATTATAGCAACCTGCCCATGCATTCCATTTAACAAACTGGTTTAAAATTCAACTTATTCATAGATAATTTAATGTATTCAATTTACAATTATAGATATTAGGTGCTTAAGTGTAGGTACTATGGGGTTGATTTACTAAAGGCAAAAAAACTGTCCACTTTATAAAGTGGCATGCCACCCTGCAAGTGCAGTTGCTCCAGAGCTTAGTCAATGAGCAGAAGCTCTGCTGACTTCCATCATCCAATCATGTGCAAGCAAAAATGCAACTTTTTTTATTTTCCTTGCACGTGATTTGGTATTCTTTGCAAAGTGAAGCCTTGCCTCATTTACTAAGCTCTGGAGCAACTGCACTTGCAGAGGGCAACTGCACTTTACAAAGAGCACAGTCTATTTGTCTTTAGTAAATCAACCCCTATAGGTATTATATTGCACATTATGAAATATTGAAAGGATCATGGCTGTTACAAACTAATGGCCCTTTAAAAGTCTGTACAAGCTGGTGTGGCACTCCCATCCTTTCAAAACTTCAACAAACTCCTCGGGGGGTCCAGCAAGACCCCACAGTTGCTACTAGGCATCCTCTAGGGCCACAAACCCATCATGTTAAAAGTCATCCACATAAGGTTCAGCACTCCTGCATCACAAATATTGCACATTATAGTATGAACACTATATATATGGCCAAAAATTTGTGCAGATATGACTATCACGCCTATATGAGCTTGCTGTATATTCTAATTTAAAACCTTGGGCATAGATATGGAACTACCCCACCCATATTTGTGGCTAGAATAGTCCCCCACTTGTGGGAAGATTTTCAAGACTATTCAAGATTTGAAAGTGTATCTGTGGAAATTTGTGTCCATTCAGCCAAAATAGACTTTGTAAGATCAGGTATTGATGTTGGATAAGAGGAGAAGACCTGGATCCCAAAGGTGTTCAGTAGAGTAGAGGAACAGAACTTTGTAAAGGCCATTCAGGTTCCTCCACACCATACTCGTTACATTATGTCTTTGAGCTGACTTTGTGCACAGGGAAAAAGTCATGCTGGAACACAAAAGGGACATTACCAAACTGGTGTCACAAGGTTGGATGTGCACAGTTATCCTACTCCTTGGACTAATGGTGAACATTATAATATTAATACCCACCCTCTAAGTTCTCTCCTCTTTGTAAGCTTAACAACATACCTTCCACCTCCCATCCTAGTACATACAGAGCAGGCACAGCTTGGTTTATTTGTGTCAGGGATTTGTAAGGAATTGTGGGTCACTGTGATACCCAGACAATTAGTAGTTTCAGAGGGTCAGCAATAGCAGTCCACATATTTCTCGTGTAGGGGGATTTTTGTAGCAATATGACTTTACAATTTAAAACGGACCTAAATTCAGGAAAGTGAAAATTAGCTTTTTTATACTGTATGTTTTTAGTAAAAAATTGACTTGTGTTTTTTTCAGTCTGACTAACTATGTAACTAATTTCTTATGTTATTATACCAGAAAGATTGCCGTTTTATCTTAAATTCCTTCTAGAAAGCAGCAGCAGTCTGCTTCCTGGGCTTTAAACCTTTTACAGCAAATGTATAGCTGCGGTGTGAAATTATCGAAAGCACTCTCACTATTAGTCTCACAAAATTTGGAGTGAAATTTGATTTTTGTGATGTCACACAGTTTGATCCATACCCAGGTTTGGAAGTGAAAGGATAGTTAGTATGGTGCTAAATAGGTGTACACTGGGCTGTATCAAACTAAGTGGATTGGGAGGACAGTTTGGGTAGATATTCTACAGGAAGGGTTCTTTGATTTGATAATAGATCCAAAACCAGCACACTTGATGCAGCACTTTTGGGAGATTGAAAGATCTCTAGATAGACAGGCAAACAGAGCAGAGTGTGCAGACGAAGCGTGGCAGGTAACATGACATTTATTAGAAAAAGACTCACATTTAGAAAAATCAAAAGAGCTTGTCAAAGTTCTCAGATGGCTTTCACAAACGGGAGAGATGCCTGGAGGGCAATATGGATATCCTGGTAGTGGTCCCGATGTTTCCTGTAGTAATCAGAGAGACAACAAGGGGGCACCAGACTAAGTGCAGTAAGATAGGAGAATGGAAACAGCAAACAAAAATGGCAACTTACTTGTGTAGGCATGCACATGAATGGTATGATAAGGTACCAGTCACAGGTACTCCTGCAGCTGGTAGCAGAATTCTAGGATCCGCTGTGGAAGTGGAGTTGGGTAGTTACCAAAGTAAGTTTGGACTGATTTTTGCTATTCGGCAAATAGATGAACAAAATAGGTGTTCAGCCGAGCTGAACCTCTGGCTGCAACAGGAAGTGATATATTTAGCAGCAGTATTATGCCCCGTACAAACGGTCGGATTTTCCAATGGAAAATGTCCGATCGGAGCGTGTTGTCGGAATTTCCAACCATGTGTGGGCTCCATCGGACATTTTCCACCGGATTTTCCGACACACAAAGTTTGAGAGCAGGATATAAAATTTTCCGACAACAAAATCCGTTGTCAGAAATTCCGATCGTGTCTACACAAATCCGACGGACAAAGTGCCACGCATGCTCAGAATAAATAAAGAGATGAAAGCTATTGGCCACTGCCCCGTTTATAGTCCCGACGTACGTGTTTTACGTCACCGCGTTCAGAATGATCGGATTTTCCGACAACTTTGTGTGACCGTGTGTATGCAAGTCAAGTTTGAGCCAACATCCGTCGGAAAAAATCCTAGGATTTTGTTGTCGGAATGTCCGAACAAAGTCCGACCGTGTGTACGGGGCATAACTGTTAGAAAAGGTAAAGGAACCAGTAGAGGTCCCAGACCCACGCAAATGAAATAAGGAAATAAACAATATTTCAATAATCAAATGAATTACAGTGAGGAGCTGCTTGTTGTAAAGTGTAATACACCTAAAATACAAATAAAACCGAAATAACCGCGCTCCTATAAACAAATCATAAATTAAACACCACCACAGTGAGTATACAAAATACATACAGTATAAGTAACTCCAATTAAAATATGTGAATAAACATTATTGTGAAGTCCATAGTGTATCCCAAGTGCAGATAACGTCCTTTGTGAGTATAGGAAAGTCTTTTTTTTCCACCAGAATGCAGACACTTTAGACATTCAACAGACTTGACACCTATTACAGGGAGTCAAGAGGCGCATAGGAGGGAGAGATCCCAGGGTATCACACGTGAGATCATGGAAATGAAATCCAAGTTGCTGCTGTCATCCCTTCAATATGCAGATAAATACTATATTCGAAACTCCAAGGATGCCATATAAAGATAAAGAGGGAGAGGAAAGAGACCCCTGATGACGTCACGCATGGGTTGATGAAACAGCGTTGGGTGGTGTTCTCGAGATACACGATTTCCGGTCAGCTGGAACGCAGGTGGAGTGCAAATCAGTGTTTCCAATACTATACATGCTGATCCTTTTCCTCTTAGATGTAAGTGCAATATAACCTTTTTAAAAATAAATGCTTTTTAATGCTACACTATTCCTCGCCCTCTTTATCTTTATATGGCATCTTTGGAGTTTTGATTTAGTATTTATGATATAGTATAGAGTTTTGATATAGTATTTATCTGTATATTGAATGGATGACAGCAGAAACTTGGATTCCATTTCCATGATCTCATGTGAGATACACTGGGATCTCTCCCTCTGGTGAGTATGTAGTGTGTCTGCATGGCATGCTGGTGGAAAAAGACTTGGGATATACTATGGACTTCACGTAAATGTTTATTCACCTATTTTAATTGAAGTTACTTATATGTATTTTGTATACACACTGTGGTGATGTTTATTTATGATTTGTTTATAGGAGCAGTATTACTATAACTGTAAAATGTGACAACTGGCAGCCACAAACATTTTATCAACCAGTGATAATTCTTTGCTTGGTCCATTCTGCTATCGCCTGGGTGACAGGTACAGTATATGTTTACAAAAGGGCAGGGATATGTAAAAAAAACAAAGGTCCCCCCAGAAATAAACCTTAAGGGAAAGGAGTCCTTCAGGTTTGATATGGATCTTAAGGGGAACCCCACATAAAAGAAAGTGCGAGGGCCCCCTCAATTCCAAACCAGACCCCCATGCCATTTTTTGTACAATCCCTTGCCTATTAGCCTAGAAAATGGCCATTAACAATATCTAAGATTTGTCTCCCACTGATTTCAGCGGGGTTCTGGTTCAGCTTCTGAACTTCAGTAAAGTTTGCCAAACCCGCCCCCCCCCCCCCCCAAACTTAACCCAGGTATGTTTGGTTCATCACTCATGTCTCTTCTGTTCTGTTCATTGTACTTCATGCTAAAGAGGAAGCCGTACTTGAGAACCTGCAGTGCACGAATCTCCCTGCTTCTGCTTTGTCCATTTCCTCCAGCTGCTTCTTCTGCAGTCATAGGATCACTATTCATCAAAAGATGAAAGCCCTTTTCCTCTACCAAGATGGACTAATCCTTTGCCTGCTTCTTGCCTTTCTTGAGCACAGCTTTCACAGTTCAGGTCCTTTTTAAGGCTCCATTTACATGGATGTTTAACAACATTGTGATTTCCAGTGATTCTTGTGGGTAGGGTTGACAGCTGTGTGCCAAAAGCAGTGGCCACCATGTCCATAGAGAGCAATGACAAGCTGTCTGTGGCCACAGCTACTAATGACTGTTCACACAGCCAGTGATTTCCTGCGGTGATCATTGCTGGATGAATTGCTAAAATAGTGCATCTCCAATAAAAGGTTTCCTTTTACCTTTATTATCAGATTAACTATAAGCTTCTACTCAATATAATTTTTTAAACTGGCCAACAGTAATGGGAGATTCTGGCTTGTAAGAAATCTGGCTGGGAAAGTCCTGTATTAAAACCACTTTGGTCTGTTAACTTTCACGGCATGTATACTCTCTATTGCCTTCAACACCTGAAAAATTAGTAGTAGAATTTGACTGATTACAGGGCTGTTTTGCTTTTTCTACTGCTGGTTCTAAAAGGAATACTCAGCAGAACTTGCATTTTTTTCTTCCATTTTGTGCTGTCTGCATGAGTAATTACCTCCCTGATTTCTGAGATGCAATTGAGTTGCTTCTACATTAGAAAAATCTAAAGATTGATAGAGCCATCTCCCCTAAAGGATTAGTTTGCAGTAGTAATTCCAAGGAGTAGGTCACTCTTGTAGAAAAAAATGCCACAGTTTAATTTCTACTATTTCAAATGTAAGGTTCCAGCTCATGCTTGCTTTGTCTATTAAAGGAGAGTTGTTTTGCCTGTTCTGCTGATTTTGTGATCGGCACACAGCAGTAATACATTTAATACAAGAAATAATTTCATCAGGCCACACCCCTGCTAGTAAAAGGAGAACCCCTTCCAACAATGAAAATACATTTTGGATAGAGACCACAGACATAAAATGGGAGTTACGTAGACTCTAGATCAGTGGTTCTCAACTCCTTTCCTCAGGACCCACTAACAGGCCAGGTTTGCAAGATAACTGATATACATCACAGGTGATATAATTTGCTGCTCAGTGATTGCAGTATTTTAGTCTGCATCTCCCCAAGGTAATACATAAAATCTGACCTGTTAGTGGGTCCTGAGGACAGGAGTTGAGGACCACTGCTCCAGAGCCTCCATAATATAGTAATTGCAATGTGTTCCACTGCTTTCTGCTCCATTCTGCACATCAACACGTCGATCACTGCTCTTTAGAAGGAGAGAACTTTATTTGTTGAGTTACAGGTAAAATGATGTGTCAGCAAAGGAATGTGCAGTAATGGTTTAGCAAAACAGTGTAAAGTAAAGCAAAACAGTGCAGGGTAAAGTTTATCTTTGGGTGAATAAAAAAATAAATTAAAAAAAACATGGTTAGATGTCACCCAGGGTTCTAACCTATGAGGCTGCTGGGCTTTGGGTTGTCTGTTCTGAGTGTGGAAAGCTGGCTTTGCAGGATTGGTAACTCCTGAATTGGGTTCTGAAGCCCAGAAGCTTTGTAGAGACTTGGGACAGATAAAATCCTCTAACTTTGGGTCCACATTTTACTGGAAACCAGCTTCTTAATTGTGTAGGTGTGCACAGCCCTTTTAGTATAGAGCTGTCTATCATTTGGGCCTTTTTCCCTGGAGACAAGCTGTTGCATGAGCAGCATATGTGAACAGACAATGGGAGAGTGCCTGTCCTGGCCTTAAGGAGAGGCGATCCGACCATGGTATTGCCTGAGTGAGGTACTAAGAGACTTTGTTTGAGTTTGTTTCTCACAAGGCTGAATGAGATAACGTGGTGAGCCTGTGCAGGGACAGACTCAGGGACTACACGGAATGTAGAAAAATGTAAAATAATGCATTTGGGTGGCAAAAATATGAATGCAATCAATACACTAGGGGGGAACCTCTGGGAGAATCTAGGATGGAAAAGGAGCTGAGGGTCCTAGTAGATGATAGGCTCAGCAATGGCATGCAATGACAAGCTGCTGCTAACAAAGCAAAAAGAATATTGGCATGCATTAAAAAGGTGATCAACTCCAGAGATAAAACGATAATTCTCCCACTCTACAAGACTCTGGTCCGGCCGCACCTGGATAAGCTGTCCAGTTCTGGGCACCAGTCCTCAGGATGGATGTACTAGAAATGAAGCGAGTACAAAGAAGGGCAACAAAGCTAATAAAGGGTCTGGAGGATCTTAGTTATGAGGAAAGGTTGCGAGCACTGAACTTATTCTCTCTGAAGAAGAGACGCTTGAGAGGGGATATGATTTCAATGTACAAATACCATACTGGTGACCCTATACAATAGAAATAAAACTTTTTCACAGAAGAGAGTTTAACAAGACTCGCGGTCACTCATTAAAATTAGAAGAAAAGAGATTTAACCTTAACCACTTGACCACTGGGCACTTAAACCCCCTTAATAACCAGACCAATTTTCAGCTTTCGGTGCTCTCACACTTTGAATGACAATTACTCAGTTATGCAACACTGTACCCAAATGAATTTTTTGTCCTTTTTTTCACACAAATAGAGCTTTCTTTTGGTGGTATTTAATCACCACTGAGTTCTTTATTTTTTGCACTATAAAAGAAAAAAGACCGAAAATTCTGTAAAAAAAATGCATTTTTCTTCTTTTCGGTTATAAAATTTTGCACTTCACGGATGTTCCTATGTGCGTGCCCCAGGGGGCGCGCAGGAGCAGTTTTCTGCAATCACGTCATATGACGTGATCCCAGAGTTATCCAACCGCCCTGCAGCCGTCATTTGGCTATGGGCCGGTTGGCAACTGGTTAAACTATGTAGAGGGTTCTTTACTGTAAAAGCGGCAAGGATGTGGAATTCCCTTCCACAGGCAGTGGTCTCAGTGGGGAGCATTGATAGCTTCAAGAAACTATTAGATAAGCACCTGAATGACCACAACATACAGGGATATATAATGTAATACTGACACATAATCACACACATAGGTTGGACTTGATGGACTTGTGTCTCTTTTCAACCTCACCTACTATGTAACTATGTAACTATGTATGGATTACAAGGTGACTGGAACATATATATTTGTCATTGTGACTCAAAAAACACAGCGAGGTTAACCTTTTGGGTTTGAACACTACTTTAACCACTTGCCAACCATATAACATACATATATGGTGGTAAGGTGGCTCACCTGCACCAGATCACATACTAGGTACGTGATATGGCACTTTTAGGTAGGGGGCATGCGCGAGCCGGCAGCAACCCAGCTGTGCTGTGATTAAAGTGATTTAAAGTCTCATTTTTTTCCCTATAAAAATAACAAACATGTTATATGTACCTGCTCTGTGCAGTGGCAGAGCAGATCCTTCTCCTCTTGGGTCCCTCTTCTGTGCACCTGGCCCCTCCCTCCTGTTGAGTGGCCCCACAGCAAGCAGATTGCTATGGGGGCACTCGAGCCAAGTCACAGCTCCCTGTGTCCATTCAGACACAGAGCCCCAACCCGGCTCCATCTGCTCTCTCCCCTGATTGGCTAGCTGGCTTTTATTGACAGCAGCGGGAGCCTATGGCGCCACTGCTGTGTCCCAGCCAATCAGGAGGGAGAATCTTGAAAGGCTGAGTAATTTGTGAACATCACTAGACAGAGAGGAACCTCAGGTAAGTATTAGGGGGGCTGAGGGGGGATACTGCACACAGAAGGTTTTTTACCTTAATGCAAAGAAAGCATTAAGATAAAACCCTTCTGCCTTTACAACCCCTTTAAACACATCAAATGCCAATCAGCGGGTGCCGACCAATGAATTACTGCCGGCACCCGCCGATCCTCAGGAATTCACAAAGGACAGAGCCCTGTCCTGTCAGCCTGGAAGTAATGGATTTTCTTTCCCCTCAAAGCAGGGAATAAAATTAATTACTTCCCTTAGTAAAAGCACCACACACAGTGCACCAAAAACATATTTAACCCTTTGATTGCCCCCGATGTTAACCCCTTCCCAGCCAGTGTCATTAGTACAGTGGCAGTGCATATTTTTAGCACTGATCACTGTATTAGTGTCTCTGGTTCCAAAAAGTGTCAAAAGTGTCAGTAAGGTCCCTTTCACACTGGGGCAGTAGGGGGCGTCGGCGGTAAAACAGCGCTATTTTTAGCGCTGTTTTACCGTGGTATTCGGCCGCTAGCGGTGCGGTTTTAACCCCCCGCTGACAGCCGAAAAAGGGTTAAAATCACTCGTACAGCGCGGCTATAGCCGCGGTATTGCTGCGGTATAGCCGCGCTGTCCCATTGATTTCAAAGAGCAGGAGCGGTTTAGGAGCGGTGAATACACCGCTCCTTCACCGCTCCAAAGATGCGGCTTGCAGGAGATTTTTTCTTCTCCTGCCAGCGCACCGCTTCAGTGTGATAGCCCTCAGGCTTTCACACTGAACAAACAGTGGAGGCTGTTTAGGGGCGGTTTGCAGGCGCTATTTTTAGCGCAATAACGCCTGCAAACCGCCCCAGTGTGAAAGGGGCCTTAGTGTCCGAATGTCCACCGCAATATCGCAGTCTCGCTATAAGTCGCTGACTGCCTCCATTACTAGTAAAAAGATAAATAAATAAAAATTCCAGTATATATCCCATAGCTTGTAGACACTATAACTTTTGTGCAAACCAATCAATATACGCTTATAGGGATTTTTTTTAACCAAAAATATGTAGCAAAATACATATTGGCGAAAATTTATGAAGACATTTGATTTTTACATTTTTTTCTATTGGATATGTCTTTTTTTTAAATTGTCGGTCTTTTTTTGTTTATAGCGCAAAAAATAAAAACCACAGAGGTGATCAAATACCACCAAAAGAAAGTTCTATTTGTGGGAAAAAACAACATTAATTTTATTTGGGTACGGTGTCTCATGACTGTGCAATTGTCAGTTAAAGTACCGCAGTGCCGTACTGCAAAAAATGGCCTGGTCATGTGGTGTAAATCTTCCGGCGGTCAAGTGGTTAAATAACAGTGGGCAAAATCCCTGAAACATTTTTCAATTAACTGAAGTTCATGAAAGGCCCCATTACCCCGTTTAACGCTGCAATACTGCAGATACAGAAAATACCTGTTTATCATGCCAGAGATCCAATGAGGATCTAACTTTCTCTTTGAGCTGACAATACTGTGCCTCTTCTGCAATGAAATTCCAAGCAGTGTTGTAACGACCTCTTCGGTTCTCCTCTGCTGGCCTACAGAACATTCCCCTTCCTCATCTCCTTATCGTAAGGGGGATTTCAGTAGTCCAAGAGTGCAGGTCTGACAACACTGCTTGGGATTTATGTGTAGCAGAGGCACTGTATTATCAGCTTAAACAAAAAGTTCGGAGCTCACTGGATTTCTAACAGATTAACTGGTATTTTTCTGTGACTACAGTAAAAGAAACAAAAAGAGAGAGAGAAAATGTCTATGTACTGCATAGGTGTACTGAATTTTGTTTTCTTTTATTTTGCCTAGACACACACTATTTATGAAACATGCTTTGGATGAATGAAGCATTCATCCAAATTGCACAAGCTTTCCCCATATTTTCTCTAATACTATGACTTTCTATGATTGTCAGCTCCATCTAGTGGCCAAAATGCAGTATATTTTCTGACTGAAGTAGTTCAAAAATATATGCTGCATTCTGGCCACTAGATGGAGCTAACGACCATAGGAAGTCATAGTATTAGAGAAAACACAGGGAAAATTCAAGCAGGCCTGGAGAACGCTTGTGACATTCATCCAATTCATGTTATATAATTAAAATCCCTTGCAACAGACTCTGTAAACCCACAGGATCAAACAGTGGATGGTACGTTCATGTTTATCAAATGAAAGCCTTTAGATATGTTACATTACGTTTCCAGGTCTATGTGCATGGTATACACCGTATGTCCAGTTTTTAAATTAGTTTTCCAACCTTTGCTGTATTTCTTCGCCGTCTTTTGTCACTAAATGTATTATTTGCTACCAGAGATAAGAAAATAATTTGTCCGAACAAAAATTCAATCTGGATCAGGAAAAGCTGTGGGTTCTGATATGTTTAAAATTATATTTATATCTGCCTAATCAACTGATTAGATTCATATCTAGATTATGTTCCTGAACCTCCATGAGTGTTGTCTCCCATGTCCAGGGACTTGAGCTCTCTGACATCATTCTCTAATCTCCAGTCAGTAGACAAACCAATATGATTATGCAATTTAAATAGATAACAGACCTGGGAATTATACAGTATCTCACAAAAGTGAGTACACCCCTCACATTTTTGTAAATATTCTATTATATCTTTTCATGTGACAACACTAAAGAAATGACACTTTGCTACAATGTAAAGTAGTGAGTGTACAGCTTGTATAACAGTGTAAATTTGCTGTCCCCAAAAGATAACTCAACACACAGCCATTAATGTCTAAACCGCTGGCAACAAAAGTGAGTACACCCCTAAGTGAAAATGTCCAAACTGGGCCCAAAGTGTCAGTATTTTGTGTGGCCACCATTATTTTCCAGCACTGCCTTAACCCTCTTGAGCATGGAGTTCACCAGAGCTTCACAAGTTGCCAATGGAGTCCTCTTCCACTCCTCCATGACGACATCACGGAGCTGGTGGATGTTAGAGACCTTGCGCTCCTCCACCTTCTGTTTGAGGATGCCCCACAGATGCTCAATAGGGTTTAGGTCTGGAGACATGCTTGACCAGTCCATCACCTTTACCCTCAGCTTTTTTAGCAAGGCAGTGGCTTGCAATAGGTGCACCCAAGCAGGCTTGCTCCCGAGCCACTGCTCTGCATGTCCAGTCACACACAGAGCCACGGCTCAGCCCCGCACCCTCTCTCTCCTTATTGGCTCACTGGCTGTAATTGACAGCAGCAGGAGCCAATAGCGCCCTCTGCTATCTCAGCCAATGAGGAGGAAGAGTCCCCAGAGAGCTCAGGCTCTCATGCACATCTCCGGATCGTGATGAGGCTCAGGTAAGTATTAGGGGGCTGCTGCACATAGAAGGTTTTTTTTTTTTTAAACAATGAGCCTTTTAAAAACCCATGAGCCTTTAGAACCATTTCAGCCTTTTTATTATTACAGATCCCCAATTGATTGCCCAGTCTGTCCTACATTCCCTTTGCCACCATCATCATCAGTCCTTTTATGTACAAGTATAGCTTAAAAAATGTCAAGACCTGGACCCACCCATTCAAACTCACCACCCACCACCCTCAATATGCATGGCACAGCCCTCTCAACCTCACCACTCCTATACCTATTCTTCTCACCCGGCTGACATGGACCCCCCACCCCTAAACAAGGGACGAGTATGGGGGGCCACACGTCAAAATTAGCCCAATTTCACTATCCAAGAGTGAAGATCGAACAAACCTGACCTGCCCCACCTTAAAACAACACCAAACCGAACCTATACCACAAGTGGCGGAGACCGGGGAGACAGGCACTCCTCTAACCCCCTTATCCTCCCCCCCCTCCCCCTTCCCCCCCCCTCCTCCCCCTTTCCCCCCCCCCCCCCCTTCGCTCCCTTCCCCCCCCTCGAGTCTCTTAGTCACCCCTCCCCTCCCCCCCCTTCTCTCCTCTTTACTCCCACCCCACCATCTTCTTTTTGTTCTTTCTTCCTTTCCTCCCTTTTCTTTTTTTCTTTTATATATTTATCATTGTCCACCTACAACCCCTTTTAGCCCCTTACACGGTTTGGATCTCCTAGCAGAGCTCCCAAACAACACCTCTACCTTAGACGTGGATTGAATTGTCATACAATTCCCTATGCCATCACCCAATGATTGGGAATCCTCCTCTGAGAAACATGACAGCGACTTGAAGGAAGGGGGAGGGAAGGAGAGAAGGGAAAAGGAAGAAGAAACATCTTATGCCACAATATTAAACTTCAACCTCTCGATAGTCATTTCAATATGCTACCAGATTTAATATAAAACCCCTCCCGCGCAGACATAGTATATCGTAAATTATCAACAAGAGAATCTCTGTTACCAGTCAATTCACGGTTACTTTTGTCCCAATCGTAAGAATCTATGTATATTCCCCATCTTTTGTACAACTGTATGATGAAAATGTGATACTGTCATATTGTACTATTTTTCTTTTAATAAAATCTTTTTTGGAAAAAAAAAAAAAAAAAAAAAAAAATGTCAAGATCTAGGTTTTACCCTATAAAGAGGAAAACTTGGATGACCACACACCAATATCATATAAAAGCATCTTCTTTATTCAAACTTTTAAAAGCATTATAATGTACAGGGGGTCCCCTAGTTACAAACATCCGACTTACAAACGACTGAGAGGAAATCTACCCCTAGGAGAGGAAATTCACTTCTGTAAGAGTTATTACGGGAAAAAGGTACCTCCACTGATGCTTTATCACCAAGGCTTGTTTCCACAACAACCAAAAATTTTCAAAATCCAATTGTCATTGGGACAGAAAGTGAGGTGAAATCTTCTGAACAGGGGCACACACAGCAAAACAAATGTTACAGGGGTAATAACCCTTCCCTATGCTATCCAAAAGCTTAAAAATTGTTTTTTTGGCTGGAGCCACACTTAAAAAATGTACCTGTTCCGACCTACAAACAGATTCAACAAAAAACCCAGGTAAGCCTACTGATAACTTTAGGTTTTACCCTACATATGGATAGATAGGAACGTTAGGGCTAAAATCAAATCACAAGAATTTTATCTTATTTATATAAAAATGGCAAATGCATACACTATAGCTACAACTAGTGAGATCTGTGTAGTTGTTTTTGTTTAACCAAAATATGGTGGCCGATCAACATCTGTCATTACTACCATAACTTGTGGACTCTATAACTTTCACACAGACCAAATAATATACACTGATTTGGGTTATTTTTATCAAAGAAATGTAGTAGCATAATTTTTGGTCAAAATTTATGAAGAGAAATTACTTATTTGCAAAATGTTATAACAGAAACTAAGAAAAATGCATTTTTATTTTACATTTGTTTCTTTATTTTTTCATTTGTAGCGTAAAAAATAAAAATCCCCAGTGGTGATCAAATACCACCAAAAGTAAGCTCTATTTGTGTGAAAAAAATGATAAAAATGTATTTGGGTACAGTGTTGCATGACCACACAATTCTCATTCAAAGCGTGACAACGCTGAAAGCTGAAAGTTGGTCTGGTAAGGAACAGAGGGTCAGCAGTCCTGCAGCCTCACAGCTTCTCCCCAGCCAATTGGAACAGAGAGGTGTGGACTGTGGAAGGCAAAGTAGAAGCCCAGTACTGGTGCGTGGCTGTGGGGCCCTAGAGCAGATCGGAGCTGGATTTTGTGGAGGATATGATAATATGACAGGGAGGCTGCAGGGGCACCCCTGCAACCCCTTATGCTACGCCCATGTACTTACCTCCTCTGCAACAGGGTTGTCTGTGCCTATTGGCTGTTCCTGAAAAAAGGGGGGTGTGGGCCTTTATTGTTGGTTCCATATCTTATCACTATATCATTAACTCATATAAGAAAGGAAAAGGGGGAAAAAAAACAAAAGAAAAAAACAAAAATGAGGGGTTGAAAAGGTACCCAATGATTACCTGTTTGTTGAATAAAAGGGCAAAGATTTTTATTATTCACCCTATCATAAAAAAATATCATTACAACATTTTAAAAATTACAGCCACACAAAAAAGCCTCCCTCCTAAGCATGTCCTGGTCCTACGTACATCAATTCCTGATATATAGATTATCTATAGTACAAATATGTATTTTCAAGGACAACCGGATCTTCTGGGATTATACTGTATGTTGCTGTACTTTCTTAATTTTTATAAATGCATAATGATATTTTTTTTTCATTCACTTTTCATATTCATTCAATAAATGTGTAATTCTTGGGCACTTTAAAAGTCCACCTTGTTCAAGAGTGTCCTTCTCTTTCTTATATGAGTTACTGAGTTACCAATGCTGTTCGCTACTGCTGATTGTACTACCATCCTTGCCTTATAAATAAACAATAATAAAAAAAGAAAAGTGTCAAGGTCAGAGACTTACTTCTCATTTCTGAAGTCTCAATAGATCCAGTTAGATAGTGACTGCAGCTTTAAAGCTTAATTCCGGGCAATCAGCTAAATAGACAGATAAAATACATACAAGAGCTCTTTTACCTGCCAAGGATTTTTATTTCTATCCATCCAGTCCTGAGATTTGCACATCTGGCCCACACAGAACATCTGGCAGGGCAGGAGACCTAATTTTTCTCTGCTGCAGTTTTCATAATAGAGATGTATACAGCACTGTGACTTTTATTTACACAGTGCCTTACATACATGTGTCCATACTAGCATCGGTGCCCATACTAAGTATTTGCACGAGTACTTGTAATCGTGCAAATGCTCCAGTACTGAACAGGATACCTTCAAGTCCCAAGTTCACATATATGCAGGGCTCGTTTCAGTGCAATTCGTATAAAGAATCCAATGCAATTGCGAGGTGCAAATTTTTTTTAGGTGTATGACACTGGAAGTTGCACCTGAACTGAAAATCGTACCTGACTCTTTTTAAAATTGCACAGTGGCCAGCCTGCACATATGTGAACCAGCTGCATAGAAAGTTCATTTAATGTCATGCGAATCAGTTGCTGTTCTAAACGCATCCAATTCACATATATGTGAACCGGGCCTAACTTAAGCCTTAAGAAACTGCAGTGTTTATCCTCATGACACAACACAGGAAGCACCTCCATTGTTAACAGAGGACAGAATTAAAATTAGACTTGAGAAACCTAACATTAATAAATCACCGGGACCAGATGGCTTGCATCCGAGGGTACTTAGGGAACTCAGTCAAGTGATTGCCAGACCGTTGTTCCTAATTTTTACAGACAGTCTACTGACTGAAATGGTACCAGCTGATTGGAGGAAAGCCAATGTAGCACCAATATTTAAAAGGGGCCAAAAATACATCCCTGGGAATTACAGACCAGTTAGCCTAACATCAATAGTATGTAAACTCTTGGGGGGGATGATAAGGGACTATATACAAGATTTTAGTAATAAGAACAATATCATTAGCAGTAATCAGCATGGATTCATGAAGAATCGTTCTTGCCAAACCAATCTATTAACCTTCTATGAGGAGGTGAGTTGCCATCTAGATAAAGGAAGGCCCGTAGACGTGGTGTATCTGGATTTTGCAAAAGCATTTGACACAGTTCCCCATAAACGTTTACTGTACAAAATAAGGTCCGTTGGCATGGACCATAGGGTGAGTACATGGATTGAAAACTGGCTACAAGGGCGAGTTCAGAGGGTGGTGATAAATGGGGAGTACTCAGAATGGTCAGGGGTGGGTAGTGGGGTTCCCCAGGGTTCTGTGCTGGGACCAATCCTATTTAACTTGTTTATAAACGACCTGGAGGATGGGGTAAACAGTTCAATCTCTGTATTTGCAGACGATACTAAGCTAAGCAGGGCAATAACTTCTCCGCAGGATGTGAAAACCTTGCAAAAAGACCTGAACAAATTAATGGGGTGGGTGACTACATAGCAAATGAGGTTCAATGTAGAAAAATGTAAAATAATGCATTTGGGTGGCAAAAATATGAATGTAATCTATACACTGGGGGGAGAACCTCTGGGGGAATCTAGGATGGAAAAGGACCTGAGGGTCCTAGTAGATGACAGGCTCAGCAATGGCATGCAATGCCAAGCTGCTGCTAATAAAGCAAACAGAATATTGGCATGCATTAAAAGGGGGATCAACGCAAGAGATAAAACGATAATTCTCCCACTCTACAAGGCTCTGGTCTGGCCGCACCTGGAGTATGCTGTCCAGTTCTGGGCACCAGTCCTCAGGAAGGATGTACTGGAAATGGAGCGAGTACAAAGAAGGGCAACAAAGCTATTAACGAGTCTGGAGGATCTTAGTTATGAGGAAAGGTTGCGAGCACTGAACTTATTCTCTCTGGAGAAGAGACGCTTGAGAGGGGATATGATTTCAATTTACAAATACTGTACTGGTGACCCCACAATAGGGATAAAACTTTTTCTCAGAAGAGAGTTTAATAAGACTCGTGGCCACTCATTACAATTAGAAGAAAAGAGGTTTAACCTTAAACTACGTAGAGGGTTCTTTACTGTAAGAGCGGCAAGGATGTGGAATTCCCTTCCACAGGCGGTGGTCTCAGCGGGGAGCATTGATAGCTTCAAGAAACTATTAGATAATCACCTGAATGACCGCAACATACAGGGATATACAATGTAATACTGACACATAATCACATACATAGGTTGGACTTGGTGGACTTGTGTCTTTTTTTAACCTCACCTACTATGTAACTATGTAACTATGTAACTTTCCATCCAGCCGCCGCAGTTGGACTACGGCAGGTTGGCACGGCTGCGCGAACCGCCGTCATTGTATGTCGGACGCTTTAAGAGCTATTGGAGGCACACGCGCGTGCTCCCCCAGCTCGACGCTGGAGCCAATGCGCGTGGACGGCGGCCACGATGTCCGCCGGCCTCCTGCGATTGCTCCACGGAGAGTCAGAACGGGGATCTGTTAATGTAAACAGATAAATGAAAAGGAAAAGAATTTACTGCGCTGACCCCAAAAAAAAGAAAAAAATAATAATGAATAAGCAGCTACATAAAATGTGAGGATCATGTGAAGAAAAATGGTGAAAAATGTAGCGCTAATAAATAAACACAAAATCGTGAAAAATGTGTCAAGTGAATGATGAACTTAAAAGTCCATATACACATAGTGCAGGTAAAAAGAGGTATTTTATTTCTAAAAACTGACTTACAATAAAAGTGATCACAAATAAAATGAGGGCAATGTGGAGAATACTGAAACTGGCCTACGCGTTTCGACCGATGGGTCTTTAGTGTAGTTTTACCTGCACTATGTGGAAGCTTTTATTTCTTCCACATATGCTCTGGATGTGAGCGGACATGTCTTCCTGGTGAATCTACCATCAAAACCCTACCCTGACAGTTCTTGGATTGGAGTTTGTTTTGGAGGTAACCTTCGGTTCCCTGGATACCATCCTTAAGGTCTGAACCATCTGGATATCCGTACATCTGCCTCGTGTGGCATACTGCCTTTATGACTCTATGTCGCTGACATTAGAGTCCACCGGTTCTGGTAAGAGCATTTATATGGCATTCAATTGTTGATGGTTTTTCCATTTGCGGTTGCATCTACGGACGGAGTCGTATTTCCATTTACACCGCTCTTGGTCTCTGTTCATTTGGTGTTGAATCATTGTGTTGGACATTTATTTTCCAGTCCTTTCCACATCACTTATTATTAGAGGTTTATTATTGCTTTACAGATGGACTTTTTTCTGTATATGGACTTTTAAGTTCACTTGACACATTTTTCACGATTTTGTGTTTATTTATTAGCGCTACATTTTTCAACAATGTAAACAGATAGATCCCCATTCTGTCAGGGGAGGAGAGAAAGATCTGCTATTCCTAATGATTAGGAACAGCAATCCCTCTCCTCCTCCAGTCAGTCCCATCCCCCCACAGTTTGATACACCTCCCTAGGTAACACTTAACACCTTGATCGTCTCCTAGTGTTAACCCCTTCCCTGCCAGTGACATTTACACAGTAATCAGTGGCTATTTTTAACTCTGATTGCTGTATAAATGCCAATGGTCCAAAAAAAGTGTCAAAAGTGTCCGATCTGTCCGCCGCAATGTCACAGTCCCGCTAAAAATTACTGATCACTACCATTACTAGTAAAATAAAAATTAATATTAAAAATGCCATAAAAATATCCCCTATTTTGTAGACGCTATAACTTTTGCGCAAACCAATCAATATACGCTTATTGTGATTTTTTTTTACCAAAAATATGTCGTAGAATACATATTGGCCTAAACTGATTAAGAAATTAGTTTTTTTACATTTTTTGCGGGGGTAATTATTATAGCAAAAAGTATTCTGTACACAGATGGTGTACAGAACACCTCCCAATTATGTCATTTCCTGCTTGTGTGATTGGCTTACTGATTTTCACAGAAATCTGCACTAAGATTTTGGGCATCCCCTGCAACAAAAGTTTCATTTTTGGTGAAATATCCGTTAAGGGAAATCACATCTAAATGAATGCAGACTCTGCCAATTTCCTCAATAAGGCCTTGCAAGTGCGGCAGCTGACTGATAAATTTTATGGTTCAATAAGTTTTTATTAATGTTTTTTTTGCAAGAATATAAAGAATATAAACATCGAAAAAAAAAGACAGAATAAAGGAGTGTAAACAGTGTCAGTTACCTGACATATAGTCTCCTAATAAACAGTTATATATTTTAAATATGGAAATAGTGCAAACGTTTGCAGGTATCAGGGTTGTTATAAGTGAAGTAATACTTTAAACCCCTACAACAGGTGTATGTTAACATATAAGCATTAACTACTCTATGCTGGGGTGCCCCTTTGGGAGCCTGCTGCACCCCTAAACATATGTAGTCTAGAGTAATCCACGTGTGCATAGGTTACATCGGTATAGTCAGTATCAAAGATTTGGATCTCCATTTCCATGGGAGATCCTATATTTATATTGCCTCTAAAAAGATTATATCGGAGATCTAGAAAAGGGGAAAGGTAGGAAAGACAGAGTAGAAAAAGGCGGAATGGGTATAGAATAGAAAGAAATAGAAAGGGGAGGGGGGTGGGGGGGTAAGGAGACAACGAGCTTCGGTCTATATATATATAGGGTCTTTACTATAAATAAAGAGAATACTGGGTAAGGATTGTTCAGTCCTTATGAGGGGTTCTGAGCCGAGAGTCTTTGTTTGAGTTTGTCTGAGGTAGAGTAACTCCTCCAGATACTCCAGACAAAAGAGAATTTGGCATACTTGTCTAGGGCTTGGGCCTGCATTTCCTCCATTAACATGTAATTGTTTACCTCTCTGACCCATTCTTTTAAGGAGGGGGGCGTAGTAGTTTTCCAGTGTCTGGGTATGAGTTGTCTACCAGCACTAACGAAAAATTTCAGAAGGCCGTTTTTTTGCGATTTGATTGTCCCTGGGAGGATGGATAGGAGGGCTATAGAAGGCGATGGTAATAGTGGCTTGTTATAGACTTCAGAGTAAATTTGAAAAATTTGAGTCCAGAATTGGAGAATACCTTCACATTCCCACCAGATGTGTATATAAGTACCTTCCATTGTGTTACATCTCCAGCATCTGTCTGAGTTAGATGGGAACATGATCCTGAGAGTAGTTGGGACCCGATACCACCTCGACATCAATTTATAGTTTTTCTCTTGTGTATAACTTGATATGGAGGTTTTGTTCGTGAAGAGGAAGGCTTTCCCCCATTCCGCCTCAGTTATATCTTTCCCGACCTCCGCTGACCATTTAGTAGTATAGTTGGGTAGAGCTTCGTGGATATGATCTATAATTGATTTATATATCAATGATAAGGTGTGTCGTGGAGTTTCGGGGAGGGTACAGAGTTGTTCAAACCCAGTCAAGGGTCTATGTGTTTGTCTGGAATCATGTAGGGTCTTACAATAGGAGTTTAGGTGTCCGCGAGTGAGCCATGTTATCTTGGAGTAGACGCCTGTGGGGGTGGATAGAAAGGTGCCTAGGGTGCAGTCGACAAATTGGCGGGCAGTGGGCCATAAATCTCTATTGTATACGTCTAAAGAGTGGGTTGAGTGTCCTTCAGGAAGGTTTGGGTTGTCAAACAAGGAGGTAAGGGGGCTAGGTTCCGAGGATAGTGAGAGTGTGTCTCTTTTGCGGTACCAGATTGTCAGTGCATCTCTAGTAAGGGGGGATAATGTCGATAAGGATTTATATATCCTTCCATAGCCCCAAAGAAGCGCTCGTAGGTCGTATGTAGATAGGTCCTGTTCTACCGTCGTGGCTGCTTTGGTCATAGGGCGAGGGAACCACTCAAGGATACGGGATAGGACTGCTGACGTATGATACATTTCAAAGTCAGGTAGGCCCAAACCCCCTTTGGTGATAGGGGCGCATAAGAGTTTGTGTTTCAGTCTTGGGTGATTGCCTTTCCAGATGAATTTTGTAGCCATAGAACGGAGGGTGCGGAGGTACGTAGAGGGAAGAACGATGGGTAGGGCTTGGAATAGGTATAATAACTTGGGGAGTATGTCCATTTTTAATGTGTTGATACGTCCTATCCAGGATAAAGGTAGGTCTGTCCGTTCTTCGGTCAACTTCCTCAGTTTTTGGAGTAAGGGGCTAAAGTTCAGGGAATATATGTCGGAGGTTTGTTTGGGTATAGCTGTGCCTAAATAGGAGATGGAATTAGGTCGCCATTGAAGTTAGATTTGAGGGAGGCGAGGGTAGCGTGTGATAGTGAAAGGTTTAGGGCTTCCGTTTTAGAGATGTTTAGCTTATAATTACTAAGACTACCAAACCTATCTATCTCGGCCAATATGGAGGGTATGCTGATATGGGGTTGTGTGACGTAGAGAAGGAGATCGTCGGCGTATAAGGAGAGTTTACAGTGGGACGAAGGGGTTTGTATCCCCTGTATATTAGGGTTAGATCTTATGGCCTGTGCTAGGTGCTCAATTACTAGGGCGAACAGGAGGGGGGAAAGAGGACAGCCTTGTCTGGTGCCGTTAGTTATCATACATTTTTCTGACTGGATACCATTTACTAATACTGTGGCGGAGGGTGCGGAATAGAGGGACATGATACGCGTCAACATTTTCGGGCCAAGACCCAGTTGGGAAAGGGTAGCTCGGAGGAAAGACCAGCTGACCCTATCAAAGGCCTTCTCTGCATCGCAGGAGAGAAGGCAAGCAGGTATATGGTGACGGTGAGCATATGTGATCAGATGTATGGTCTTGGTGGTATTGTCCCTGGCTTCACGGCCAGGAACAAAGCCCACCTGGTCTTTATGTATAGTTTGTGGTAGCAGAGGGGAGAGGCGGTTTGCAAGGATCTTAGCATACAATTTTAGGTCAACACTTAGAAGGGATATTGGTCTATAATTGGGGCAAATGGAGGGGTCTTTTCCGGGTTTAGGTATGACAACTATCTGGGCTTGGAGTATGGGTGGGGACAGGGCAATGTTTTCATCAATGGCATTAAACGCCTTTGCTAGTAGTGGGGATAGTTGCGGCGCGAACGTTTTATAGAAGCGGGGAGAGAATCCGTCTGGACCCGGACTCTTGCCGTTCTTAAGATTTTTAATGGCGAATAGAAATTCCTCTTCGGACAGGGAGGTCTCGAGGTCCTCCGTATCCGAGAGAGGAAGAGATGGGAGTGCTGTCTCTTGGATGTAGGAGGACAAGTCCTGTGGGGTGGGCGTAGTACGTGGATTCTGGGGGGTGAGATTATAAAGAGCGGAATAGTATGTGCGAAATTCCTCGGCAATTGCTGAGTTCTGCATGAGTTTACCTTTAATGGAGGAGTTTATTAGCGGTATGGGTCGCCTGGCTTGGCGTGGTTGGAGGGTGTGCGCTAGGTGTCTGCCACATTTATTAGCTTGTGAGTAATGGTTGAACCTTCCCTTGTCTCGGGCGATAAGAGACTTTTCTGCAAAAATAAGCAGGAGGTCTCTTCTCGCGTTGGTGAGTTCTAGGAGAGATGAGCTGGTTAGGTCTGTTTTGTGCGATTCTTCTAGTTTGGCAATGGTGGAGAGAGACTGATAAATTTTAAATCACTCCCATTCGATTCACTTTCCACATGGACACAGATAACCAAACAGCTATTTCTTCAGAATAACAAAAGGTAGGAATCTGCAACAAAGTTTGCTAAAATCCTTGTAATGTACATTGATCATACAGAGAGGAATTTTTCTCAACTAAAGTGGAGTTACACTTTAACTCAAAAGTACCTTCTCTATACAGAGTGTTTCACCTTCCCTGATTTACCCGTTACCACTGCCTTCCCTGTATTTTTATTCTTTCCCTTGCTTTTGTACTGAAAATGTATAAATAAAGAATGCAAAAAAGTACCTTCTATTGCTCTCAACCTCCTACTTTTTAATGCTGTTGGGATCTAACTTCCTTTTAGTGGGTGGCTAAGTTCATTCTTCATGGTCCCACTGAAAGAGCATAGCCACCGCTCCTTTCTCACTCTCAAGATGAACAATTTGTGGTGTGCATAGAACAGAGCAGGTGACTAACTAACACACACTGTTCATAGTTATATAGATAATCTGGTGGAAAAAAGACACATGTCCATCCAGTTCAACCAACAGAAAAAAAAACACACACAAATAGAAAACATCCATCTATACAATCCTTTACCTAAAATGGATCCAGAGGAGGGCAAAAAAATCCCTCCTGATCCCCCAAGAGGCAATCGGATATTCCCTGGATCAACTTTACCTAAAAAAATTAGTATCCAGCTATAATATGCACATTTAAGAAATAATCCAGGCCTTTTTGAAAACAATCTACTGAACTGGCCAGAGCCAGCTCTTGAGGGAGTCTATTACACATTTTCACAGCGCTTACTGTGAAGAAACCTCTCCGCATTTGAATATTAAATCTCTTTTCCTTCAGACTTAAAGAGTGCCCCTATTACTTCTGTGATGACCATAAAGTTAATAACTCTACACCAAGTTCAAAATATGGACCACCAATGTATTTATAGATGTTGATCATATCCCCCCTTAATCTCCTTTTCTCAAGAGAGAATAAATTCAGTTCCTCTAATCTTTCCTCATAGCTGAGCTCTTCCATGCCTCTTTTCAGTTTGGTTGCCATTGTCTGCACTTTCTCCAGTTCCCCGATATCCTTTTTGAGAACTGGTGCCCAAAACTGAACTTTATATTCCAGATGAGGTCTTACTAATGATTTGTACAGGAGCAAAATGATATCTCTTTCTTTGGAGTCCATACCTCTCCTAAAATAAGAAAGGACTTTTCTCGCTTTGGAAACCGCAGCTTGGAATTGCATGCTATTAATAAGCTTATCATCTACCAGAACACCCAGATCCTTCTACACCATTGATTAACCCAATTGTACTCCCCCTAGTATGTATAATGCATGCATATTTTTAGCCCCCAAGTGCATAACTTCACATTTATCAACATTAAACCTCATTTGCCACATAGTTGCCCAATTAAACAGTTCACTGAGGTCGGCTTGTAAGTTGGAGACATCCTGTAAGGACGTTATTCCACTGCATCCATGGTGTCATCTGCAAAAACTGAAATGGTTATTTTAAATCCTAGACCCTATATCATTTATACACATATCAAAAAGTAAGGGTCCCAACACTGAACCTTGGGGTACACCCAGTGGCGGCCGGTCCCCTAATCTCCATGCGCTGGCCCCTAATCTCCATAGAGGCATAGATTTCTACTAGCTTTTTTTTTTTTTTTTTAAGTACATGATTAGAGCCTGAGGCTTTAATTGGCTTCAAAAAGGTTGGGCTCTGGGCGCAGAGCACTGTGCTCCGAACCCACCCACTTGTGACATTAGCAAATCCACATTCGCTATTGTCTTCCTGCTTCTCTTTCCAGCCAATCAGGACAGGAAGCTGGTCTCTGTAGTGATCGGGTATATTATTAATATTGGGTTATAGTGGTATCGTGGTTATGATGATGAATTAGTAAGTACTCTTTCGCAGCAACCCAATTCTTCCAGAGAGATGCACTTTATTGACTTCCAACACAGAACAAAGTCCAAAGTCCACAGATGACAAAGAAATCCGACAGAGGAGATATAATTCAGAACCCCATGTCTTAGGTCCGAGTGTGCATACACAGACAAGCCTCACTCATACACAGATGAGCCTCACTCACCCAAACCTATAGACTGAATGCCGTGTTATATTCACTAAATATTGAATGGCTGAGCAATTTGATTGGCCTTTCAATTTAGGACTTTGATTAGCTTTTGTCTTTCAAACAGACAACAACTCCCAGCCGTGAACAGTTGTGAACCACCCCAATTTGCACTCCCGCATATCAACATCAACAAGTCCCCTTTAGATATATGTAATTAGATTAGATTAACATACCACCTGAATACCCTTTGAAATGTTCAAATAGACTTGCATAAGATTAACACATCAAAGAGTCTTCAGCTGTTCCCTTGCTATGCTAAAATTCAGTTGGACAATGCAACTGAATTTCTGGTCAGCATGGCACTCCAATACAATATTATACATAAATTGGCCAACATATTACAACAGTCTCAAGACCGGATTGGCCAAGAGGACAAGCCAAGAAAGCTGGCCACCAGCGACCTGGATGGGGTAATTGTGGAACTGGAGGGGGATTGTTTTCCGCCCCCCCAAAAAAAAGATGACACACCAGCCGCCACTGGGTATACCACTAATAATATTAGACCATTCAGAGTAAGAATCATTAACCACTACTCTAAATACAGTCTATTAGCCAGTTTTCTATCTATTTACAAATTGATATTTCCAAGAGAGTAGACTTTACATTGCACAGGAGCCATGTGTGGGGAACTGTATCAAACGCTTTTCCAAAATCCAAGTATACCACATCCTTAGCCACTCCCTTGTTTAAGGTTTTACTTACCTCCTCATAAAAAGAAATTAGATTTGTTTGACAAATTCTGTCTTTCATGAATCCATACTGACTTTTGCTTAAAATGTTTTTTTCTAGAAAAAAAAGCATCTGTGTGGTCTTTTATTAAACTCTCCAGTATCTTCCCAACTATAGAAGTTAAACTAACAGGTCTATAGTTACTTGGTAAAGACTTTGACTCCTTTTTAAATATGAGCACCACGTTGGCCCTACGCCAATCCAGAGGTACTATGGTAGTCATTAACGAGTCCCTAAAAATTAGAAACAATGGTTTTGACATGACAGAGCTCAATTCTTTTAGGATCTGTGGGTGCAAGCCATTTGGTCCAGGGGCTTTATTCACCTTTATTTTGTCTAAATATTTCTGGACCATATCACTTTTGACAGTGGTTCATTTCGGGCTGTGCAGATATTATTATTATTATTATACAGGATTTATATAGCGCCAACAGTTTACACAGCACTTTACAACATAATAACTAAAGAAGCTATTTAAAGGGGTTGTAAACCCTCATGTTTTTTTCACCTTAATGCACCTATGCATTAGGGTGAAAAAACTTCTGTCAGTCACCGCCCCCCCAGCCCCCCCCCCCCCGTTTTACTTACCTGAGCCCTGGAATTTCCAATGGCGAGGACGCGTTGTCCCTCTGTCCGTGGTTCTCGGCACTTGATTGGATAGATTGAGAGCAGCGCAGCCATTGGCTCTTGCTGCTGTCAATCAAATCCAATGACGTGGGCGAGGGGGGGTGGGGCGGAGTCCGGCATTCGTGTCCATGGACGCAGATGCTGGACTCGGGAGCGCGCCCGCAAAGGTAAACCCCCTGGGAGAGCGCTTCTCCTGGGTTATCTGATGTGGGGAGGAGCTGCGAGAGCCACCGGGGGACCCCAGAAATCAAGGCTCAGGGCCACACTGTGCAAAACGAGCAGCACAGTGGAGGTAAGTATGATATGTTTGTTATTTAAAAAAAAAAACTTTACAATCACTTTAATACATTTGAAAACAAAATAAGTGTAGCGCTAATATAAAAATGAATAAGATGGCCTAAGGAGACCATTACATCATCAAAACAAACTCAAAAAAATATTTTAACAGAAAAGTTAAACAAGAAAAAAAAGGGGGGGGGGGCAATATGTATAATGTCATTAAAGGTACCGCATCCTGACTTGCATATCAATATTAGAAAACAATAATCAGAAAACAAAATAAGTGTAGCACTAAAATAAGAATGAATAAGATGGCCTAAGGAGACCATTACATCATCAAAACAAACTCAAAAAAATATTTTCACAGAAAAGGTGTATCCAACAGAATGAAAGTCCTCAGTGGATATGTGACTCCTATGAGTTGGTGACAGTCCTCAATACAAATATGACTTCATAGGTGTATTAATGTGCACGTGACATCTGTAATGAAAGGAACACCACCACCGACAATGGGGAGGCTTACCGCAATGTTTGAACCTAAAGGAACGTACGCTCGATTGGGTCAAACAGGCTTGATTGATAAACGGCTGATGGATTTCTGTAGAGGCTGTAGGAAAATCCTGGGATGGTCTGTGAACCGGTATGTCCCTAAGAGCCGGTCTTCACTGGCCGCTCCCAGCACCACACCTCGCCCAACCTCCGGCTCTTAGGGACATATCGGTTCACAGACCATCCCAGGATTTTCCTACAGCCTCTAGAGAAATCCATCAGCCGTTTATCAATCAAGCCTGTTTGACCCAATTGAGCGTATGTTCTTTTGGGTTCAAACGTTGCGGTAAGCCTCCCCATTATCTGTGGTGGTGTTCCTTTCATCACAGATGAACGTGCACATTAATACACCTATGAAGTCATATTTGTATTGAGGACTGTCACCAACTCATAGAAGTCACATATCCACTAAGGACTTTCATTCTGTTGGATACACCTTTTCTGTTAAAATATTTTTTTGAGTTTGTTTTGATTATGTAATGGTCTCCTTAGGCCATCTTATTCATTCTTATATTAGCGCTACACTTATTTTGTTTTCTGATTTATGCACATATCCTACTGGCCGTGTCAGCTGCTTATTCTTTAGAGCAGCGCAGAATTATTTGTTTTATTGTGACTTTAACACATTTGCCTTCTCTTTGTCCCCAATCACCCACTCAGGATTATTTTGTAAAGGGTCTACATGCTCAGGCCTGACCTTTTTACGATTAATATATTTGATTCATTTTTTGGGGTTTGTCCTATCTTTGCAATCTTGTTAGTTTCAAATAAAATGAAATGAGAGGGACAAAGGAGAGGTTTAGGAGCACATGGGGGATGTTACAAGGAGGCGGAAAAACATTGTAAAAAATGCTCATGAAAAAAAGGACCATTACCATTACAGGACCATTAATTATTGGCTGCATATGGATTATTTTTGGAAAGTTGTTTAATGTCACCTTAAATTGTGTCTTTTATATCTGGCTGGAGTTAGGCTTTAAAAAAACAAAAACACGCAATTTTAAAGGATGAAATTTATTACGCAAATACATATTTAATCTTTGCATACATTTGATTCATATGCTTTCTTTATAGTTTCCATTAGACTGTTCATAAGCTCTATTATTTCCACTGTGGGGATAAAGTGTTAGAATAATTATAGCCTTTGCTATTATTCCAATTAAATATTACCAGGCGGCAAATGTAAAAAACTATGTGAATTCTTCAAATACAGCGAAGCAGCCTGTATTTTTTTTTCTCTATCAAATTATCTGAGATAATACAGAAAATGATGCATGAGTTAAACGTCCCTTGATACATAGCACTTGCTAGAAGAGAGTGTAAATACATGTGTAAGCATTCATTATCTGTGATTCTTTGTACTCCACTGAGAATTAAACAATAATTTCGCTGTACAATTACAAGACTTCTCTCCCAATTGCTAATGCCATTAAATATATATCATGAAAGTATCCACAGCCTAAGTAGACAATCAACACAATACCCTGCCATATAAAGCATTTTTAAATAATGAATTCTGATACACACATTAAAAATAAATTAGGCACACTGGCATTATTTTTTAATACTGCATCATGATTTAATTTAGCCATTTAAAGTGGGTTTGCATCTTTTCTACAAAAAGGATACTGAGAATTACCTTGGGCATATGAACACATTCACCAAATAGAATTATTCATCTCTCTTTTACCTCTTTGGTTCTAGGTGTCAAGGTTCCTTTTAGCTTAATAGATAACAAAGTGCTTGTTACCAAGCTGGAGGCTATCTCTGAGATCTCAAGCGGGATCTCCACCAGGATCCTCTGAAATTAGTGAAAGCAGGGAACAAGGAAGCAGAGGGAGAAGGCAATATTCTAGTTCAGTTAGTTGAAAGCTTTGGGATTAAATCCCCCTTCCTAGTCCCTTCCACAAACCAACAGATTTAAAACTAATCTCCAGGGGCAAAAAAATGCTTGTTTCATCTACAGCAGGGGTCTCCAAACTACATCCCAAGGGCCAAATCCCTCTGCAATATTTTATCCGGCCTGCAGCTAGGGTCAGTGGCCTTTCACATAGGTCTCATACAGATTTTTAAGTTAGTTTATGGCTTCAGAGCTGGTTCCCCTGGCTTCGCTGTCATTGTATTGTCATTGGTTGCCAGTCCTAAGAACCAATCATGTTATTCTCCCTTACATCAGAGTCCCCCTCCACAGAATAGAGGGCCAAACCAAAAATGGATAAAAGAGTGCAAGATATTTTTTTTAAACTTTGTTTTTTATTAATATTTTCAAGAAGAAAAAAAAAATACACATACAATAGGTTACAGTGGATCTTAGTCATCCAGCAGTTAAATGTTACAAACATGTCATCAACATGCATTATATGATTTAGATCCAAAATTCAGCCTAGGATATGATTCCAGCCAGTGGATTGCACAGGGCCAGGACAAGGGGCGGGCAGGAGGAGCAGCTGCCCTGGGCACTTTGGTATCATGTGAGGTGGGGGACCCACAAGGTGATGGGGGGGATTTGTGTTGGAAGGGGACATTTGGGGGGCAGCAGGGGGTAAGTATTGTTCCTAGAAGGGAAAATTTGGGAGGGAGAGTGCTAACTGTGGTGATTTAAGGGGATTTGTGTTGGGAGGGGGGATAGGGGGGAGAAGATTTGTGCTAGGAGAGGGGATTTGGGGGGATTTGTGCTGGGAGGGGGGATTTGGGGGGATTTGTGCTGGGAGGGGGGATTTGAAGTGGGGAGGAGAAGATGTGTACTAAGAGGGGAGATTTTAGGGGTAGAAGATTTGTGCTAGGAGGATTGATTAATTTTTATTTTTTTTGTTGGGGGGGCAAAGATTTAAGTTTTTTAATGATATGAATAAAAACATGTGATTTTACTTAATATTGATATGCAAGTCAGGATGTGGTACCTTTAATGACATTATATATATTGCCCCCCCCCCTTTTTTTTTCTTGTTTAACTTGAACTGTACTGTCTTGGAGTAGAGTAATACCTGTGTCACTGCAATTGTTACTGCAACTGTTACCACAATTGTTACTGCAACCGTTATTGTTGCAAGTGTTATTACCCATGATACCAATAGTATTTTTGCAAGTAACCTTCTGCCATAATACGTTTGCAAATACAAGGACTTATACCTCTCACTGGTCTATGTGTGCATGCTCTTCCTGTTTTGAGTACCTAAGCTCCTGGCCCCGTCCACTATATTGGATGAAAGATGATAGAAGATAAAAAAGAAAGTACCTCTAAGTGCAGAAACGCCATGACTTTTATATTATGTTGTTTTATGTTTTATAATGTTTACCCCCATAGTTACCTACACCCCCCCCCCATTGTGGCTTATTACTCCTACCTTGTTTCATTTTATCCCCTTTGGGTTACAGCCAGTACCCGGCATTGTTTGTAATTGATTAGAATACTCCCGGACTATAGCTGCTGATACTGGCATTCCCACCCATTGTTACTCGCCTTGTTACGCCCATTGTCTCTATATGTGTGATCACGCATAGACTCATCTATACCAGCATGAAGAAGGAGCCTATCAGATGCTCTGAAACGCGTCCCACCTAATAGATGTCTTTTCCCAGCCTGTGCATTCCATGCTCGTTCCAGGCGTACTTCCGCTGACATCACCCACGAGCCCAGCGTTCCACGCTGGTTACTTACAGCGTGGCAGTCTCCTTACTTGCTCCTCTTCCTGCAACTTCCCTCTGCTGGACGGCTGGGACACCTAACACCACTGACAGAGACTCTTTACCACTTGATCAGCCATGTCCAATCACGGCTGATCACAGTGTAAACAGGAAGAGTCGTTGATCGGCTTTTCCTCACTCGCGTCTATCAGACGCGAGTAGAAGAGAGCCGATCAGCTGCTCTTCTGACAGGGGGGGGTGTGCTGATTGATTATCAGCACAGCCCCCCGAGAATGCCCACACTGGGCCACCAGGGATGCCACCAGGACCACCAGGGATGTCCACCACTATGCACCACCCATGGCCACAATTGATGCCAATCAGTGCCCACAATGAATGCCAATCAGTGCCCACAATGAATGCCAATCAGTGCCCACAATGGGCATCGCTGATTGGCAGGCAAATAATGTTTGGCACTGATTTGCATCCATCAGTACCATCCATTAATGTACATCAGTGCCACCTATCAATGCCCATCCATGCCCATCCGTGCCACTTATCAATGCCCATCCATGCCACCTATCAGTGCCCATCAGTGCCACCTTTCAGTGCCCATCAGTGCCACCTATGTGTACCCATAAGTGCTGCAAATCAGTGCCACCTATCAGTGCCGCCTATCAGTGCCCCATCAGTGCCACATATTAGTGCCCATCATCAGTGCCCATCAGTACCACCTCATCAGTGCCACCTCATTGGTGCCACCTCATCCATGCCCATCAGTGCCGCCTTATCAGTGCCTGTCAGTGCAGCCCCATCAGTGCCCATCAGTGAAGGAGAAAACTTACGTATTTACAAAGTTTTGTAACAAAAACAAAAAAAAATGTTTTTTTTTTAAATTTTCGGTGTAGCATGACCGCGCGATTGTCATTCAAAGTGCAACAGCACTAAAAGCTGAAAATTGGTCTGGGCAGGAAGGTGTATAAGTGCCCAGTATTGAAGTGGTTAACCCTTTGGCAATAAAAGTCGTGGTGTTTCTGCACTTAGAGGTGCCTTCTTTTTTATCTTTTTTCTTCAGAGTTATTGCTTTCCTCTTGAAGTGCTGCCCTTGTGCCCTGAATTGACGTCCATCAGCCAGACTCACACCCGCTCAGTTGGGGACACTTCCTTTGGTCAGATGCTGCTATCCAGAAGCGCCCTTCGTTCTTTTATCCCGTCCACTGTATTGCCTGTCAAAGTCATAGGGCTGGCCTCCCCACCAATCATAGAGCATTATTTGGTAGGACACCACAGGCACCTCGGCTGCATTTTGTAAATCAGCCATAACGGTGCGGTGTCCAGCAGATCATTGTAGCTACTCTCCACTATAAATAGGTAACTCAATGCAGCTATTATGGTTATATAAATAAATGTGAACACCTCCTAAATCAGATCGTTGTTCCATAATAGAGTGAATGTAATTTTTGTAGAGAAAAAACACTTTATCTTAAAAAATGTATGTATATTTAGGATATGACACGCCTATCCATCAACTCCTAATTCTTGATAGGAAATCCCCGACAGACTGGCTTTTTATTGTTATATAAAATTAATATACAAGAAGTAGTTAGGCACCCCTTTCTGTTTTATCTAGGTTAGGCAGAATTTGCTGTCATTACTAATATCTAATTTATTCAATTTCTTTTCCACATGAAAGATCACAGCAAATAATATTACAGCAAAGAGATTTTTCACTGTTAGCCGTAAACTTTCCAGCAAAGTCTACAAGCCGGTACACAACTAAGAGCCTCACATTAGATTAAAGGGGTACTACAGCCAATACCTAATCAACCCCAGCCTTTGTCATTTTAATTATTTCTATGACATTGTTTATAGAGTTTTCTGTGATTTCTACTTTACTGGTAAAGAAGATAACAACTCAAAGGGTAGGTCTGTTCCAGCTCCTTCTTCTGCATTCCTCATCATATCATATAATTGAAATCAATCAAGAATAGAGGAAACTCTCCTAATGGTCACAACTGACCCGACCACTTGAGATCTCACAATACAGTCTACAAGAGGTATAGGAAATCGTCAGATTGTTGAACACTCCAAAAATTTAAATATCAATTGGAGTGGATTTTTTTTGAGTGGATTGATTCTTTAATTTGCTTTCCTACAGAAATGTTAATACAAGCTAAATGTGCATTCATTTTGGATTAATTTTATTGTATTTAGTAACTTTCACTTTTATACAGAAGTATTTTTTGTTCAATTGTACCCCACATAACTGATTTTTTTCCATCTCTCAAAATTCGGAATGCAATTAGAAGGGTTAGCGCCAGGGTTAAGGTTAAACATAGGGTTAGCTTGGAGCTTATCATTACAGAAAGGGTTTAGCATGAGGCTGAGATTACATGGCGGGTTAAAGTAGAACTACACTGCATCTGAGCACCGCAAACCAAAAAGGCTAGTTAATTCATTTTTTTTTTATATTTAAAGCAAACTCACCCATCCATCCATGTCTCCATGCATTATTTCGCTGAGCAATCACTTTGAAAAAAAACCCTAGCATTTCTGGTGGTGGCCATCTTCAAGCGCCGATGATTCATGTAGCATTTTGTCCCTAAAATCCATCTGCCCTTTGTTCAGGCATGCAGACTGAGAAAACCCCTCCTCCCCTCCTGAAGACTCCTGGGGATGTATGGCATCACTTGCCAAGGCATGGAAACCAGGAAGAAATTTTAAAAAATGCTAGCAGCATAAGGATTAAAAATAGTCCAAGAATAGAAGTTATATCTGATGTACTTTAACTACTCTCTCTATGCTGACACCTGCTAAGACCCTCACAATATCCCTATGTTTGAATCCCTTATGCCGCGTACACACGGTCGGACTTTTCGGCTACAAAAGTCCGACAGCCCGTCCGACAGACTTTCGACGGACTTTCGTCTGATTTTTGGGGGACTTGCGGTGGACTTTCTAACGAACGGACTTGCCTACATACGATCACACAAAAGTCAGACGGATTCGTACGTGATGACGTACACCGGACTAAAATAAGGAAGTTGATAGCCAGTAGCCAATAGCTGCTCTAGCGTGGGTTTTTGTCCGTTGGACTAGCATACAGACGATTTCGGGGTCCGTCGTAGTTACGATGTAAAGATTGGAAGCTTGTTTCAAATCTAAAGTTCGTCAGATTTGCGGCTGGAAAAGTCCGCTGAAAGTCCAGGGAAGCCCACACACGATCGGATTGTTTGCCGTATTTGGTCCGTCAGCGTCCGTCTGACTTTTGTAGACGAAAAGTCGGACCGCGTGTACGTGGCATTAGTATACTAGGCCCAGTACCAAAAGTTTCCTCTCGGGAAACCTCACACCTATTGAAGAAGGGTAGAGCATTCTCATTCCATAACTTTTTTAAATGGAGTGACTGAGCAGTCGTTTTTTAGTCTTCACTAATGTACTGTTAGGTAGATAACCTGTTGTTATGTACCGGTTTATAATTTGGATTTTTCAAATAGGAATGCCCAAAGGCTCTGTTTTTGTAACTCTCTTACTTCTTTAGAAATACCAATAAAGAGAATAAAAAAATAAATGTAAAAAATAATAGTCAATGTTGATTGAGAGAGTAAAGTTCCACTTTAAACACTTACAGACTGCCCACCGTACATATATTGCGGCAGGAGGGCCCGGCTGTGGGAAACAAAGTACCTGTATGTTGTTTGCTTCTTCCGGGTCTGGGGCGCGCACGTGATTGGACACAGCTGGAGCCAATCAGCGAGTCCGGCAGACGCAATGTCCGCCGGGGACCCGGCGATCGTTCGTAGAGAGGCAGATTGGCGGTCTGCCTATGTAAACAAGGCAGATCGCCGTTCTGTCAGTGGGGAAGATGGAGATCTTGTGTTCCTGTTAAGCAAGAACACAAATCTCTCTCTTACCCTAGTCGCTCCATCCCCCACACAGTTAGCAGCACCCCCTAGGAGCACATGTAACCCTTTGATTGCCCCTGATGTTAACCCCTTCCCTGTTAGTGTCATTAGTACAGTGACAGTGCTTTTTTTTATAGCACTGATCACTGTATTGGTGTCACTGATCCCCAAAAAGTGTCAGCTTAGTGTCTGATTTGTCAGCCGCAATGTCGCAGTCCCCCTAAAAATCACTGGTCATCGCCATTACTAGCAAAAAATATAAAAGAAATAAAAAGTCCATAAATCTATCCCACAGTTTGTAGACACGATAACTTCTGTATAAACCAATCAATACCCGCTTATTGGGACCTTTTTACCAAAAATATGTAGCAGAATACACATTGACCTAAATTGATGAAGAAATTGATTTCTTACATTTTTTTACTGGATATGTTTTATAGCAGAAAGTAAAAAAATATAGTTTCTTTTTTAAAATCTTCAGTCTTTTTTTGTTTATAGCGCAAAAAATAAAAACCGCAGAGGTGATCAAATATCACCAAAAGAAAGCTCTATTTCTTTCCGAAAACGTCGATCTGAATACGTTGAAGTGCAAAGGAGGGATCGGGGGTCTTTTAGATGTTTACATTCCTTGTGACAGCAATAAAAGTGATATTTTTTTTTTTTTAAAACAATTTATTAATATTAAAATAAATAAAATAAATAAGAATTTTTTTTTTAAAGCCGTCGCCGCGAGCTTGCGCAGCAAAGAAAACGCATGCAGAAGTCGCGCCCGCATATGTAAACGGTGTTCAAATCACACATGTGAGGTATCACCGGGATCATCAGAGCGAGAGCAATAATTCTAGCACTAGACCTAGTCTGTAACTCTAACCTGGTAACCGTATAAAGCGTGGCCTATGGAGATTTTTAGGTACCGTAGTTTGTTGCCATTCCACGAGTGCGTGCAATTATAAAGCATGACATGTTTGGTATCTATTTACTCAGCGTAACATCATCTTTCACATTATACAAAAAAATTGGGCTAACTTTACAGTTTCGTTTTTTTTTAAATTCATGAAAGTGTCCCTTTTCGAAAAAAGTTGCATTTAAAACACCGCTGCACAAATACCGTGTGACATAAAATATTGCAACTATCGCCATTTCATTCTTTAGATTCTCTGCTAAAAAAATATATATAATGGTTGGGGGCTCTAAGTAATTTTCTAGCAAAAAAAAATGGATTTTAACTTGTAAACACCAAATGTCAAAAATAGGCTTAGTCATGAAAGGATTAATGCAATAGTTCGGATTATAAGGGAGATTTAGTGTTAGGGGCCTTTGAATAGGGCCACGCTCTCAGTTCATCACCAAAAGCTACCGGTGCTGAAAGCTACACCATCAGTTTTACCTGTGAAAGTGTAATACTGTTGACTTTGCCTTATGTGGCAAGGATAGATACCTTACCATTCCCACCTTGCCAATCCCATTGAGGCAGAAAAAGCCAGCAGGCAATTCAACCCACCTAAAATAAACATACATATTTTATGTAGCATTGGCCTTGAAATTTTTAGAACATTTCTAAAAACAAAATATGATTAGTGGTTTGATTATTCACTTGCTGCTTAAAACAATTATTTTATGTTTTATTTTTAGATCAAATGAAAAATCTAGGACAATATCCTGAGTTTGGTCATTAGATTGTAGTACTACTATAGTAATATTTAGGTTGAATTGCTAAAATCTAGGGCACCGGTTTATTTTATTTTGAAACAACACCTACTCTGAAATTAATATTAAAATATCTTTCTAACTGTAGCTGTAAGTATATGGCATAAAGGAGAACCTCAGGGAAAACACAATAAGAAGATGAATTTACCTGCATATGCTTTTTATTTTTATGTTTATCTTTGGCAGAGGAAAATTGCTCCAGACGTTTTTGGGCAAGAAGTGAAACAGTACAGCCGACCTACGTTAATACTCAAGTTAAAACAGACTCTCTGTGCAGCATAAAAAAATGGCCACCTAGTTAACCACTTAAGGACCGAGCCTCTTTCTGAGATTTGTTGTTTACAAGTTAAAACTGTTTTTTTTTTTTTTGTTTTTTGCTAAAAAATTACTTAGAACCCCCAAACATTATATATATTTTTTTCTAACACCCTAGAGAATAAAATGGCAGTCAGTGCAATACTTTCTGTCATACCGTATTCGTGCAGCGGTCTTACAAGTGCACTTTTTTTGGAAAAAATAAATTTTTTTGAATTAAAAAAAGTGATTGTGAAAGATAATGTTACGCAGAGTAAATTTATACCCAACATGTCACGCTTCAAAATTGCACCTGCTTGCGGAATGGCGACAAACTTTTCGTTGCCTAAAACGTCGCCTAAAAATCTCCATAGGCGATGTTCAAAAAATTCTACAGGTTGCATGTTTTCAGTTACAGAGGAGGTCTAGGGCTAGAATTATTTCGCTCGCTCTACCGATCGTGGCGATACCTCGCATGTGTGATTTGAACACCGTTTTCATATGTGGGTGCTGCTCACGTGTGCGTTCGCTTCTGCATGCAAGTTCGGAGGGACGGGGTGCGTTTTCATTTTTTTTCTTATTTATTTTACCTTTTATTTTTTATTTTTGCACTGTTCTTTAAAAAAAAAATGGTGTCATTTTTTTTCCTATTACAAGGAATGTAAACATTCCTTGTAATAGAAAAAAAGCATGACAGGACCTCTTAAATGAGACCTCCGATCTCATATTTACACTAAAATGAAAAAAAAAAAAAAAAAAAAAATGTCATTAAAAAAATGTTGCTTTAAGAGCTATGGGCGGAAGTGACGTTTTGACGTCGCTTCCACCCTGCAGTGGTATGGAGACGGGTGGGGGCCATCTTCCCCTCACTTCATACCAAGCCAGGAAGAGGACCCAATCGCCTACGCCGCAAACGATGGCTCCAGTAAGCGGGGCACCAGAGAGCGGCAGGAGGAGCTTTCTCCCGCCGCCGATAAAAGTGATCTCGCAGCGGAAAAGAGACCACTTTTATCTGAAACCGGACCGCTCACTGAAGAAGAAGATACCGGGGTTATGGCAGCTAGTTGCTAACAAAACAAAGATATCCCTCTTCAAAGTGCCGATGTATATCGGCGTGAGCCGGTCCTCCAACGTTTAGATGATTTGTTGCCTCAAAATGTAAGAGGGTTTTACTAGTTTGGGTGAGTGGAAAATGTTGACGGAATGACAAGTAAAACTGATATATCTGTAGCTATACGTAAAGGACATACCTCCTGAGACTTATCCTGTTTAATCAGTTTGGTTACTTGAGATCCATAGGCAGTGCCAAGAAGACTCATAAGTGGAATCCAATTTAATGTATTTGAAAATGGCATATACCAATTAAGCTTTTCTTTGTTTCCTTAAAGGTAGAAAGATTTTACTAACTGAAAGCCTCATTACTCAGCAAAGATGAAAACTTCCGGTCATTTATGGGTAAATTCAGCCATTAACTATAGAGGGAGGGGTACAGGAATTAAAAAAAAAGGGAACTGCAAAAACTGCAAACATTAACCCAAATCCCAAACCTCAGTGAAGTATATGGAGGGAAGATCCTGAAAATCATTTTTTGGAGAGCCTTTTGACCGCCGGCTCCCACGATCGATCGTGACAGAGCGAGAACTGTGTACTGTATGTAAACACACAGATCCTGGTTCTTTCAGGGGAGAGGAGACAGATCGTGTGTTCATACTATGTATGAACATTGATTTCTCTCTCCTCTTAGACAGGGCCATCCCCCCACAGTTAGAAACACACCCAGGGAACACAGTTAACCCCTTGATCGCCACCTAGTGTTAACCTCTTCTCTGCCAATGACATTTACACAGTAATTAGTGCATTTTTATAGAACTGATTGATGTATAAATGCCAATGGTTTCAAAAATGTGTAAAAAGTGTCTGAAGTGTCCGCCATAATGTTGCAGTCCCGATAAAAATTGCAGATTGCCGCCATTAGTAGTAAAAAATAAAATAATAATAAAAATGCCATAAAGCTATCCCCTATTTTGTAGATGCTATAACTTTTTGCGCAAACCAATCAATATACAGTTATTGCGATTTTTTTTTTACCAAAAATATGTAGAAGAATACATATCAGCCTAAACTGCGGAAAAAAATTTTTTTTGATAAAAAATGTGGGATATTTATTATTGCAAAAAGTAAAAGATATTGTGTTTTTTTTCAAAATTGTCGCTCTTCTTTTGTTTATAGCGCAAAAAATAAAAACCGCAGAGGCGATCAAATACCACCAAAAGAAAGCTCTATTTGTGGGAAAAAAAGGACATCAACTCAGGGCACAGAGCCCAACGAGTTGTGTGGCAATAGCAAATTATTATCATGATGTCCTTGATGACGCCCTGGAGGAGGGGTGACACGCATGGACGCAATTTCCGGTTCCGATACTTTAGACGTCACTTACGCCCTCCGTGAAATGCACGCCGAGCCACGGTGAACCAAGAAGAGCCTCGGTATTTTTACATGCCACATTTTTATTAGAATTCTGTAAGTGGATTCTTTATATTGCGCTATTAAAAATCTTTACAGTACTTCAATATCAGGACCCTTTCTTTCCATTTGAGCATGGTGGATATTACAGTTATCTATAAGCAGTTGTGGAGATCTGAATAGGAAGCCTGGGTGACCTGTTATACCCTACACCAGATTCATGCCTGTTTGACCCCCAGACTGAAAAGCTGTGAGTCCATTCTTTCTGGTGAGTGGGGATACAAGAGGGGAGTGTGACACACAGCACAGCAAGCTTCTTGAAGCACTTCAGCACTTTTTTGGAAGAGTTTGGAGCACAGAGCACTTTATATAATATATATTATTATATAATAATTTTTCTTTGGACTATCTTTTGTAATGTTTTTATGTGTTTTCACTGACATTATTTACAATTACAACTGCAAGCGCTGTTTTTTCCTGTATAGGCAAAATCCTTGGTCTCCTCCATGGGCCATAATCAGTGGGTAGAAGGCTAGCCACTAGTCCCAAAGCCCCTGTCCCAATTGGGTGTGTCACACATATTATATAAAATAAATTTTAGAAAATGCAGCAAAATATTGGCGTTTGCAAGAGCATCAGTCATCCCAACAGCACTTCAACACACCCAGCCCCCTTTTTCCCCATGCCGGACCTACAGATCTCAGTCAGCAAACATTTACCCCCCCTCTACTTCCCCTCCTAAAAAAAAGCCATAAAGAGAGCCAAGTCACATGACCTATCAAGTCCATGTGATCAGCTTCCAAGCAATTTTGGCCTTTTCTTTTCTGCATGAAGCAAAGAGAACTGCATGCAGTACTGTAGGCTCAATACCCCATCATTCATTTAATGAATGGGCCACAAAATGCAAGCTGCATGTTTGAATAATATTGTGGAGTACAGTAACACCTCGGATTACAAGTTACGCGGTTTACGAGCATTTCGCGAGCTATTATTGTTTTATAATTCCTGACTCGATTTGCGAGCGTTGTCTTGCAAGACAAGCAGGATTCAAGCCAATGGGGTGCGCAGTACTGCATTTGGCCAGAGGTGCGGGGGTGCCAGTGACACTCAGAGCCACTTGGATGCACTCGGAGCCGCTCAGAGACACTCTGAAACATTTCATTCCCGAGTGTGCTCTCCGAGTGTCTTTGAGCGCATCCGAGTGGCTCCAAGCAGTCTCTGAGTGTTTCCGAGTGTCTCCCCCACCTCTGGCCACATGCGGTACTGCATACAATAGCAGTCACTGTGGAACTAATTATCTGAGTTTCTATTGACTCCTATGGGGAAACTCGCTTTGATATACGAGTAATCCAAGGTACCACTGTATACCGGAGCGGATAGCGGTATCCTCTCTGTTATAAATTGGAAGACAAGCAAATATAAGGGGTACATTTATAGATCAGCAAATGTCACATTCACCAAACATTCACTACATGTGTATCTCTAATTTACAGCGATTGAGTCACCTTCAGTGAATGTTTAGTAAATGTCACATTCATTTCATTATAAATTTACCCCTAAGTATTTAGCTAATGAGGCATCCACATGCAGAAGATGAATACCGGAATAAAAACTAGAGTCATTCAGCAGATAGAAGCACACTTCACTGCCCAATAAATTTGAAACCGGATTTTTTCTAATAAATTGAAGTGTACATTTAAATGGTTTAACAAAAGCTTATACAATGCTGGACTCAAGAAGTGAGATGATGATGCTGGGACTCGAGCCAAGATCTCTGGAAAGTGTAGAGAGTTGACTGTCAATACCACTAATCACTATGTGATCTGTCTTTAATGCGTAAATATGTTTAGCATTATGGTTATCAATAGGAAACAAATATTTATGGAACAAACTGGATGTGATGTTGTCCCTAATATAAATAAAATCTTGCATGCCATTGATCGGTCATTTAAGATTCTGAATAATTAAAAAGGTGTTGGGTAAATTAAAACATTTAAGGAAACTGCGTTGCATGCAGGAGTCCCCATGGAATTCCCACGCTGCGTGATTCCCCTCTAAATGAGGCTGAGATTTTTCATGAGTTGATTCCCTTGTGAGTTAAAAATTCATGTGTTATGAATCATGCAATGTGTAGTAATTGTTTATACTAATATGTGTGACAGCATATTATAACATGGCTTCTAGCATTAATTAGGAAATATGTTGGCAACATTCTCAGAACTTCCAAGCTTAATCAGACAGCTCTATTCTTCAGTTCCGTATTATCTGCAAATCATACAGTGATTTTATACATAGTTGACAGATGCAATGAGATAGGATCTTTTGATGGTTCTTAGTTCTCTATTAGGAGAATAATTCACTAACCTATTGTGTATTGCACCCACACAAATAAGAACATTTCTGACAAAGCCTAAACAATGAACATAGCATAGAATGAAAACACTACATATTACTCTTTGTAAGGCCTCATGTACACTACAGATGCTGAACGGACGTTTAGGAGCAGTTGGGCATTTTGTTCAGCAGCCCCTGAACTCTCCTCTATGTTATCTTATCTGTCCATGTACACTCAGTCGTTTATAGTAGTTTAGAGGCAGTTGAGGTTGCAGGCTTTTTTTGAAAGCAAAAAAAATCGCATTTACTGGCATTTAAAACGCCAAATGCTTTTAACCGCGGTAAACCGCATTTGCGTTTATAAGCGTTTTTAACCACTTGCCTACTGGGCACTTTCACCCCCTTCCTGTCCTAGGCCAATTTTCAGCTTTCAGCGCTGTCACATTTTGAATGACAATTGCGCGGTCATGCTACATAGTTACATAGTAGGTGAGGTTGAAAAAAGACACGAAAAGTCCATCAAGTCCAACCTATGTGTGTGATTATATGTCAGTATTACATTGTATATCCCTGTGTGTTGCGGTCATTCAGGTCTAATAGTTTTAGTTTTTTGAAACTATCGATGCTCCCTGCTGAAACCACCGCCTGTGGAAGGGAATTCCACATCCTTGCCGCTCTTACAGTAAAGAACCCTCTACGCAGTTTAGGGTTAAACCTCTTTTCTTGTAATTTTAATGAGTGGCCACGAGTCTTGTTAAGCTCCCTTCCGCGAAAAAAGTTTTATCCCTATTGTGGGGTCACCAGTAAGGTATTTATAAATTGAAATCATATCCCCTCTCAAGCATCTCTTCTTCTTTCCTCATAACCAGGGGCGGACTGACCATTCGGCCACTCGGGCACTGCCCAAGGGCCCCGGGCCACTAGGGGGCCCCATCAGGGTTGCCAGCCTCAGTAAAATCAGGGACAGTATGTAAAAATCTGTGTTTTTTTACATCTGTCTCTTACCGAAATCCTTTTAGTCTAAAAATCCAGAGATTATAGCTGCCCCACCTCTCCAGTACCATCTCAGCTAATAGAAACATGTCTGTGTATACTGTGTGTACATGTATGTGTATACTGTGTGTTTGTATACTGTGTGTGTGTGTGTGTGTGTATACTGTGTGGCCCCATAAACTCTGATTGCCTGGGGGCCCCATAATCTCCTATTGCCCGGGGGCCCCATGAGTTGTCAGTCCACACCTGCTCATAACTAATATCCTCCAGACCCTTTATTAGCTTTGTTGCCCTTCTCTGTACTCGCTCCATTTCCAGTACATCCTTCCTGAGGACTGGTGCCCAGAACTGGACAGCATACTCTAGGTGCGGCAGGACCAGAGTCTTATAGAGCGGGAGAATTATCGTTTTATCTCTGGATTTGATCCCCTTTTTAATGCATGCCAATATTCTGTTTGCTTTGTTAGCAGCAGCTTGGCATTGCATGCCATTGCTGAGCCTATCATCTACCAGGACCCCCAGGTCCTTTTCCATCCTAGATTCCCCCAGAGGTTCTCCCCCCAGTGAGTAGATTGCATTCATATTTTTGCCACCCAAATGCATTATTTTACATTTTTCACTGTAACCATGTGAGATTTTTATCATTTTCTTCACACAAATAAAGATTTTGTTGTGGTGGTATTTAATCACTGCTGGGTTTTTTATTTTTTACTAAAAAAAAAAGCCAGAAAATTTTGAAAAAAAAAGTTTTTCTTATTTTCTGTCAGTAAATTTTGTAAATAAGTAATTTTTCTCCTTCACTGATGTGCGCTGATGAGGCAGCACTGATGGGCACTGATAGGTTGTACTGATGAGCACTGATGAGGTGACACTTATGGACACTTATGAGGCGGCACTTATGGGCGCTAATTAGGTGGCACTGATGTGGAGGCACTAATATGCCGCACTTATGGGCACTGATATGTGGCACTGATGAGCAATGATAGGTGGCACTGATGGGTGGCACTGGGGGGCACTGATAGGTGGCACTGGTGGGCACTGATAGGTGGCACTGATGGGCACTGATAGGCAGCACTGGTGGGCACTGATAGGCAGCACGGATAGGCAGTACTGATGGGCATTGATGGGTATAACTGATGGGCATTGATGGGCAGCAATGATGGGCATTGATGGGCAGCAATGATAGGCAGCACTGATAGCCAGCACTGACTGGCATTACTAATGGGAACTGATTGGTGGCACTTGTGGGCACTGATTGCTGGAACTGGTGGGCATTGGTGGGTACTGGTGGGCAATGATTGCTGGCACTGGTGGGCACTGATTGCTAGCACTGGTGGCGCTGTATTGTAATCAGGGCACTAATGATCAGTGCCCTGATTATATGTCTCCATGTCCCCTGCGTGAAGATGCCGCTGATTGGCTCTCCTTGCCAGACACTCTGTCAGTGTGAGGCGATGAGAGCCGATTACCAGCATTTCCATGTTTACATGAGCCCGGCTGTGATTGGACACAGCCGATCACATGGTTAAAGAGTCTCGGCCGCGGCTCTTTACAGAGATCGGAGTCTTGCCATGTTCCAGCAACACGGCGCGGCCGCAGTCGCCGCATGCCCCCGCAGGTATGCGAGAGTGGCCATTCTGGGACAACGTCATATGACGTCCACCCAGAACGAGAGCCGCACCGCTCTTCCATCATTTGAGTGGTTAAAGGGGAAAACATTTCTGATAATTTTTGAACATATAAAAATGTTGAAAAACTCAAATTTCACCACATGCTGCCTGAATCAATGGATGAGTCCAGCAGCGAAGAACTCTGGTCCTCTCACACAATTTTCTATGTCTTCGGAGCCTCAGCAACATCAGCAGCGTGTGCCAGGAACTTGTCTTGCATACAAATTATTTTTACTTGTAATGGCGGCAATCAGCGACTTATAGCGGGACTGCGATATTGCAGCGGACAAATTGCACACCTTACTGACACTTTTAAAACTTTTTTTGGGGACCAGTGGCATGATTACAATGGTCAGTGCTAAAAATATGCATGGTCACTGTACTAATGACACTGGCAGAGAAGATGTTAACATCAGAGGCAATCAAAGGGATAACTGTGTGCCCAGGGAGTGCTTACTAACTGTGGGAGATGTGCTGTGAAAGACATGGACCAGTGTTTCTGCTTTACAGAAACACAGGATCCATTTCTTCTGTACTGACAGAATTACAATCTGACTTGTTTACATAGGCAGACTGGCATTCTGTCAGTGTAACGAACGGTCAGCGGGTACCAGCGGAGATACCAGCAGAGATCCCCACTGTGCAAAATCTACTATGGGGCAGCTGGCAAGTAGTTAATATTGATAAAAACAGAACAATGTTTCACCCCAAGGTTGGCACCCTCCATGACCACATATATCTGTAATCATATATAAAGCTAGCTATTGTATGGAGTTAACAGTTTGGGATTGTCAAACTGAATATTCTTAATTTAGAAGTTAAATGCTTTTTTGATATTTGAAACACTTAATCCCAATCCCAATAAAACAATGCAATTTTCAGAAGCCCAGATTTATTTCTTCCTGTTCAATTATTAATTTCTGTTTATTTAGTGACGACAGAATTAGGGCTCATCCTGATAGTTTTTTTCTTTCTTTTTAAGTTTGTCCTATCTTTTCACTCTCTGTACAGAAAACTTCAAGATTCTCATATATCAAAGGATTTATCTTTAATCTCTCATGTCTCTCTTTAAGAGAAGCGTTTTACTTTACATTGTTTGACATTGGTTTTATGTATTGCTTAATAAAAACATAGACAAGGAACTAATCCCTAAGAACACCACGTCAGCCTTGATTATCTTTGCCCACAATTATAAGAGTCAGATATAGAAGAAAATGGTGTCTCTATAAGAAAAAAAACAACTACTGTAAGTGCAAAAAAATTCATTTTCCTGAGCTGAATAAACCTTTCTTTGTTCTGGACTGTACAAAGAGCACCTGTACTGAAGCAATAGACATAACAGACTGCTTTGTACCAGTATATCTTGTACATAATTCACAAATAAAATATATGTTAAATTCAAAATTAGTACATAATATGGGCGACCTCATTAAAATGGGTTTACCAGGGGAAACAACTGGTTACTCTTCTAATGGCTACTGAATAGTATAGCATTTTTGATGAAGTAACAGATCACCCCAGAGAACTTGAAGCGGAGGTCCACCCTAAAAATGAATTTTACATTATCAGTCTATTTAAAATATATTTAAAAAAATTTGAAAAAAAACATTTTTTTACTTACCATAAATGGCTGTTGCTAGGCAGTCGTCCTAATCTGCCTCTTCCTTCTCTGCAGAGCTGTTCCTTCTATTCAACCCTCGCGTTTGCTTCTGGGAAATGGGGTGCGCTGTCTTCTGGGACCTGTGTGTGTCCCAGCAGATGGCTGCCCATTCACAAAGCGCCGCGCGACTCGCGCATGCGCAGTAGGTAACGGGCAGTGAAGCCGCAAGGCTCCACTGCCTGTTTCCCTTCGTTAGGATGGTGGCGCCAGAACCCGATCCGATGGACGGATCGGCCTTGGGGGCCGACATCGTGGGCTCCCTGGACCTAACCTCCCTTACCTAAGTGTCCTTATTAAAAGTCAGCAGCTACAGTGTTTGTAGCTGCAGTGCTGACTTAAAAAAAAAAAGTTAAAGTGTAGGTATAGTAGTGAAAGATTAAACCCCTTGTCAGCTTATTTTCTTGTTGCTTGTGTCCTGTTGTGGGAAACTTCCCTTCACTTTCTGTCCAAGGATGCAACAGTAACTGCAAAGAATTCTTTAAAAGGTGAAGGGAATTCCCTTCTTAGATAGCTGTCACTTATATATTGCTGTCAATTTATGCAGGGCTTTACATACAGTATTTATTATATATTCACCAGTACCTGTCCTCTAGCAACTTACAATCTAAGGCCCCTAAAGTGATACTAAAGTCTTGTTTTTTTCTTCTTTAAAAATAACAAACATGTTATACTTACCTTGTCCCCCTGTGATTGTGATTCCGCGATTGTGAACGAGCAACATTGCAAAGTAAAGCAGTGATCACACTGGGGGTTAAACTAATGCTGGGTTATCCTATAAATGCTGGGACGTTGAGCCGTTTGGTCATGCCCTCTGTTGAAGTCGTGATGACGAAACGCATCAGCACATGACTGGAAGTTACATAGTAGGTGAGGTTGTAAAAAAAACACAAAGTCCATCAAGTCCAACCTATGTGTGTGGTTTTATGTCAGTATTATATTGTATATCCCTGTATGTTGTGGTCGTTCAGGTGCTTATCTAATAGCTTTTTTTAGACATGTGCACACTGAAATATTTTGTTTCGGAATTTTGTTTTCATCCAAAAACTAAATGTATTTAGTTACTCCCGAAATTAGTTTTTATTTATTTCATTTCGTTAAAAAATGCATTCGTCCGAAAATCCGAAATAATTAAGGTCGAATCTGTCATTAAAGGCTTATGGTGTCTGTCGAATGTTCTAAGAAGATTTGACAGAGCAGCTAAACTGTATGACGCCGCGATTGTACATTTCCGGTCGAATGTGCCGCCTACATGCTGTAGTAGAATTCTAATGTTGTATGACACTAGTAATAATTATATTTAATTAATTATTATTACTAGTCAACCAACATTAGAATTCTTCTATAGCCTATGGGCGGAGCATTTGATCATAAATGTCCGCTCGCAGCGACTGCTTCGTTGATTCTTCATGTCGAATCTTTTCTCTTTATGTCGAATAATCTTGGACTAATAGAGTTAGATTAGGCACATTCAACCTTTTTTGCTATTGTCTCTATAATGTCGAATCTTTTCTCTCTATGTAGAATAATCTTGGACTAATAGAGCTAAGGTTAGGCACATTCAACCACAGGTTCAATGGACCCAGATCACTATTGTCAGCCTCGTGTCGAATCTCCTATCTATATCGAACTGTTTCCGCAACTAAAACGAAAATAAAGCATTTGTTTATGTCGGATCTTTAAGTTTTTGGATTCTGCGCGTTCGTTATCGTTTGTTAAAACGATAACAAAAATACCTGAAATTCGGACGAAAATGCCTAGTTTTTTTAAATTATTGGTGCTCCCTGCTGAATGCAGTGCCTGTGGAACAGAATTCCACATCCTTACTGCCCTTACCGTAAAGAACCCTCTACGTAGTTTAAGGTTCAACCGCTTTTCTTCAAATTTTAGTGAATGGCCACTTGTCTTATTAAACTCCCTTTCGCAGGAAAAAGTTTTATCCCTATTGTGGGGTCACCAGTATGGTATTTGTACATTGAAATCATATCCCCTCTCAAGTGTCTCTTCTCCAGAGAGAATAAGTTCAGTGCTTGTAACCTTTCCTCATAACTAATGTCCTCCAGACCCTTTATTTGTTTTGTTGCTCTTAACTGGACTCTCTCCAGTTCCAGTACATCCTTCCTGAGGACTGGTGCCCAGAACTGGACAGCATACTCCAGGTGCGGCCGGACAAGAGTCTTGTAGAGTGGGAGAATTATCGTTTTATCTCTGAAGTTAATCCCTTTTTTAATGAATGCCAATACTCTGCTTGCTTTGCTTGCAGCAGCTTGGCATTGCTGAGCTCTGATGAAGAAGGGACGAGCCCTTCGAAACGCGTTAGCGAGCAGTGTTTTATGAATTTTCCTCTGAAAGACCTTTGGAAGGCTTTGTTCATCATTTTAACCACTTCTGCAAGCTGATGTCCAAGGTTAATGGCACATGATTCTCTACTGCTTGTGAGTAATTTCCTTTATCATTTACTTAATAAATGTTTTACAAAAGATAATGCACATGGCCGGTGCGCCCTTCTCTCTTTTTATTTCTTTGCATTGCATGCCATTGCTGAGCCTGTCATCTACTAGGACCCCCAGGTATTTTTCCATCCTAGATTCCCCAAGAGGTTCTACCCCCTGTGTATAGATTGCATTCATATTTTTGCCACCCAAATGCATTATTTAAAATTTTTCTACATTAAACCTCATTTGCCATGTAGTTGCCCACCCCATTAATTTGTTCAGATCTTTTTGCAAGGTTTCCACATCCTGCGGAGAAGTCATTGCCCTGCTTAGCTTAGTATCATCCGCAAATACAGAGATTGAGCTGTTTATCTCATCCTCCAGGTTGTTTATGATTAAATTAAATAGGATTGGTCCCAGGACGGAACCCTGGGGGACCCCACTTTCCACCCCGGACCATTCTGAGTGCTCCCCATTTATCACTACCCTTTAAAGTCACCCCTGTAGCCAGTTTTCAATCCATGTACTCACCCTATGGTCCATGCCAATGGACCCTACCTTGTACAGTAAACGTTTACAGGGAACTGTATCAAATGCTTTTGCAAAATCCAGATACACTACGTCTATGGGCCTTCCTTTATTTAGATGGCAGCTCACCTCCTCATTGAAGGTTAATAGATTGGATTGGCAAGAACGATTCTTCATGAATCCATGCTGATTACTGCTAATGATATCGTTCTCATTACTAAAATCTTGTATATAATCCCTTATCATCCCTTCCAAGAGCTTGCATACAATTGATGTTAAGCTAACTGGTCTGTAACTCCCGGGGATGAATCTTGGCCATTTTTTAAATATTGGTGCTACGTTGTCTTTTCTCCAATCAGCTGGTATCATTCCAGTCAGTAGACTGTTTGTAAAAATTAGGAACAATGATCTGGCAATTACTTGACTGAGTTCCTTAAAGACCCTTGGGTTCAAGCCATCTGGTCCCGGTGACTTATTAATGTTTAATTTTTTTAATCAATTTCTAATTCTGTCCTTTGTTAGCCATGAGGGTGCTTCCTGTGATGTGTCATGAGGATAAACTTTGCAGTTTTGGTTATTGAAGCCCCCCGATTTCCTCGTTAAGACTGAGGAGAAGAATAAATTCAATACTTTCGCCGTCTCTCCATCCTTAGTAACCAGAATCCCTTCATACTGTAATTCTTTATGGGACCAACATGATCTGACCTCCCTTTCTTACTATTTATGTACTTAAAGAATTTCTTGGGAATTTTTTTACTCTCCTCTGCTATGTGCCTTTCATGTTTTATCTTAGCAGCCCTGATTGCACCCTTACATTTCTTGTTGCATTCTTTGTAAAGTCGGAATGCTGATGATGATCCCTCAGCCTTGCATTTTTTTGAAGGACTTCTACTTTGCTTTTATATGCATTATTACATTGGAGTTAAGCCACCCAGGACTTTTATTAGCTCCTTTAAATTTATTTTTCATTGGGATGCACTGCCTAATACCCTTATGTAATATACTCTTAAAGCATACTCATAAAGTAACGTGTGCGTGTCACTACCAGGAAGGAACAGCCAGATACTATCAACGCAGTGGATGCGGTGGATGGCAGACCGCATTCCAAACTGGTAATAACACACGGTTTCTTTTTTCAACAAAATGCCTGTTACAATTTATTTTGTGTAAGTGTGTTTCCTAAGGGGGTGGTCATCTTGAATAAACTTTAAAAACAGTATCACGCTATGTGGAGCCTTTTTTTACATGACTTAACCACCCTGGATGATGTTGAGATTTCCAGACCAAACAGGAGACACCTGGTGTGTTCAAGGCTTTTGAATTACATCTCTTTGGTGAGTGTAAACCCCTAGGGGAGTGTGTTACAAGTGGTGTGGACTCTGGTGGATGGTGTATGGCTATCTATGATTAAGTAGAATCCTTCACCTATCAATTGAACTGTCTCATCACCTATCAACATACTATTGGTTTCTCATATGTTTTTACATGTGAATGCTGGTCATATTTCATTTATTTCATTGGAGTGCCGCTTTGAGTATTGGAACTTTTTCTATATGGACTAAGGATTTTTTTTTACTTACGTGTATATTTATGTTATACTTAACTGCTCTGTGCAGTGGATTTGCACAGAGCAGCCTGGATCCTCCCCTTCTTGGGTCCCTCACCAGCACTCCTGGCCCCTCCCTCCTGTCAAGTTACCCCCACAGCAAGCAGCTTTCTATGAGGGCACCCATGCCGAGCTGCAGCTCTGTGTGTCCATTTAGACACGGAGTTGCAGTTCAGGCCTACCCTCTCTCTCTCCTCATTGGGTAATTGACTTTGATTGACAGCAGCGGGAGCCAATGATGCCACTGCTGTGTCTCAGCCAATCAGGAGGGAGAGTCCAGAATGGCTGAGGCACTTGTGCACATCGTTGGATCGAGATTGGCTCAGGTAAGTATTAGGGGGGCTGCTGCACACAGAAGGTTTTTTATCTTAATGGATAGAATGCATTAAGTTAAAAAAAACTTCTGCCTTTACCTCCACTTTAATTCACATTCATACACTAGGTCCAATTTACCTACCAACATGTCTTTGGACATGGCAGGTAGTGCTGTGGTTAACATTCAAACCGGCAACAATATTGCTGCTATGCACAAGTGCTAACCACTTAGCCACTGTGCTGCCCAAGTTCTGCCCCTTTTTTGCAACCTTTCCCAGAGATTGTACTTTACTGATCTGTCTCACAATGCAACACAATAGCTGTCAAATCTGTGGGTTGGGAGTGGGAACAGAGTACAGCTCCTGCTGTACTAACATGCCCACTCAGATATAAGAACTGCAGGTCTCATAGAGCCTTGTGCCACAGTCACATCTCAGCCTGCTGTCCTCCAGACCATTCACAAAATGCACAGCTCCAAGCTTTGTATTGTGAAGGCCAGGATGAGAAGAAAATGGAAATGCAACCATAGTGCTGAGATAGTGGTTCCGTTGAGTAGTTCTTTTGCAGTGACCCAAGAATAAGCTTTAGTTTCACAGCCACAGAACTAGTTTGAAACACTACAATGGGACTGCTTTAAAGGCTTCTGAGGCTTCTTCGAATTTGAACTCGATTCGAATCGTGAACCGGGTTTTTTTTTCAGAGGTTTCTTACATGATTGTATTGCCTCATGCATCAAGCCTGGAAGGTGGGTCTTCTCAGGGCAGATGGTGCTGAGTTATCCTGCTCTTTGTCTTTATAAACCGATTTCAAGGTCTGGATCTATGTGATGAACATTAATATTAGCAGAAAGGATAGGATGGGAAATGTCCCCCTCTGGGGGAAGGGATGGCATGAGGCCTTGAACCCGTAGAGGAGCTTCCTGTGACATTTTTGCAACTCTCATTACAGCCATGCTGTGGAAGATCCTTGGACTCTGAACTACCTCTACATGGTACTATTATTGTCACATGTGCTGGACTATATTGCCAATCACAAGGTATTATTGAATGACACAACGTGGTTGTATCTCTGTAAACTAGTTTGGTACTTTTAGTAAAAGTTCACAAAAACAACTACAATGCCTCCTTGTTGCCTATATATTTGAGCTAATGTAAGTAATGTGTGCAGGATGCTTTGCTATGCACTGCTAAAGCGTGTATGTGCATAGCCAAAGAAATGCTTTACAATTGGAAGTGTTAACCAGGTCAACATGGAAGCTGGTGGTGGTTAGTTAATGCCCCCCTACCAGCAGTGCGGCCGTGCAAAAATAACATCCACTCATTATGTCACATGCCAGGTGGTGTAGGCTCTGTGTTTCATGGTGCGGCGCTTACATACAAATCATACAAATAACAAAGTGAATGAATAAAACAGTCCAGTGTGACATATTCCCAACACCAATATTTCTTCAAAGCAGATCTCCAGTTTCTTCACCACTTGTGCTCAAAGTGTGGGTGCATACAGAGATGTTTGACCCCTTTTTACAGGTAGGCCAAAAACCGCTTCTGCCCTCAGAGGCTGAAATCCCCCTGGGATTAGGCTCCAGTGTCTTCCTCTGATTTCAGTAAGAATGTTACATAAGATGACCAAACAGGAGACATGATATAAAATTTCATAGTGTAGTGTTTATTAAAACTAGTTGGAAATGTAAAAGTGTTATAGTTACACTCACATGTAATGGTGCCTGTGACCGGCCGCAGTATATACAGTGTGTATGGAAAGTAGGGCTGGGGAAAAAATCTATTTGAATCTTGAATCGAGTTGAGAGGTCAAATCGATTCAAATTTTCAGCAAATCGATTTTTTAGATGTTTCTTTTTCACCAGGAGGAGCTTCGGGCAGGAGTTTTTAGGCGAAGTCACGGCTTCGGCCTAGTCCGCGAGGCCGGACGCTGCGGACTAGGCCGAAGCCGCGTCCTAGCCTAAAAACTCCTGCCTGCAGCTCCCCAGGACTGGCGCTGACACCGCGCCAGTCCTGAGGAGCTGCAGGCAGGAGTTTTTTGGTGAGGCCGCAGCTTTGGCCTAGTCCGCGAGGCCGGACGCCGCAGACTAGGCCTCGCCTAAAAACTCCTGCCCGCAGCTCCTCAGGACTGGCGCGGTGTCCATCAAAAAAAAAAAAATTTGAATCGTGAACCGGGTTTTTTTTTTAAATCGCAGATCCCAGCTCTAATTGGAAGGTATTACTTTGCCAAGCCAGTCCTAAGCCAGCACGCATTCCAAGCCTCAATCAGCCCAGATGTGATGTCAAACGGGACCCAGAAGTGACGGTCCCACGTTTCGACGTATGTTTCACCAAGGATGGCATCTTCAGGAAGTGGATTTAATCCAGTTAAAGGGGCAGTTACATTTGTTCTGTTTACATGTTTGTTACATTTATGCACCGTACATTGGTATATTTTTTTAATTCCCATGTTTCATGGGCCTCCATCATTTGGCAAAATCTACGTAACCCTAACCTGCAAATACAATAATTTGCAAGGCCTTGCACAAAAGTGAGCTCCAGGTAGGTGAGGAGTTAAAATAGATTAAGGGATGGACAGAAGATGGTCTAGGACTGGCCATTGTGACGCCCCCAATCGTTCCCCCTTTAGCAACAGATAGGGGTGCACACATGCTGCTGCCAAGAAGACTTGCTTCACAGCTACCCCTGGAATTAAACCCACTACTGCTCACCCACTGCTACCCATTCAAGTAAATGGGGCCACACTGCAACTGGCCCCGGCATCAGGAGCAGGGCCCTCCTAGCCCTTTTGTATTGAGTTGTATTGTTGCTGTATTGTCTCCCTTTATATTGTAAAGCACTGTGCAAACTGTTGGCGCTATATAAATCCTGAATAATAGGAAATAATACTAATAATGATAATATCGCTTCCTCGCCACCTGTCAAACGCCTCTGAGAAGTGATCCGACTGCAAGCGTGCCAGTAAATAAAGCCCTAAGAAAACAGATTCTTCATTTTGTTTTGAGTGTCTCATTTTATTGTAGGGCCCCTGCTGCATAGTTTGGCCATGAGTGAAAGCTAGGGGGCGCCTTATGTAAGAGCATACAAACAAAGACTTGGGGGGCACACCCTAACTATGCATCACATTAAAGATGGTGCTGCTTTAAGACCATACAAACAGAACAAAAAATTATAGCGCACACATTCAAAAATGTAATTTAAATCCTATAATGCCATTTAAAGCACCTGAACATAATAAGCAAATAAGCAAATATGGGGATTTGGTCACACCATATGGTCATACAGTGCTTAAACTGCATCAAAGTACCCCATTATCAGTGGGTCCTACACTATTCAGAGAATGAAAGATCCCACATTATTCATAGAAAGATCCTTCCCATATGAGAAGCAGGATCTTTCCTTCTATGAATAGTGTAGGACCCACTGATAATGGGGTACTTTGACGCAGTAGTGGGCTTAAGCACTGTATGGACATATGGTGGGACCAAATCCCCATATTTGCTTGTTTGCTTAGTATGTTCATGCAAGAACATGTCTCAAGATAGAATTTTTTTTTTGCCACTTCCAACCAATCAGACTTAGTCAGATTATCCATTGTATAGTGTGCTACAAATAGGACAGGCAGAAAATGATTGTACAACAAAGCTCTTCCGCTCGCTGGTAATTAGAAAAACCTTGCTGTATTTATAGGAAGTAAATCACATTGTTGTAACAGATACATTATCATCATACACAATTCTTCTCCAACAGAAAGCGTGGAAGTACTTTCAGACGGCTTCATGAGAGTGCATAGAAGATGACAAGCGTTATATCCACAGTGATATATCAAGGGAGACCATTCAAATACCTTTAAATTGGTCTTAAACACATAAAACAGAACTTAAACAATCCATTTATCCCTTTGTTGTGCGGGATTCCAGTTTTGTATCAAGGCTCGTCGTTTTTCTCATTGAAAACATCAAATAATTCTCAAGGTGCAGTTACACTGGCACAAGAATTACATTTGTTCCTGAAAAATTAATGTTTCCCCCCCCCCCAAGCTGGTTGGTGTCTCCACTCTGATGTATTTAACTACAGTGTGTGGAATTCTTTTATGTGTAATTGTCCTTTTAACATCGCCTCTCCGTTGAAATGTTTTCATATTAATAGATGGATTGAAGTGAAACCAAGATATGAAAGCCACAATGAAATAGAAACACATCTCTGCTAAACCAGTTGCTTCCGTAGCTCAATTGGTGCGTAAACACCCTGCAGCTTAAACTCGGCTCTTCAGTTAATCTATAAATGGTTCAACCAGCCTTAAGAGCCGCGGCTTAAAAATAAAGGATCATCGTTATGTAAGTAGCAGGCACTCTACAAGATTATGGCCCTAAAACCACAACAAGATAGGAAAAAGAATCGTAACGGGAGAAAACGCATTAAGTGGTAAGTGGTGTAATTGGCGTTTATCGCTGCGCTACCAACACACATTATTAAAAACAAATTATTTGTACTGGTGGCTGTATATCTGGTGTAATACACATTCGATTTTGAAGACGTTGTAGATTGGACTGCAAAGGATAAAAGCTCAGTACTGCCGTATTCAGTGATACGTCTTTATCCAGACTAATAGTCAATTTTTCAGACATTAACCAGCACTGACCCAGTCGAAAAAGAAAAGTCAATTTTTTCAATAGTTTTTTTTTCAATAGAGATATGGAAATGATCAGCTTAAAGTGATATTAAAGGCTGATTTTTTTTTTTTAATAACAAACATGTTAGACTTTCCTGCTTTGTGCAGTGGATCTGCACAGAGCAGCCCCATTCCACCTTTTCTGGGGTCCCCCTACCAGGTCCCTAGCCCCTCAACTTCTGCTGAGTGCCCCCATAGCAAGCAGTTTTCTATGGGGCACCGAAGCAGGTTTGCTCCTGAGCCACTGCTCTGTCTGTCTATTCAGACACAGAGCGCAGCTCAGCCCCAGCCCGGCTCTCTCCTCGTTAGCTCACAGTAGCGGGAGCCAATGGCTCTCACTGCTTCCTCAGCCAATGAGGAGGCAGAGACCCCGGACAGCCGAGGCTCAAGGCTGGACTGAGAGGCAGCTCCGGTAAGTATGGAGGGGGTATGCTGCACACAGAATGTTTTGCAAAGAATGCATGAAGGTGAAAAACTTGGAGCCTTTACAATCACTTTAACACCTTTGCGCCCACTGTACGCAAATATGCCGCATCACTGGGCTTTTTTCCGTGGAGCCGCATATTTGTGTATGGGAGCACGCCAAACGGTTTGCTCCCAGCACAGACACTAACGATCGGGACCTGGAACAGCCGATTCCGGGTCATCTGATTCCTGTGATAGCCTCTGATTGGTTATCACAGTGATCAGTCACTGTGAAGGCTGACCCCCACCCCCCATTGTTTTCTGTTTCTGTGACTGGACGAAAGAGATACATTGTATCACTCTCTGTGCTTGCATAGATGGAAAAAAAGTGTGTGTGGAAAAAAAAAGTTAAAAAATTTAACATTTTAAAAATACCTAGATCAAAGTTTGATCTAGGTCAGTGCCAGAGTCAGTGTTTGGGTCAAGGTCGGGGTCAAAGGTCAAGGCCAGGGTCAGTATTTTTTTCTTAACAGGATTTTTTTTTTTGGTGGTAGGTTATGGTAATAGCAAGAAATATATAGTTATATTTTTAAAAAATATATATTTTTTTTTACTATTTTGGGCCAGTTTTTGTTTGTTAATAAAATAAAAATCAGGAGATATCATTACCATTTACCACAAAATGAAAGCCCAATTTGTCCTGAAAAAAACAAGGTATAATCCAACTGAATGCACAAAGTAGGTGTGATGATATGTACAGTTTTACTGACACATGACAAAATTGCAAAATTGGGCTTAGGCATTTAGAATTGTTTCACCCTTGGGCGCGAAGGAGTTAAAGTGGAACTTCACTCACTCAATCAACAATGGCAATTTTCATTCTTACGCTGCTAGCATTAGTAAATAGATAGGAAAGTATATTTTATTTACTTGTTTTAAACTTATTTTTACATTTCTTCAGCTACTTCCAAGAAGTGAATGCTACATGACTCATCTGCCCTTACTCAAGATGGCCATGGCTAGAAATGCTAGGGGGGGTCCAGGTGATTTCTCAGAAAATAAAGCATGGAGACATGGATGGATGGGGGCAGTGCTGTCTCTTGGCCTAGGCCGACAAGGCCCAGGCCTAGGGCGGCACTTTACGGGGGGCAGCAAAAAAGTCGCCCCCCCGCATGAAAAAAGCCAATGCTCCGCCTACCCTCCTCCACTGGCATCTTTACACATTGTAACTCTTCCCCGGTGCTGGGTCTGTCTGTGTCCAGGAGGTGGAAAACCCCAGGCAGTGGCGACGCTGCGGGGGGGGGTGCGAAATGCACCCGGGTGACACCACCTAGGAAGCGGTGACAGCGCTCTGCTTCTCAGGAGAACTCAGCAGCGGCACTGTGATAGGGGAGAGGCGAGCTGCGGGCTGTCGGAAAGTTTCCCCCGCCCCCCCCCTTTTTCCTGTCCACAGAGAGAGAGGGCTGTTTTCAGCTTTATCACCCAGCTTTTTTCCCCCTCCCCATTGGCCACAGCGGAGTCAAGAGACTAGGGGAGCATCATGGGACATGTAGTCCCAGAAGGTTGTCTTCTCTATTGTTCTCCAGAGGGAGCCAGCTACACCCCCCCAGCATGCACTCTGCTGGAGGAAGAGAGAGAAATCCCGGGAACAAACTGAGGGAGTGAGTACCACACTGTAGCAGCCAATTATAGGAGACAGGAAAAAGAGAGGACTGTGCTGGGGAAGCCAGAGAGAGTTCCACACTTACCAGTGCCACCAGAGAGAAAGCCACCAAAGAGAGCGCCATGGTCCCCAGCGCCACCAGAGAGAGAGCGCCACGCTGCCCAGCGCCACCAGAGAGAGCGCCACGCTGCCCAGTGCCACCAGAGAGAGCGCCACGCTGCCCAGCACCACCAGAGAGAGCGCCACCCTGCCCAGCACCACCAGAGAGAGCGCTACACTGCCCAGCACCACTAGAAAGAGCGCCATGCTGCCCAGCACCACCAGAGAGAGCGCTACACAACACATGGTGAGCGAACATCCAGCCGGAAGGATCATTGCTGCTGTTTCGCTGGGTTTGGTAAGAGGGCCTGTCAGCCATTATGCATTACTAATCCTAGGGACTGAGGGGTTGGGTCATATTTAAATTAGGGGGTGCACGAGTTTAGTCAGGCCTAGGGCAGCACAAAACCTAAATACACCACTGGATGGGGGAGTTTGCTTTGAATATTAAAGTTTTAATCAAATAGTGTTTTTAGTTTGTGGTGCTCAAATGCAGTGTAGTTTCACTTTAAAGCTGCACTCTTGAAAAACAACTAACAGCAAAACTGATGAAATATATAAGGGCACTGATGGGCACTGATGAGGTGGCACTGGTGGGCACTGATGAAGAGGCATTGACGGAGCTGCAGTGATATGCTGCACTGATAGGTGGCACTTATGGACACCAATTGGCTGCGCTGAAGGGCATTGATAGACAGCACTGATTGGCAGCACTGATGGACACTGTTGGGGTCAGAGGCGTAACTAGAACCTTCAGGGCCCCGGTGCAAAAAAAAATTAGGGGCCCCCCTGACCCCCCGGGTGACCCAGCCCCATGCTTCAGGGGGCCCATGCATCACCCCTGTACACCTGGATAGGAAGAGCGGCGGGGGCAGCATATAGAGGACCCGATCCCCTCCATTTTCTTCCTGCAGTCATGACTTCAGCAGGAAAATGGAGGGTATTGGTTCCTCTATATGCCGCTCAATGCCCCTCCTATCCAGGTGTACAGGGGTGAGACATGGGCCCCCTGACGCATTGGGCTGGGATGAGTGGCAGCGAGCGATGGTGGCAGTGATGGGGGAATGGGATGGGATCAGTGGCGGCAGTGGTGGTGGGTTGGATGGGATGAGTGGTAGCAGTGGTGGGGGGATGGGATCAGTGGTGGCTGTGAGGGGGTTTAGATCACTGGCAGTGGTGACAGTGAGGGATCAGTGGTGGTGATGGGGGATAGAATCAGTGGCGGGGGTGGTGGGATCGGTGGTGGTGGTGGGGGGGGTGCTATCAGTGGCGGCGGCGGTGATGGTGGTGAGGGGGGTGGGAGCAGTGGTGGTGGTGAGGGGGGCAGTGGCAGTGCCATCCTCCCCCACTACCACCTCTGCCTCTTACTGATCCCATCCCCCCACCACCACCACAGATCTCATCCCTATCCTATGGGGGGATAGGGATAAGATCTGTGGTGGTGACGGGGGGGTCAGTAAGAGGCAGAGGTTGGGATCAGTTGTATTGACTATTTTGTCACTTACTTTGTCAGTCGATTCCTTCCCCTTCATCATTACTCCCATGCCTCCAGGAATGCTCCTGTGTCATGGAAACTCCTGCAGAGGGGAGAGCTCCTCCACCTTCACTGCATTGGTGTCAGCTGGTCAGCTGACTTTCCCTTCCAGCGTCTGTCTCCTTACATGGCTTCCCTTTCCAGAGATAGCAGCCTTTCCTCAGCGACTAGCGGGCGAACAAACCCCCCCCCGCTGGGGAACGAAGGGACGGCCCCTGAGAGTGGAGAACAGGCAGGCGGGCGGGCAACCCTTACAGAGGAGAATGTACGGGAGGGCCCCCGGACAGCGGAGAACGTGCGGGCGGGCTCCCGGACAGCGGAGAACATGCGAGCGGGCTCCCGGACAGCGGAGAACATGCGGGCGGGCTCCTGGACAGCGGAGAACAAGCGGGCGGGCTCCCGGACAGCGGAGAACATGTGGACAGGCCCCTGACAGCGGAGAACGTGCGGGCGGGCCCCCCCACAGCGACAGAACTCCAGGGCGCAGTCGCAAGTACGACTGCTGCGACCCTGGTAGTTCCGCCACTGGTTGGGGTTGCACTGATCATCAGGACAGTGATGATTAGTGCCCTGATTATCAGTGTAGATGTTCTTTCCTTTCACACTTGCCGGTTACTGGCTCTCTCCTCTCCTTGCGCTTTGACAGAGCAAAGAAAGAAATGGCAATAACCGGCAAGTGTGTTTACATTGTGATCAGCTGTGATTGGACACAGCTAATCACGTGGTAAAGAGCTTCTGCGATTGGCTCTTTACCCCAATCTGTGATCAGCTGTGTCAAAAGGACACAGCGATCACAGAGCACACCAGGCGGGAGGATGTCAATAGACAATCGACAAATGGTTAATGTTGTATTCATGAACATAGAGCTGCATTAAAGTGACACTAAACTCTGGTATTAAAAAATCTTCTATTCACATATCTATTCTCAACTCAAAAAAGTCCCTTCTATTGCTCTCAGCCTCCTTTAAAATCTCCAAACTCCTTTATTTTGCTGCTGTGATCTGACTTTCTGGTAGAGGACAGCTACATTTGTTCTCCATGGTCCCACTGTACAAAAACATAGCTACTCTCTCCTGTTGGCTCCTGAGGTGGACTAGGGACCATCAGATTTGTAGTGTCTATAGAGCACTGCACATAATCACAACTAAAGTTCACTGTTCGTTCCAAACAAATTGCAATGCACGGGAAAAGGAGTGTTTAAGGAGCTCACAGCCTACGTTAGAACGAGGTGGAAAAAAAAAATACAATATGAAACAATTTCATGAAAATGAGCTTACACCGCCATTATATAGTGGATGTGTATGGGTTATTTTTGGAGAACAAGGATTTTGTTTAGTGTCACTTTAACCTGAAGCAAGAGTTTCGACTTTTCTCTGACTTTCTGGATCTAGCCAGGTGGAAAGCATTTTTTGAATAATGACAGCCCAGTATTTCTGTCATGTACAGTCCAATGACAGCACCAAACAAATGTTCAAGAGTCCAAAGTTTTAAAGGTTAGAATTAGTTCAGAGCAGAAAAAAAAGCCCATTCGTTCTTATGTAAAGACCACCAGTTACGGATAAGCACAACACAAAAATTCATTTTGTTTAGTTTTGGATTAATTCATTAAGTTAATAATTCTGTTTTATCATATTTGTTATGTCAGAATGATTCGTTTTCAGAATTTGTTTCGAAAATTCTGATTTTTTTCATATACAGTATCTCAGAAAAGTGAGTACACCCCTCACATTTTTGTAAATATTTTATTATATCTTTTCACGTGACAACACTGAAGAAATGACACTTTGCTACAATGTAAAGTAGTGAGTGTGCAGCTTGTATAACAGTGTAAATTTGCTGTCCCCTCAAAATAACTCAACACATGGCCATTAATGTCTAAACCGCTGGCAACAAAAGTGAGTACACCCCTAAGTGAAAATGTCTAAATTGGGCCCAAAGTGTCAATATTTTGTGTGGCCACCATTATTCTCCAGCACTGCCTTAACCCTCTTGGGCATGGAGTTCACTAGAGCTTCATAAGTTGCCATTGGAATCCTCTTCCACTGCCCCACAATGACATCACAGAGCTGGTGGATGTTAGAGACCTTGCGCTCCTCTACCTTCTGTTTGAGAATGCCCCACAGATGCTCAATAGGGTTTAGGTCTAGAGACATGCTTGGTCAGTCTATCACCTTTACCTTCAGCTTCTTTAGCAAGGTGGCGGTCGTCTTGAAGGTGTGTTTGGGGTCCGTTGTGCCCTGGGTGGATTTCCCTTCTGCCCACCCCATGTCCCGGCCCTGGAGCTATGTGTATGGATGCTGCTGCGATATGTTAAGCTATTAGTTTAGTTTTTAAAATGGGGTGCCTTGAGATTGTGCAGAATTTTAAAAGTGCCTTGCCTGAAAAAAGTTATGAAACAATGCCTTACTGTAATTATTGCAATATGTTTCTATTTTATGTGTAGAGCATTTTTTATAATAAAGAAAAATGTTATTGTAACATAAAAATAAAATGGATTTGAATCAATTTGGATCATTCATTATATATTGTCACGTTATTTCGGATGACTCAAACATTAACAAAAGGCCGAAATGAAACAAATAATTTATTTCGGGTTCTAATTCCATTACTATTGTGATTCAGAGATTCTTAGGTATCTGAACCTTCGAATAACAAAAATTTTCAGGGTTTCGTTTTGTAATGAAACCAATCGCACATGTCTACCATCCATCGTTGGGACTAATATTAGACAGCTTCTTTATATGTATCGATGTAATTTTTTTCCCTGTTTTTTTGACACCCGCATTATAACCGAAAGACGGCTACAGCGCAGGATTCAAATGCTTCGTACATGGACGTCCTCCCGTTCTTGCGCTGCTCACGCACCCCAGTCCTTGGGACTCGGCTTATTATAGAGCAGGGTAAAGGGCCATCCACAGCTACCGTCTTTTTTTTTTCAGCGTGAAGAAAAGAATAAAGTCGTTAACCAACTTCTGTTAAAGGGGCACCGGTCCCTTAAGTGCCCAGCAGTGCTGCTAATAAGTGCCCTCCAGTGCTGCTAACCAGTGCCCACCAGTGCCATCTATCAGTGCCCCTCAGTGCCACCCATCAGCACAATTAAAGTGACAGATATCAGTGCAGCCTCATCAGTGGCCACCAGTGCCACCTATCAGTTTGACCTATCAGTGCCCATCAGTGCCGCCTATCAGTGTCCATCAGTGCCACCTTATCTGTGCCCACAAATGCCACCTATCAGTGCCCATAGGTGCCATCTATCAGCGCCCATCAGTGCCACTCATCAGTGCAGCCTCATCAGTGCATCCTGATCAGTGCCCACCAGTGCCACCTATCAGTGCCCATCGGTGCCACCTATCAGTGCCGCCTCAGCAGTGCCCATTAGCAAAGGAGAAAAATTACCTGTTTGCAAGATTTTTTAACAAAATATGAAAAACATTTTGCTTTGTTTTTTGAAAACTTTTGGTCTTTTTTTGTTTGTTTAGCAAAAAATAAAAAACCCAGCAGTGATTAAATACCACCAAAAGAAAGCTCTATTTGTGTGAAAATAAAATGACAAAAATGTTATTTGGGTACAGTGTTGTATGACCGCGCAATTATCATTCAAAATGTGAGAGCGCTAAATATTGGCCTGGGCAGGAAGGGGGTATAAGTGTCCGGTAAGCAAGTGGTTATTGAGAAAAAATAAGTTTCTTTTTTTGGCTTTTTTTGGAGAACAGTTGTCAAAAGCAAACTCAACATTTTTCTCTGTGAAATCAACTAAATCCCTCTGCTCCTCCCTCCCCTCCCTCTATGTGGCATAATAATTGACTTTGTAGGATGGTAACAACCCAAATTGAAAACCTTCCGCAACAACTGATTAAGAAATAAAGATTTCTGAATCCTCTCCTTTCTTCCAAAAAGAAAATGTGGTGGTGTGCCAAAGTAAACTCTTCCAACAATGGCACATCGAGAAACCTGTCATACAGCTTTTCACACACGTAGTTAGTGGATGATATTTTTCCTTTACAAAGTGTTTAGTCAACATTGTATGAATGATACTTCTTGGCTCCAAGATAATGTTTTTCATTATTATAAAAGAGGTTAATTGCAATTAAGGGAAAAATGTTACCACGTGTACTGTAGCAGGCCATTGATATATTTACGGCAGTCGTGTGTTGAAAGAAAAAGAAAACCAAAGGGTCAACTTACTCAAAGAGGACACTTCATATGCTGCAGTTAGGCATAGTTCAGTTAAGTCAGATATAAAAGACACTAATTAACGCAGCATTGTATTCAATAATAAATCAATAAATGTATTTTTTTAATGCAATTAGTGTAATTCCCTAAATGTTATGATCAGCCTATTGCACGCCCCAATGCAAGAGCACCCAGGACGTGGCAGCACTGGGAGTCAATCAAGTGTATTGCATAGAAATGTTCTGGCCTGAAAATGCTGATGTGTGTGGTACTATCCATAGGCCTGTGCATAGAATAAGGACCATGCACACATCTGCTCGTTTGTGTAAGCATGAGTGTGTTCACAAGAATAAGCGTGCACACAGGGCCGGGACAAGGGGTGGGCAGAAGTGGCTGGGGATGGGGAATAGACACATGATAGTCTTGCGTAAAAAATTCAAACCGCAGAGGTGATCAAATACAATCAAAATACCATCAAAAGAAAGCTCTATTTGTGGGGAACATTCATTTTATTTGGGTACAATGTCGCACGCCTGTGCAATTGTCAGTTAAAGTAAAGCAATGCCATATCGCAAAAAATGGCCTGGTCATTAAGGGGTTAAATCCTTACGGGGCTGAAGTGGCATTGGCAAGATCTCAGTTATTTTATTGTATATTTTGTATCTTGGAAAAAGCAACAGGAGACTAAGTAACTCTTACAAATTTTATGGTGGGTAATAGAGTAAGAACCAGGTAAGGATACTTTGCTCATGTGCCCAAGACTTCCTCTAAATTCTGGGAGACAAGGGAGGGAGAGAAAATCTCCTAAAATGGGGAGACATCTCCTTTTAGACATTTGACAGCAGAACAAGGGTTCTCACTGGAAGATTTGCCTCCACCTGTTGTTCTGGTGATAACTGTAAAATATGTCCTATTTTTCCTGTGGACACTGTTGTGGAAATTTTATGAAGATGTATTTTAATATGTATTGTCATAGTGTCTCCCAGTGTTAGTTCTCCCACAACCCGCTCTAAAGAGCTGACTGGGGCAGACTGACGCTGGTTGAGATCTGTTAGGTAGCGGAAAACTTCCTGAGGTTGAAAAGAGGTGTTTGCGGAGTGAGGATATGTCTACCGGCGAAAGGGCCCCTGTGCGATACACAGACGTTCGTCTGGGGGGGATGTGTTCGCTCTGCAATAACATTATCGCTTTAGCGGATGTGCGCTCGTGTCACCCCTGTATGCCTGATCAACATATTTGTGGTGCCATGAGCATACACCTGCAGATAAGCTCCCATCAGCTGAGAACGGTAGTCATTGGTTGTTGTATCCTTGTTTGGTTATATCCTTGTTTCGTCACATCCTGTGTTGTCACATCCTGTGTTGTCACATCCTGCTGATGAAGCGATTGGCTGTTGGAGCCAAGACTTCCTGTTTGTGATTTCTTTTGTTGTCTTTGAATAAAAGAATGAGTGCACTACTCAGCAGGGGTTCGTGCTGAGATGAGGACGAAAGCATGGTCATGTCTGTTTACTGGGGAAATGCGGGAGACATGGGTTAAGTAACATGTATTATACCATTAGACTGAAAGGGCGCGTGTTAGCGCAGGTGAGATTGATTATAGACAAATCTCCACCACAACACCAAAATAGAGAGGGTAAATCTGCCTTAATCAGAGAAATCTACCCCTACTCCTACTCTCCAATAGTCAAAAAAGAGTTTTGGTTAAATAAACTCATCACAACTACCATGGGCAGAGGTAGTTCTAGGTCTGGTTCTGTCAGGAAATGTTCCATCCGCTGGTAATACCTGTTATTTGGCATGCAGTACTGAGGTCCACCAGCAGGTGTCTCCTGGCAGTTTGGAACTGTCAGGAGAGCTTTTCCCTGTTAATAGTATATCATCTTTGGGCCGCAGTACTGGCGTCCACCAGCGGATGGATCCTGGCAGTGTGGAGCAGACAGTACCTCCTGCAATCAGGTGTCACTTGAGGCCAATCACAAGCCTATAAATACCCGGCAAACATTCACATGTTTGCCTTGATTTCTTCATTGCCTTCTGACCTGCTAGCGAGCTGATCCTGTGCCCTGAACCTGAACCTGATCCTGTCTCCCTGTCTCGGACCCTATCCTGTCCCACCTGTTACCTTGCATCCCTGCCTGCAGTCTGACCAATCCATCCTCTCCCTGTCCTGTGTTCCATACCCCATCTACTGACTTCCCTGTGTATGACCTTGGCCTGGCTTACGTTTGTGTCTCTGGAACATCCCCTGCTGATCTGCTGTGTATGACCCTGGCCTGGCTATTGTTTATGACCCTGATCACACGGTTCTGGTCACACCTGTTCATGACAGTAAATCAAGGCCATCCCTGACCAGAAGTGGCTGCACAGGGGAACCATTTTGATTCAGTTGGTTGCAAACTTGAATGCCGATGAGGTTATTTATTTTTCTCTGCTGGCATCTGAAAGTGGTGATTATTGCCGCCAGGCTTTGAAAGGATGGTCTAGTGACCAGTTGTTTGCCACTATACGTTTGGCTCATTCCCTGGTCGATCAGGGTTATATATTGTTTGGGGAGGTACAGCCTTTGATCCAGCTATGTACTGAGCTGGCCCTGCCCTGTATTCCAAAGGGCCGTGATGATTTCACTCCTCCTTTTGATATGAATCAGGTTGTATCCCTAGTTTGGCTTTTTGAAGATGATCCAGACGATTTTTGTGAGCACTACTCAGCCTGTTCCCCACAGGTGATTGCTGAGTGCATTGTGTCTGCTCAGTCTTTTGTTAGACAGGGAGGTTTAAAAGCACAGTTTGTACAACCTATACTTTCAGCATGGTCTGACATGGTGCAATCAGCTCCAGCCAAACAAACCACCTCTGCCACCAAACACCAGCCTACCCAAATGTATGTTTCCCCATCACCCATGTCAACCGCAGTTGCAGCTCAGTATACGCTGCTCCCAACCAAATACTCATATCCAGTCTCTGCTCCCTGTACCTATCCTGCATTCAACCCACCTGTCTCTTCCCTGCTGCCTGCAAACCCACACGAACTTCCTCCAGCTACTGTTACCTCTTCTCTGCCATATCCCAATCCTCCTCTCCAGTCTGCTGCACCCCTCACCTACAGATCTTCAGTAGTTAAGCCAAAGAAGAAACGGAAGTTCTTCCCCACTCACACAATCCTGCCAGTAACCTAACCTGCTCCCACTTTCCAGTCTGATGTGCCGGCTTCCCAGTCTGATGTCTTGATGCCTGCCTATCAGCCTGATGTTCCAGCTTCCCAGCCTGATGTTCCAGCTTCCCAGCCTGATGTTCCAGCTTCCCAGTCTGATGTTCCAGCTTCCCAGTCTGATGTCCGGGTGCCAGCCCTCCAGCCTGATGTCCGGGTGCCAGCCCTCCAGCCTGATGTCCGGGTGCCTGCCCTCCAGCCTGATGTCCGGGTGCCTGCCCTCCAGCCTGATGTCCGGGTGCCTGCCCTCCAGCCTGATGTCCGGGTGCCTGCCGCCGCCCAGCCTGATGTCCGGGTGCCTGCCGCCGCCCAGCTTGAAGTGCCCATGCCTGCCGCCGCCCAGCTTGAAGTGCCCATGCTTGCCGCCGCCCAGCTTGAAGTGCCCATGCCTGCCGCCGCCCAGCTTGAAGTGCCCATGCCTGCCGCCGCCCAGCTTGCTGTGCCCATGCCTGCTGCCGCCCAGCTTGAAGTGCCCATGCCTGCTGCCGCCCAGCTTGAAGTGCCCATGCCTGCTGCGCCACCTGTTGTTTTGCCTGCTGTGCCACCACCTGTTGTTCTGCTTGATGCCATAGACTATGGACAATTACAACCAATTGGAGCGTCCGGAGGCCGCTCCTTTGAGGGGGGGTACTGTCAGGAAATGTTCCATCCGCTGGTAATACCTGTTATTTGGCATGCAGTACTGAGGTCCACCAGCAGGTGTCTCCTGGCAGTTTGGAACTGTCAGGAGAGCTTTTCCCTGTTAATAGTATATCATCTTTGGGCCGCAGTACTGGCGTCCACCAGTGGATGGATCCTGGCAGTGTGGAGCAGACAGTACCTCCTGCAATCAGGTGTCACTTGAGGCCAATCACAAGCCTATAAATACCCGGCAAACATTCGCATGTTTGCTTTGATTTCTTCATTGCCTTCTGACCTGCTAGTGATCTGATCCTGTGCCCTGAACCTGATCCTGTCTCCCTGTCTCGGACCCTATCCTGTCCCACCTGTTACCTTGCATCCCTGCCTGCAGTCTGACCCATCCATCCTCTCCCTGTCCTGTGTTCCATACCCCATCTACTGACTTCCCTGTGTATAACCTTGGCCTGGCTTACGTTTATGTCTCTGGAACATCCCCTGCTGATCTGCTGTGTATGACCCTGGCCTGGCTATTGTTTATGACCCTGATCACACGGTTCTGGTCACACCTGTTCATGACAGGTTCACTGCACCACCGTGGTTGGTGTGTGGGGCAATCAGTCCTGTGATCATATGCTGAGCTCGGTGGATCAAACTGCCAGAAGCTGGAGTTCAAAAGTCTACTAAAAGCTACATTACTGGAATTTTAGGGTCCATGCACACTAGACAGCAGAAGAAAGATGAACTGCTGGCAGAAAAATGCAGCATAAAAAATGCTCTTATGGAGCATAATAAATATGCGTTAAAGTGTTACTAAACCCACAACAGTAAAATCAGTCTGTGCATGCTTGTTATACTCACTGTGGAACCTAAGGGGTTAACCCTCTGCATTGTGTAAAAAGGCTGTTTGATCATTTCTTCTCAGATCCTCCCCTTATTCCACTGTCTCCAATCCATCTCCTGATAAGACAGAGTTAGTGGAGTCAGGCTGCACAAGCTCAGTTTGGTGTGTATTGCTAGAGAGTTTTTTTTTTCTTGGAAGAGTGCATGTGATCAGCACAGGGCCAATCAGCACTGTCCAGACAGAGGGTCAGGGGTCCTGCAGCCTCATAGGACAGTCAGAGGAGAATGAAAACTTCTCCTACAAGCTTTAACCAGACACTGATAGAAGTCACAAGGCTGCTATATACTGCTGATTAGTAAAGATGTTTAGCTGTTTATATTTACTAAAATAATTGCATTTCCATGTTCTGTGTACTGTGGGAGACCAGATATAGTGAATGCAGGCTTCTGGGTTTAATAACACTTTAAGGCATGTTTGTGTTTATTGGTGCTTTTCCCCAAAACACTAGAAAAATCTACAACTAAAACGCTTGACACGCCTAAACTAGGAGCATCAAGGGTTTTTTATGCCCGAAAGCTCTGCTCAAAAACGCACATGTGGGGGGTTTTTTTAGCCCGTAAACGCTCCTCAACAAATATGCCTGTAAATGTCCACATGTGCATGAACACATAGGCTTACATAGAGCTGCTTCTAGAAGCTGAAAGAAAAAATGGCAAACGCCTCGCCTGTATAAGCAGAATTTTTAATGCCTAGTGTGCATGAGGCCTTAATGTTTTTCAGTCTACTGTATGTTCACAGGCAAAATTATACTCGTAGATTAATTGGCTTCTGTTTTATCAGTTATTCCCCTAGTGTGTGTATTTGTGACTTTGGTACAGGCATCAGGCATCAGATGTAAGTTCCCCCGGGGAAGGGACTGGTGTGAATATTTCAATATACTTTGTGAAGGTCTAAAGCACTGTATAAAAGGAAAAATAAAAAATACATCTGATCGTTAGCCCTTGGTCTCCCCATGTTACTAAACAGTCAGTTTTTCACAGGAGACAATTGACGTTTTACAACAATTTATTTGACCAAAGGATTGCTAAGGGCACCAACATCCTATTTTAATGATCAAAAATGAAAATAGCAAAAGAAGATGGACTTTTGTGGTGCCAGGCATGGATAAATGATACAAAATGAATCCAATTCTTTAATAATACAACAGAGATTAAAACATAGTACATATACACCAATCTATTAACCACTTAAGGACCAAGCCTATTTTTTTACACTTGGTGTTTACAAGTTAAAATCATTTTTTTTTGCTAGAAAATTACTTAGAACCCCCAAACATTATATCTTTTTTTCAGACACCCTAGAGAATAAAATGGGGTTGCAATACTTTATGTTACACTGTATTTGTGCAGCATTCTTACAAACGCAATCCGGAGGACCCGGCACATCACGGATCATGGTAAATAGCCGCTGATCGTGGCCGTTTACCATGTAATCGTTCCGTCAAATGACGGAGCGATCACATGTAAACAAACCGGCGTCACGTCATGACGCCGGTTCCTCCGTCCCTCTCTGTACCGATCGGTACAGTGCGGGGGAGAGGGGGGGGGATGGCAGCGCTGTGGGCTGGATGTTTAGTGCTCACAGCGCTGCTCAATATAAAAAATGGCAATTATCTGCAATACTCTGCAACACTGTGCAACACACTGCAATACTCTGCAACACTGCAATACTCTGCATCACTGTGCTATACTCTGCATCACTGTGCTATACTCTGCAACACTGTACAATACTTTGCAACACTGCAAAACTCTGCCAATACTCGCCAATACTCTGCCAATACTCGCCAATACACTGCCAATACTAGCCAATACTAGCCAATACTCTGCAACACTGCAAAACTCTGCCAATACTCGCCAATACTCTGCCAATACTCGCCAATACTCTGCCAATACTCACCAATACTCTGCCAATACTCACCAATACTCTGCCAATACTCACCAATACTCTGCCAATACTCTGCCAATACTCTGCCAATACTAGCCAATATGCTGCCAATACTAGCCAATACTCTGCAATAAGTTTTAACAGAAACGAAGAATTTTTTTTATTTTTTATCTAATTTTCAGTCTTTTTTGATTTATAGTGCAAAAAATAAAAAACCCAGCGGTGATTAAATACCACCAAAAGAAAGCTCTATTTGTGTGAAATAAAGGACATCAATTTCATATAGGTAGAGTGTTGCATGACTGAGTAATTGTCATTCAAAGTGTGAGAGCACCGAAAGCTGAAAATTGGTCTGGTTAGGAAGGGGTTTAAGTGCCCAGTTTTCAAGTGGTTAATTGTAAAAAAGATGTTACTCTGAGGAAATTGATATCCAACATGTCATGCTTCAAAGTTGCGCACGCTCATGGAATGGTGGCAAACTTTGACACTTAAAAATCTCTATAGGCAATGTTTAAAAATGTCTACAGATTACCAGTTTTGAGATTTTTTGCTATAATTATTGCTCTCACTCTAACGATCATGGAGATACCTCACATGTGTGGTTTGAACACTTCTGCGCATGAGCACGGAGGGACGGGGCGTTTTTAATTTTTATTTTTTCTTATTTATTTTACTTTTTATATTTTATTTTTACACTGTTCCTTTAAAAAAAAATTGGGTTCACTTTTATTCCTATTACAAGTAATGTAAACATACATTGTAATAGAAAAAAGCATGACAGGACCTATTTAATGTATATTCTTTCTATTCCATTCTATTCTATTGTTATTCTATTTTTTATTCTATTCTACTCCTTTATTTTCTATTCTATTTTATTTTTATTCTGTTCTTTTATTTTCTATTCTATTTTGTTCTATTTTACTCTATTGTTTTCTAGTCTATTCTTTTATTTTCTAGTCTGTCCCTTTATTTTTATTTTTTTCTAATCTTTTATTTTGTATTCTGTTCTGTTTTATTCTATAATATTCTATTCCTTTATTTAATATGCTATTTTATTCTCTTAAGAAATTTAAATTTAAATTCGATTTGAAAATGAATCGAATTTGAAAATTATTCAAGTTTGAGAATGATTTGAATTTAAAAACTATTTAGATTCGGATTTGAAAACTATTCAAATTCAATTTGAAAACGATTTGAATGTCGTCCAAAAAATGTTTTCGTTATTTCAAATTTGTTTATATTTGTTACTATTGTAATTTGGAAATTCTCATACATCCGAATTTCCAAATAACAAAAAATTTGTCTGAATTTCAATTCGGAAAGAAACAAACCGCAAATGTATAGACAGGCCTTGGTGTCTATATAATCTTATGGGAGGCATCTGAGGGAGGTTTACGTACACTGGTGTATATGTACAATGTTTTTAATCTTTTGTGTGATTTTATTGTTGTTGTAATTGATGTTTTTTAAAAACTTTACAAGTGTATGTAATAAGACAAATGTCAAATCCTAGTTCTGGTGTTAATACCTCTGCCACTATTTATTATTCACTATTATTTAGTTGATGCCACTATTTATAGCTGTGACATATATAAGATCTTCTATACTCTGTACAAGTGAGTTCCAGTTCCTGTTTCTGTTATAATACACTGTGAATGCTGCACATGGTGGAATGGCTTCCTGAACTTGTAAATAAAGTACTCCATAACTACTCAGACTACAGGGCACAATAAGATTGGTGATGAAGAAGTCTCTTCTATCCCTAGAGCAGCTTGAAACTTTTCTTCCACACGCTGGTGAGCATGCATTCCGGTTTGGCTTCAGGAGGATTTACCTACTGCTAGGAAAGGTGCTTTATTTATTCACTGCCCGGGAACAGAAGAATCGTAGAACATATTGTCAATACTCTACCTTCAACAGATGACAATTACGACCCCTTTCACACTGAGGCTCTTTGCAGGCGCCTTGAAACAGCGGCTCCATTCACTCCAGTGTGAAAGCCCCTAGGGCTTTCACACTGGAGCGGTGCACTGGCAGGGCGTCAGAAAAAGTCCTGCCAGCAGCTTCTTTGGAGCGCATTAGGAGCAGTGAACTGTTTTGCGGGCGGATCTAACCCCTTTTTGGCCGCTAGCGGCCCAATAGCACCACTAAAACGATGGTAAAGCGGCGCTAAAAATAGCACCACTTTACCGCTGACGCCCGGGGCGGCTCAGTGTGAAAGGGGTCTTAAGATACAGCTCTCACTGCATTAAAGAACTTCTTTGTGTCTAAAGTAAATGTGGTTGCAGAAATATCAGAAAGATATGAATTCTGGCAATGTGGACAGCATAAGGCTAGGTTCACACTACTACGATCAGATGTTATTCTGACTTTCATTGAGATTATTATTATTATTATATTATTATTAATATTATACATGATTTATATAGTGCCAACAGTTTGCACACTTCTTTACAATCTAAAGGGAGAAAATACAGTTACAATACAATAAAATACAAGAGGGTTAAGAGGGCCCTGCTAAGAGCTTACAATCTAATAGGGTGGGGCAATTTGTCCAATAGGTAATAACTGTGGAGGATGAGCTGGTGGAAGAGTTAAAAGTTCAGTTGTTAGTTGAAGACATAATAGACTTCCCCAAAGAGATGAGTTTTCAGGGATCGCAATAAAGGTGGCCAGAGTAGGAGATAGTCGTACAAATTGAGGTAGAGTGTTCTAAACTCTAAAGGATGGGAGAGGCTCTGGAGAAGTCTTGGGAGGAGCGGAGAGGGCGGTTTGGGTAATATTTGGATACAAACTTGGTGATGTAGCTCGGGGCAGAGATGTGAATGGCATTATATGTTGTTGTTAGTATTTTGGATGCAACTTTGATAAGGTTTGTATATTCCATGAGGCCAAAATCACACTGGAATCGCACCAAAGTAGTACAGGAACCGTTTCCAAAATCACTCCATGCTGAGCTGCATTGATGTGAATGGACACCATTGAAAACAATGAAGGGAACGCTTAAGGCATCAGCATACCAAAACATTTTGGACAATTTCATGCTCCTAACTTTGTGGGAGCAATTTGGGGATGGCCCCTCCCTGTTCCAACATGACTGTGCGCACCAGTGCACAAAGCAAGGTCCATAAAGACATGGATGAGCGAGTTTGGGGTGGAGGAACTTGACTGGCCTGCACAGAGGTCTGACCTCAACCCGATAGAACATCCCTTTGGAATGAATTAGAGCGGAGACTGCAAGCCAGGCCTTCTTGTCCAACATCAGTGCCTGACCTCACAAATGTGCTTCTGGAAGAATGGTCAAATGTTCCTATAGACACACTCCTAAACCTTGTGGACAGCCTTCCCAAAAGAGTTGAAGCAGTTACAGCTGCAAAGGGTGGGCCAACTCAATATTGAACCCTACAGACTAAGACTGGGATGCAATAAAGTTCATGTGTGTGTAAAGGCAGGCGTCCCAATACTTTTGTCAATATAGTGTACACTGTATATGTGATAATTCAGGGCAGGTGTCCCCACTGTAAACTACCATAGAGTTATAATAGGAAGAAAAAAATTGTGATTTTGGACACCACTCTAAGATTATATCTAAAAATATATAAACATTTATTTACGTACATGAAATATTGTATTTACCCATTCACCACACAATCACAACCCCAACATTTTAAGCAGTTAGTAGTTTGCAATTTAGTAGACTGGTTGATTGAAAAAAACAGTGCTTGGTAAGCATAATAGGCCTCCATTGTTCAACCACCAGCATATGCTTATGGCCAGCTTAACATTGTAATAAAGACAATTTTTTATCTTTAAATCCAATGATTCCTTTATCAGAACCTGAATCCCTTCTTTGTTAGCACTGATAAGTTTTAAAACGTTGACAAAATATCCACTGTGCCTCTTTTATACACCTGATCTAATGGGCACAGGGCCACGCAACAAAATCCTCTGGATGTATCTAGCTCTGCAAGTTACTAGTTATGAAGTGTTTTATTGTAAATATTAAAAAAAAAAGTATGAAAAAGTAAATCAACCTGTTTCCTGCTCAAGATAAAAAGTTGACTTCTTCGAAACACAATACAAACCCTTTATTCATGGCTTAGTACATAATTATAATCAGACAGGAAGAGATAGCGATATTTAAAAATCTACTACCTATAAATGACTTCTTTTCCCATGACCTTTATGCTTCATCCACCCGTAAGAAATTCACGTTTATAGTGTTGTATTTCATCAAAGCCTTGTTTATTTGTGTACATTTTTATATTTTTTATAATTAGAAAAGTATTTTATTTGCAGGACAACTCAACTGAGAGAGGAGCAAAATTACAATTCTTTGGTGTTGATTATTTTACTATCAGCCCCAGCATAACTTGAACTTTATAATATAAAGATGGTACATACCTACACTTTAAAGTTGAATAAAGAGCTAAATAAAAGACTAAAATGAAAGTGTGTTACCCTAAATATTTATTGTTTTTCTATGTGTGTGTTCACATACAGTGCCTTGAAAAAGTATTCATACCCCTTGAAATGTTCCACATTTTGTCATGTTACAACCAAAACCGTAAATGTGTTTTACTGGGATTTTTATGTAGCGCTGACAACTGTTGTTTCTAGAGCTTTGTGTAATATTTAGTACAATAGTTGTGTAAGTGTTATCTTGTGGACAATTGATAAAATACAATAAGTTTACGTCTCAGAATTAAGTGACACGGAAGTGATTCATTGTTTACTTTGGAACTGCAGCTATGACCCACCCACAATGCTCCTGGACAAGTCAGAACTGAACTGCATTGTGGGGGGATATAAAAGGGCAAGCAGTGGCCATTTTAGCTCTCTTGTGCCTGGGACGCGTGGCCTGCCAGCAGAACTCTGTGGGTGTGTGTGTCCCACAGGGTTGCGGCCTACCTAGCAAAGGAGCAGAGCAGCTGTAGTATCCTGCCATTGCATCGCAGTGAGCTGGACAAGAGACGTGATCATTCCGGAAGACCCGTGGGGAGGTAACCGAGGACTCCCGGTCGTTTGTGGACGGAACAGTGTGACGGCGTGGTGGTGCTTCCATACGGAACTGAGAACTGCTGAACCGGAGACATCCACCTGCCTGGATTCTGTGTGGTGAGAGGGTTGACACCCAGAAGTTTATTTGAGCATTACACACACATTTTTAGAACTGTACAGAGTGTTGCTGGGACTGATAGTCCCACGGAACAAGTTAAGTCGGAGTGCATTGCATCCGAATAGACTCCAGTGTTCAAGAGCGGATGTTAGATGTGACACCTAGTCACTCTGTTGGATTACAATTGTTTTAGTGTGTTATACTATACTGCGCAACACCCAGGAGGAACCTCTTTGCGGATTACAATTATAAAAGCTAGCGAAGACTGAAGACGTCAGGACTACCTTTTCATTGCAGGGCCCTGCATTTTAGTATAGTGACTTTAAGGTCTAGAGCAGGGGGGGCTCCCGGGTATAGATTCATACCAATATATATACATATACATTTCTGTGATTGTTATTGATTGTCATAATCATTAAGTGTTCTTGCATAGCAAGACCACTTACTGTTATCTCACATATATATTATTAGTGGGACTGCTTTAGCAGTCCCACTATTGATATTCGATTTTATTTATTTTTAAACTTAATTTTAATAATTTTATTCCGTACGTTTTTCGGTAATGCGTAACTTCTGCATACTTTCAGCTATTAAAACCATTCAACTATCAAAATGTTCCTCTCTTTTAGCTGAGGTGTGCTCTTTTTCAACTTTTTTTCTACCATTTATACTTTTTAAAATATTAAGCTTTTTATCACTTTTTTTAACATTAAAGTCAATGGGAGCATGCTTGAAATCCTTAAATTTTTCTTCCGCTCCCAAAAGTTTCAGCTCCTTCATACTTTCACCTAGAGACACCAAACAAACTTTAAAATGTTCACAAAATATTCAACTATCTGGCTATATCTTTTCAGTTTGATATCTTTTACAGTTTTTGAGAAAAAGCTTTTTGTTTAGAGGACATTTCAAGAAATGTTAGCCATTAATCAGAGTGTACTGTGTGTGTTTTGTTGCCATGGTTACCAAAGCTTCTGTTATACACAGGGGGGGAGGTGGCTGGAGCATCTCAGCTCTGATTACAGAGCCCGGGGGGAGGGGACAAAAGCTGAAAAATCAGAACATGATTTCTAAACTGCCGCCACTCCCTCATTTTCAAGCCCACCTACACAAATCTTATATCAAAACGTTCAGCTATCCCTGCTGCCACTAAACATGTCCACGGCTAAACCATAGTCCTGATAGTTTTCACAATATGACCATTTGTTTGCAACTCACACCGTCCATTGACATTCATTGAAACTACACTCTAGCCCCTTCAAATTTGAAGGGCAATTTCTAAACTGCGACCGTGCCTTCAATTTTAATATTTCAGAGACATACTATGTATCAAAATCTAGGTCTGGGTCTTGTGATTCTCACAATATAAAGATCTTCGCTGTAGGATGTATAGTTTTTAAAATACGGCCATTTGTTTAGAGGTCATTTCAGGAAATTTTAGCCATTAATCAGCGTGTACTGTGTTTGTTTTGTTGCCATGGTTACCAAAGCTTCTGTTATACACAGGGGGGAGGTGGCTGGAGCATCTCAGCTCTGATTACAGAGCCCGGGGGAGGTGACAGACACACCATGTACTGATTTATAATAGAGGAATATGATGGGGCAGTTTTGATGGGGTAATTCTGATGGGGCAGTTTTGATGAAGTAGTATTTGGGAAGCATAAACAGGGCATGAGCATTGCTAGGAAACAGTGGTTGTAAACACAAGATGCTGAGACACCCCAAATGCATGTGACTTCATCTGCTAGACTTGATAATGCTTGTAGACTCCTCCCACAGTTTTTACACTACAGAGACAAGTAATATACCGAAACGAGCGGATTATTCCCGATTGGTGTGTTATTACTTTGTGGAATGTTTCGCTGAATGGTCCACGAAATGACGTTTTTGCGGCGAAATTGGTCCCATAGGAATGAATGGCGAAATGTTCAAAACTAGAGTGGGAGGTGACAAAAGCTGACAACCCCATGATCAGCCAAAACATTATGACCACCCCATGATCAGCCAAAACATTATGACCGCACCATGTAAAAAAAAAAATATTTTTGAAAAAAAAAAATAATAATTTTTGAAAAAAAAATAAATAATTTTTGAAAAAAAAAAAATAATTTTTGAAAAAAATAAAAATAAAATCATTTTTGAAAAAAAAAATATTTTTGAAAAAAAAATTATTTTTGAAAAAAAAATCATTTTTGAAAAAAAAGTTTATAATTTTTGAAAAAAAAATCATAATTTTTGAAAAAAAAAATCATAATTTTTGAAAAAAATGTTCAGCTCTTTCAGCTAATGATGAGACTTCAACTTTTTTACTACTATTTATACTTTTTAAAATATTAAGCTTTTTAACACTTTTCACAGTTACTCCAGCCACTCCAACCACACAACAGTTACTCAAGCCACTCCACCCAGTTACTCCGCCCACTCCAGTTGTAGAGGCAAGAACACTTTTCACAATTTCCCCAGAAATTGCACCTTTTCTAGTTTCTTATACTATCACACTACATTGGTGTGATAGTATATTCGTTGAAATAAATCTTTATATAAATATATCACTTATTCAAAGAAAGAAGTTACTTTTGGTCATTATTGAAGTTTGTGTGCAGTGTTGTTATTTCTCCTACAGGTGGAGTTACCAGTACCCAGGTAGTGGTAATTTTATTGTGTATATTGTGGGTTAAAGTTAATGCTCATATTGTTTTAACACTGCACTACAGTTGTGTCAAGGGGAGTGAACAATTTAAGAAGGGTGTAGAGCAAAGAGGACAGGCCCGCTTAAACCAGCAGCTCCACCGTGAGTTAGTGCTACATTTATGTGATAGACCAACACAAAGTGGCACATAATTGTGAAGTGGAAGAAAAATGAAATGCTTTTCAAAATTATTTTACAAATAAATATTTGAAAAGTGTGGCGTGCATTTGTATTCATCCCCTCTGAGTTAATACTTTGTAGAACCAAAAAGTCTTTTTGGGGATGTCTCTACCAGTTTTGCGTGTCTAGAGAGTGAAATTTTTGCCCATTGTGCTTTGCAAAATATCTCAAGCTCTGTCAGATTAAATGGAGAGCGTCTGTGAATAGCAATTTTCAAGTCTTGCCACAAATTCTCAATAGGATTTGGGTCTTGACTTTGACTGGGCCATTCTAACACATGAATATGCTTTGATCTAAAGCATTCCATTGTAGCTCTGGCTGTATGTTTAGGGTCGTTGTCCTGCTGGAAGGTGAACCTCCGCCCCAGTCTCAAGTCTTTTGCAGACTCTAACAGGTTTTCTTCTAAGATTGCCCTGTATTTGGCTTCATCCATCTTCCCATCAACTCTGACCAGCTTCCCTGCCCCTGCTGAAGAAAAACATCCCCACAACATGATGTTGCCACCACCATGTTTCACGGTGGTGATGGTGTGTTAAGGGTGATGTGCAGTGTTCATTTTCTGCCACACATAGCATTTTGCTTTTAGGCCAAAAAGTTCAATTTTGGTCTCATCACCAGAACACCTTCTTTTACATGTTTGCTGTATCCCCCACATGGCTTCTCACAAACTGCAAATGGGACTTATTATGGCTTTCTTTGAACAATGGGTTACTTCTTGCCACTGTTCCATAAAGGCCAGATTTGTGGAGTGCACGACTAGAATTTGTCCTGTGGACAGATTCTCCCACCTGAGCTGTAGATCTATGCAGCTGCTCCAGAGTTACCATGGGCCTCTTGGCTGCTTCTCTGCTCTCCTTGCCCGGGCTGTCAGTTTAGGTGGACGGCCATGTTTTGGTAGGTTTGCAATTGTTCCATGCTCTTTGCATTTTTCGGTGATCTCCATGAGATGTTCAAAGTTTGGGATATTTTTTTAATCACCTAACCCTGCTTTAAACTTCTCCACAACGTTATCCAGGACCTGTTTGGTGTGTATCGTGGCCTTCATGATGCTGTTTGTTCACTAAGGTTTTCTAACAAACCTCTGAGGGCTTCACAGAACAGCTGTACTTATACTGAGATTAAATTACACACAGGTGGAATCTATTTACTAATTAGGTGACTTCGGAAAGCAATTGGTTCCACTAGATTTTAGTTAGAAGTATCAGAGTAATGCCCAGTACACGCGGTCGGACATTGATCGGACATTGCGACAACAAAATCCATGGATTTTTTCCGACGGATGTTGGCTCAAACTTGTCTTGCATACACATGGTCACACAAAGTTGTCGGAAAATCCGATCGTTCTAAACGCGGTGACGTAAAACACGTACGTCGGGACTATAAACGGGGCAGTAGCCAATAGCTTTCTTCTCTTAATTTATTCTGAGCATGCGTGGCACTTTGTCCGTCGGATTTGTGTACACACGATCGGAATTTCCGACAACGGATTTTGTTGTCGGAAAATTTTATAGCAATTTCTCAAACTTTGTGTGTCGGAAATTCCGATGGAAAATGTGTGATGGAGCCAACACACGGTTGGGATTTCCGACAATAACACTATCACACATATTTCACACAATAACACACTATCACACATTTTCGGTCGGAAAATCCGACCGTGTGTACAGGGCATAAAGGGTGCTGAATACAAATGCATGCCATTTGATATTTATTTGTAAAAAATTTTGAAAAACCACTTATCATTTTCCTTCCACTTCACAATTATGTGCCACCTTGTGTTGGTCTATCACAGGGTTTCTCAACTCCAGTCCTCAAGGCACCCCAACTGGTCATGTTTTCATGCTTTCCATTAGTTTGCACAGGTGATTTGATCAGTTTCACTGTCTTAGTAATTACCACAGCTGTTTCATCTGAAGGAAATCCTGAAAACATGACCTGTTGGGGCGCCTTGAGGACTGGAGTTGAGAAACACTGGTCTATCACATAAAATCCCAACAAAATACTTTTAGGTGTTTGGTTGTAACTTTACAAAATGTGGAAAATTTCAAGGGGTATGAATACTTTTTCAAGGCACTATATGTGTATTTTATAAATCATAATCTCTCAAATCATTTTCATGTACTTCTTCCATTTGAAGTACCTGGTTGATCCTTCCAGTCATCTTTATTCCATGTTCCAAACGACCACTCAAAGCACAGAAGCTGATCTGTGTTAGTGTGGTCAGTTTTCATCGTTTGGCTGGCCATTCAGAAGTACAGGATTCTTCGATGTCGGGTCTTCGGCGCCAGCCACCCGTGATCGCATGCAGGAGAGCAGAAACAGGGTTTTGTGTGTGTAAACACACAAAACCCTGTTCTGTCAGGGGAGAGGAGACATATCGTTTGTTCCTACTAAGTAGGAACAACGATATGTCTCCTCCCCCAGTCAGTCCTATCCCCATACAGTTGGAAACGCTAACTAGAGAACACATTGAACCCCTTGATCGCCCCCTAGTGTTAACCCTTTCCCTGCCATTGACATTTATACAGTAATCAGTGCATTTCTATAGCACTGATTGTTGTATAACTGTCAATGGTCCCAAAAATGTGTCAAAAGTGTCTGATTTATCCACTACAATGTCGCAGTACCGCTAAAAATCACAGATCCCCACCATTACTAGTAAAAAAAAATAATTATAAAAATGCCATAAATCTTTCCCATAGTTTGTAGACGCTATAACTTTTGCGCAAAGCAATCAATATACGCTTATTGCGATTTTTTTACCAAAAATATGTAGAAGAATATATATTGGCATAAACTGAGGAATAATGTGTTTTTTAAAAACGTTTTAGGGATATTTATTATAGCAAAAAGTAAAAAATATATATTTTTTTTCAAAATTGTCGCTCTTTTTTAGTTTATAGCGCAAAAAATAAAAACCGCAGAGGTGATAAAATGCCACCAAATACCACCAGCTCCATTTGTGGGAAAAAGGGGTGTCGATTTTGTTTGGGTACAACGTCGAACGACCACGCAATTGTCAGTTAAAGCGACGCAGTGCCGTATTGCAAAAAATGGCCTGGTCATTAACCGATTGCGGACCAGCCGCCACAGTTTTACTGCGACAGGTTGGCTCCGCTGCGCGAAATCATGTTATTGTACATGATCTCGCGAGGCCTGGATAGCAGGCACGCGCGTGCCCGCCGCGAGCTCCGTGAGTCCCATCTTCACTGCTAGTCACATTTACACAGTAATCAGTGCATTTTTAATCCCACTGATCGCTGTATAAATGTGAATGGTCCCAAAATAGCCCTAAAAGTGTCCGATGTGTCCGCCATAATGTCACAGTCACACTAAAAATCGCTGATCGCCGACATTACTAGTAAAAAAAAAAAATTATTAATAAAAATGCCGTAAATCTATCCCCTATTTTGTAGACGCTATAACTTTTACGCAAGCCAATCAATATATGCTTATTGCAATTTTTTTTACCAAAAATATGTAGAAGAATATATATCAGCCTAAACTGAGGGAAAAAAAATGTTTTTAGATATTTTTTGGGGATATTTGTTATAGCAAAAAGTAAAAAATAATGCGTTTTTTTCAAAATTGTCGCTTTTTTTTTGTTTATAGCGCAAAAAATAAAAACCCGCAGAGGTGATCAAATACCACCAAAAGAAAGCTTTATTTGTGGGGAAAAAAGGACTTCAATTTTGTTTGGGAGCAACATCGCACGACCGCACAATTGTCAGTTAAAGCGATGCAGTGCCGAATCGCAAAAAGTGCTCTGGTCTTTGGCCAGCCAAATGCTCCGGGGCTTAAGTGGTTAAGCAGCCAAATCTTCCGGTCTGTAAGTGGTTAAATGCAATCAATATAAGATACCTGGATTTGACCTGGTATCAGGTATATTAACATTGAGGACTGCCAGTACTTGATGTTAATATCTTAAGAACATTTATTAAGTAAAGTTAAAATATGCTCTGTCTGTTTGTGGTGTGTCAACATTGTGAAAGGCTCATTCAGTGATACGCATCCTAAAAGTGATTATGAACAATGAATAGGACTTGTACTTGTCTAATGGACAGTCTCTTTGCTGAAGAGTACAGTACATTGTTTGTTCCCTGTGTCCATCTTCAATGACAATGTGAATACTGAAAGAGAACCTGTCAGCGGCACACATAAGTATATTAACCACTTCAGCCCCGGAAGGATTTACCCCCTTCCTGACCAAGCCTTTTTTTGCGATACGGCACTGTGTCGCTTTAACTGACAATTGCGCGGTCGTGCAATGTTGTACAAAATTCACATCCTTTTTTTCCCACAAATAGAGCTTTCTTTTGGTGGTATTTGATCACCTCTGCGGTTTTTATTTTTTGCGCTATAAACAAAAAAAGAGCGACAATTTTGAAAAAAAAAGCAATATTTTTTACTTTTTGCTATAATAAATATCCCCAAAAATATATAAAAAACTAATTTCTTACACAGTTTAGACCAATATGTATTCTTCTAGATATTTTTGGTAAAAAAAATCGCAATACGCGTATATTGATTGGTTTGCGCAAAAGTTATTGCGTCTACAATATATGGGATAGATTTATGGCATTTTTATTAATATTTTATTTTTTATTAGTAATGGCGGCGATCTGCAATTTTTTTTGTGACTGCGACATTGCGGCGGACAGATCGGACACTTTTGACACTATTTTTGGACCATTGACAGTTATACAGCGATCAGTGCTATAAAAATGCACTGATTACTGTGTAAATGTCACTGGCAGGGAAGGGGTTAAACACTAGGGGGCGATTAAGGGGTTAACTGTGTTCTCTCAGCATGTTCTAACTGTAGGGGGGATGGGCTCACTAGAACGTGACAGAGATCACTGCTCCCAATCACTTGGAGCAGTAGATCCCTGTCATGTTGCTAGGCAGAACAGGGAAATGCCTTGTATATGTAGGCATCTCCCCATTCTGCCTCTCCGTGCCACAATCGTGGGACACCAGTGGACATCAATTCCGGGACCCCCGGTCACGCTCCCACGGAGCGCAGGGGGGGGGTGCGCCCGCTAGCCACGGAATAAGCAGCGACGTACAGGTACGTTGTTTTGTGCACCAATGCCACTTTGCCGATGTATATTGGCGTGGTTAAAGAAGTAGGGTCAAATCTCTTGTGGGCCTTCTTCTCCTATGGGTCACGGAAGTGCACTTAGTTCTGCACTCTTGTGACCCAGATTCAGCCGACAGCGGGCTATAGTCTGCTGTCGGTTGTCGTCACTCGGCCGGTCTAGGCTCTGGAGAGAGCCCAACTTTAATGTAGGGATCCACCCAGATCCCTAACCAGCAACTGGCTCAGCCTTCCAGTGCACTGCTACGAGCCTGAGCCAGCCACTCCTGCCCCCTCCACAGCCCGGCACTCCGGTGAGTGTGGGAGGGTCAGAGCACAGATCAGTGACTGACAGTCACATCTTTCTCTGCTCACTGAGGGCCAAGCACTGAGTGATCATCAGTGATCTTTGATCGCTCAGTTCTCAATGTAGAGGCAGCGAGGGACAGATGCAGCATCGGACCAATGCTGTATCCAACTAGGTCAGTATGTAGGTTTTGTTTTCGTTTTTTTATTCTTGAACTTAATTATGAACAAACACAGCAAAAAGACGGAAAGAATATTTTACTGACTATGTCATTTCAAGAGGTGTATGGTAATCCAGATATCAACAAAAAAGGTAGCAGTGACATGATCACTGTGCTGTACATAGTCTGTGCAGAGAACAGAGCTGTGGGAGGGACCCAGTAAAAATCACCCACTGCATACTGCCTGCAGAAAACTATGTGAGGGGTGGAGGCAAGACCAATCACCCTGCACAAGGAGAGAGAGCAGCAGTGACTGGTCTTTATTACAAGAAGCTCCTGCGCAGAAGCAAACTTTCAAACTGGATTATAGATCTGGAGGAAATACACAAAGGACACCAAGATTCCAGCAAAAATACACATACAATGAATTGTATCTATAGGATATTTGCTTGTCCCATACATTAAAGGATTTTAGTGGAGAGTAGATTTGGATGAACAGCTCAAGCTGAGCAAAGTTTGGCCCGAACATTGCCTGTTCGCCGAATACCTGAATTTGCAGGGATGCTCGGCTGGATGTTCACCCCCCTGCCGAGCTCCTCACAATGCACTGCGTGCTGCACAGTGCATTCTAAGCCCTGATTGGGAAAAGCTTTGCCCAATCAGGGCACAGTGATTAGCTGGTTGTTAAGGAGCAGGCCGGGAACCCGGCCGCTGCATCCTTAACAACAGATGAGTCATCAGCTGTCAACGAGCTTCCCCGCTGACAGCTGAATGAAAAAAAAACCATTGCTTGCAAGAGAAAAACGTAAGAAAAAAGGCGTGGAGGTCCCCCCAATCTATGCCTTTCAGTCGATAGATTGACTTGTGTAGAACCAGCTAGCCCATACATAGATCAACTATGGCTGGTCTTTGCTTAATTGGCTTAATTTCAATTCAAGTATGGCCCACTTAACCACTATGCAGTCCCTAAACATCCTTCCATAAACCTTTACATTTTTCCTTCCCAGATTCCTTCATCCTCCTCACCTGTACATAGTGCCCACTGTCATACCCTCCACACTCCTCTCCTATACATAGTGCCCACTGTCATATCCTCCACACTTCTCTCCTTTACATAGTGCCCACTGTCATACCCTCCACACTCCTCTCCTGTACATACTGCTCACTGTCATACCCTCCACACTCCTCTCCTGTACATACTGCTTACTGTCATACCCTCCACACTCCTCTCCTGTACATACTGCTCACTGTCATACCCTCCACATTCCTCTCCTGTACATACTGCTTAGTGTCATACCCTCCACACTCCTCTCCTGTACATACTGCTCACTGTCATACCCTCCACACTCCTCTCCTGTACATACTGCTCACTGTCATACCCTCCACATTCATCTCCTGTACATACTGCTTACTGTCATACCCTCCACACTCCTCTGCTGTGCATACTGCCCACTGTCATACCCCCCCACACTCCTCTCCTGTACATAGTGCCCACTGCCATACCCTCCACACTCCTCTCCTGTACATAGTGCCCACTGCCATACCCTCCACACTCCTCTCCTGTACATAGTGCCCACTGTTATACCCTCCATATTCCTCTCCCTCACCTGCACCTACTTCACACTTTTTTACCATCCATACTCCTCCCCTATACTTCTTACACACAAAAAACAGCTCTTTAAAGTTATATTGAATATCCTCAATGTTACTAGCTCTAGAATGGGCACACTTTTGTTAGTTCAACTAAAGGAAATCTTCTCAGTCCTCATATTTGTTCTGCCCATTGTTAGTATTTATTTAATTTTGTGATTACTACTGTGATGTATAAGAGGAACATAGGGGATGTCAGCTACTCTAAATATACCACTGGAAAAAAAAAGTGTCCCCTTCCACTCATGCTCATTCGCATCCTCTCTCTCTCTCTCTCTCTAATCCCCCTCTCTCTCATACTCCCTCCCTTACCCCTCAACCCTCTCTCATCCCCTTTCTCTCTCTCTCATTCTCCCTCTCTCTATTTAATTTAATTTGTTATAACAAAAAATTGTTTGCATTTTTAATTATTATTTTTTTTAAATAAAAAGCCCCACTATAATCCTCAGCACCAGGCCCATGATGTAATCTGGCCCTGCTGGTAAGTATACCATTATTGGTATTTAGGAAAACAAAAGTACCTTTACAAACACTTTAAAGTGTATCTATGGTCAAATTGTAAAATCATATATTAATTTTCACATTATATTTTAATTAATTTCTAGTCTACTCCTATTAATCTGAATGATCTTGAAGTTTGCAAACGTACTTTCTTTGTGAAGATCCGCACACATTTACTTCCTTGAATTCTGTGACACGTAGTCATTATTCCCTGTGAGTAGGCAATGCTGTGTCACACATTTCACAGAGCCTGCCTTCTGATCTACAGAGGTGCTGAGAGGAGGAGCTTCAGGAAGCAGAGTCAGTACAGGAATCACTGCTTACAGGCAGCAATGTACCATGGGATATGTAGTCCCTAGAAATGGTAAGTAAAAAGCCAAGGAGAAATTGCAAGGCATTCAGGAAATCCAAGGAAGTTGTGGAAAGAGATGGCCAGCAGGCAGGCAGAGCTCACAACATGAAAGGAGATTTTTCAAGTAAGCGTATATTGGATTGTTAAAAAATAACTATTGTTTGTATTGTTATTACACTGCTAATGTTAAATAATGTTAACTAATGTTAAAAAATAAAAGTGTATGTTTTGACTATAGAACTCCTTTAAGACAGCAGTATGGATCAGCATACAGCTGTGGCCAAAAGTTTTATTTTTGCAAAGTCTGTTGATTCAGTTTTTTTAGACCTTTTTGTCAGATGTTACTATGGTATACTGAAGTATAATTACAAGCATTCCATTAATGTCAAAGGCTTTTATTGACAATTACATTAAGTTTATGTAAAGAGTCAATATTTGCAGTATTGACCCTTCTTTTTCAAGACCTCTGCAATTCGCCCTGGCATGCTGTCAATCAACTTTTGGGCCACATCCTGACTGATGGCAGCCCATTCCTGCATAATCAATGCTTGGAGTTTGTCAAAATTTGTGGGGTTTTTTTTGTTCACCCATCTCTTGAGGATTGACCACAAGTTCTCAATAGGATTAAGGTCTGGGGAGTTTCCTGGCCATGGACCCAAAATTTCAATGTTTTGTTCCCTAAGCCACTTAGTTATCACTTTGCCTTATGTCAAGGTGCTCCATCATGCTGGAAAAGGCATTGTTCCTCACCAAATTGTTCTTGGATGGTTGTGAGAAGTTTCTCTCAGAGGATGTTTTTGTACCATTCTTGGCTGTGTTCTTAAGCAAAGTTGTAAGTGAGCCCACTTCCTTGGCTGAGAAGCAACCCCACACACGAATGGTCTGAGGATGCTTTACTGTTGGCATGACACAGGACTGATGGTAGCGCTCACCTTTTCTTCTCCGGGCAAGGTTTTTTCCGGGTGCCCCAAACAATCAGAAAAGGGTAATTAGCATAAAATATGGCTTTACCCCAGTCCTCAGCAGTCCAATCCCTGTACCTTTTGCAGAATATCAGTCTATCCTTGATGTTTGTCCTGGAGAAAAGTGGCTCCTTTGCTGCCCTTCTTGACACCAGGCCATCCTCCAAAAGCCTTCTCCTCACTGTGGATGTAGATGCACTCACACCTGCCTGCTGCCATTCCTGTGCAAGCTCTGCACTGGTGGTGCCCGTACCCGCAGCTGAATCAACCGTAACTGTAAAAAGTCCCGGCACTTGCGGGGACTTTCTTGGGCATCCTGAAACCTTCTTCATAAATGCAGTGGAAATGTTTATTTTATGGGATTAAGTTCATTTTTTTTTTTTTTTTTTTTCAAGGCTCATATTTTTTTAATTTTATTTGAGAATTCTTGTAAATTACAGAAATGTCATTATGGACCAAAAAAAAAAAAAAGAAAATATAGGCACACACACCACTATCAGAGATCTGGGACATCACTTCATTAGCTGACCACGATGGAGCCGAGCGCAACAATGAAACCCCCCCTCCCCCAATAGGTGTGCGACGTTTAGAGACACAATGGACGGGTGCAGCATGTCAGGCTCCAGTCACATGGGCACCAACGTCTCTACAGCATGAACCAATCAGGGTTTACTTCCTCCTTATAGGGGCAAAACTGGGGTGTAGAAAAATGGAAGTCGAGGCATTTAGCCATTAGTAGGTGTTCCCAGCTATCGGAAGGGTCGGCCCACAGCAGAGTCCGGCCTTTCTGCAAGAAGGGGATTTTTCTGGCACCGGAATGAGACCCCAGAGTCAGTAAGTTCATTTTCATGACAAAGAGGGACTTTGCAAATAATTGCAATTCATCTGATCACTCGTCATAACTTTCTGGAGTATATGCAAATTGCCATCATAAAAACTGAGGCAGCAGACTTTGTGAAATTTTGTATTTGTGTCATTTTCAAAACTTTTGGCCACGGCTATATTGTTGTCTAAATGGGACATAAGTTATTTAATAGGGCCAACTACCATTAAATGAGGATTAAATGAAAAGTTATAGATTGAATTTGGGAAGGAAGTGATGCTTTGGTAATACCCTCTGCTCTCAGAGGGTAGTATTATCTCTCAGGGCTATCATTTCCCAGCAGGCATTTGGATATTTATTTCTCAATAGTGAGTTGCACACTTGCAGCAACATGCAGTTAAAGTCTACAATGACATGTATACAGAATGTTGGAATCAAATTTACTGCTGGCATGTAGATGATAATAACTATGTGTTACTGTGACATTTCAGGTTTGACTTCAGCAAGCTTCAAGCAGCATTTAAGGCACCTTAACCACTTCCCGTCTGCGCTATAGCTGAAAGACGGCTGCAGCGCAGACTTAATTTGCCGGGAGGGCGTCCCTGGATGGCCTCCCGTGCTTGAGCAGCCTGCGTGCCCCCTGCAGGGAGAGCGTGGCGCGCTCTGTGATCAGCGAGTCTATGAAACTCGGCTGATCACAGATCAGACTAAGGGGTCAATCCCGATCCCTTACCACGTGATCAGCTGTCAGCCAATGACAGTTGATCATGTGACGTAAACAGAGCCGGTAATCGGCTATTTTTTCTCCTCACACTGATAGCATGAGGAGAAAAAAAGCGCCGATCACCGGCGGCTGCGAGAGGGACATCAGTCCCAATCGTGGAGAGGCTTCTGTGCCCACCAGCGTCACCTACCAGTGCCCACCAGCGCCACCTACCATGCCCACAGTGTCACCCATCAGTGCCCACAGTGTCACCCATCAGTGCCCACAGTGCCACCTTTAAATCACCAATCAGTGCGTCATCACCAGTGCTGCTTATCAATATCACCTACCAGTGCCACCTTCCAGTAACCATCAGTGCCACCTACCAGTGCCCATCAGTGCCACCTATCAGTGCCTACCAGTGACATCTATCAGTGCCACCCATCAGTGCCACTCATCAGTGCCACCCACCAGAGCCACCCATCAAGGCCCATCAGTGCCGTCTTATCAGTGCCCATCAGTGCCATCTTATCAGTGCCCATTAGTGCCGTCTTATTAGTGCCCATCAGTGTCCTCTTATCTGTGCCTATCAGTGTCACCTTATCTGTGCCCATCAGTGCAGCCCATCATTGCAGCCCATCAGTGCCCATCAATCCAGCCCATCAGTGCCCATCAGTGCAGCCTCATCAGCGAATATCTATGAAGGAGAGAAATTACCCGTTTGCAAAACTTTATAACAAACTATTAAACTTTTTTTTTTTCAAAATTTCTGTCTTTTTTTGTTTGTTTAGCAAAATATAAAAACCCCAGTGGTGATTAGATACCACTAAAAGAATGCTCCTTTTGTGTGTAAAAGAATTATAAAAATTTTATTTGAGTACAGTGTAGCATGACTGCGCAATTGTCATTCAAAGTGTGACAGCTCTGAATGCTGAAAATTGGTCTGGGCAGGAAGGGGGTTTAAGTGCCCAGTAAGCAAGAGGTTAAAGTGATTGTAAAGCCTTGTTTTAAAAAAATTCTAATAATTAACATGTTATACTTACCTCCTCTGTGCAGTTGGTCTTTCACAGAGCTGCCTGGATCCTTCTCTTTTCAGGTCCTTCTTCTGTGCTCCAGGCCCCTCCCTTCTATCAAGTGCCCCCACAGCCAGCAGCTTGCTATGGGGCACCCGAGCCGAGTCACAGCTCCATGCATCAATTTAGACACGGAGCCCCGACCCGGCCCCACCCCCTCTCTCCCCTGATTGGCTAACTGACTGACAGCCGCGGGATGCCAATGGTGCCGCTGCTGTGTCTCAGCCAATCAGGAGGCCAGTCAGGCACGTACTGGGCATCGGGACTACCGGGAGATTCCCGGTGGGCCGATGGCTCAGTGGGCCAGTCAGGTGCGGTCCTGGGCCGCTCCTCTCTGACAGTGAGTGATCACAATTTCACTCCTGTCAGGAGTAGCAACTTCCGTCATATGCTGGAGAGAGCATTAGGCGTTATGCTCCCTCCAGCCTGCAAGCTGCCTTCAAAACGGTGAGTACATGTGGGAGGAGGAGGAGTTGGAGGACACACTGATGTGAAGGGATCTGCTGATGGGGGCTCTCTGATGTGAAGGGGGCTGCTAATGGGGGCTCACTGATGTGAAGGGGGCTGCTGATGGGGGCTCTCTGATGTGAAGGGGGCTGCTGATGGGGGCTCTATGATGTGAAGGGGGCTGCTGATGGGGGCTCTCTGATGTGAAGGGCTTCTGATGGAGACACACTGATGTGAAGGGAGCTGCTGGTGGGGACTCTCTGATTGGGACTCTCTGTGAAGGGAGCTGCTGATTGGGACTCTCTGATGTAAGGGGGACACTGTTGGGGACACTGATATAAGGGGGGTGCTTTTGGGAAACTCTGATGTAAGGGGGATGCTGTTGGGGACATTCTGATGTAAGGAGGGCGCTGTTGGGGACACTGATATAAGAAGGGTGCTGTTGGGGACACTCTGATGTAAGGGGGATGCTGTTGGGGACACTCTGATGTAAGGAGGGCGCTGTTGGGGACACTCTGATGTAAGGGGGGTGCTGTTGGGGACACTCTGATGTAAGGGGGACGCTGTTGGGGACACTCAAAATTAAAGTGGGCCGGTCATAGGGAAGTCCAGGGACAAATTTTTGTCCCAGTCCAGCCCTGAGGCCAGTCCCGGATGGCTAAAACACTCGTGGACATCGCTGGAGAGAGATGGGGCTCAGGTAAGTAATTAGGGGGTTCTGGAGAGGCTGCTACGCATAGAATGCATAAGGATAAAAAAACCTTCTGCCTTTACAACTCCTTTAAAGTGTGCTTTAGGCATGCTGAACTGACCCCTCAGTCAATATTATTGTATGTCATTTTAGCATGCCTTAAAGTGATACTAAATACACACCTTATGTGCCTGTTGGCACATAAATAGTTTATTTTACCACTTGCGGACCGCCCACCGTACATATACTGCAGCAAATTGGCCGCTCTGTGCCAGATCACGTACCTGATTATACACAGTGGGAGTTTATTGGTGGGTACGGCCGACTCCATGTTCGCCGGCACCCGCCGATGCTTCGATACACAGGCAGAACAGCAGTCTGCCTACATAAACAAGGCAGATTGCTGTTCTGTCAGTACAGAAGGCATGGATCCTGTGTTTCTGTAAAGCAGGAACACCAATCTATACCTTCCACTAGTCAAAGCACCTCCTCCAATACACTGAATCACAGGCTAGACACACAGTTAATCCCTTCCCAGCCATTGTCATTAGTACAGTGACAGTGCATATATTTTAGCACTGATCACTGTATTAGTGTTACTGGTCCCCAAAAAGTGTCAAAAGTTTCAAGCTTTTGCTGAGAGGCATGTTAAGTATTTTGCAGATCTCGATTTTTGTCACAAAGTTTTGAAAATTGAAAAAAGAAAAAAAAAATTCCTTTTCTTTCTTCATTTTCCAAAACAAATGAAAGCTGCAAAATACTCACCATGCCTCTTAGCAAATACCTTGGGGTGTCTATTTTCCAAAATGGGATCATTTGGGGGGGAGGGGGTTTTGTGCTATCTTGACATTTCAGGACCTCAAAAACTTTGATAGGTAGTAAGCAGTAAAATCACCATTTTACACCCTTAGAAATCCTGAAGGCGGTGATTGGTTTTTGGGGTCCTGTACATGTGCAGGCATGGACTGGCCATCGGGTCTACTGGGAGTTTCCCGGTGGGCCGAATGGCTCAGTGGGCCAGTCAGGTGCATTCCTGGAGCCGCTTCTCTCTGACAGTGAGTGATCGCGATTTCACTCCTGTCAGGAGGAGCTGCTTCCGTCACTTGCTGGAGAGAGCATTGGGCATTATGCTCCCTCCAGCCTGCAGGGGAAGATGGACAGCTGGCCGACTTTCCTTCCTCTCTCCCCTATCACTTGTTATCACGTGACTGGAGAAAGGAGTGTGAAGCTGCCTTGAAAACTGTGAGTACATGTGGGAGGGGGAGGACTCTCTAATGTGAAGGGGGCTGCTGATGGGGACTTTGATGTGAAGGTGGCTGCTGATGGGGACTCTGATGTGAAGGGGGCTGCTGATGGGGACTCTGATGTGAAGGGGGCTGCTGATGGGGACTCTGATGTGAAGGGCTCTGCTGATGGGGACTCTGATGTGAAGGGGGCTGCTGGTGGGGACTCTCTGATGGGGACTCTCTGATGTGAAGGGGGCTGCTGGTGGGGACTCTCTGATGGGACACACTGATGTGAAGGGGGCTGCTGATGGGGACTCTGATGTAAAGGGGACTGCTGACTCTGATGTGAAGGGGACTGCTGATGGGGACTCTGATGTGAAGGGCTCTGCTGATGGGGACTCTGATGTGAAGGGGGCTGCTGATGGGGACTCTCTGATGGGCACTCTCTGATGTGAAGGGGGCTGCTGGTGGGTACTCACTGATGTGGACTCTCTGATGTGAAGGGGGCTGCTGGTGGGGACTCTCTGATGGGACACACTGATGTGAAGGGGGCTGCTGATGGGGACTCTGATGTGAAGGGGACTGCTGATGGGGACTCTGATGTGAAGGGCTCTGCTGATGGGGACTCTGATGTGAAGGGGGCTGCTGATGGGGACTCTCTGATGGGGACTCTCTGATGTGAAGGGGGCTGCTGGTGGGGACTCTCTGATGGGGACTCTCTGATGTGAAGGGGGCTGCTGGTGGGGACTCTCTGATGGGGACTCTGATGTAAAGGGCTCTGCTGATGGGGACTCTGATGTGAAGGGGGCTGCTGGTGGGGACTCTCTGATGGGGACTCTGATGTGAAGGGGACTGCTGATGGGAACTCTGATGTGAAGGGGACTGCTGATGGGGACTCCCTGATGTGAAGGGGGCTGCTGATGGGGACTCTCTGATGGGGACTGCTAATGGGGACTCTCTGATGGGGACACACTGATGTGAAAGGGGTTGCTGATGGGGACTCTCTGATGTGAATAGGGCTGCTGATGGGGACTCTCTGATGTGAAGGGTGCTGCTGATTGGGCCTCTCTGATGTGGACTCTCTGATGTGAAGGGGACTGCTGATGGGGACTCTCTGATGGAGACACACTGATGTGAAGGGGGCTGCTGATGGGGACTCTCTGATGTGAAGGCGGCTGCTGATGGGGAGTCTCTGATGTGAAGAGGGCTGCTAATGTGGACTCTGATGTGAAGGGGGCTGCTGATGGCGACTCTCTGATGGGGGCTGCTGATGGCGACTCTCTGATGGGGACTGCTGATGGGGACTCTGATGGGGACACACTGATGTGAAGAGGGCTGCTGATGGGTACTCTCTGATGTGAAGGGGGCTGCTGATGGGTACTCTGATGTGAAGGACGCTGCTGATTGGGACTCTCTGATGTGGACACTCTGATGTGAAGTGGGCTGCTGATTGGGAATCTCTGATGTGAAGGGGGCTGCTGATTGGGACTCTCTGATGTGAAGGGCGCTGCTGATTGGGACTCTCTGATGTGAAGGGTGCTGCTGATTGGGACTCTCTGATGTGAAGGGGGCTGCTGATTGGGACTCTCTGATGTGATGGGGGCTGCTGATTGGGACTCTCTGTGAAGGGAGCTGCTGATTGGGACTCTCTGATGTAAGGGGGATGCTGTTGGGGACACTGATGTAAGGGGGACACTGTTGGGGACACTCAAAATTAAAGTGGGCCGGTCATGATGAAGTCCAGGGCCAAATTCTTGTCCCAGTCCAGCCCTGCACATGTGGTATTCCCATACTCAGGAGAAGCATCAGAATGTATTTTTGGGTATCATTTCACATATACCCATGGCATGTGTGAGCAATATATCATTTAGTGACAACTTTGTGTAAAAATAAATAAATAAATAATTTTCCAGAAACTTGTGGCAAAATATAAAATATTCCATGGACTTAACATGCCTATCAGTAAATAGCTTGGGGTGTCTACTTTCCAAAAAGGGGTCATTTGGGGGGATTTGAACTGTCCTGGTATTTTATGCACAACATTAGAAGCTTATGTCACACATCACCCACTCTTCTAACTACTTAAAGACAAAGCCCTTTCTGACACTTTTTGTTTACACGAAAAAATATATTTTTATATAGATACCAAACACAACATGCTTTAAAAATGTGCACAACCGTGCAACGGCGACAAACTACATACATTTTTAAAAGCCTTTAAAAGACTTTACAGGTTACCACTTTAGATTTACAGAGGTCTACTGCTAAAATTACTGCTCTCGATCATTTGCGGTGATACCTCACATGCATGGTGCAATTGCTGTTTACATATGACACAAGACCGACACTTGTGTTCACCTTTGCGCGCGAGCACGGGGGGGACAGGTTTTTTTTTATTTTGCCTTTCTATTTTGTTTTTACACTGTTCCTTTCATTTTTTTTTTTATCATTTTTTTGTTATCACAGGGAATGTAAATATCCCCTATAATGGCAAAAGATAGTGACAGGTACTCTTTTTTAACAAATTTGGGGTCTATTAGACTCTAGATTTCTCCTTTGCCCTCATAGCATCTGACCACACCAAGATCAGTGTGATTAGATGCTTTCCAAATTTCTCAATGGCCCTGCTCATTTTCGGCGAAACCAAAGTCATGAAATGCTCGTAGCTATTGATTTCTTAGGCCATAAGGATGATTGGAGTTGTTTTGGTCTTCGATCAGCTCTATGGTCAGCTGACGTAACCACCAGCTGCATTCTCAGGTTCCCCAGTGGGACAGGAGAGCCCGAGGAAGATGGCGGGAGGGGGGACATTCCCTCCCACTTCTTGTAAAAGCAGTCTAGCAGCTAATTAGCTGCCCCTAGACAAAAACTGATTTGGAAAAGCAGATGTACTTACCCGATCCTCTGCTCCCACAGGTTCCTCTGCACTGCACATATTTCTATAATATTTTGTGTATCATAGAAAAATTAGCGCTGCTTATATTTTAATTTATCTTTACAGTTATTAGCAGCTTTTTTGGGCATTTTGTGCACATTTTTGGCTTAGCTCTGTATTTTCACATTTGCATAACTATAATTGCAGCTTGATGAATCAGTACCTAACAGCTTTATTCAGTACAAAGCTCAAGGATAATATGCAAAATACCTTAACTAACAGCAGGCAATTAAAATTGTTATATCTTATCTCACAAGGCTAAACTGTTATCTGTTACTATAGTAGTACAGGGGAATTCCAGGCTATACCTAATTAGTCTTATATGCTTTCTCTCTCCCCTCCTAACACCATTTCTGACTAACTTGTGTATGAAGGATATACACTATATTGTCACAAGTCTTGGGACGCCTGCCTTTACACGCACATGAACTTTAATAGCATCCCAGTCTACGGACGTAGGGTTCAATATTGAGTTGGCCCAACTCATTTATGCCTTTATGGACCTTGCTTTGTGCACTGGTCCAAATAATTTGGTGGAGGGGGGTTGATTATCAGGGGTTGGGCTTAGCCCCTTAGTTCCAGTGAAGGGAACTCTTAAGGCGTCAGCATACCAAGACATTTTGGACAATTTCATGCTCCCAACTTTGTGGGAACAGTTTGGGGATGGCCCCTTCCTGTTCCAACATGACTGCTCAGAAGTGCACAAAGTAAGGTCCTTAAACACATGGATGAGTGGGTTTAGAGTGGAGGAACCTAACTGACCTGCACATAGTCCTGACCTCAACCCGAAAGAACACCTTTGAGATGAATTTGAGCGGAGACTGAAAGCCAGCCCTTATCGTCCAAAATCAGTGCCTGATATATATACAGTATCTCACAAAAGTGAGTACACCCCTCACATTTTTGTAAATATTCTTTTATATCTTTTCATGTGAAACACTGAAGAAATTAAACTTTGCTACAATGTAAAGTAGTGAGTGTACAGCTTGTATAACAGTGTCAATTTGCTGTCCCCTCAAAATAACTCAATACACAGCCATTAATGTCTAAACCGCTAGCAACAAAAGTGAGTACACCCCTAAGTGAAAATGTCCAAATTGGGCCCAGAGTGTCAATATTTTGTGTGGCCACCATTATTTTCCAGCACTGCCTTAACCCCTTTTGTCATGGAGTTCACCAGAGCTTCAAAGGATGCCACTGGAGTCCTCTTTCACTCCTCCATAATGACATCATGGAGCTGGTGGCTGTTAGAGACCTTGCGCTCCTCCACCTTCTGTTTGAGGGTGCCCCATAGAGGCTCATCAGGGTTTAGGTCTGGAGACATGCTTGGCCAGTCCATTACCTTTACCCTCAGCTTCTTTACCAAGGCGGTGGTCATCTTGAAGGTGTGTTTGGGGTTGTTATCATGTCAGTACATGTTGGCATTCATGGTTCCCTCAATGAACTGTAGCTCCCCAGTGCCGGCAGCACTCATGCAGCCCAGGACCATGACACTCCTACCACCATGCTTGACTGTAGGCAAGACACATTTGTCTTTGTACTCCTCACCTGGTTGCTGCCACACACGCTTGACACCATCTGAACCAGATAAGTTTATCTTGGTCTCATCAGACCACAGGACATGGTTTCAGTCCATACCCTTAGTCAGCTTGTCTTCAGCAAACTGTTTGTCGGCTTTTCTTGTTCATCATCTTTTTAAGAGGCCTCCTCCTGGGACAACAGCCATGTAGATCAATTTGATGCAGTTTGCAGCCTATGGTCTGAGCACTGACAGGCTGACCCCCCCCCCCCCCCCATTCAACCTCTGCAGCAATGCTGGCAGCACTCATACGTCTATTTCCCAAAGACAACCTCTGGACGTGCACTCAACTTCTTTGGTCAAAAATGGCGATGCCTGTTCTGAGTGGGACCTTTCCTGTTAAACCACTGTATGGTCTTGGCCACCATGCTGCAGCTCAGTTTCAGGGCCTTGGCAATCTTCTTATAGTCTAGGCCATCTTTATGTAGAGCAACCATTCTTTTTTTAGATCCTCAGAGAGTTCTTTGACATGAGGTGCCATGTTGAACATCCAGTGATCAGTATTATGCCCTGTACACACGGTCGGATTTTCCGATGGAAAATGTCCGATCGGAGCGTGTTGTTGGAAATTCCGACCGTGTGTGGGCTCCATCGGACATTTTCCATCGGATTTTCCGACACACAAAGTTGGAGAGCAGGAGATAAAATTTTGTTTTCGGAAATTCCGATCGTGTGTACACAAATCCGACAGACAAAGTGCCACGCATGCTCAGAATAAATAAAGAGATGAAAGCTATTGGCCACTGCCCCGTTTATAGTCCCGACGTACGTGTTTTAGAACGATCAGATTTTCCGACAACTTTGTGTGACCGTGTGTATGCAAGACAAGTTTGAGCCAACATCCGTCGGAAAAAATCCTAGGATTTTGTTTACGGAATGTCCGAACAAAGTCCGACCGTGTGTGTACGCCCTATAAGAGTATAAGAGAGTGAGAGTCATACCACCAAATTTAACACACCTGCTCCCTATTCACACCTGAGACCTTGTTACACTAACGAGTCACATGACACAGTTGAGGGATAATGACTAATTGGGCCCAATTTGGACATTTTCACTTAGGGGTGTACTCACTTTTGTTGCCAGCAATTTAGACATTATTGGCTGTGTGTTGAGTTATTTTTAGGGGACAGCAAATTTACACTGTTATACAAGCTGTACACTCATTACTTTACATTGTAGCAAGGTGTAATTTCTTCATGAAAAGATATAATAAAATATTTACAAAAATGTGCGAGGTGTATTTACTTTTGTGAGATACTGTGTGTGTGTGTGTGTGTATATATATATATATATATATATTTCTTCAGAATAAACAATTTTGCAAGTCATTACTGAAACATTGCAGCCCTCGGTGGGCAATACTTTGAATGAAAGATGAGATGCACCTTCTTCATTTTAGAACAAAACAAAAAAAAAAAATCTGTGATACCAATGTGCAAAACAATAAATGTACTAATGTATAGAAATTGGACAGATCTGTAGGTGTGGGCTTGTTTCATTAATGTCCCCCATGCTGTTTTTTTGAGTCTTTGTTCAATGTATCAGAAAATCACAGTGCCAAATTATCAGTTCACATTATAGAACGCATCTTGAAGACCTAATGCCATTGCCCATTAAGAGTAAATAGAAATGTCCATTCTATAAGGCGATGAGAAGTGCTTGTCATGCCATGTGCCAACTGTCAGCCGTGAGATGATCGTGAAATAATATAGATGGGAACGCTGAACTGATGTTTAGCTGCCTTCATAGCCTTTTGATCTTCAGTCTTAAGGTGACCTGCTGAGAGGCAGCGCCACAAATAACCTCATTGGCAGGCCAGCTCTTCAGTGTGTATGATTCTACCATTCATAATTGATTAGGATGATAAAAGCAATAACCCTGCTCTTATTTTCCCTCTTGAAAGTATTTTATTTTCCCAATGCTCTGCGATTATTAGCTTTATACACATCTTTAACACTAGCACCTTTTAGTCATGACATCCCATCTTTACTCCCCAGAAAATAAATAAGTAAACATACTCATAGACATATTACCTTACCATTATGTTAGAATTTTAGTCATTTAACGCGGGCTTGTGGTTACATTTTAAACTTCATAAAAATTACAAGGGCACATTTTAGCACTACCAAATATTAATTATTGGCAGAACTCAACAAAAAAGACCACTGACAGATAGGATTGGGGTCTCCAATCTCTGTCAAAAACTCTTCTTCCTGCCTGTCAGAATTTATTTACACTGAGCTATGCACGCCGCTCATACCGCTCTGTGCCATGATGATGTGGTTTCCATGCGCGTACACAGGAGTAATGTCATTACAGCCCAACCAAAAGGGCAACCAAAGAGTCCAAACCCAGGAGGAATACCAGGTGAAGATGGCAGCACCGCTGACTGCTGAGAGAGCTAATGCCGCATTGCCATAAGTATTAAGTATGCCATATGTTCTAATATGCGGTGCCTGCTAGTACATTATGACATAAAGCTCCCAGGGGCTATTTTTTTTTTATTTATTTTTTTTGTATTGTGTTGTCTAAAAATAAAAAATAAATCTTTCACAGCAGTACTCACCTCCTCCCCAGCATTGTCTCCCACAGACTCACAACTCTGAGGTCCTGCACCATTCTTCTGCTAGGTTGAAAGATGCATTGAATGGCAATTTAACCCACTTCCTGCAAGCCCAGGCTGTCATGGACACACACACTGGGTCTGGACTGGTCCTGGACCCAGTAATGGTGCAGAGAACAGCATTCATCTGTTATTACTTGAGTGATTACTTGAGTTATATGCAGGAGTTAGAACTGACCACCCCACAAAGAAAAGTGCAAATTGATTTTAATTTTAAAAAGAGGTGCAAGTGGGGGCTTCAGGTAGGGCAGGCTTTAAAGTGATATTAAAGTCATTTTTTGTTTTGTTTAAAAACAACAAACATGTTAAACTTACGCACTCTGTGCAGTGGTTTTGCACAGAGCAGTTCAGATCCTCCTCTTCTTGAGTCCCTTGCCAGAGCTCCTGGCCCCTCCCTTCATGCCGAGTACCTCCACAGCAAGCAGCTTGCTATGGGGACACTTGAGCTGAGCAGCTGCTCTGTGTGTCCATTCAAACACAGAGGTGTGGCTCAGCCCCATCCCCTCTCTCTCCTTATTGGCTCACAGACTTTGATAGACAGCAGCAGGAGCCAATGGCGCCCACTGCTGTGTCTCAGTCAATTAGAAGGGAGAGTCTGGCATAGCCGAGGCTCTCGTGCAACATCGCTGGATCATAATGGGGCTCTAGTAAGTATAAGGGGGCATACATTAAGATAAAAAACCTTCTGCCATTAGAAAATGTCCCTTCCTATATATGCATAGACTAATCAGCATATAAAAACAGCTGGTCCAAAAGATTTGTGCACCCACTCTTTAGGTACCACCACTGCGGCCAGGAGTACCCTCAATGTAAAAGAGCTGCTACTTTAAATGAAATAATGTATAAAAAAGTATTTTATGTACAATATAAGCAAAAGTAAATAGTAGCGCTGACTCAATATACAATATAAATCAATATACCCAGTGACAGGTGATTAAACTCATACATTAGTTAACCAATAAAAATAACAAATAAAGTCCGTGATTACCAGTCCATCAATGAGACTAGGATGTCTCAAACGAAAAAAAGAAAATAAAAATAAAGAATAAAAAAAGATTGAAAAATATATAAATCCTGATGTGAGATCTTCAATGCTTTCACCACACCGCGTGCAATCAAAGTTTCAGCATATACTCACTTTTCTTTACTCCCTCTGCTTCTTTCAGTCATGGAGAGCATAGTAAAATTATTGGCCAACCAGGTTTGTGTGAGCCTGGGAATCACTGCATCTTCCTTGTGACAGTGCTTTTGCCACATGATTGGTTCAAAGCTGTTATGTGGGTTCAAGAAAGAAGTCCATTGCCCTGTGTATGGTCCAATAAGTCAGTTTGGAGGTAATGCAGACTTTTTTTTTCTCTTATCTTTACATGTACGTGGAGTGGAGTGATGTGGACGCTTTGAAAGGTGAGCATATACTGCTGAATGTGGAGAGTTCCGTGAACATTTTATTTTGGCCTTGTTCTTTTTTTCTTCTTTTTATGTCACTTGGTGATCCTGCCAGTAACACACTTCTCCCATATTGTATACATGTACAAGCAGTGTTGTCACCCTAGGACAGGCAGTATGTTAGGAACACAGAACACCTTCACCTCTATTTCTTTTCAAAACATGATGGGGAGGTGTTCTGTAGCTCACAGAAAAAACTGAGAACAATGTGATAACAGGTATGCAGAAAAAAATGACTCACCTTAGTCTAAGAAAACCAATGCTGAGCTATGTGCATGTGGAAATACTTGCTCACACCTCTTCGCATAGAGTAATGGCCAGACGTGCATTTGCAAGTAGTTCAAAATTTAGTGTGCATGCTGGGCACTGGTATTGGTGACCAGTGGCCTATATAAACTGAAGCACTGCAAAAGGAAGTTGTTGAGTGGTTACCAGCCTGTTTCTGTTTGCCTGCAACCTGGCTACCCAGCTTGCCTACAAATCTTCCTCCTCGTTGTGGCCTTGTGTATTTTTAAATTTCTGTGTATTACCATTTTAGGAAAATGTTTTCACATTTCTTCTTTAAAACCTTTAAGAGCTAGTAGAAGGAGATAAAGCAGGAGGTTTGTGTGAATAATAAAGATAGTGACCTGTTAGCAGCCTGTCTGCACTGCTAAAACAAAACAATGGCAACGAGGACACTTGAGCATAGCTCCCAACTGTCCCTGATTTCGAGGGACTGTCCCTGATTTGGAGCAATGTCCCTCTGTCCCTCATTCCTCTTCATTTGTCCCTCATTTTGGTCTGATCTATATAGATGTATATAAAATGCACTTTTTATCTTATCTTTAAAAGTGTTTCCCAGTGCTAAACCTTTCACCTGATTTCAAAATTGCTGCATTTGTAAATTCCAAAAGCCAATATAAAGGAATAGTAGTGGTAAAAAAAGCACTTGTGGGTTTAACCAATCTTGTTTTTTTTGTACAATTCCCCTAACTGGTTCAATACCGGGCCTTTTCACCCCCTTCCTTCCCAGACCAATTTTTAGTTTTCAGCACTGTCGCACTTTAAACGACAATTGCGCGGTCATGCGATGTTGTACCCAAACAAAATTGATTATAGTTATAGTGTCTATAAAATACGGCATATGGCATTTTTTTTAAAATATTTATTTTATTTTTTTACTAATAATAGTGGCGATCGCGATTTTTTTTCATGACTGCGACATTATGGCGGACACATGGGACACTTTTGACACATTTTTGGGACCATTCACATTTATACAGCGATCAATGCTATAAAATTGCATTGATTACTGTGTAAATGTGACAGGCAGTGAAGGGGTTAACCACTAGGGGGCGGGGAGGGGTTAAATGTGTTTCCTAGAGAATGCTTCTAACTGTAGGGGGAGGGGACGCACAAGGGGAGGAGACCGATCAGTGTTCCTCCGTTCTTCTGTGGAGGAACACACATCACCAAGCCTTAACCTCCTTGCTGTGAGTGGCAGAATGTGGCCACCATCTTCATATACATAGATGGCAATACAGGCTGTTTCAGTACAACTTTGACATTTGCTATAAGCAAGGAAAGTTAAATCAGATAGCATATATTTTGCCCCGTGTTGTCCTCAGAGGGACAGTAATACCAAAAAGAAAAGCAACCACTTAAAATATCAAACTCACCAGTCTTCACAGTATCATTACAGGACCTGATGATTGCATCGCAGAATGATACAGTGATTCAAGAAATACGGATCTATTTCCATGGTGAGTGGCCATCTGCCTTACCAGGACACCTTCAGCCATAATACCAAGTAAGAACCAAGATGTAACCTAATGTGTTTACCTTTTAAGAGAACACAACAGTAATTCCAATTGCACTGAGGCAGGCTCATTAAAGTCATCTAGGTGTGGTATGGACAAAACAACTTTGCAAAGAAGCAGTCTGGTGGGCTGGTATAGACAACTGAATACAAACGTTAGTTTGCAATATTAATCACTCTTGCTCAGTTGCAAAATCAGGAAAGAGCTGGTCCAGACATTTCCCAAAAGGCCAATGGAATGCAACCCAACTGTATGTATGTGGAGAAATTACAGTAGCACTAAAATATTTAAGATACGGTGGTTGCTTATGATTTGTACTTGAAATGGCCAGAGGTGGCTACAGCAGAAGTCATGACCACTAACGTTGCCATCACTGTCTTAGAAGGATGGTTCTTAGGGTGGGTACTACCACTGGAAATCATTACCAAAAATGGTCCTCGATTTATTTCAAACGAGTTTGAGACTTTCCTAAATCAAAGGGAATAAAGCACATTATATCATCTCATTTATATCCACAGGCCAAGTGAGGTGTGGAACATTTTAAGACATTTAAAAATGGCCAAAAGACACATCTACATGAGGAACTACTCTTCAACAAAGCATTAACTATTGTTCTAAACCCCTACGAGTCAGCTCCTCATTGCCACTGTGAAATCTTCAGCGAAATGGATGATAGAACATGGTCCATGAGCCCTACGCACAAGTTTGATCCACCAAATTAAATCCAAACACCTGTGAGCTAGAGTGGAGAGGTATCAGGTCAAAGCAAAAACTTACAGTGATGCAAAAAGAAATGCCAAGACAACTACCTATCTACCCTCATGCATAGCCAGTGGTTAGATAAGTAAGCACCAACCAAGTGAAGCCCCAGTTTATCTAATCCTGCACAATCCACAGCCAACTGGGGCAAGTAATCTATATGGTGGAGGAATAATCAAACTAGCATGTGAGCAGGTTAGTACCTGTTCAGGATCCTTTGGTTGGGCAGGACACTATTCTTAATTGGCTTATTTGGGATAATGCTTCTAGCCCTACGACACAGCCACAAACATCTGGAACCCGGGTAACAGCTCCCACTGCCATGAACTGGAGAGTGTAACTCACCAAAGTTTAGAACGCACCAAAGCTTTACCTTAGTACCTGACAGACTATGTACTTTATATTGCTATCAATTTTTGAAGTGTCACAGAGTGGGTGGAAAAGTTGTATATTTTGCTAGGTCCTGTGTATTGTCATTTTAAGAAAATGTTATGGCATTTCTGCTGTAAGTGCTTTAGGAGCAGGAAGTTTATGTGAATAATAACGATGGTCACCTGTTAGCAATCTGCCTACACTGCTGAGACACAACAGACCTCAGCCTGCCTTCTGCTTTGGCCTTTGTTTGCCCAAGTGTTACTGAATTTGGATTGCTTCCTGGTTTCTGTTTTTGCTTCCTGATTTGGTAGGTACTATGCTGCTCGGCTGTTTCTGACCTTAGTTTGTGTTTTATCACAGTCCCCTGATCCAGTACCCCGCTGCCTGACCATTTCTGCCCCACGTCAAGGGCCTCAATCTAGTTCCTGTAAACTGCTCCAGTACCATGGTGTTCCTGCACTTGTTTCCTGCTCCATGAACCTCAGTTCTCTGCTTCATGCATCTGGCAGCAACACAGACCTGGTACAGCCTACAACTCCGGCTCTCCATGCCCTCACACTTTCTGTCACCACTTTCTTGCGTGTTACTGAGGAGGTGCAAAAGGATCCCCCTCATCTAGTATCTTAAGGAAGTTATCAGCTCAGAAGATTTCTGGCACGATCAGAAGGTTTCTTTTTTTAGGAAGTCACATGACCCTGTGATGTAACACGTAGGGGAGGGGCAGATGGTTTGGTGAGACACTGAGAATATCTTTGGAGCAGCACAGAGCTGTTGAAGTGCTGTGGATTTATATACATATGCTGTACATAGTTGGTGCACTGGAGCACCCGTCAAATGTGAGTTTGATACACATATTTTAAATAAACCTATTGGTTTAAAGATATAAGCACTATTTTGAGCTCCACTTTTTTTTAAATACACTGAGCAACTGGAAAAAATGGACAGGAAGAAGGAAGACACAATTTTTTAGTCCAGGGAGACTAAAAGGCTTTTTTTGACCAAACTTAAATGTGAGGTCACACGATATGAGGTGAGCACATACCTAAAGGGGAAGCACCGAGGTGAAACATCACAAGCACTTTTGAGGATTTTTGAAGATACAAGGAAGTCTTTTATGTGTTTATTTTTCATTTCAATTGAACTGCACTTTAACCGAAGTTCCGCTGAAAAAAAAAAAATTAAAAGTCAGCAGCTACAAATACTGTAGCTGCTGAGCTTTAAAATAAGGACACTTAGCTGTCCAGGGTGCCCGCAACCTCCCTCGGCTCCCGGGTGGAGGCGTCGGCATCTTCAGTAAGGGAATCAGGAAGTGAAGCCTTGCGGCTTCACAGCCTGGTTCCCCACTGCGCATGCGCGAGTCGCACTGTGTGTCCTGACTGGTCCCTGCTTACTTCTGGGACCTGTGTGTCTCCCAGAAGACAGCGGGGGAGGGGGGGGGGGTGGAGGAGGGGGGTAGATCGCCGCAAATTCTGTATTAGACAGGAATCTTCTCCTCCTTCCCCCCTAAAGGGTGCCAAATGTGACACCGGAGGGGGGGAGGAACCGGATAAGCGGAAGTTCCATTTTTGGGTAGAACTCCTCTTTAAGCACTGGATTAATTCACGTGGATTGTTTGGAGAAGATTTTTGACAATTATTGACAATTATTGAAATTAATTTACTTTATTTATTTTGTTTATTACCCGATAATGCCCCGTACACACGGTCGGATTTTCCGATGGAAAATGTCCGATCGGAGCGCGTTGTCGGAAATTCCGACCGTGTGTGGGCTCCATCGGACATTTTCCATCGGATTTTCCAACACACAAAGTTGGAGAGCAGGAGATAAAATTTGTCGGAAATTCCGATCGTGTGTACACAAATCCGACGGACAAAGTGCCACGCATGCTCAGAATAAATAAAGAGATGAAAGCTATTGGCCACTGCCCCGTTTATAGTCCCGACGTACGTGTTTTACGTCACCGCGTTTAGAACGATCAGATTTTCCGACAACTTTGTGCGACCGTGTGTAGACAAAACAAGTTTGAGCCAACATCCGTCGGAAAAAATCCTAGGATTTTGTTGTCGGAATGTCCGAACAAAGTCCGACCGTGTGTACGCCCTATTAGAGTTTTTTTTTTTTTTTTAAATCACTTCAGTGTTTTCTTTTGAGAGACTTTTTTTCAACTTGTCGTTCAAGACTCGTCCCTTCTCGGATTCACATCATCGTGGTTTCTTTTCAGATAGAAATATACAAGAGTTAAAAACCCTGAAGGTTCCTTCTTTAATAATAGTCATATAAAAATTTTTTCCCATTTTACCCCTCCCACCTATTATCCACCCTACTCTATTCCCCCCCCCCCCGCCTTACTCCTAGGTGTTTCTCCTTTTATCTCTGGTATTCCCCTCTCTCTTCCCTTTTCCTTTACCTCCTTCCTCCCCTTCTTTCTTTCCTTTTAATGATTAGTATCTTCTAATTTCTTCTGCCAGTATTTTTCCGAGGTCTTGAATTTTTCCCATCTAGCCCAGACAGATTTACATTTTTCTAATTGCTCTTTGTCTTTGCAACAAAGAAGTTCCATTTTATGATGATATTCCACTTGTTTAATCTCTTAGATCTGGGCCTTCACTCTTCCGCCAGTTTTTTGGGATCACTCCCTTTGCTGCGTTTAATAATCTTGACATTATTTTTTTCGTATATTGCTTATTATGCCCCGTACACACGGTCGGATTTTCCGATGGAAAATGTCCGATCAGAGCGTGTTGTCGGAAATTCCGACCGTGTGTGGGCTCCATCGGACATTTTCCATCGGATTTTCCGACACACAAAGTTGGAGAGCAGGAGATAAAATTTTCCGACAACAAAATCCGTTGTCGGAAATTCCGCTCGTGTGTACACAAAGCCGACGGACAAAGTGCCACACATGCTCAGAATAAATAAAGAGATGAAAGCTATTGGCCACTGCCCCGTTTATAGTCCCGACGTACGTGTTTTACGTCACCGCGTTCAGAACGATCGGATTTTCCGACAACTTTGTGTGACCGTGTGTATGCAAGACAAGTTTGAGCCAACATCCGTTGGAAAAAATCCTAGGATTTTGTTGTCGGAATGTCCGAACAAAGTCCGACCGTGTGTACGGGGCATTAGAGGAATTTGTATCGTGGAACAGGCAGGTCATTTTGTTATTCTCTATCGTCTCGTCCGTTACTTCCTTGATGCTTGTAGTAATTTCTTGCCAATATGAGCTGATTTTCAGACAGTCCCACCATATATGTAACATTGTGGCTTTCTGTCCACAATTTCTCCAACACAACGGTGTTTCAGCTTGATTAATTTTATATAATCTCTCTGGGGTCATATACCACTTAACTAGGAATTTATAATTCATCTCAATAGTTTTTATATCCCATGCTTTATTATTTCCTCCTGCGATCATACTCTTAATTTGTTGGTCCTCTAATTTTGTATTTAATTCTTTTTCCCACTTTTCAATGAAGGGTGGCCTATCTTTTCCTTCTAAATCTGTCAGGAACTCATATACCTTCGAGATGCCTCCCTTCAGTGGCATGGTGTTATACAGTGCTTTTCCAATAGATTTAATCGTTCTCCATCTCTAAACGGGTGCGGTGATGTATTTATTAGATGATTTAATTGTAAATATTCCCAATTTCTTAGTTTCCCCCTGAGTTTAGTCTCCAGTTCTTGTGCTGATTCCAACTTCCCTCTCCTTGTGATTTTTTATTTTAAATCTTTGGAAAATATCTTCACCCGGTGTAAAAAAATTTGTTCCCGTAAGGGGTGTCAGTGGTGAGTTATGTGTCCATTTTTGTTTCCTGTGTAGTGCATCCCATATTCTGAATACATTTTTTGTCACCTCGTGTGTGTTGGGGTCTAGTGTTCTATATTTATTTAATATCCAAATATTTTTGTGAAGTGTAGTTTTACTTAAAGTGTTTTCCATTTCAATCCATTTTTTTTCCTCATTTTCTTTTGTCCATTCTATCATCCGTGCTATGATGACAGCTTTGTAGTACCTTGAAATGTCTGGTGCTGTTAATCCTCCGTGTTGTCTCTTCCTAGAGATTAGTGCCATTTTTAGTCTTGGTTTTTTGTTTTGCCATATAAATTTTGTTATTATTTTTTGTATGGTTTTGAAGAAGCTCTGTGGTACCGTTACCGGTAACATTTGGAGTTTGTATAAAATCTTTGGTAGTATTGCCATTTTGATCATGTTGACTCTACCAATCCAAGAAAGTGCTTGTATGTTGACCTTCTTCGCTTCTATCTTTAACTCATTTAAAAGTGGGATGTAATTTGTAGGGTAGATTTTCTTAGATGATGCTGTTAATTTAATTCCTAGTTAGGAAAGCTCCCCCTTTACCCAAGTAAATGGAAATTCTTTTTGAAGGGCCGAAATCTCTTTTTTTCTTACTTTCAGATTCAATATTTCTGTTTTTACCAGATTGATTTTGAAATTTGATAGTTCCCCATATTTGTCGATTTCTTTCAAGAGATTTGAGAGAGTCTCTCTAGGCTTATTAACATATACAAAGATATCATCGGCATATGCCGCAACTTTATGCTCTTTTTCACCTAGTCTCACCCCCTCTATCCCTCGGTTATTTTGCAAAGTACCAAGAAAAGGCTCCAGAGATAACACATATAGAAGGGGCGATATACACGATAAGAGTTATGTGACAGGTTTTATGCCTATATAATCTGCGTTACACGTTGTTTCTTCATGTTTAGATGGTTATCATTAGCGCGGCATACTTTTAGTTTTTTTTTTTTTTTTTTTTGCAGAACGGATATAACAAAGCTTTCAATGGTATATTTAACAGACCAAAAAGGAGCAAATACATTCATCGCTAGGATTTACATGCACTTTAGGTATAAATGTTCTTTTTGCATCATAAGGAAAAAGGACTTCTGCTCCCAGACTCCATTATGATCTCTGGTTACCTGTGGCATTGAGAATGTTTCACATCATTAGAGATTGGAGAAAGTCTATTGTTGTCAATAAGACAGATCCTATCTGGTAGACCTGCGGTGAGTGGAAATGATTAGCAATGCAGAAAGATGGCACAGACATACACAAAGCAGGAAAAAAAAATTGAAAGAAAGGAAATGAAATAAAACTGACAAATAATAGGGATCAAATGTGTTATTTTACTGTTATTTATATGACAATAATTGTTCCCTCCCAACCGCTTATGAAATAGTTATAACTACTGCAAGCCTATTTTTCTTGAAATGTTACTTTATCACCACCTAATTTCTTTTTTTTTTACTTACATGACACATGGAAACCCCCAATTAACGTCAGTCAAAATTTAACAATACTTAAAGGAGCAAAATCATTTTTGTGAACTGACTTTTATATACGGAGTGCTGCGAAAAACAGTAAGATGCACAAAATAAATTTAGTCTATCCTTGCTATAAAAACATTTAGATCTATAAATAAGTGCATGGTGAGGAAAATACTTCAATCATAAGTCTTAAGGCTCCATTCACACTTGTACGACTGCAAAGTTGCGCCGACTTTGGAGTGCAACTTTGGTGCAATTTTGATGCAACTTTGGAAGGGAGCAATTTTGATACAACTTTGGATGGGTGCAATTTTGATGCAGCTTTGCATGGGTGCAACTTGAAAACGACTTTGGCTTTGACCAGTGTTAAAGGACAATTGTTGCACACAAGCTGCATCATATAACATTGAGGTACTACTTTATGCAACTTCTGAGGGTTCAAAGTGAAGTCTATGGCCCTCAAGTTGCATGAAAGTCGGACCAAAGTGGAGCATCAATTACTTTGAAGTTGCCGCAACTTTATGTCACGCATATACAGTATGAATGGTTATCATTGGAAAACATGGGAAACGACTTGTCATGCAATTTTGATGTTTCACTTTAAAAGGACTCATTGCACATGAAATATCTCACCTGCACTACTTTTGGATAGCACAGTGCATCACAATGCATAAAGCATTTACATGAATGGCAGTGCATTTATACTATGTATTGTTCAGCATTTCCGTTTTAGCCCGTTACTAAACGTGTATAGATTATAATCTGACCTTAGTTCTTTTACCCGATTTTCTTTTTTGCAATCTAACTCAGATTTCAAAAACATTATTGCTTCCCCAATCCACTCCCACTGCATCTGCTGACAGGATTACATAGAGCTCATAAAGACAGAATGCTTGATGAGAGGCTCGAGTCCTAGGCAGAGGCTTTCTGAAAGCAGTACTAAGTCCAAAACAACAGGACTTCAATGCCGCGTACACACGAGCAGACTTTACGGCAGACTTTGCCCGGCGGACGGGATTTCGTCAGACAATTCGATCGTGTGTGGGCTCCAGTGGACTTTGTTTTCTCAAAAGTTGGACGGACTTAGATTTGAAACATGTTTTAAATCTATCCGTCGAACTCGAGTCCGGTTGAAAAGTCCGCTCGTCTGTATGCTAGTTCGACAGACAAAAAGCCACGCTAGGGCAGCTATTGGCTACTGGCTATGAAGTTCCTTGTTTTAGTCCGGTCGTACGTCATCACTAGGGATGAGCTTCGTGTTCGAGTCGAACCCATGTTCGACTCGAACATCGGCTGTTCGACCGTCCGTCGAATTGCGAACGATATGGGCCGTTCGCGCCAAATTCGTGTGGCGCGTCACGGCCCATAATTCACTGCGGCATCGCAGTGCATTGCTGGCTGATGATTGGCCAAGCATGCACTATGACCCGCATGCTTGGCCAATCACAGCGCCGCCTGAACAGAGAGCCGTAATTGGCCAAAGCCAAGGAGGCTTTGGCCAATTATGGCTCAGGGGATTTAGTACACGCCCCACACTATATAAGGCCGCCTGCACGGCGGCCCTGTGTAGTGTGTGTTCCGGCGTTGAAAGAGATAGACAGAGAGACAGTGTTTGATTTGAGTTAGATAGATTAGGCAGAACAGTCAGTCAGTTAGCTGCACTTACAGTGTATTGTGTATATATATGCATCCCAGGTGTTGCATATATATATATACACTGTATTCAGTTTAGCTAGATCCGTTCCTGTTATCTTCTATCTAGACTATTTACATTCAGTGCAGTGTGTCCTGCTCACAGTGTTCAGCTAGATCCGTTCCTGCTATTTACATTCAGTACAGTGCTTCCTGCTCACAGTGTTCAGCTAGATCCGTTCCTGCTATTTACATTCAGTGCAGTGCGTGCTGCTCACAGTGTTCAGCTAGATCCGTTCCTGCTATTTACATTCAGTGCAGTGCGTGCTGCTCACAGTGTTCAGCTAGATCCGTTCCTGCTATTTACATTCAGTGCAGTGCGTCCTGCTCACAGTGTTCAGCTAGATCCGTTCCTGCTATTTACATTCAGTGCAGTGCGTCCTGCTCACAGTGTTCAGCTAGATCCGTTCCTGCTATTTACATTCAGTGCAGTGCGTGCTGCTCACAGTGTTCAGCTAGATCCGTTCCTGCTATTTACATTCAGTGCAGTGCGTCCTGCTCACAGTGTTCAGCTAGATCCGTTCCTGTTATCTTCCTACTGACAGGCAGGCTTGTCTGGTTACAGTATATAAAGCTACCTGAAGAAAATTACAGGTGTTCTTTTTGATCCTATTAGTACCACGGTCAGGCAGCTAGACTATTTACATTTAGTACAGTGTGTCCTGCTCACAGTGTTCAGCTAGATCCGTTCCTGTTATTTACATTCAGTGCAGTGTGTCCTGCTCACAGTGTTCAGCTAGATCCGTTCCTGCTATTTACATTCAGTACAGTGCGTGCTGCTCACAGTGTTCAGCTAGATCCGTTCCTGCTATATACATTTAGTGCAGTACGTCCTGCTCACAGTGTTCAGCTAGATCCGTTCCTGTTATCTTCCTACTGACAGGCAGGCTTGTCTGGTTACAGTATATAAAGCTACCTGAAGAAAATTACAGGTGTTCTTTTTGATCCTATTAGTACCACGGTCAGGCAGCTAGACTATTTACATTTAGTACAGTGTGTCCTGCTCACAGTGTTCAGCTAGATCCGTTCCTGTTATTTACATTCAGTGCAGTGCGTCCTGCTCACAGTGTTCAGCTAGATCCGTTCCTGCTATTTACATTCAGTGCAGTGCGTCCTGCTCACAGTGTTCAGCTAGATCCGTTCCTGCTATTTACATTCAGTGCAGTGCGTGCTGCTCACAGTGTTCAGCTAGATCCGTTCCTGCTATTTACATTCAGTGCAGTGCGTCCTGCTCACAGTGTTCAGCTAGATCCGTTCCTGTTATCTTCCTACTGACAGGCAGGCTTGTCTGGTTACAGTATATAAAGCTACCTGAAGAAAATTACAGGTGTTCTTTTTGATCCTATTAGTACCACGGTCAGGCAGCTAGACTATTTACATTTAGTACAGTGTGTCCTGCTCACAGTGTTCAGCTAGATCCGTTCCTGTTATTTACATTCAGTGCAGTGCGTCCTGCTCACAGTGTTCAGCTAGATCCGTTCCTGCTATTTACATTCAGTGCAGTGCGTCCTGCTCACAGTGTTCAGCTAGATCCGTTCCTGCTATTTACATTCAGTGCAGTGCGTGCTGCTCACAGTGTTCAGCTAGATCCGTTCCTGCTATTTACATTCAGTGCAGTGCGTCCTGCTCACAGTGTTCAGCTAGATCCGTTCCTGTTATCTTCCTACTGACAGGCAGGCTTGTCTGGTTACAGTATATAAAGCTACCTGAAGAAAATTACAGGTGTTCTTTTTGATCCTATTAGTACCACGGTCAGGCAGCTAGACTATTTACATTTAGTACAGTGTGTCCTGCTCACAGTGTTCAGCTAGATCCGTTCCTGTTATTTACATTCAGTGCAGTGCGTCCTGCTCACAGTGTTCAGCTAGATCCGTTCCTGCTATTTACATTCAGTGCAGTGCGTCCTGCTCACAGTGTTCAGCTAGATCCGTTCCTGCTATTTACATTCAGTGCAGTGCGTGCTGCTCACAGTGTTCAGCTAGATCCGTTCCTGCTATTTACATTCAGTGCAGTGCGTCCTGCTCACAGTGTTCAGCTAGATCCGTTCCTGTTATCTTTCTACTGACAGGCAGGCTTGTCTGGTTACAGTATATAAAGCTACCTAAAGAAAATTACAGGTGTTCTTTTTGATCCTATTAGTACCACGGTCAGGCAGCTAGACTATTTACATTTAGTACAGTGTGTCCTGCTCACAGTGTTCAGCTAGATCCGTTCCTGTTATTTACATTCAGTGCAGTGTGTCCTGCTCACAGTGTTCAGCTAGATCCGTTCCTGCTATTTACATTCAGTACAGTGCGTCCTGCTCACAGTGTTCAGCTAGATCCGTTCCTGCTATTTACATTCAGTGCAGTGCGTGCTGCTCACAGTGTTCAGCTAGATCCGTTCCTGCTATATACATTTAGTGCAGTACGTCCTGCTCACAGTGTTCAGCTAGATCCGTTCCTGTTATCTTCCTACTGACAGGCAGGCTTGTCTGGTTACAGTATATAAAGCTACCTGAAGAAAATTACAGGTGTTCTATCCCAGCTTAGTGCAGCTACAGGCCATTAGTATGTCTGGAAGGCCAAGAAGGAGAGGCAGACAGTCACAAGCCAATAAGAGAGGGCAAGCAGGCTCTGTGTCTAGTGCTGGTCGTGGAGACGGTGCATCCTCATCAGCACGTGGCCATGGGACACGCTTGGCCTTTTTTTCGGCAGCTGGCCGTGTTGAGCCGCAACATGCGGAAGACTTGGTCGAGTGGATGACCAAGCCGTCCTCATCCTCCTCATCCTCTCTCACCCATGCCCAGGGTGCTTTGTCTGGCAAAGCAGCGGCCTCTTCCCTCAGCTCAATGTCATCAGTGACTCCTTCCCTAGCCCCACCATGTCCTCCTGAGGATTCCCTCGAACTGTTTGACCACAGTGTTGGGTACATGCTCCAGGAGGATGCCCAGCGTTTGGAAGGCTCTGATGATGATACTGAGCTCAATGAAGGCAGTAACATGAGCACGGACAGAGGGGGTGCCCAAGAAGGACAGCAATCTGGCAGTCATGCTCCCCCTGCTGCAGCATACTGCCAGGTTTGCTCCAGTGATGAGGAGGGAGGGGATGATGAGGTCACTGACTCAACGTGGGTGCCTGATAGGAGAGAGGAGGAGGAGGAGGAGGAGGAGGAGGAGGAGGAGGAGGTGGCACATCACCAACTAGGCAGGATGCCCTCCAGGGACCAGCCTAAGGGCAGCACATTGACTGCATCACACCCCAAAGCTCCACATGTGCAGGGCGCTGCAGTCTCTGCGCGTTATTCAAAAAGTTCTTTGGTGTGGGCCTTTTTTGAGACGAGTGCATCAGATCGCACCGCTGCTATTTGCAATATATGTCTCAAGCGTATCTCGCGTGGCCAAAACATCTCCCGCTTGGGTACCACATGCTTGACCAGACATATGTTGACCTGCCATGCAGTTCGTTGGCAAGCGTATCTAAAAGACCCACACCAAAGAACAAAGACGATCTCTCCTTGCTCCTCATCAGCTGAGATTTCCAACCCCACTAGACCTTCAGTCCTCTCTGCGACCTGCAGTGAGAGGAATGAAGGTGTAGAATTAGGTGTGTCACAGCCAAGTACTTATGGGCAATCTGCTTTTGGTACACCGACGTCAGATTGTACCAGGCAAATTTCCCTGCCCCAGCTGCTGCACCGCCGAAAGAAGTTTGCTCCCAGCCATCCACATGCCCAGCGGTTGAATGCTAGCTTGGCAAAATTGCTAGCACTTCAACTGCTGCCTTTTCAGTTGGTAGACTCTGCCCCCTTCCGTGAGTTTGTGGAATGTGCGGTTCCTCAGTGGCAGGTACCCAAACGCCACTTTTTCTCACGGAAGGCGATTCCGGCTCTCTACCGGCATGTGGAAGGCAATGTCCATGCCTCGCTGGACAGGGCGGTCAGCGGTAAGGTGCATATTACCGCTGACTCATGGTCCAGCAGGCATGGACAGGGACGTTACTTAAGTTTCACGGCGCATTGGGTGACTCTGCTGGCAGCTGGGAAGGATGCAGGACAAGGTGCAGTAGTGTTGGAGGTTGTTCCGCCACCACGCCTCCAAAATGCTGATTGTGACACACCTCTCTCCTCCACCCCCTCCTCTTCTTCTTCCTCCATGGCCTCTTCCTCGGAACCAGCGGTGCTCCGTAGGCGTTCAAGGGGCTACGCAAGTACGCAGGCCAAAAGATGCCATGCGGTGCTTGAGCTGGTGTGCTTGGGGGACAGGAGCCACACTGGGGCAGAGGTTCTGTCAGCTCTGCAGGGGCAGGTTCAGAGGTGGTTGACGCCACGCCAACTTAAGGCAGGAATGGTGGTTTGCGACAATGGCACCAACCTCCTCTCTGCCCTCCGACAGGGACAACTGACCCATGTGCCCTGTTTGGCTCACGTCCTTAACTTGGTGGTGCAGCGGTTCTTGGGCAGGTACCCGGGCTTACAGGATGTCCTGAGGCAGGCCAGGAAAGTCTGTGTGCATTTCCGCCGGTCATATAATGCCAGTGCTCGGCTGACGGACCTCCAAAAGGAGTTTAACCTGCCCAAGAACCGCCTAATCTGTGACATGCCCACCAGGTGGAACTCGACGTTGGCCATGCTGCAGCGGCTGCACACGCAGCAGAGGGCCATCAATGAGTACCTGTGCGACTATGGCACCAGGACAGGGTCAGGGGACCTTGGTTTTTTTTCCCCACGCCAGTGGGCCATGATCAGGGATGCATGCACTGTCCTGTCACCATTCGAGGAGGCCACGAGGATGGTGAGCACTGACAGTGCATGCATCAGTGACACTGTCCCCCTTGTCCACCTGTTGGAGCACACGCTGCGTGGGATAATGGACAGGGCACTTGAGGCAGAACAGAGGCAGGAAGAGGAGGACTTCCTTAGCTCTCAAGGCCCCCTTTATCCAGACAGTGTTCCTGCGTGCCCGCCGATCACACAGGAAGAGGACGAGGAGGAGGAGGAGGAGGAGGAGGAAGATTGTGTCAGTATGGAGGTGGAGCCTGGCACTCAGCATCAGCAGTCTTTAAGGGATCAGTCCCAAGGAACACATGGACTTGTACGTGGCTGGGAGGAGGTGGCTGCGGACGTTGTTGTCCTTAGTGACCCAGAGGACTCCGGACCGAATGCCTCAGCAAACCTACGCTGCATGGCCTCCCTGATCCTGCAAAGCCTGCGTAAGGATCCTCGTATTCGTGGTATCAAGGAGAAGGACCAATACTGGCTGGCAACCCTCCTTGATCCACGTTACAAGGGTAAGGTTGCGGACCTTATCTTGCCATCGCAGAGGGAGCAGAGGATGAAACATCTTCGGGAGGCCTTGCAGAAAGGTCTGTGCAACGCGTTCCCAGAGACTGGGAGGTTACAAACTCCTGTTTCTGGACAACGTGTTGCTGAGGCTTCGGTCAGTCAAAGAAGGAGCGGTGGAGAAGGTGGCCGTCTGACCGATGCGTTCAGACAATTTTTTGGTCCGCAGCCCCAAGGTATGATCGGTTCCAGCAACCATCGCCAGCGTCTGTTTTACATGGTGCAGGAATACCTAGGGGCAAGATCAGACTTGGACACCTTTCCCACCGAAAATCCTCTGGGTTACTGGGTCTTGAGGATGGATCACTGGCCAGAGCTTGCACAGTATGCAATTGAGCTACTGGCCTGTCCTGCATCCAGCGTTCTTTCGGAACGCACATTCAGTGCTGCTGGAGGCGTGGTAACCGATCACAGGGTGCGTCTGTCCACCGACTCGGTCGATCGGCTGACCTTCATAAAAATGAATCAGTCTTGGATCACCACCAGCTACCAAGCACCTGATGCAGATGTAACCGAATAATTTTTTTTGAAATCTCAGATCCCTTCAAAGACTGCCTATGCTGATGCTGAGTGACTATCCCTGAGTAATTATCCTCTTCCTCCTCAATCATCACGCTGATAGCTTGTAAGAACATTTTTGGTTCTGGGCGCCACCACCAGTGCCTAAGGCACAATTTTTCAGCCCCTGTTTAACAGGGGCGTGTAATTACAATTTTTGATGTAATACTTTGCAGCAGGGCTCGTTCCTGCATTCCAACTAGAGTGTCTGTGAGGGGTTGCAGTGTTGTGGCACCAGCACCAGTGCCTAAGACCCAATTTTTCTGCCCCTGTCTAACAGGGGCGTGTAATTACAATTTTTGATGCAATACTTTGCAGCAGGGCTTGTTCCTGCATTCCAACTAGAGTGTCTGTGAGGGGTTGCAGTGTTGTGGCACCAGCACCAGTGCCTAAGACCCAATTTTTCAGCCCCTGTCTAACAGGGGCGTGTAATTACAATTTTTGATGCAATACTTTGCAGCAGGGCTTGTTCCTGCGTTTCAACTAGAGTGTCTGTGAGGGGTTGCAGTGTTGTGGCACCAGCACCAGTGCCTAAGACCCAATTTTTCAGCCCCTGTCTAACAGGGGCGTGTAATTACAATTTTTGATGCAATACTTTGCAGCTGGGCTTGTTCCTGCGTTTCAACTAGAGTGTCTGTGAGGGGTTGCAGTGTTGTGGCACCAGCACCAGTGCCTAAGGCCTAATTTTTCAGCTCCTGTTCAACAGGGGCATGTAATTACAATTCTTGATCTAATATTTCACAGCAGGGCCCTGTGAGGGCTTACAGTGTTTTGGCCACAGCAACACCTAAGGCCCAAATTTCTGCTGAGTATATAGGGCAGGACCCTACTTTCAAACATCTAACTTACAAACGACTCCTACTTGCAAACGGAAGGAGACAACAGGAAGTGAGATGAAATCTACCCCTAAGGAAGGGAAATTCTCTCCTGTAAGAGTTAATATGGGAAAACAATTTTTCCTTTCCACTGATGCTTTCCAATCCTTGTTCCACAAAAAAACCCAAATTTTCAAAAAACATTTTTCATTGGGACAAAAAAGTGAGGTGAAATCTTCTGAAGAGGAGGAAAGACGCAAAACAAATGTCACAGGGGTGATAACCCTTCCCTATGTTTTCCAAAAAGCTTAGAAAAGATTTTTTGGCTGGAGCTAAACACATTAAAAATGTTCAAAATTACAAACAGATTCTACTTAACAACAAACCTACAGTCCCTGTCTTGTTTGCACCGCCTGTATACTGCTGTTCAGAGTATATAGGGACCTTTCCTTATTTTAATTTGGGTGCGGGGTTCCCCTTAATATCCATACAAGACCCAAAGGGCCTGGTAATGGACTGGGGGGTACCCATGCCGTTTGTCTCACTGATTTTCATCCATATTGCCATGACCCGACATGACATTAAACCCGCAAGCAGTTTTAAATGAGATTTTTTCCTTTAAAAATGACATTTGGTGCAGGGACTGTTCTAAACATGGGAAACACGCGTCACTTTACAGGCATACTATAGACACCCCCCAGGTACGATATTTAAAGGAATATTTCACTTTTTTTTTTTTACTTTAAGCATCATTAAAATCACTGCTCCCGAAAAAACGGCCGTTTTTAAAAGTTTTTTTTGCATTGATACATGTCCCCTGGGGTAGGACCCGGGTCCCCAAACCCTTTTTAGGACAATACCATGCAAATTAGCCTTTAAAATGAGCACTTTTGATTTCGAACGTTCGAGTCCCATAGACGTCAATGGGGTTCTAACGTTCGTGCGAACTTGCGGTCCGTTCGCGGGTTCTGGTGCGAACCGAACCGGGGGGTGTTCGGCTCATCCCTAGTCATCACGTACGAATTCGACGGACTTTGGTGGATTGTGTGTAGGCAAGTCCGTTCATTCGGAAAGTCCGTCATAAAGTCAGTCGAAAAAGTCAGCCGGGCAAAGTCTGCCGTAAAGTCTGCTCGTGTGTACGCGGCATTAGACATAGCAGTGAAGATTAGCTTGGTCAACTTGTGAATAGAAGCCAAGAGTATCACCTGCTGGCTGGAAATAAATATGAAATGAAATATTCATATGCAAAATGTCCTATTTACCTGACTATAAAAAATATATATATTTATTTCTTGTCCTTAACATATTACAAATACAGGTTACTATACTGTATATTGTTACATTTAATGGAGTTTTTGACATTAGATGTAGTGTTTTCTCTATAGCATTTCTAAAACAGTTTACCAAATTATTTTACTTTTTGTCTGGTCTGTCAAATGATTCTATTTAGTAAAATTTTCACTATATGGCATTGTTTGAAGTGTTTAGTGTCTTCATGGCTCAGACTAGTATGTTCCTGGTTTGTTCAGACTAGGTTTGTTCCTTTGGTGCCCACCTGGAAGCACAAATTGCTATGCTGCTTTGTAGAATCTTCTTTGTTGCCCATTCCATTCTGGAATGCAACTACGTCTTTATAGTGAATTCTTCAATATGAGGCTTCTCTGGCAAGGTGCAACTCAAGAGTGACACGTCTCACTCAATAGATTGTCCAGTCACACATACTCTCCAGATCCTTTGAGAGACTGGTCTGCCTGACCCCAATACATTCTGCGTCAGGCTTCAAAGAGATTTCCGCTTACCATGCATCGGGCTGCTCTTCCCAAGCTGACACTCAAAAGTAATAGTTTTCACCTCTTGTAGATTGGAAATTTTATTTTTTGACATATTATTCTTAAGACTCTCCACAACACTGACTTTCAGAGAGAAGTCTTGAGATGTTTATTCATGTCAAGTCATTTCCAGATTCCCTGCAGTGAAAAAAGAAGCCTTAAACACAGACCTGTATCATAAAAGCATATTTTCCATTTGAATACTTGCTTTGCAAGGTTTTGTAGGTATGATTCCATCAATTGTGAACAATTAGCATGCAAATACATAAAAGGGGCATAGGCTATTTGCCCAAGACTCTTATTTTAACAGTCGACATTTTCAAAATACTCCATCCACAGTTTTTGGGTCTTGATAAGCAGGTATTATTATTATTATTGTACAAGATTTATATAGCGCCAACAGTTTGCGCAGTGCTTTACAAAATGAAGGCAGACATTCCAGTTACAATACAATTTGGTACAAGAGAAATCAGAGGGCCCTGCTCATTAGAGCTTACAATCTAAGAGGGAGGGTCAAGTGATACGAAACTGTGAGGGATGAGCTGATGGAGAAAGTAAAAACAGTTAGTTAGAAGCATTATAGGCTTCTTTAAAGAGAAGTGTTTTCAGGGATCATCTAAAGATGGACAGATTAGGAGATAGTCAGACAGATTGGGGTAAGGAGTTATAAAGGATTGGAGAAGCTCGGGAGAAGTCCTGGAGGTGAGCATGAGAGGAGGTGACAAGGGAGCTAGAGAGCAGGAGGTCTTGAGAGGACAGAAGAGAGTGGTTGATGTTTTGAGACCAGGTTAGTGATGTAGCTTGAGAAAGAGTTGTGGATGGCATTGTAAGTTGTTGTTAGTACTTTTAATTTCATTCATTGGGTCATTTTAATTTCAATATAGGGATTGGCAGAGAGGGGTGGCAGATACTGAGCAGTTGGTAAGGTGGATGAGCATGGAAGCAGCATGCATGATGTACTGAAGGGGGGATAGCCTATGTAGAGGTAAGCCAATTAGTAGGGAGTTGCAGTAGTTGAGGTGTTATCAGCTGATCCAGGGAGGAGGTGTAGATTGAGAATAGGTGAGGTCCAAGGACAGAACCTTGGGTGACCCCAACGGTAAGAGGAGTAGGAGAGGAGGAAGGAGAGTGTAAGTGACACTGAAGGTGAGATAGGTAGGTTGAGGTGTGAGATAATTGAGTGCATTAGAAGCTTAGTGGTGTGAATGATTAAAAAGGGGCATATTCTGGAGACGTTGTGGAGGTTGAGGCAGCATGATTTGGAAAGGGATTGAATGTGGGCCTGAAAAGACAGTTCAGAGTCAAGGGTTACCCCTAGCACCCTGGCGTGTGGGGACGGACTGATAGTTGTGCCATTGATCTTGACAGTCAGGGGAAGGGGCACATGGGGGAGGAATTATTATGAGCTCAGTTTTGGATAGATTGAGTTTGAGGAAGTGGTGTGACATCCAGTCAAATATGCCTCTTAGTGATTTGTGAGAAAAGTGAAGGGGTGAGCTGAGGGGTAGAGAGATACATTTGGGTGTCATCAGCATAGAAATGGTATTGGAAGCCATGGAAGGCTATCAGCTGATCCAGGGAGGAAGTGTAGATTGAGAATAGGAGAGGTCCAAGGACAGAACCTTGGGGAACCCCAACGGTAAGAGGAGTAGGAGATGAGGAAGGAGAGTTGTAAGTGACACTGAAGGTACAGTGAGATAGGTAAGATTCGAACCAACAGAGAGCACAGTCACGGAGAACAAGGAAATAGAATTTTTTAAGGAGGAGAGGGTGGTCAACTGTATCAAAGGCAGCAGACAGGTCCAAGAGTAGGAGTACGAAATAGTGATCAATTGTTGGTTTTAGCTGTTAGTAAGTTGTTTGTGAGTTTTAGGAGAGCAATTTCTGTGGAGTATTGCGGGCGAAATCCAGATTGAAGGGGATCAAGTAGGTTATTCTCGATGAGGTGGCAGCTCAGCTGGTTGTAGACTAGATATTTAAGCAGTTTGGAGGCAAAAGGGAATAAGGAGATGGGTCTTAGGTTGTTAAGATTTGTGAGGTTCAGTGAAGCCTTTTTAGGTATGTGGGTGACCAGTGCATGTTTTAGAGGGTTGGGGAAGATGACAATAGAGAGGGAGAAATTGGAAATATGAGTTAAACAGTGTAGGATAGAGCCAGAGGGTGATTGTAGTATTTGTGAGGGAACAGGGTCCAGGGGGCAGGTGGTTAGGTAGGCGTTAGAAAAAAGTTTAGTGACTTCCTCTATAGTAGCTGGGTTAAATGAGGGAAGTATTGATTGTGCAGGTGCACAAGGAGTGTAAGGTGAGGGAGATATCTCTACAGAGAAGCTCTCGTCACTAATTGTATCAATTGTATTTTTGAAGTGATTAGCAATCTCCTGGGCAGTGAATAAGTGGGTGGAGGTAATGAAGGATGAAGTAGAGAGTTAAAGGTTGAAAAGTGTTGACGGGGACTGCATGAAAGGGTGTTAATGAGAGTCATAAAGCAGGTCTGTTCGAAAGTGTGGAGGCAAGAATTGTATTTATGGAGTGCAGATTTATAATGGTTGAAGTCTTGCTGGGACTTAGTCTTATCAGATCAGTGATCAGAGAGAGGAAAAGGAATGTTGGAGATGTTGCAAGGGGTGCATAGAGAGTGAGTAGAAGTGTGTGTCCCTTGTTTTAGGTCAAAAGAGGAGGTTAGGCTCAGAAGTTTAGAAGTAGCAGGAGTGTTAAAACTAGCAGGGATGTTTAAATCACTGAGAATGATTGTCGGTATTAAGGAAACAACTCAGTTTGTTATTCCGCTAGCCAGATTTTCAACCCCACCCACTGGAGTCTAATTAATAATCTCCAGTATCCCTAAGGGTACCTGCACATGGTACTGATGTATGAACATTGGATATTCCTGGCATAAAAAAACTCAAGGATGGTCTGTAATGTACTTGCACGTATTTCTAAGTTATTTTTTTATAAATTGTGTGGTGTACACGCATATTTGCACATACGTGTGCTTATTTGAGATTTAAAAATGGAGTGCTTACTCATGATCCTGATTTCTCCTGCATTCATTTTCATTTTTCAAGCTAAGAACATTTTCAGCAAATACATAAAATACCTGTTGATCTTGTCAGAAGTTCATTCTTGTTTTAGGGTAAGCAAATCTTTCATTATCCAAACAATATCATTTCCAAATCATCTTATCCCCCCATCATCTATTCCCCACATTGTCCTTTTCTCTATTTCTCTATTCTCTTATACTTTTCTCCTCCTTCATCAATACACTGCCTTCCCCATAAAGCTCATAAGCCCCCCCCCCCCCTCAGCTTTCTTCAGACACCCTCCTCTCTTGCTGATTTGACAGCGAAGGAGCCACAGCACACTGATAAATCATAAATTTTGCTCACTCTGCTTTTTCCTCCTGTCAGCATGTTCCCTGTCAGCATATGTGCATGCTGCAGACACTGATAGGCTCCTAGCACTGCCCCTCCCTCTATGCTGCCATGCAAGAGATGGCAAAGGTTAATATCAAGACAGATTTTAAGTACTTAAGGCAGCTTTATGTAAAAATACATTTAGATGATTTTTATATTATTTTTGATATAACTTATATATAACTTCAGTTCATATTTAATCCCATGCCACTAGTTTTGAACTTCAGGAAGAGCCTAGAAAAATTATTTGTTATCAAACACAACTTGCGTTTTATACAAAAAACAAGAGCCGAGTTAAACAGTGATCGATCTGTGACAATTATAGCAATTAAAACAAAAAAAAGCAAGTCACAGTTTCCAATAACGCTTAATACTTTAAATGATTCTTCTTTAAGGTGGCCTCATCCTCTGACCGCCCTACCAAGTACCTTTTAACAAACTTCTCCAACGTTTCCATAGAAATCTATTGATTACAGCATAATTTAACTTAATATTTTCTCTTATAGAGCGCCATGCTTGCTTACACTCGCTGCACCTTCCCCTCAAAATCGTTTCCCGGCTTTTGTTCGGCTCACTAGGTTCCCTAAGTGGTGGATTTTATTGAGTAAATTCAAGCTGTCACTTCAACTGCCTGAAGGATAGCTCAAATAGAACGCATAACACTAAAAGAAAAGTAGGATAAAATAATCTTGTCAAGCCAGAAAAACCAATTGCTTGAAGTTGTAGCCTTCAATCAATACACTAATTCCACAATTTATACCTCTTTCAATTGGAGAGGAAAAGGCCCCTGATATAGTATTTTTTTAGCTGACTGGTCAACTTTGACCTTCTATCTATGTGAAATGTGGGATTAGCAAGTCCTTCTGCTTAGTGAAATTGACTATGAAAATAAGAAAGAAAATAAGTGACATTTAAGACTCAAACTAACTTTATTAATTTCAGAAACACAACAGGGGGAACGTGGGATTTAAAATGCTCTGCATTCAATGCCTGAGATTTTTCAAAACATATTAAATCCACACATTAAACACTTGAAAAGCAAATATAAAATTAAGCTCATGATACAAACAGGAAAAAAAACCCGGAGCAACATAGACTTTCAAAGCAGGAAAATGCTTTTAATCTGTATTTTCTCAAGTGCACTTCAATAAATAGAAGGTAATGCATTTTTTGGATGGCTGTATCAGATATAATTTATGGGAAAATGTTACCTAAATGAATTGCAAATAATGCTTTTAGTTGGGTGCAGTCAGTTGAAGATCCCAGGGGATAGGCATTACCAGGATACCAAAGAAAATCTGATATAAACACCTCTACTAAGCACTAATTGTACAATGTATATACTGTATCTCACAGAACCCCAAACACATTTCAGAAAAACAACCCTTTTTATGAAAAAAATATTTTTAAAAATGCTAAGCAATGGCTAAGATGAAATGTGCAACAAACTATATCCACCAATCAAAGCCAACTGTAAGAAATCCAGACCAGGAAAAGACTAATGCTCCGTACACACAGTCGGACTTTGTTCGGACATTCCGACAACAAAATCCTAGGATTTTTTCTGACAGGTGTTGGCTCAAACTTGTCTTGCATACACACTGTCACACAAAGTTGTCGGAAAATCCGATCGTTCTGAACGCGGTGACGTAAAACACGTACGTCGGGACTATAAACGGGGCAGTGGCCAATAGCTTTCATCTCTTTATTTATTCTGAGCATGCTTGGCACTTTGTCTGTCGGATTTGTGTACACGCGATCGGAATTTCCGACAACGGATTTTGTTGTCGGAAAATTTTATATCCGGCTCTCAAACTTTGTGTGTCGGAAAATCTGATGGAAAATGTGTGATGGAGCCTACACATGGTCGGAATTTCCGACAACAAGGTCCTATCACACATTTTCCATCGGAAAATCCGACCATGTGTACGGGGCATAAGGATGGCAGTTGGGATTGCAGCAGTGAAGGGTTCCTACCCCTGGCAAAGCACATTGCCTTATGTTGATGAGAACAAGATGCTCGTTTTATTTTAAATGGAGCATCTTGATACTAGGGTGGCTACTATACAGTTTAGGATGGGGGACACACACTTGCTGCCCCTTTTCCTGGCCAACCAGGCTCATACTCTAATAACAATCTGGTATAGATTTTTTGGGGGTATCCCATGTTTTTTTGTCTTGTCCTTTGAGTGGTGTACCACAACAACCAATAACTGTGCAAGTGTCCTAGCAACCAACAGTGTACTTATTTGCTGGAATGCTGGCATTTTTGTCTTGTGGGATCCCCTCTTTAATCCATAACAGATCTTCATCTAAAATAAGGGTTTGTTATGGATTAACCACTTGACCTCCGGAAGGGTTTGCTATCTTCATGGCCAGACCATTTTTTGCTAGTCAGCACTACGTTAGTTTAACTGGCAATTGCGTGGTCATGCAACACTGTACACAAATGAGATTTCTATGTTTTTTCACATAAACAGAGCTTTCTTTGGAGGTATTTGATTATCACTGGGTTTTTGTTATATAAATGGAAAATGACTAATGCTGCGTACACACGACCGGTCTTTCCATCAGAATAAACTCTGAAGGACTTTCCGACGGAGTTCCGACGGAGTTCCGCTGAAACTGTCTTGCCTACACACGATCACACCAAAGTCCGACCATCTAGAACGCGGTGACGTACAACACGTACGACGGGACTAGAAAAAGGAAGTTCAATAGCGAGTAGCCAATAGTTGCCATCTCGTACTTGCTTCAGAGCATGCGTTGTTTTTGGTCCGTCGGAACAGCATACAGAGGAGCGGAACTGATTCCGTTGGAAAGATTTAAAACATGATCTATTTCTAGGTCCGTCAGATTTTCGAAAAAAAAGTCCGATGAGGCCCACACACGATCGGAATGTTTGATGAAACGATTCCATCGGACTTTTCCTGCCGGAAAGTCCGACCGTGTGTATGCGGCATGAGAATTTAAAAAAAAACAATATTTTCTCATTTCTGTTATAAAATATATCCAATAAAAAAAAATCAAATTTCTTCATAAATTGAGGCCAAAATGTATTCTGCTACATGTCTTTGGTAAATAAAAAATTCCAATAAATGTATATTAATTGGCTTGTGTGAAAGTTATAGCATCTACAATAGACGCTTTACTGTAATGGCAGTGATCAGAGACTTTTAGTAGGCCTTTGAAAGGGTGGCGGAAAATCCGACCCTAACAATGTGTAATATATGCTGCTTTTAATTTTCTTTCTGGCTGTTTTTTCCCTGTTTTTTGTAAACACAGAACTCTGTGATTGGACACAGTCAATCAGCTGACTTCAGCCAAAATCAGCTGCCAAACTCAGGCTATGTACGTAATTATGCTTGCACCTGCTGCCCTCTCGCAGTATATTTACTGTGAGCAGTTGGCGGGTGGTTAAGGGAATCCCTGGCTGCTTTGTTTACAAACAGAACAAAAAGTTGGTAAAATGTGATTTACCAGCCAGCAAAGTGGCTCTAAAGCCGCAAGGTTATTTACCTTAATGCATTCTATGGTGAAATAAAGTGAAAAAAAAACTTCTGTGTCACAGACTCCCCCCCCCCTTATACTTACCTGAGCCCCATCGCCATCCAGGGCTGTGCATGAAATTTGCGGCTCTCCTGGCTTTATCCCTCCTCCCTGGGCAGATTGATAGCAGCGGGAGCCAATGTCAATCAACTCCAGTGATCAGGGGTCAGGGCCAAGTCCTGCTGTCTGTGTCAGTGGACCCAGCAGCAGCCCTCACATGAGTGCCCCCATGGGAAACAGCTTCCTTTTAGGGGGAACCAGTAAGAGGAGCCATGAGCACCGGCGGGGGACTGGGGAAAAGGAGGTTCGGGGTCCTCTCTGTGCAATTCTATTGCACAGAGCAGGTAAATATAGACATGTTTGTTATTTTTTTTTAATTGTATTCTTTTCCTTTACAACCACTTTAACCCCTTCACGCCTAAGGGTAAAACAAATCTGAAAGTGGAAGTAAACCCATCCATGGTGGTAAATGGTCATGGCTATCTCCTGATTTTTTTTTTATCATCTAAGAAAAACTGGCCCAAAATAGTAAAAAAAAAAAAACAAAACATTTTTTTTAAATTTAACTGCATATTTCTTTTTTAAAGATTTAAAGAGGAGGTCCACCTAAAAAAAAATATTAAAAGCCAGCAGCTACAAATACTGCAGCTGCTGACTTTTAATAAATGGGCACTTACCTGTCCCAGGATCCAGCGATGTCGGCACCGATCAATTCCTTGGTGCAGGAATCAGGAAGTGAAGCGTGGCAGCTTCACTTCCCGTTTCCCTACTGCGCATGCGCAAGTCGAGCTGCACAATCTAGATGGTCCCTGCTGTCTCTGGGACCTGTGTGTTTCCCAGCAGACAGCGGGAGGGGGGGCGTAGACTCCCGCAGGAGTCTATTCCCGGAAGTGGGTGCAAATACCTGTATTATACAGGTATCTGCACCCCCCTCCCCCCTGAAAGGTGGCAAATGTGACACCGGAGGGGGGGAGGGTTCCGAAAAGCGGAGGTTCCATTTTTGAATTTAAGTCCGCTTTCAGTGTTGTGCTGTAGGAAGTCCTGATAATAGACAGACAAGCACACAGAGTGTGCCATAAATCAGGGGAGATATGGGCATGCTCAGTGACGTCATTCTAAAGAACAAAAAGGATTACAACAATACTAATCAAGTAAGGAGATATCATATAAGCAGTGTTCATTAGGGTTTTTTATGCTGATTTACATGGGACAAAGTTGTGGGGGCAGAGTTTACAACCACTTTAAGTTATGCCCCTCTCAGGACCAATGATGTCTGTATCAGAAGTGGATGACACAAGGGGCAGCATGCTGTTTCGCTGATGGTGAGTTGGCATGGCCGAACAGTGAACTGCTCTATCTGTTAGAAATCATGGGACCCCGTACAGCCTACCTAACAGCGCCTACCCTCCCAAAAAATATCAAAACTATATTTTCATTAGAATACACAAAAATCGGTATTAGTGGACACAAACATAACTTACAACATTCCTGCCAAATCTAAAAGATAAAATTGTATTGTGTAAAGAAATAAAGTTCTGTGTGTAAATGAGGCTCATTCACATAGGTGCTGTGGTCTGTACAGTGTAAATCAGTGTTTTGTTTTTGTTTTTTATGTGGCTATTGCTTTGTGCAGGCAGCCTACGCTATGGGACGCAAAAGCTGTATGAACACAACCGCAGGTCCTAATTTGACAGGTGTGTGGATCCAGGTGTAGGACCCCAAACACAAACAGTATGCATTCCGGGCCACTCCCCCGCACCCACACAGCTGTCAAATTAGGACCTGTCTTCATACAGTCACTGCATCCTCATAGAATAAAAGGCTGCTCCAGCCACACAAACACACCACTCCTTCACGTTGTATGGACCAGAGAACCCGTGTGAATCAGCACTTAATTTTTTGAATGATATTTTTCCAATTTGTTAAAAAAAAAATCCAATTTGTTGTTTTTATATTTTTAATTATTCTTTACAATTTGGGGGGGGGGGGGCTGCATGAAATATCAGGGGTCTAAACAAAACCCTGACATCAAACTTTTGAGACAGAGAAAGGAATTGAAGACATAGATTCTTCAATTTCTTTCTCTGTAGCCTCAATTGCACTGAAGATGAATGAGCAGGAGAGTCCGGTCCATTCATAAACTGAAGCAGAATAAACACAATCTACTCTGCTTCTGTTTTGAATGGAAACAGTAACGATTGGTACCGATCACTCACTGTGTCAAATTCAGAAAAGCAATGGGCCAGTAAATTACATATTTACCTGCCCCTTTCCCAATTCTCCATCCCGCTGTGTACCCACAGCAGCCAGCAGGACAGGGAAGCCAGCAGCGCTGTGGGGGGGGATGGGGAAGAGGGGGGGGGCCAGGCACACAGGGAGTGAATCAGATCTGGGCAGCACAGGGAGGGGGACCAGTGCAATAGGATGAGAGGACAATTACAGAATGATGCAGTGTGTCTGTGTCTCTCCCTCCAGCCGCTGAAAGCGGATGGGAGGGAGAGGGGGAGAAACTGGCTTTCAGCTGCTGAAGGGAGAGACACAGACACACTACATCATTCTGTAATGGTCCTTCCGTCCTGCTACACTGATCCCCCTACTGTCCGGGCCACCTGTGTGCCCTACAGGAGGCCCAGTGGTATCCCCCTGTCCAGGGTGCAAGGAGGCAGACCAGGATGCACAGTGTCATATGTTGCTATGGTGTTGGCAACTGGCCTGCCTGCACCAGAGAAAAAAATCCTTTGATCTAGGGCAGACATTCAGAAGAGGATGGAAGTCCTGCTTCTATCTAGACCTGCTCTGCCACCCACAATGGGAATTTGAAGGTAGCACTCTATTTGGGGAGGGGGCTGACTCAAATGTGATGGAGGCTGACTCTAATGCAACTTGAGCTGACTAATGTGATGAGGCTGACTCTAAGTGATAAGACTTACTCCAATGTGATGGGAGCTGACTCTGATATGATGGAAATTCCCTGGTGTGATGGAAAACTATGATGTGAAGGAGAGATAGCTCTGATTTGAAGGGATACTCTTATGGAATGGAGGTCCTCTAATGTGATGAGGGGACTCTAAAATAATGAGGAGGGGAATGATGTGATAGGGGGGCTCAGGTGTGATGAGGGCATGATGACATTATGGGTGCTTACTCTAATGTAATGGGAGGACTCTGATGGGATGAAGGGACTCTGATATAAATGAAGAACTCTGATGTCAAAGAGGAACTCTGTGTCATGGTTATGTAGTAATGATGGTCTGTCAGCTTACCTCTCCATGTGTTCAGATTAAGAGGTCAGCCACTCTCACCTGGCTGCTTAAGTAACCTCTCCTCAAAGCATGGCTCCACCCCAGCCCCTATCAGGGAACTCTATATTAACCTGTGCACTGCAAGCCAGCTCTGCTGATCAATATTGTGTGATTTGGCTTCCGTGTACTCATTGTTCTGTGTCCTACGTTTGATCTTGTTTACCGATCTTGGCTTGTTCTTGACTATCCCTGCATGCTTGTGACCCTGATCTTTTGGCGTGTTCTCTGTCTATCCTTGTCTGCTAGTCACCCTGACCTTTGGCTTATCTCCTTACTATCCCTTGTTGTCTTGGGCTGCTGCTTCCTCTCTGTCCTCCTGTAGCCTACCGTGAGCGTGAGCTGGGAGACCCTGGGGGCCGCGACCTGGAGTCAGTTGCAGCACAGTCCATACTCACCACTAGAGGCTCTGGTGAACACCTGCTGGCTCTTAGACTCCGTACCCTTGGGAATCTTATGCTCTAGCTCCCAGTAGGATCTGTGTTGGTGCTCCAGTGGTCCTGCCTTCCTGAACCACCCAGAGTTCCAGCAGTCAGCCGTAGGGTCCACTACCTTAGCGGTGCACTCCTGACTCCAATGGTGTGCATCTGTCACCTGGACCTGACACTCTGATTTTATTGGGGGACATTGATGTGATGGGGAACCCATATATAAGGGGAGGCTCTGATATAATGTCAGGACCAGTGGTGGCAGCTCCATACAGGGCACAGGCCGCCCCCCTAATCCATGCGGCCCGACCCTAATCTACATGCAGGGCATCAGACACATGGATTCCAATGTTTTTTTCATAAGCACATGATTAGAGCCTGAGGCTCTAATTAGCTTAAAAAAAAAAGCTGGGCTCGGGGCGCAGAGCACTATGCCCGGAGCCCACTTAGTTGTGTGACAATAGTGAATTAATATTCGCTATTGTCTTCTTGCATCTCCTCCCAACCAATAAGGAAGAGGGTCTTAAGACCCGATTGGCCGAGAGGAGAAGCGATCATATTGGCGGGTATGGGGGGATGGGAAGGATTACGGGGAGATCCATGAGATGACCGCTCTCACCACCAAGAGCCTGACCGCGTGAGTACCGGGGCGGTCAGGTGGTCTGTTTGCCACCTCCGGGGAGGGTGGATGTTTTTTCTTTAGGCTCCCCCCCCTGCTGGCGCACTAGCCGCCACTGGTCAGGACTGTGATGTGAAGGAGACTGACTTTTATGTAATGGGGAGACTTTGATTTGAAGTGGGTTGATCCTCATGTGATGGGAGTACTCATTTGCAAAACCATAACCTGTTTTTTCACTTAACTTTTTACAATGTCTGCTTTGGAAATGTTTTAGCTAATAGGTAGATGTCAGAGGAAAAAAAAAAAATGAGACAGATATTACAGTGATCAGAGATGTTACTGTGATCCATTGTTGCAAATTGTGTGTCACATTGTAGGAGTAATGCCCCGTACACACAGTCGGATTTTCCGACGGAAAATGTGTGATAGGACCTTGTTATCGGATATTCCGACCGTGTGTAGGCTCCATCACACATTTTCCATCGGATTTTCCGACACACAAAGTTGGAGAGCAGGAGATAAAATTTTCCGACAACAAAATCCGTTGTCGGAAATTCCGATCGTGTGTACACAAATCCGACGGACAAAGTGCCACGCATGCTCAGAATAAATAAAGAGATGAAAGCTATTGGCCACTGCCCCGTTTATAGTCCCGACATACGTGTTTTACGTCACCGCGTTTAGAACGATCGGATTTTCCGACAACTTTGTGTGACCGTGTGTATGCAAGACAAGTTTGAGCCAACATCTGTCGGAAAAAATCCTAGGATTTTGTTGTCGGAATGTCCAAACAAAGTCCAACCGTGTGTACGGGGCATTAGAAGATGACACATCTATATGACAAAGTCAGTTCCTAATATGACGTAAAGTGAGAATCTTCATTCTCTACGGATATTTATCTATGGTATATTTTACTCATTTTTATGATTAAAATAAACTTCTAGTTTCAACTGTCTTTTCTACCGAAAGAGACCAAGGGGACTGCAAGGTGTTATTTCTGTGATTTTCATCACTAAACTGTTTTCCTAGAATCTATATTGATAGGCATGGTGCAGGTTTCAGGTGGGTGGGCCTTAGCACTTGGGGGTGCCTGGACATTCACCTCTGGGGACACAAATTAAATGAATAATCTTGTACAGTGGTGCTTTTCAACTTCATTAATTGATAATGTTTAGATGACTAATTTATAACCACTAAAGTTGACCAATCACTCACATGTGTCACCTTCTCTGAAAGAACCCCAAAGTATAATTATTTATTGCCAATACCTACAAAAAATCCATTATATGTTGATCATGTTAACCACATGCCTACTGAGCAATTTTCACAATTTTTTACAGGCCAATTTTCAGCTTTTAGCTCTGTCCAACTTTGAATGACAATTGCGCGGTCACGCTACACTGTACCCAAATGAAATTTTTATCATTTTTTCACACAAATAGAGCTTTCTTTTGGTGATATTTAATCACTACAGGGGTTTTTATTTTTTGCTACACAAACGTAAAAAGACCACAAATTTGTGGGGGAAAAAAAAAAAGTTTTCATAGTTTGTTATAAAATTTTGCAAACCAGTAATTTTTCTCCTTCGTTGATGTGCACTGATGAGGATGCACTGTTGGGCACTGATAGGCACCGATAGGCTGCACTTATGGGCACTGATAGACTGCACTGATGGGCACTGATACGCTGCACGGATAGGCACTGATAAGGCAGCACTGATTGGCACTGGAAAAGGCGGCACTGGTGGGCACTAATGAGGCGGCACTGGTGGGCACTGATAGGTGGCATTGATAGATGGCACTGATAGGTGGCACTGATGGATGGCACTGATGGGCAGCACTGAAGGGCACTGATAGGTGGCTCTGAAGGGTACTAGTAGGTGGCACTGATAGGTGGCATTGATGGCCATTAATAGGTACTGGTAGGTGACACTGATAGGCAGCACTGATGATGAGGCACTGATGGGCACTAATTGGCAGCACTGACTGGTGGGCATTAATAGGTGGCACTGGTGGGCATTGGTTGTTGGCACTGGTTGGCACTGATAGTCAGCACTGACTTGCACTGGTAGGTGGCACTAGTGGGAACTGGCAGGTGGCACTGGTGGGCACAGATGAGGCGGAAGTGGCTCTAGCTGTTCAGGACCGATGTTCCTCTGACAGTAGCTGGTGATCATCTTTTTTGTTTCTTCTCACGCTAATAGCGTGAAGAAAAAAATAACCGATTACCGGCTCTGTCTACATTACGTGATCATTGGCTGACAGCTGATCACATGGTAGGCAGCTCATTCACGGGAGGATGTACATGGACGCCATCCCCGCAATTTAGGCCTGCGCTGTAGCCGTCTTTCGTCTATAGGGTGGGTGTGAAGAAGTTAATCACCCCTAATGCCACGTATACACGACCGGTCTTTACGGCATACTTTGCCCGGCGGACTTTTTGACGGACTTTCCTACACACGATCAACCAAAGTCCATAGGTTTCGTATGTGATGACGTACGACCGGACTAAAACAAGGAAGTTCATAGCCAGTAGCCAATAGCTGCCCTAGCGTTGGTTTTTGTCCGTCGGACGAGCAGACTTTTCGACCGGACTCGAGTCTGTCGGATAGATTTGAAACATGTTTCAAATCTAAGTCCGTCAAACTTTTGAGAAAACAAAGTCCGCTGGAGCCCACACACGATCGAATTGTCCGACGAAATCTGGTACGCCGGACCAAGTATGCCATAAAGTCTGATTGTGTGTAGTTTTAAATGGTTTGTTTCATCCATATACGGTAAGTGGATTCTACTGGAGAGCTTCAGCTTTTGAAAAGCAACAGACTTGCTGGCTGGATCACCAGATGAAGATAAAAGACAGAAAGCCTAGAAAGGGAAACAAATGCAGCCATCATATCTAAGAGTTGAAAAAATGCAATATAATAAATGGTTGCTTTCAGGGTAATACTTCTTTAACTAAAAATACTCCAACTTATTCTGTATATTGTTTATTATTTTCTAGAATCCATCAAAAATATACATACAACAGTTAAAAAACAGAGACCTATAGGATTTATTTTGAAGTTACAGTAAAAACAAATATATCAGTTAAGGGTGCTTTCACTCAGCCACGCTGCAGTTTGGCAGCAGTGTGGGTATAGTGCAGTGTACCTGAGGTTTTCCTGCAGGTTAATTTCACTTTTCCATAGACGTCTATTATATTGGGCTTTTTTGGTGCATTTTCTGAAAGTGCACCAAAATTCCTGCATGCTGAATCTTTGGTGGACTTTTCAGAAAACGCACCAAAAGCTCGTGCACTAAAGCCAAACCACAGTGCAGGAGTGTCAAACGTCTATTAATGTATCGAATAGTTGTTCTTAAAAAATCACATACAAATGAATAACTTGATGTAAATAATCCTATCAATGTTTGTTATTTTTTTACCAAAGTGGTGACACTTTTTATTATTTTTAAACTGATGTTTTATAAGTATTTTTACTTTTTAGACAAAATCCATTTTACAATAAACATTTGATAAACTACGCATAAGGCATTATGAATGAGAGAGTAAGCAGTGGGAAAAAAAATACTTTACTTTCAGACTATCTTTTTTTTATTAAAACTTTATTCAAATAAACCTGAAGAGGCAGGCAGGGAGAGGAATATACTGTCTTTCTCTAAATGAAAATTTGAATAGAGCCATAAAAAAAGCAGAGATAACGAAGGAAAGACGTTCCTCTGACTTAAAGTAGTGCGTGTAAACTCCAGCTTGAGCTATTGAGCAATGTAAACAACAGGCGTATCTCAGCAAAGGAGATTAAAAAATATTTTACCTATTACACCTACGTAACGAGGCTAAACATTTTTTTTATATCTACCTACATTTGCATTTTAGGATTCCTATGCTAATCAGTTTCTTTATCTGGATGACGAAGGGATCAGAGTGGGGTTATCTATAGCTTTATATGGAATCTGAATTGGGCAACGTGTCCATGAACAGAAATGTTCTGTTTAGCCAGCCAGTAGCGTAGCGTGTTTTGTCATCACCTAGGGCAAGGTAAGTAATTTGTATCCCCTAACCCAGGGGTAGGCAACCTGGGGCCCTCCAGCTGTTGCAGAACTACAAGTCCCATCATGCCTCTGGGAGTTATTGTAACTTCCAGCCATGAAATGCCTCATGGTAAATGTACTTCCACAACAGCTGGAGGGCCCAGGTTGCCTACCCCTGCCCTAATCCGTGGACTTTTAGCACTCCCTGAGTCCCTTCCACTAGTACTGACCTACTTGATTTCTACACTGACCTACCTGATTCCTACACTGACCTACCTGACCACTACACAGATCTACCTGACCATTACACTGACCTACGTGACCACTACACTGACCTACCTGACCACTTCACTGACCTACCTGACTACTACACTGCATTACTCCACGTTTAACACAGTACATATGCATGCGTTACTGCACGTTTAACGCAGTATATTTGAGTGTGTTGCTGTACTCTTAACGCAGTATATATCAGTGCGTACTGTACTTTTAACGCAGTATATATATGTGTGTTACTGGACATTTAACGCAGTATATATCAGTACATTACTGAACATTTTACTCAATATTTATTTCCGTTTCTTACTGCATGTTAAACGCAGTATATATCCGTACGTTACTGTACATTTATTGCAGTATATATTCATGCATTACTGCATGTTTACGCAATATATTTGAGTGAGTGCATTACTGCACGTTTAATGCAGCATATTTCAGTGTGTTAGTGTAAGTTTACCACAGTGCAGTTTTACTGCAGTATATTGTAGTGTGTCAGTGGAGTTTGTCTGTGTAGTGAGTACTCAGTGCACCAAACACCACTTTCCAATGATTAATGTGCATCCACGTAAACATTTCTACATCTTTCACCCCTTTTTGTTAATAATGCCCCCCCACCCCATAATGTCTGGGAGGCCAACAAGGAGAGGCAGACATTCCCAAGACACTGTAAGGGGGCCAGCAGAGTATGTGTCCACAGGCAAAGGTGGACGTGGTCCGTCCTCAGTCAGGGCATCATTTCCTCTATTTAGTGATGTTGCCCGTGCCATTAAGCCACAGCATGCAGAGGAGGTGATGGACTGGCTTACTAAACCATCATCCTCCTCCTCATCCTCCATCACCCAAGCAGAGACTAGTGCACAGTCCAAAGCAGTTGCCAGAGTGGAGTATTCTGCCTCCTTATCCACAGCTACACCTGCCATAGCCCCAGCATCAGGCATGGAGGAGTCAGCTGATTTATTTGAACACAGCATCAGCCACTTGCTCCTTGACTATGCACAGCCATTACTTGATTCATAGCTTGGTTCTGTGTTCAAAGAAGGTAGGAACATGAGCCCACAGAGAGGGGAGAACACTAGTAAACAACAGATTGGCAGTCATGTTCCCCCAGCCACAGGGTATTGCCAAGTTGTCTCCAGTGATAATGAGGATGGATGGGGTGATGATGATGAGGTCACTGATGTGACTCGGGTGCCCGATAGAGTAGATGAGGAAAGTGAGGATGAGGCACAACCTCAAAGAGGCAGCCATCGTGGAAGAGTAGAGAGCAGACACCCTATTCCACCAGATTGTGAAGCTGTTATCTCCCAGCCCACTTCCCACAGCTCAACAGTTTGGCCCTTTTTTAGCACATCTGCAACCGATTGTACTGATGAAATTTGCAAACTTTGCCTCAAGCACATCAAGAGTGGAAAAAAACACTATCCACATGCTTGACAAGGCATTTAACCTCCCACCTGAAAGCCACAAAAAAGGGACGCAATTCTGCTCCTCCTCACTCCTTACCTTTCCGGTCTACCTCCAATATACTTCATGACCTCTCAGCAGCCTCCACTTATAGGGATGATGGTATAGTGCAGAGTGTCCCAGGTCCTTGCAGCACATCTGCCAGTAGCACACCACCAGCTGTAGACTACAGCAGGCAAATTTCTCTGCCCATCTGCTGCAGCGAAATAAAAAATACAGTCACTGCCACCCACATGCTCAGCATCTAAATTCAAGCTTGTCAATGCTGCTGGCTTTACAACTGCTGCCTTTTCGTCTGGTGGATTCTGCCCCTTTCTGTGAATTTACAGAATGTGCTGTACCACAATGGCAGGTTCCCAGCCACTATTTCTTTTCCCGTAGGGCTATTCCAGCTCTCTACCATCACATGGAAGGCAATGTTGTGGCATCATTGGGCAAGGCAGTCAGCCGCAAGATCCACATACTGCTGACACATGGTCCAGCAAGCATGGTCAGTGGCGATATATTTCATTCACAGCACACTGGGTAACTCTGCTTGCAACTCGAAAGGATGCAGGACAGGGCTCAGTGCTTCAGCTTGTTATGCTGCCATATCCTCCATACAGCTAGTGGTGATGACGCGAGATTTGTCAGATTCACCCCTCCCTCCTCCTCCTCTTCCTCAATGCCCTCCTCTGAATTGCCCCCCTTAGTACCCCCTAAGCGTTCAAGGGGCTATTCAGTGAGTCAGGTTGAAAGGTGCCATGCGGTGCTTCAGCTGGTCTGTCTAGGGGACAGGAGCTACACTGGAGCTGAGATTCTGGCGGCCCTGCAGCGTTAGGCCCAGAGGTGGTTCACGCCATGCCAGCTGGAGTCAGGAATGGTGGTGTGTGATAATGACGCAAACCTTCTGTCCACCCTTAGACAGGGAAAGTTGACACATGTGCCATGCCTGGCACATGTTCTCAATTTGGTGGTACAGCATTTTTTTAACTGCTTCCATACCACCCACCGCATATATATTGCGGCAGGGCGGCCGGCTGCACAAAATCCTGTACTTGTATGTGATTTTGTGCACACGATCTAGGGGGCTGCCAGAGCGCCCCTTCCATTATGATTGAACACAGCGGGATCCAATCAGCGGGTCGGGCAGCCGTTTGGAGGAAAGGCAGAAGAGTGATCTGTCTATGTAAATAAGGCAGACCGCTGTTCTGTCAGTGAGTAAAAGAGAGATCTGTGTTTCAGTGCATCCAATCCCCCCACAGAAAGCACTCCCTAGGAGCACACTTAACCCCTTGATTCCCCCTGGTGTTGACCCCTTCCCTGTCATTTATATAGTGTGAGTGCATTTTTTTTACCACTGATAGCTGTATAGGTGTCACTGGTCCCCAAAAAGTGTCACTTAGTGTCAGATTTGTCTGCTGCAATGTCGCAGTGCCGCTAAAAATCGCTGATCGCCAACATTACTAGTAAGAAATATAAAAAAATATAAAATGTCCCTAAATCTATCCCATAGTTTGTAGACACTATAACTTTTGCGCAAACCAATCAATATACGCTATTTGTTTTTTTACCAAAAATATGTAGCAGAACACATATTGGCCTAAATTGATGAAGAAATTAGATTTTTATTTTTTTTTATTGAGAATGTTTTATAGCAGAAAGAAAGAAATATTGTTTTTGTTTTCAAATTCTTTTTTTGGTTTTAGCACAAAAAAATAAAAACCGCAAAGGTGTTCAAATACCACCAAAAGAAAGCTCTATTTGTGGGAAAAAAAGGATATTAATTTTACTTGGGTACAGCGTCGCAGGGTCAAGCAAATGTCAGTTAAATCAACGCAGTGCCATATCGCAAAAAATTGCCTGGTCAGGAAGGGGGTAAAACCTTCCGGAGCTGAAGTGGTTAAACAGTACCCAGGGTTGGAAGATCTGCTGAAGCAGGCCAGTAGAGTTGCTAGCCATTTCAGGCGGTCATACACAGCCAGTGCTCAGCTGGCTGAAATTCAGCAGGAATTCCACCTGCCCGTAAACCGCCTGATTTGTGACATGCCCACCAGGTGGAACTCCCATGAGTACCTGTGTGAGTATGGCGCAACAACAGATTTAGGACGGCTCTGCTTTTTTCCCCCACGCCAATGGCTGTTGATAAAAGGATGGCATTATGGACAGTGCACTCAAAGCAGAGCAGTGGGAGGAAGAGGAGGACTTCCTTTCCTTTCAAGGTCCGCTTTATGCAGACACCATACTTCCTATGCCACAGAACACACAAGAGGAGAGGGTGGAGGAGGAGGTTTCTATCAGCTTTGAAGGCATTGAAGCAGAACAAGACATACGCCAACCCTTAACAGATGGTTTTCCATCGCCAGAACCCTTGGGAGTTGTACGTGGTTGGGATGAGGCAGTTCCAGATACTGTAATCCTCAGTGACCTGAGAAGTTTGCTTCTCATGCCTCCGCAAACTTGCAATGCATAAGCTCCCTCATTCTTCAAAGCCTGCGAAAGAACATGAGAATACATGGCATCAAGGAGAAGGATCACTATTGGTTAGTAACCTTCCTTTACCACCGTTACAAGGGGGAAGTCTTGGAACTCATCCCATCCCCACAGAGGGAGTAGAAGGTGAAATCTCTTGAGGAAACCTTAAAGAGGAGTTTATGTAATGCCTTTCCCAACAGTCTGGCTACAGTCAGGTTACAGTCTGGTGGAAACATTGTTTTGAGACTTCTGTTGGTCAAAAGAGGAGGCCACCTCAGTGATGCCTTTCAAAAATGTTTAAGTCCTCCACGCCCAGGGCTGTAAGCTTCCACATCCCATTGGCAGCGTCTTCATCATATGGTGAGAGATTATCTAGGGGCGAAAACAGATATGGAGAGCTTTCCAGTTGCCAATCCACTGGGTTACTGGGTCATGAGAATAGACCACTGACCAGAACTTGCCCAGTATGCAATAGAGCTGCTTGGCTGCCCTGCATCCAGCATGCTTTGCGAACAGGCATTCAGTGCTGCCGGAGGTTATGTGACAGATAAGAGAGCACATCTGTCCACAGACTCCGTTGACCGGCTGACATTTATCAAAATGAATCAGTCCTGGGTTAACAGCAGCTATCAAGCCCCTGATTCCGATGCCGCTGGTTTAGTGCTTTCTGGATCTCAAATCTTTGAAAGACTGTCTAGGCTGCCTAGCTTTGTGGGTGTTGATTTCATTTCATTTTCAAGATTTTTTTTGTGTAGGTTTCATGGGCACAATTAACACCCAAGGACCAATTTTTCTGCACCTGTTTGACAGGTGCATATCATTGCAATTGTTGGCAGTAAGGCCAATTCTTGCTTTCATCAAGCGTACCTGTATAGGGTTATGGTATTAAGGCACACCGACACCCAAAGACCAATTTTTCCACACCTGTTTGATAGATGCATATCATTGCAATTTTTGACAGCAAGGTCAACTCTTGCTTTCATCAAGAAGAATTACTGTATAGGGTTACGGTGTGAAGGCATCCCCGACACCCAAAGACCAATTTTTTGGCACCTGTTTCACAGGTGCATATCATTGTAATCTTTGACAGCAAAGCCAATTTTTGTTTTCATCAAGAGTACCTTTATAGGGTTACGGTGTGTGACGGCACCATCAACACCCAAAGACCAATTTTTTCGCACCTGTTGGACAGGTGCATATCCTTGCAATTTTTGACAGCAAGGCCAATTCGTGCTTTCATCAAGAGTACCTCTATAGGGTTATTGTGTGAAGGCACCTAAAAAAGCCCAATTTTTGCACACCTATTACTTCTATCCAAAGTCTGCGAAAGAGATACCAGAGTTTATCCCAAAAATCTCTAATCTTGTTCCAAGTGCACTAAATTGTGGCCTCATTATGCAGACTGGCTCCGCTGTTGTTTATAAAATAAAGAAAATTGAATGGAAAATTTCATTTATTTGGCTTTATAAACCTTATTATTGCTGCAGCATGTTCTATACATGGTACAGATGTGCCACTTTACAGGCAGACTAAGGGGACCCCCCAGGCACTTTAAGCATCCGTACATCACTGCTCATTTAAAAATGATATTTTTTACAAACTTTTTTTCATTGATACATGTCTAATAACTTGCATATAAGCCTTCTGATGGGCAGATGATTTGATTTTTCTAGTTTGGGTCCCATAGACTTTAATGGGGTTCATTATTCGGTTCCGAACTTTTGCGATGTTCTAAAGTTCTGCCATGGCCCGTGAACCAAACAGGTGGGTCGTTTGGCACATCTGTAATGGCTATGGTACAAACTCATCAGTAAAATTCTTCTGCAAATTTCTGCAGCCTGGATTTCTCCTTTGTTTATCTAGAGCCTGGGTGTCCAAACTATGGCTTGCAGGCCATATCCAACTCTCTACAGGATTTTAATTGGCCAAAGCACTAATGGGCACTCCCGGGTGGACTTTTAATCCTGGGGGATTTTAATGGACATGTTTGAATTTAAGAGGAGATTCTGATGGCCACCCCTAGATGTAAGAGAGTTCTGTGATGGGCTCTCCAGATTGTAAGGGGTGACTTTGATAGGCACTTCTGGATGTAAGGGAGGTGACTCTATAAAACTTTTTTTTTTTTTTTGGCAAGCGAATATATGGTATTTTAAAAATCCACAATCTGAACATCATCCTAAAAAAGTTTGCATGCCTGATCTGCAGCAGCCTTTCTCAACCAGAGTACTTACAGAAGTTGCTGGGGCAGTAAACAGTGGTGGCTTGATCATCTGCCTGATGGTGCCTGAATAATTCTGGTACCAAGATTACTCAGCTGTGTCTGTTCTGTAGAGCCAGTACAGCCTTTCCTTTAATCTGTTAAGTAATTATCCATTGACGCAAATGATCTATAACTGTGTGTAAAGGGACTTCTTATTTACCACTAACCTAAGGGGGGGGTTCTGCCCACTGACCAACAACCTTAAAGGACCATACAATTTTCACCATTTGCATTTCGTTTTTGGCCATTGAAAAATGATTCACTCTGGGTGTAAAATTCGCTATATATTTCACATTTTTATTCTTACTTTTTTATATTTTATTTATTATTATCATTATTATTATTTCTACAGATTACCAATCATGCTAAATTACCATAAGTTGTATAATTTTGAGCAGGTTACCTAAGACTCTAAAATAGGTTCAAGGATTCATTCATGCTGAGAACATAAAGAGAATTATGCTTAGGTCTGAAGTCTGAATTTGCATCTGGATCCTGGTAGGTATATTTCTCCACGTTTCATGGCCTAAGAATAAAAAAAGAGAAATAAAAGGAAAAAGATTATTTTTTTATTTCATTTAAAATGTAAAGCATCAGTTTAATGTTGGTCTCAAAAGGTTTTTAAACATTTACTTCATTTTTGTTTCTGCTTTTGAAAATTTTTTACATTGCACATATTTGCACAAAAACATATTTACTTGAAACATTCACCATATTTACAGGTAAATCATTTAAACCCCATTCATTTTTCCCAACATGACCTAAACCAGCAATTAAATATTCAATTCCACATTAATTTTTTTTTAAATTAAATTATAGTTGTAAAATTTTCCTTTGCAAATCTTTAAGTAAATGTCATGGTACACAAGCAGATAGCCTTTTCGAGCGCATTTTAATTCCCACATTGCAAGATGATTTTTTTTTTTTTTACATCTATTCAGTGCCTAGACCCCACTGTCTATACAAGCAGGGATATTAGAGAGGAGGAAATGCTGCTATCTCTCCGTAAATGGATGTTTTTGGTGTTGATAGGGAGATACAGTTTTCACCTTTATCCCAGCATGCTGTTGACCTGCTGGGTTAGCGCTAATCATCCCTGTAGGCACCAATAATTTCCCATATGTGAAATTTGATAAGTTGGAGAACCCACTCCAATTGAATGCGACTCCAGCTGAACGTTCAGTTATCGCTATAGACACCTTCAAGTACATCCATGCCTGTCCTTGTATTCTAAGCTTTATCAAATGCACTACACGTGGGTCTTTTATCTCTTAATTGAGGCTTGACTGCCTGAAATTCCTATCTCTCAAAACTGTGCCGCATTCAGTATTAACTTTAACTGGTTAAGGTACTTTAGTGTCAGAAGGAGACTTCAAGAAAATAGAGTTTGAAGAATTGTGCTAAAATGTAGCTGGTAATTACATTTCATCTGCTGAAGTTAAAAAATATGTAATTTTAATATTCTAAATAAAAAGACACACAATTAAAAAAGGTGGTAACATTGTTCAGAATTCTGTTATCAGCTGTCCTATTTTTAAATTACAAGACAAAACATTACCTTTAGATTTGATAATGATGCAGTGGTCCGTCCTGGATGACTTAAAGTTAACCACCTCCCTCCCGCGCTATAGCCAAAAGATGGCAACAGCACGGGCTTACATTGCAGGGAGGGCATCCATGGACACGCTTCCTGTGCCCCCCTTCGGGCACGCATCCGGAGGAATCTTGAACACCTCCAATCACAGATCATGGTAAATGGCCAATCAAAGCGGCCTTTTACCACATGCTCGATATGTCCAATGACAAGTGATCTAAAATGTAAACAACTTCACTCATTAGCTGCTGATCGCTCTTTTTCCCTCACACAGAGACCAAGTGTGAGGGAAGGAGAGAGATCTATGCTAAGTGTGAATGTTACCAGCTATTCTTCAGTGTCACACAGTACCACACAGTATGATCAGTGTCACACAGTGCTTACCAGTGTCACACAGTACCATCAGTGTTACACAGTGCCCAACAGTGTGACACAATGCCCATGGTGCCATTTATCAGTGCTGCCTCATCAGTGGAACCTCATCAGTGCCCATCAGTGCACATCAGTGTAGCTGATCAGTGCCTCCTCGTCAGTGCACATCAATGCCGTTTATCAGTGCTGTCTCTTCCATGGAACCTTATCAGCACCCATCAGTGCTGCCTCATCAGTGGACATCAGTCTAGCTGATCAATGCAGCCCCATCTGTGCAGTGCATATCAGTGCAGCCTCACCAGCACTCATCAGTGCAACCTCATCAGTTAATATTGGTGCCCATTAATTTAGCCTGATCAGTGCCTATCAGTGCACATCAGTCCGGCCTCATCAGCACCCATCAGTGGAGGCTCATCAACATCCATTAGCACCTATCTATGCAGCCTCATCAGCACCCATCAGTACACTTAAGTGCAGGCTCATCAGCACCCATCAGTGCTTCCTCATCAGTGCAGCCACATCATCACCAGTGTCACCACAGCCCACAGTCACCACCATGTTTAAAAAAATTCTTTACAAGTGAGGAGGCATACCAAATTCCAAGTGCGGCCAACGAGAGCAGTAGTGAGCTCTGTGTGTCAGATTCTGATTCTGATTAGAAGCCAATGTTAAGCAGTGAGGCACCAACAGAGTAAGAGGAGGAGGATAGTTTGCCCACCAAATGAGGGAGTTCTGGCGAGGAGCAGTCTACCACAAGTAGAGCAGTGGCATCCACCAGTAGAGCAGTGGCATTCACAACACAAGTACCTCTGCAAAAAAAGGCCAGGTACTAGTGGGCTGTGACGTCAGCTCCAAAGGGTTAGCACCCATGCCAGTTTACAATATGCTCTTCAAAACCCTCTATAGCTTCCTCCTAACTCAGCAGCAGCTAACATCCAGCCAGGTGTCCAAGTGAACACCTGGCTGAATTTTGCCCCCATAGATTTTTTAAATTTAGTTTTCACAGATGACTTATTACATTCAATTGTGGACCAGTGCAAACTCTACACCAAACAATTTATAGCCAACAATCCAACTTTATATATTATGCCCACCCCTATGAATGGAAAGCAACAATGGAGGAGTTCAAGATCAGTTTGGGCCTCACATTTAATATGGGAAACACAAAAAAATGAGCTATGCCCTTACTGGTTCACCCACCCAATCCATCACGTGGCAATTTACTCATCAGTAATGCCAAGAACAAGATACTTAACCACTTGCCCACTGGGCACTTAAACCCCATTCCTAACCAGACCAATTTTTAGCTTTCATTGCTCCCACATTTTGAATGACAATTACTCAGTCATGCAACACTGTACCCATACAAATGTTTGTCCTTTTTTTCTTTTGGTCCTTTTTTTCTTTTGGAGCTTTCTTTTGGTGGTATTTAATCATCACTGACTTTTTTAATTTTTTGCGCTATAAATAAAAAAGACCGAAAATTTTATTTAAAAATGCATTTTTCTTAGTTTCGGTTATAAAATTTAGCAAATTGGTAATTTTTCGTCATAAATTTTGCCCAAAATTTATACTGCTACATATCTTTGGTTAAAATAAACCAAATCAGTGTATATTATTTGCTACATATCTTTGGTTAAAATAAACCAAATCAGTGTATATTATTTGGTCTTTGTGAAAGTTATAGAGTCTACAAGCTATGGTGCCAATCACTGTAAATTGATCACACCTGATCACACCATGTACAGGCGGCCTATCTCATTTCTTGAGGCCCTGAAATGTTAGGACAGTACAAATACCCCCCAAATGACCCCTTTTTGGAAAGTAGATATTCCAAGGTATTTAGTAAGAGGCATTGTGAGTTTTTTTGAAGTTGCAATTTTTCCTACAAGTCTTTGCAAAATGAAGATTTTCTTTTTCTTTTTTTTCACAAAATTGTCATAATAACAAGTTATTTTTCACACATCATTCTACACCCCAGAATACATTCTGTTACTCCTCCTGAGTATGGAGATACCACATGTGTGAGACTTTTACACAGCCACATACAGAGGCCCAACATGCAGGGAGCACCATCAGGCATTCTAGGAGCATAAATTACACATATAATTTCTTGACTACCTCTTACACTTTTGAAGGCCCTGGAGCACCAGGACAATGGAAATGCCCAAAAAAGACCCTATTTTGGAAAGCAAATACCCCATCGTACAGTGGGGACGGAAAGTATTCAGACCCCCTTAAATTTTTCACTCTTTGTTATATTGCAGGCAATATAAAATCATTTAAGTTCATTTTTTTCCTCATTAATGTACACACAGCACCCCATATTGACAGAAAAACACAGAATTGTTGACATTTTTGCAGAGTTATTTAAAAAGAAAAACTGAAATATTACATGGTCCTGAGTATTCAGACCCTTTGCTGTGACACTCATATATTTAACTCAGGTGCTGTCCATTTCTTCTGATCATCCTTGAGATGGTTCTATACCTTCATTTGAGTCCAGCTGTGTTTGATTATACTAATTGGACTTGATTAGGAAAGCCACACACCTGTCTATATAAGACCTTACAGCTCACAGTGCATGTCAGAGCAAATGAGAATCATGAGGTCAAAGGAACTGCCTGAAGAGCTCAGAGACAGAATTGTGGCAAGGCACAGATCTGGCTAAGGTTACAAAAAAATGTCTGCTGCACTTAAGCTTCCTAAGAGCACAGTGGCCTCCATAATCCATAGTGGCCTGACGGAAGCCTCTCCTCAGTGCAAGACACATGAAAGCCCGCATGGAGTTTGCTAAAAAAACACCTGAAGGACTCCAAGATGGTGTGAAATAAGATTCTCTGGTCTGATGAGACCAAGATAGAACTTTTTGGCCTGAATTCTAAGCGGTATGTGTGGAGAAAACCAGGCACTGCTCATCACCTGTCCAATACAGTCCCAACAGTGAAGCATGGTGGTGGCAGCATCAAGCTGTGGGGGTGTTTTTCAGGGACAGGACGACTGGTTGCAATCGAGGGAAAGATGAATGCAGCCAAGTACAGGGATATCCTGGATGAAAACCTTCTCCGAGAGTGCTCAGGACCTCAGACTGGGCCGAAGGTTTACCTTCCATTTAGACAATGACCCTAAGCACACAGCTAAAATAACGAAGGAGTGGCTTCACAACAACTCAGTGACTGTTCTTGAATGGCCCAGCCAGAGCCCTGACTTAAACCCAATTGAACATCTCTGGTGAGAGATAAAAATGGCTGTCCACCAACGTTTACCATCCAACCTGACAGAACTGGAGAGGATCTGCAAGGAGGAATGGCAGAGGATCCCCAAATCCAGGTGTAAAAAACTTGTTGCATCTTTCCCAAAAAGACTCATGGCTGTATTAGATCAAAAGGGGGCTTCTACTAAATACTGAGCAAAGGGTCTGAATACTTAGGACCATGAGATATTTCAGTTTTTCTTTTTTAATAAATCTGCAAACATGTCAACAATTCTGTGTTTTTCTGTCAATATGGGGTGCTGTGTGTACATTAATGAGGAAAAAAAAATGAACTTACCGTATATACTTGAGTATAAGTCGAATTTTTCAGCACATTTTTTTGTGCTGAAAGTGCCCCCCTCGACTTATACTTGAGTCAAGCACTTTTCTGCAGCAAAAAATTTCATTTTCCGAACCGAATGTGTGGCCCTGTATATCAGGGCCACTTGGTGCTAGGAACCCCAAATATGGTGTGCACACCCAGTAGAACTGGTCCCATAACATATCCAAAGATGGAGTTCCTAGCACCAAGTGGCCCCGAGATACGGGGCCCCAAATCCGGTTCGGAAAATGTCATTCTCTGCTATAGAAAAGTGCTTGACATTTTCTGAACCGATGTTTGGGGCCCTGTATCTCGGGACCACTTGGTGCTAGAAACCCCAGCTTTGAATATTTTATGGTGCTAGTTCCACTGGGTTTGCACACCAAATTTAGGGTTCTTAGCACTAAGTGGCCCCAAGATACGGGGCCCCAAATTCGGTCAACTGTGTCCATCTGCAGCAATGTCATTTTGGGACCCTTTGGGTTCAGAGACCCCAAATTTTGGCTGCAGCTAGGGGGCATCTAGGAACCCTTAACTACTGAGTTTGAAGTTCGGGGGACCTATGGCTGCAAATGGGCACAGTGAGGCATGCAAATGGGCACAGTGAGGCTGCAAATGGGCATTGTTGACCCTCTTTTCCACTTACAGTAGCTGTGCATTTCTCACCCTCGTCTTATACTCGGGTCAATAAGTTTTTCCCATTTTTTTGTGGTAAATTAGGGCCTCGACTTATACTCGGAACGACTTATACTCGAGTATATACGGTAAATGATTTTAGCAAATGGCTGCAATATAACAAAGAGTGTAAAATTTAAGGAGGTCTGAATACTTTCTGTCCCCACTGTATATTCTATGAAGCATAGTGAGTCTTTTGAGCATGTCATTTTTTCCACAAGTTTTTGGAATATGTGGAAAGAAAATGAAAACCCAAAAATGAAGACCAGACGGTCACGGACATTCCTGGGTGCACGCCCCAGGGAGCGTGATTCTGGGAGGACGTTATAGTATGCCCTCCCAAGGTTATCTGACCGCGCTGTAGCCATTTTTCGGCTATGGCCTGGTCATCAAGTGATTAATGATTATGTGGTTCCTCTATCACAAAGATAACACTCAGTGCCCTCCCCGAAATGACTAAGCATATGATAAATTGTATAAAATGTGTCCACTTCTTAATTTTTTTTCAGAGAGATTCACCCAATTATTTTTCCCGGACAAAAATATCTGCATGGATGAGTCAATTGTCGACTTTACTGGCACACTTGGCACCAAGCAATTCATCCCCAGCAAAAGGGCCCGATATGGGGTGAAACTTCACACTTATACAACAGAGACACAGGGTACAACTATGCTTACCGCAAGTATGAAGGAAAGGATGCCAGGCTGCATCCCCCCAAATGCCCAAAATATATTAAATCAAGCAGAAAAGTCGTTTGGGACCTTATATTCCCACCTCTAGAGGTTATCACCTCTATGTTTATAACTATTATACCAATTTGCCCCTTTTCTGCAATCTTCACTGGAAGAAAACTCTAAAACGTGGCATAATGAGAGCTAGTAGGAAGCTCAAAGGATGGTTAATATAAAAACTAAGAAGAGGGGAGTCGTTGTGTTTGCAGAATGAGGAAACATTGGTTATGAAGTGGAGGGACAAAAGAGACATCTACATGCTCTACTCAATCCACAACAACACCTGCGTGGAAATCTCCAGAAGGAATGGCCCAATCCAGAAACCAGAATGTGTTCATGATTACAATTTGTTCATGGGGGAGTTGACTTCAACGATCAAATGATCCAACCCTACCTTGCTACAAGAAGAACTTACAATTGGTATAAGAAAGTCTCCATTTATCTTTTTAATTTGGCAATATACAATTCATATGTGATCTACCACAAATCCACTGAGAGATCTGTATCCTTTCTTAACTATCAGGAGGAAATCATTACTGCCCTTGGATCCCCGAACAGCCCACCAGAAAAGCATTCGCTCAGATGCAGTGAGCAGACTCCACGAACATCTTTTTCTAGATAAAGTCCCTCCCAGAGAAACAGGCCAAAAACGTAAAAGAAAAGTATGGTGTGCTCCAGAGGGGGAGTTAGATGAGACACCACTTATTATTGTCCCCAGTGTCCTTCCCAAACAGGCTTCTGCATAGGTGACTGTTTCCGTCGTTACCATACTTCTCTACAATATTAGGTGAGCATCGTTCTGAATTCCTGCCATTTGCCTTCACACTCCTTATTCCTGCTCCTGAACTCATCCTAGCCTGTTATTTGACCATGCCACTGCCTGCCGCCTAAACTAACCATGGCTCTGCCTGCTCCTGAACTGACCCTGGCCTGTTATTCAACCCTGCCTCTGCTTGCCGCCTAAACTGTCCTTACATCTGCCTGCTCCGGGAACTTAAACTGGCCTGTTATTCGACCATGCTTCTGCCTGCTGCCTAAACTGACCATACCTCTGCCTGCCATGGAACTGACCTTGGCCTGTTTATTGACGATGCCTCTGCTTGCCATCTGAACTATCAATGACGGTTCTGCCTTCCACCGGAACTGACCTCGGCCTGTTAATTCATCACGTTTTTTGCCTGCCGTCTGGACGGATCTTTTGCACTGCTACTGTAGTAGTGGGATTCATGATAACACTGTGATATCACATATGTGAGGAGCTTCAGAATAGTTTTTTGCGAATAAAGAAAAAACACTTTTTTTGGTTTTCTCCAGGTTTTGTAATTCCTGAATTAGGGTCTGGAGACCGGACACTTCAAAGAGACTTAGGTGGGAGAAGCCTCTACCACTGTGCCCAGGTCTTACCTTATCTAGGCCCTAAGCCTAATATTTTTGGCTGCATGCCGACTTACTGCCATCATGCCTCTGCCTGCCGCATAAACTAACCACACCTCTGCCTGCTACCTGTACTATGGACCATGTTTCTGCCTACTACCAGGATCAATATTTTAGCTGTGCTGACCACGTCTCTGCCTAGACAATTCCCCTGGCTGTTGTTGACCACATCATTGCCTGCTGCCTGCTGCCTGGCCAATGCTTTGGCTGTGCTGGCAATATCTCTGCCTGCAGCCTGTACTGACTATAGACAATATTCCTGTCTGGACAATTCTGTTCACTGTCCTTGATCACCTCCATGCCTGCTGCCTGGACTAATGCTATCCTCTGTGGACAACTGCACCATTAAAACCACAGGTGATCTTTTGGTTACCCTTTGCTCAACAGAATGTATTTTGGAGTGTAATTCTTGGTATGTACATGCTATGTGTTAGAAATATGAAGGGCCTTCAAAAATGACAGGTTGTCAGGAAATTGGATGTGTAATTTATGTTCCTAGAACACCTGACTGTACTCCCTGCATGTTGTGCCTCTCTATGTGCCCAACCTATGGAAAATTCTCACACATGTGCTATTGCCATACTCAGAAGGAGTAACAGAATGTATTTTGGGGTATAATTTTTGCTATGCACATGCTATGTGTTATAAATATCTTTAACCACTTGCCTGTCCAGGTCAAGATGCACTTTCACCCTCTTCCTGCCCAGGCCAATTTTTAGCTTTCAGTGCTCTCACACTTCGAATGACAATTGCGCGGTCATGCAACACTGTACCCAAATTAAATTTTTATCATTTTTTCACACAAATAGAGCTTTCTTTTGGTGGTACTTAATCACTGCTGGGTTTTTTATTTTTTACAAAGAAAAAAACCAAAAATGTGGAAAAAAAAAGTTTTTCTTAGTTTCTGTCAGTAAATTTTGTAAGTCATGTTTCTCTCTCACTGATGTGCATTGATGAGGTGGCACTGATGGGCACTGATAGGCTGCACTCAGTGGCACTGATGGGGTGGCACTGAAGGGCACTGATTAGGTGGCACTGATGAGGAGGCACTAATATTCCGCACTGATGGATACTGATAGGTGGCACCGATATGCAGCACTGATGAGCACTGATAGGCAGCACTAATGAGCACTTATAGGTGGCACTGGTGGGCACTGATAGATGGCACTGATAGTAGCAATGGTGGTCATAGATAGGCAGCACTGGGGGGCACTGATGGGTGGCACTTAAGGGCAGCAATGATGAGCACTGATGGACGGCACTGATGGGCAGCACTGATGGGCACTGAAAGGCAGCACTGACTGGCATCACTAATGGCCACTGATTGGGGTCACTGATGGGCACTGATTGGTGTCACTGATGGGCACTGATTGCTGTCACTGATGGGTACTAATTGGTTTCACTCATGGACACTGCTGGGGCTTTACTGTAATCAGAGCACTGATAATCAGTGCCCTGATTATCTGTACAGGTCTCCCCTGCAAGGTGATGCCGCTGTTTGCATCTCCTCGCCACACACTCTATCCGTGTGAGATAAGGAGAGCAGATAAATGGCACTTCCTTGTTTACATGTGTCCGGCTGTGATTGGACACAGCCGAATAATAATAACTTACGTTCAACGCGAACCACGGGCTCATCCCTAACCCTCGGTTCTCTCTGGCGCCGGCACCGGGGCACTCGGCTGTGATGAGCCACGCTGCGCCTTCTCAATTTCCGGGTAATCTTCTGGGACTTGTCCCAGAAGATTGCAGGGAGGGAGAGGGAGAGGAGAACTTCCACTTGGGTTGCCTAGATGGCCCGAGCAGAAGTGGGAGCGGGGTACCTGTCAAAACTAGGTACCCACTCTCCCCCCAAACAAATTACATGCCAAATGTGGCATGTCAGGGGGTTCGGGGTCCTTAAAGCAGAAGTTCCACTTTAAAGTGTATGTTAAGACAAAACTCTTTCTAGAAATAGAGTAGGTGAGGCTAAAGTTTCTGTCAACTTTTTTTTTTTTACTGTTATCTGTGTCCCTGTTGTGGAATTACCCTCACTTCCTGTCTGGTGAAACATAAATCTTTCTGATGAAGCCCAAAAAAGCAGTAAAAAAAAGATAGAGGTTCTAATACTTCCTGAGCATATATGTAAAAGTATGAATGATCTATTGTGTAAAGGATCTATGTGAGGTGCCAATTCTCGCCTTCTTGCTACAATAGTTTATGTAATACCTGTTACTGCACATGTTACCACAACACATTGCAACAAAGCTTTGGCGAGAGAAGATGCTATTCATTCTGAATGTCAGCCCAATGCACCTTCTCAGCACCCTTGTTTTGCAGCACAAGGTGCAGCAATGCATTAACATGCATGGAGGTGCACTACCACATAATGCTGCATGCACAATTTTAGGATTCATGGTGGTACATTGGTTACTAGTCCATTATCAGTGTCACTGGTCCCCAAAAAGTGTCAAAAGTGTCAGTTAGGTGTCCGATTTGTCCTCCGCAATGTTGCAGTCCCGCTAAAAACCGCTGATCACCGCCATTACTAGTAAAAAACTAAAATAAATAAAAAGTTCATAAATCTACCCCATAGTTTGTAGACGCTATAACTTTTGTCCAAATCAATCAACAAATGCTTATTGGGATTTTTTGTGCCAAAAACATGTAGCAGAATACATATTGTGTATAAAAGAACCGCGCTAAACACAAACCATACTCAAAATAATTGAAAAATAATATATACAGTGATCAGAAATGCTAAACTCATATAGCAATAAGATGTGAAAAAATTAAAAAATGTGCTATGAACCACATAAGGATAATAAATTATTAAGGCAAAAGATATGAAAATTAATTAATACATATAAAAATTAATTGATAAAAAATTGTTATATAAAGATAAGGAAAACAAAAAACACAGTCCGTGAAAATAAAGTGACTTCCGTTATTAACAGTCCTTATTAGATTTTCTTCCACCCAAAGTGACTGGAGACTTTAAAAACATCTTTGTGAAAAAAATCCACCACCTATAAAGGTATATGATTACCAGAGGTAAGCTGTAATAAAGCCTTATGCCAGAGATCCACTCCTTAGGGACATCACCATCTGTCTCTGCATGGAGGGGAGATCACCCAGGATTCATCAGCAGTGATTGGCTCGGTAATGGAGACCCAAGAAGATAAGAAATACATCTAAGTTTTATGTGTTGATCTTGTCTTGGCCTCTTGCTATTCTGAATTTTGAAGCAAAAAAAATTGCTTAAGGCTTTATTACAGCTTACCTCTGGTAATCATATACCTTTATAGGTGGTGGATTTTTTTCACAAAGATGTTTTTAAAGTCTCCAGTCACTTTGGGTGGAAGAAAATCTAATAAGGACTGTTAATAACGGAAGTCACTTTATTTTCACGGACTGTGTTTTTTGTTTTCCTTATCTTTATATAACAATTTTTTATCAATTAATTTTTATATGTATTAATTAATTTTCATATCTTTTGCCTTAATAATTTATTATCCTTATGTGGTTCATAGCACATTTTTTAATTTTTTCACATCTTATTGCTATATGAGTTTAGCATTTCTGATCACTGTATATATTATTTTTCAATTATTTTGAGTATGGTTTGTGTTTAGCGCGGTTCTTTTATACACTTTACCTATTTTATTCTAAACCTAAGAATTAGAACTGCAGCTTGGAGGGAAGCGCAGTAATTTTATAATATTTTCAGAATACATATTGGCCTGAATTGATGAAGATATTCGATTTTTTACATTGTCTGTCTTTTTTTGTTTATAGCGCAAAAAATAAAAACCGCAGAGGTGATCAAATACCACCAAAAGAAAGCTCTATTAGTGGGAAAAAAGTAAATCATTTTTATTTGGGTACAGCTTTGCACACCCGCGCAATTGTCAGTTAAAATAACGCAGTGCAATATCGCAAAAAATGGCCTGGTCAGGAAGGGGGGTAAACCCTCCGGAGCTGAAGTGGTTAAAGGAGAAGTATGAGACAGGCTAGAAGATTAACATAAATTACCATAATCATGAATCAGCTGTTATTTCTTTCCTTCCTCCTTTTGTTTTTCTAGCAGGGGGCACTTCATCTGTCATGCAGGTCCCTGTAATGGTCCATTTTCTGTTTGAAATTTTAGAGGGGGTGGTTAGGTTACAACTTCAGTAATCCACCCCCTCTTTCTGTCCCTCGTCCACTATAAAATGTGGCCGTGCCTATTGATCAGGTGCACACCTGAACAGTAAATAAGTTCAGGCAATCTGCTATTCCTGTGCGTAGTGGAAAAAACATAGGTGTTATAGAGATGGCTGGACCTAGGGGGAGGTGTTGGGGAAGGCTGTGCCCCCCAGTGGCGGCTGGTGCTGGATAATTCGGGGGGGCAGCAAGCCAATGCTACCCCCCCTTGGTGGGAGACGAGGCCATTCCCCAAATCCCTTGAGTCTAACTGTGGTGGCTGGTGGGTCGGTCTTCCCCTGCTTCTCCCCCAGCTGTGCATCTCCTCTGGCCGTGCTTCTCCTCCCTTCTCCCCCTTGACCAATAAGATCGCTTCTCCTTTCGGCCATTTGGGAAACGGGTCTCACAACCCACTTCCTGATTGGCTGGGAGGAGGATCGCTATTGTCACACAACTGGGTGGGCTCGGAGCGCAGTGCTCTGAGCCCCGAGCCTACATTCTTCAAACCCCCCCCTTGAAATCCATGCATCTTGCACCCTGCATGTAGATTAGGGGTCCAGACGCATGGATGGGGGAGCGGTGCCTGTGCGCCCCTAATGGACCGGCCGCCACAGGTACCCCCTTTCCCAGATTTCAGTTGTGCCCCCCATCCTACATGGAAACTGTGCCTGTTGGGCTCCTTCTCACATCGCTTTACTGCACACACTTTGATGCCCCAGTTGAAGTCCAATTGGACAAAACGCTTCGGACGAGCCACACTCTTCCCTACACTTTATTTTACCTTTTTACGTGATCACGCTATTTTTATACTGCTTGTTGATTATTGGTGTTTTTCAAAAAATACCCCATTTGATCTGCACCATTGGCGCTTTTCTATATATTTTTTGGATACCATCCATTCATCTGAATTTTCCCTGTGGTTGTGATTCGCCTTGGACCTTCCGGATTGGCAGTCGCGATTGGGATTTCCGAGGGAGGATTCCCCTTGAGATCTGGGGTTCCTTGGATCCATCACCCTCTATCTATGATCTCTGAGCCCATCTGATTCGGTGTCACCGGCATCAGAATCCACCTTGTCCGGTAACAGTATTTCATCTGTTTCCTGTACAAGATTGTATATACCACGATATGCAGATGTGGAGATTCTCCTTGCATGCTGGACTTTTTTAATAATCGTTCATTCCGGGATTATCATCTTTTATCTTTATGGACACTATCATATTGTATTTGTCCAGTGTGTGATATGAGTCTCATTCCTGTGGCTAACACCATTGACTTACCTACCATTTACACTACTAGTGCTACATTTGTTTTTATTTTATGTACTGCACACAGTCTGGGAACAGGCAGCACGGCTCCTCTCTCCCCCTCCTCTTCCCACTCTCTTCTCCTCTCACGCAGCACACAGTTCAGATCTATTCTCTTACAGACAGCCTCTATCTGCACACTGCTATGCTGCACAGCCCTTTTTGTTTGGGAACTTCACAGGTCATACGTGCAGCATAGCAAGCAGCTACACAGTGTTCAGATAGAGGCTGTCTGTAAAAAAAATGATCTGAGCTGTGTGCTGTGTGAGAGGAGGGAAGGGGAGGAGGGGGAGAGCAGACAGCCAAGAGCTGACATCAATCAAACAGAAGAGAAGGAAAAGAGGTGGAAAACAACAAGTTTGGCAGCATAAAGCCAGCCAAAGAAGGTTCCCTGCTGAACAAGCTGAGATTCGAACCATCTACGGGCAGGCTGATTGTACTTAAGTCAATCATTTGATTGACTTGGGTACAACCAGCATGCTGTATTTTTGTATGCGATTATTGTCAGTGGCTATAGCTGCTAGCAACAATTACTGTGTTCTCCCAGCAGGGACAGCTGCACCGGGAGAACACAATGGCTCCACAGAAGGGATTCCCCCATCCACACTGACTGTGGATGGGGGAATCAAGCTATTTTCTTTCCTGCAAAACAAAATCTCATCCTCTATGGTCAGCTTAAGAATCCAGAGAAGATTGTAGCCCCTCCCACAGATATTTACCTTGATATTAACAAAAAGTTTGCACTTCTCAGAGGGCTGGAAATATTTATATGTACTAGCAGCTTACAGGGTATAGGATGAAGCTACAAAAAAAAGGAAACCCATACTTCTCTTTTAAGCCTTCTGTAACCTAAAACACATAAGAACATAGAACAGTTAGATCATTTGAGATTTTTTTTCCAATATACACCACTGTGCAAAAAGTTTTAGGCAGGTGTGAAAAAAGTTGTAAATTAAGAATTCGTTCAGAAACAGAAGTGTTAATAGTTTATTTTTATCAATTAACCTGGAAAGTAAATGAACAGAAAAAAAATCCAAATCAAACAATATTTAGTGTGATCACCCTTTCCTTTTAAAACAGTATTAATTCTTGCAGGTGCTCTTGTACATCTTGGAGAACTAACCACAGATTGTCTGTGGATGTAGGCTGCCTCAAATTCTTCTGACTCTTTATAATCCCAGACAGACTCAATGATATTAAAATCAGGGCTCTGTGGGGGCCTAACCATCTTTTCCAGGATGCCTTGTTCTTCTTTACACTGAAGATAGTCCTTAATGACATTGGCTGTATTTTTGGGGTTGTGATCCTGCTGCAGAATAAGTTTGGGGCCAATCACACACCTCCCTGATGGTATAGCATGGTGGATAAGTATCTGCTTGTATTTTTCAGCATTGAAGACACCACTGATCCTGACCAAATCTTCAACTCCATTTGCAGAAATGCAGCCCCAAACTTGCAAGGAACCTCCACCATGCTTTACGTTTGCCTGCAAACACTCATTATTGTACCTCTCTCCAGCCCTTCATAAACAAACTGCCTTTTGCTGCAGCCAAATATTTCACATTTTGACTCATCAGTCCAGAGTACCTGCTGCCATTTTTCTGCACCCAAGGTCTTATAGTTTTGTGCATAGTTGGGTTGTGTAGCCTGGTTTCCAGGGGTATGACTTTTTGGCCACAATTCTTCAATGAAGACCACTTCTGGCCAGATTGTAGATGAGTTTACTTGGGTACCAATGGTTTCTGACAGTTCTGTGCTGGACATCTTAGATGTCAAAGACAAGTAAGCAAGATTTGTCTTTCATCTGCTACATTAAAGTGTTACTAAACCCACAACAGTAAAATCAGTCTGTATATGCAGCTTAGCATGCTTGTTATATTCACTGTGGAACTTAAGGGGGTTAATCCTCTGCATTGTGTAAAAAGACTGTTTTATTCTGTATGCACAGATCCTCCCCTCTCCTGCACTGTCTATCTGGGGAAGGCCAACTAACACAGGCAGAGTAGCCGACCTGCACATGCACAGCTGTGTCTTTTATGCTAGAGAGAACATTCTCAGAGCTAGCCAGGTCACATGATATTGACATCACACATGTGGGCGTGTATACAGGCTGCAGTGAAAATCTCCTCCTTCCTGAACTCTCAGCACCAAAGAAACTGTACAGTTTATCATGTAACCGTGGTATACAGATCATCCTAAAAGGTATATAGTGGCAGTATTTTAATGTAAAAAGAAGATTTAGAAGCTGTGGGCACTGTGGGGGGGGGGGGGGGGGGGGCAGATGAACTATTTTCATATTACTGGGTTTAGTAACACTTTAAGTTTCCTTGGCCTACCACTGCCTCTACCGTCCTCAATGTTGCCCGTTTCTTTGTGCCTCTTCAAAGGAGCTTAAGCAGCACATCTTGAAACCCCAGTCTGGTTTTTAATCTGTGCCTGGGAGAATATATAAAAATTGATGATCATTAGGCACCTGCTTGCTATAATTGGTTAATCATACACCTGACTCTAATCCTTGACTTTGTGCAAGTGTAAGGCTGAGTTCACACATATGCAGCCACGGTTTCAGTGCGGGAGTTCTGTGTGCTTCTGGTTCAGGTGAAAATTCAGGTGCAAATTTTTACCTGAAATCGCACCTGAACCAGACCCAAAATCACACAGGACTCTTTAAAACTGCACCGCGGCCTTCCTGCACATGTGTGCACCGACTGCATTGAGAATGTGAATCGGATGCTGTTCAAAATGCATCCGATTCGCATTTTTGTGAACCGAGCCTTAGAATTGATGCTGGTTTGAAGCAAAAAGGTAATTACACCAAATAATGATTTGATTTAGTCTCCATGCACACTGGCTTAAAAATCATTACTTCTACAGGAGTTTTGTATGATAGCACCGCTCCAGGACTACATCATCAGTCAATGAACCCGACCTGCTTAGAGCCCCCAGCAAACGATACTCAAGAATTCTGCAATGAGTTATCAGATTTCTTCATCAACAAAATCGACAACATTCGGAAATCAATTCATCAGAAAATAACAACCAACCTCACTCAACCAAAGCAAAAAGAGGATATCGACACGAACATCACACAACCACCGAATTTCTCTTTGTCCCCAATCACCACTGACACGACTATAAACATCATCAGAAGCCTTCGAGACAGCACATCACCAAATGACATCATTCCCACAAAACTCCTGAAAGAATGTTCCGACATCTTGGCCCCTACCCTAACACACCTCATGAATCAATCATTCAAAGAAGGGACTGTGCCAAGCTCCCTCAAGGCATCGTCAAACCTCTGCTAAAGAAACCCAATCTCGACCCTAAGGACCCTAACTAAGCAGACCGATAACAAGCCTCAACACCATCTCCAAGATTATGGAGAAAGCAGTAGTACAGCAGCTCCAGCGCCACCTGGACACAAGCAGCTACAGCGCCACCTGGACACACACCAACTCCTGGACCCTCTGCAATCAGGCTTCCGCTCAGGCCATGGCACAGAAACAGCACTCCTCAAAATATGGGACGACGCCCTTGAAGCAGCAGATGATGGAGAATCATGTCTCCTGGTACTGTTAGACCTCAGTGCAGCATTCGATACAGTGGACCACAATACTTTACTTGTCCGCCTCTCAGAAGTTGCAGGAGCTACAGTTCCTGCTCTAAAATGGTTTGCATCCTTCTTAGAGAATCGCTCTCAGATAGTGAAACTAGGAACATTCACCTCGGAAACCCGGGCAATCTCCTGCGGAGTCCCTCAGGGCTCACCCCTGTCACCAGTGCTATTCAACATCTACATCCGCCCACTTCTCAATATCATCAGGAAAACGGACCTCTGCTTCCACTCATACGCTGATGACACCCAACTCTACCTTCGCATAAAAAAAAACATTATCAGCAATTAGAGAAATGCCTCACTTTAATAGATGACTGGATGACCATCAGCTCCCTCAAACTCAACGGTTCAAAAACAGAACTTCTCCTACTCGCTAACAAAAATTCCAAAATTAAGACTCCGTGGACACCTCCCACCATCCTCGGAAAGACCATCTTTACAAGCACCAAAGGCAAGAGTCTCGGAGTCATCTTTGACTCAGGAATGACAATGGATGCACAAATAGGATCATTAGTTAGCGGATCCCACCATTTCCTCCACCTGCTACATAGACTCATCCCCTTCATCCCAGAAGAGGACAAAGCGGCAGTTGTGGGAACAATCATCAATTCCTGACTCGACAAATTCGCTCTACGTAGGACTACCCCAATATCAGCTTGCGCGCTTGCAACTCATCCAAAACGCGGCGGCAAGACTATTAATAGGAAAAAAAACCCTGGGAATCTACACTGGCCTACAATGGCTAACCGTAAAGAATCAGATCACATTCAAGACCCTCTGCCTCACCCACAAATGCACACAAGGAAACGCTCCGCTATATCTCCGGGAGAAAATAAAACACTAGACACCTAATCGCAGTCTTCGAACAGCTAACCAAAACCTCCTCATCATTCCCAAATACCGCTACAAAGCAAAGGGAGAACGAAGATTCGCAGTCCAAGGACCTCGACTATGGAACGCTCTTCCGACCCACATCGGCATGGAAGAAAACCATCAGGCTTTCAGGAAAAAAACTAAAGACCTTCCTTTTCCAAGAAGCTGACAACAGAGAACGCATCTAGCGCCTTGAGGCGATTCAGTTCGCATTTGCAGCGCTCTACAAATCATTCATTCATTCACCTGCCCTGCTGCTCTGCTGTCTCTAAACATGAGTGGGTGCAGACCCTGCTATTATTAAGCACCAGATGTGGGTGTGAAACGCGTCAACTTATCTTTGTAGTTCACCTCTGTTTGCTGTATGGATCATGGTTAGTCATCAATAAAAGAAATTGTATTGGAGTACGGCCATCCAGGCCATTTTTCTCTTCCCATACAGGAGTTTTGTGTTTTGCCTGTAGAAGCAGCTCAGTGTTATCCAGACATGTGCACTGCCGAAAAATGAGTTTGTTTTCATCTTCATTTCATTCGTTTTTGTTTTTTGTTTTTTTCATTTTTCGGGTTATGATTGCACTTTGTAAATTCAAAAATTTGTAATTTCAAAAAATCGTAAATTCGTAAATTTGTAAATTCGAAAATTTGAAAATTTGAAAATAAGAAAGAAAATCTGAATATTTGATAGAATAACTAACTAATAATAACTAGGTATTGGAATTTCCTTTCAAATTTGGCTGTTAGTAAATGTAACAAATACGAATTTATCCGAAGTTGCGAATTATCCGAAATAACGAATGCCGCATCTAAATGAATGGAACAGAACTAACTAATAATAAATAATAATAATAATAATAAAATGTTTTTTAATATTATTGTTGTTATTTATTATTATTAATTTGTTACGTTCCATTCGTTTATATACGGCATTCGTTATTTCACTAACAGCCAAATTTGAAAGGAAATTGCAATACCTATAATTTAATAGTTAGTAATAGTTAATTATTTTATTAGTTTTTTATTAGTTAGTTATTATTTCGGATTTTTGAATTTACGAATTTTCTCATTTTACAAATGTTTGAATATTCAAATTTATGAATATTCGGAAAAATTTGTTAAACAGGTTTTCGGATATATTTTCGAATTAACGGATTTGTCAAAGTTTGTTAAAAAACAAATTCGGAATGAAACTCATTGCACATGTCTAGTGCTATCCTACAGTATGTCTCCCTGCACATTATGACGTGTAGAGGCAGATTTTAAGCTCAGCGTTTAGAGGCAAGAAAAAAGACTCTTCTGATTTTAGTTTTTGATTGGAGTTTTCTAGCAGGAAGAATGCCAGACACTCCTAAACACACCTAAGATGTATAAAAACACTCTATATGAGCATTTTGTTTGTTTTTTCTGCCAAAAGAACTGGTGTTTTTTAAGCCCACTGTGCATGGAGCCTTAGATTTTCGCTCACCTTGCATTTTGTAAATTGATAAAAATAAACAATTAAAGTATATATTTTTTAAAGCATTTTTACTTTGCAGCATTTCTTCACACCGGCCTAAAATATTTGTATAGTACTGTATATGAAAAAATTATCGACTAAATGTAACTAATAAATATAATTTGTACAGATGATTTGCCAAAAATGCACTTATTACCTGTTGTGGACTGACAACATGTGCCTTTTTTCTGGCCAAAAATTCCAAGAAATGATGTCAGCCCTGCCCAGTTGTCTTTTGTTAAACTAGAGCAGGGATCCCCAAACTCCAGCCCTCCAGCAGTTGCGGAACTACATGTCCCATGAGGCATTGTAAAACTCTGACATTCACAGACATGACTAGGCATGATAGGAATAGTATTTCCTGAAGAAGTGGTGGGCCCCTAGTTTATTTAGAGCCCTTGAGATCACAAAGCAAGTCATAAAAGCACGACATAAAACAGCTCTGAATTTCTGACAAAATTCAACTATACTTAGTAGCCTCCCTGGCGGTTTTCCCGAGTGTGGCTCGGGGTTAAAATTCAGGACCATTAGCGGTAACCCCGAGCCACACTCGGGATTACATTGCAGGATCCTGGTGCCTCCTTAGTTACCTTGTCCTCGGGATCCTGCGATCTCCCCCGCAGTGTCCGAGGGCTCCGTCCTCCTCCGAAGCCTCTCCTTGCCAGGCTCCGTTCCCTGCGAGCGTCGCGATGCACGGGGGCGGAGCCTGGCGGCAAATTAAAAAAAAGTAAAAATCATAACACATACAGTACTGTAATCTTACAGATTACAGTACTGTATGAAATGATTTCACATCCCTTTTGTCCCCAGTGCTTTGGCCCATGCCCTGCATGCAGTTTTACATGATATACACTGTTCTTTCTGCCTGGAAACTGGAGATTGTCCATAGCAACCAAAAAGTGTCCCTTTACGTCAAAAGTGGCTTTAGACCAGCTAGAAAACAGCGATAGTAAATTAGAACACTTGCAGAATTGAGCGATAGTGAGTTGTGGGGAAATTTATTTTATTACTATTTTTTTTTTTTTTTTTTTTATTATTTATTTTTATTTATTATATTATAATTTATGTTTTTGTGTTTCAAACTTTATCATACCCGGGATATCTACTAGACTCTGGTTTGGACAGATTTAAGTGTGTTATTGTTAAGATTTACAGACCTACAATATAAAACGCCAAATTTCCATGCAAAATAATTGTACCTCTTTCAGCACCTAAAATCCGAAATAATCATACCGCCAGGGAGGTTAACAAAATAACAAAATGTTTTAAATGGTATATTTAGCAGATCAAAACAGAGGAACTGAGAGAAGATAATCTATAGGGTTTACATACACTTTAAGGGAATGTAGGTGAATGTGCAGGGAAGGTAAAGTAGAAAAAAAGCCTAATGCTGCATACACACGATCGGACATTCTGGGATTTTTTTTGACGGATGTTGGCTCAAGCTTGTCTTGCATACACACGGTCGCACAATTGTTGTCGGAAATTCTGGTCGCCAGGAACGCGCTGACGTGCAACATGTACGACGGCACTATAAAGAGGAAGTTCAATAGCCAGTGCGCTACCCTTTGGACTCCTTCCGCTAATCTCATGTTGGTAGAAGTTTGGTGAGAAACGATTTGCGCTTTTCAGCCTGGTGCTTTTCCGATCGTTACTGCTCTTCAGTTTGTGCTTGTGGGTTTGTATTTGGTTTTCAGTGTGTGTAGTCAGTTCGCATCTGGGTTTCAGTGCTTGATATTTATAGTACGTATTTGATTTCCAGTGAGTTCTTGTCCGCTCGTTTCTGAATTTCAGCTCGCTCTTCTCAGGCCTTTCTGATTTTCAGTGCATTCTGTTAGTTTGTTCTGACCAGCCGACCATTTTGAAGCCATGTTGCGGGTACGTACTCATCGTAGAGTTCGTGCTGTGCAGGGGCTTGGTGTTGGGGTTCTTACTTTGACCCAAGCCCAGTCCATGAACAGGGCGAGAAGGAGTTCATGGACCAAGAATTGGTTGCTCCAGCGTGACCAATTCTCGCACATGCCTTTGTTGCAGGAGATAGGGAGAATAATCCTGATGATTTCAGGAATTATCTCCGGATGACGGACTCCGTTTTTCATCATTTGTTGGCTTTGCTGCCCCATTATATTACGAAGCAGGACACCTGCATGCGGCAAGCCATCACTCCTGAACAGAGGCTAGTCGCCACCTTACTTGGCGACAGGGAGAAGCCTGCAGGACATCAAGTTCTCGACAGGCATCTCCCCCCAGGCTCCGGGGATCATTATTCCAGAGACCTGTTCTGCCATCATTCAGGTCCTGCAGAAGGACTATATTAAGGTAAGATTTATCCTTTAACATCACATTCTATGTATTTAATGTTTGCTAATATATTGTATTTATTTCATCATTCCCTAATTAAGATGATTGTAATATGCTGTGAATGTCCTCTTTGTCCTCATGCATGCTGGAAGTTTTTAATGCTCCTTTTTTGTCCTTCATGCATATTTGCCTTCACTAACCTCCCCAGCATGCTATCCTGGGCCCATACACACCTATGCAGGGAGATCAACCAGCGCAGACCAAAAACTAACTAAACAGCAGCTGTGATACTGAGGGTAAATTTATCAAATCCCATATGAACATAAAGAAAAAGCAGTACAGCGCTTAAAATAAAGGCTAAAATAAAAGTCCAACATGAACCAATTGTAGACAATAATCCAGTGATTCCTCCGGTGATTCAGGTGACATGGAAAAACAAAAAGTGACTATAGTGACACATATGGACCTCCACCTTCAGTGACACCAGCTGCTCACCTCAATGGATGGACCCCTGAGTGAATCAGTCAGGTCAAAAACAGCAGTTCCCTCACAGGGACAATACCACAGGAAGACAGCGACAGCAGCAGCAGCAGCTTGGAAATGTCAGCTCTCAATAGTCAGCATACAGGCAGATGATCACATGTAAAAATCAAGAAAGGATCTAGTGCTCTCCATATGATACGCACAGGACAGATACCGCACTCCCCAGTCTACACACACACACCTAGCCTAGTCACTTAACAATGTATTTCGTCAGCTCCATTGTACTGCTTTACCGTAAACACCCCCTAAAATGTGTTTAAATGTTTTTTGTGTCCTTAAAGAGGCTTTTTTTGGGGCCACAAAATCATTTGGAACCCTCCCTCCCCCCCAACCGCTAAGTCAACCGATACCAATACTCTATCTGCTGACTTTGCCAAACCCATACACACTATACCTACCTCTTTTTTTCTTTAAATACTCCTTCAAATAAATGTTATACGTATGTTGGCCAAGAATGTTTGTGTCTTATCTGCTTGCAATGTTATGTATAAAAGTCCTAATTAATTTTTTTCTTGTTTCACTCCATAGTTTCCTTCAACACCACAGGAATGGCAGACTGTGGCTTCCCAATTTGCCCAGCGGTGGGACTTTCCCAACTGTGGAGGGGCAATAGATGGGAAACATTTCCACATAGTCTCACCCCCCAACTCGGGGTCATACTATTACAACTACAAGGGGTTTAATAGTATTGTGATGTTGGCGGTGGTGTCGACAACATATGATTTTCTTTATGTGGATGTGAGGAAGAATGGACAAACGGCCAGATGTTCTACGGATGGCTCCAGAGTGGTGGCTTGGGATTGCCACCTCTGGAAGACAACATGGCTGGTCTGCCGTTCGTCTTTGTCGCTGATGAAGCGTTTGGGCTGGGTGATCACCTGATGCGGTCATTCCCGATGAGGACCCTCACCACGGACCAGAGGGGTTTTTTTTGTTTTTTTTTCAGAAGATTTTATTTAGATTTTCAAAGCGTACAAACAATATACAGCCGTTTTTTTTTTTGTAAAATATTTTACATAGTTAAAGGAACTTAAGTACATACTCGTGTTTACCTGAGGTATATACACTTACATACCAGGAAGGAATGGCTGGATAACAGATAACAAACAGATCATAACATTCCAATATTTGATTAGTAATAGTAGATACCTGGATGGATCTGTTTATAGATACCCTAACATTAGCTAGGTAATAACAAAAACAAAGGGAAATGTAACATAAAAAAGGGGGGGTAGGGTAATAAGTAAGGCATAATGGGCGGGGGGGAGAGGGGGACTGCAAGGTTGAAGCATAGATAATTGTCTGGGTACATATTGCTAAAGTGGTTAGCTAGTGATAATCTAATGATAATGATAATCTAATGATAATCTAATAAGGGCAGAGTCAGTGATCTGTGTTAAGGACTTTAGGTGGAGGATGCCCTTTGGGGGATAGAGGTCGCCTCTTTTGGGATTGGAGGATAAGAGTCGAAGTATGAGAAGGAGGATTGGCTGAAGTTGGCTATTTCCTCCTAGGAGAGAGAGGAAAGCATTAAGGAATGCCATTTGGAGTAAAAGTTGACTTTAGATTTTTCTTGTTTGAAATCCGTGTTTAGGCGGTCTTTGATAAGGAGATGTAGAAGCTCTCATTTGATGTGAGTGATGTTAGGGCTGAGAGGGGAGATCCAAAGTTTCAAAATGGTTGTTCTTGCAATTAGAAGACAAATCAGAGTCCATTCTTTGTGGGAGGGGGTGACTTTTGAGATTCCCGTGTGACCTGTATTTGTAGTGGTATGGGACCAAGGTAACAGTTTGGGATTCCAATGGCCAAAGATGAGGAGTAGCGGGTCCTTTGGTAATTTTAACAAGGTTACTTCAGAGATGTAGGATAATTCCTGGTCCCAGAAGGTAGAAATGTAGGAGCAGTTCCAGAAGCGATGAGTCAGAGATGGCTTCAGTAGATTACATAGAGGGCAGAGGGTTTTTAACTACTGGCTGGCCAGACCCAGAAGAGTGGTGGAGAATGCTTTCGGGATAATGGCCAGCCGGTTCCGACTATTCCTTATGCCAATCATCATGGCGGAATGTAAACTTAACCATATAATCCTCTCATGCTGTATTCTCTACAACTTTTTAAGGAGAAATTCTATGAACTATGTGGCCTCAGTTGGGCCTGAGGCCAGATTTCAAGACCAAACTCTGGCTTGCCCCACCCCCAAGTGCCCGTGAGGTCTGTCAAAAATATATGGAGTACTTTGCGGGTGGGGGGGGCATTGATTTGCCAGAAAATGTTTAACAAACCTTTTGTAAATAAATTTGTATTTTAAAATGAAATAATATTTTTGTTTGATTTACTGCTTGTGTTTCTTTTAGGTGTCTCCTAGGTTATCCAATGTGCTTTTTTTGCCCGTTTTCTGCAATACTACAAACGTAACTTTGATACATGAGGTGACAATCTCTTCTTCAGCTAACTATTATGTTGTGGGTCTTCTACACACACACCTTATTTTTGTTGTTAATGTATGTAATGCATTAATGCTTAAAATATTCACCATGAACTTATTTTTTGGAGTTACCAAAATGCCCTGATTGATGCAAATTATAAAGCACTGTGGATGTTATTTACTAAAGGAAAATCCACTTTGCACTACAAGTGCACTTGTAGTGCAAAGGTGATTTGCCTTTAGTAAATAACCCCCATTGTCACTATAAACAACAACTTAGCAAAATAGCAAAAAACTGCTATTGAGCATTGAAAGAAGAAGCCACACATTGTTGAGTAGAACAATTTTTACTCTGTGCACATTCACAAGTGCGTTTATAAAAGTTTTTTTTCACAAACCAACATATTTTTGAAATACAATTTTTTTTGGTGACAGTAGAAATATCCTTTTTTGTGGCAAACAGGCATGTTTTTTTAAACCATACAACAATACTCAACTCAGGAAATTACAAAGTTCAAATTTGATAAATTGAAGGCAATATCAGACATTAGTTTGTCCAAACTGTGTTGATATTGCCTTCATCAGATGGGGTGAAGTCACCCCTGCGAAAGCCAAATTTTGAAGATGCACACAAATTGAGAGTCAAAATGGGGATTTCCCTCCTGATCCCATGCCTAATGTCAACATGTGCTAGCTCCTATCATGGTGGATCAATGGACGTGTTTCGGGGGTGCAACCCCTTCCTCTCATCTACTTGAGTTGTGAGGAAGGGGTTGCACCCCCAAAATGTGTACATTGATATCCCGTGATGGCAGATAGCACATGTTGACACACTGTGTGCATCTTCAAAATGTGGCTTTCATAAAAAGTTAGAAAAATAGAAAAAATTTGTTAAATGTTGGTGTGTTTTTGATTCTGCCTAAAACATCAATGATGTTTTTGAGTCTTTTTTCAACATCATTGATGTCTTCCTTGATCTTCTGTAAATCCCGATTGCACACCATGATCTCCCCAATGAGGACGTGTGCACTTGCACTTGTGAAATGTGTTTCTTCTTCAACAACATCCACATCACCTAAAATAAAAAAAACGCACCATGTATTATAAATATGCAGGCATACATATATTACCTGAAGCTGTGGTCTCAGACACTCACCTGTTATAGTCACTATTTTGCCCAATTCATAAACCTCTCCTTCCTCCACATCCTCTGGTTGTTGTTTTTGGATTTTCCCTTCTTTAGGAGGTTGGGGATCCCTGGTGTCCTCAGACATCCAGAGTCTTTTCTCCCCTGTGTGAATAAAATAAAGGTATACTTAGCACACAGATATTTGAAGCAAGAAATAATAATATGAAACATTGCTTGGAAGTGTCGTACAATTGTCTGTTTTGTAGTTCAAAGACATGATTGTTTCCCTTTACAAAGCTGGAATAGTTACCTTTTTTGTTAAAGTATCACACATGTAGAGACCCCTAGTATCCACTGTAGCACCTGTGTGGGACACCCTAAAAAGTTTGTTCTGGTGTCCCACACTAGTGCTCCTGCGTCCAGATGTGTAAACAGCTGCTGAGTGTCCTTTCCTTAAACTGAATCAAGTTTTCATATTATTCTAGTTACAAACCCATCTATACATCAGTGTACTAAACTTCTTTTAAGACAAATAGGCATGACCAAATGTAGTTAACCTGTATCTGCAAAAAACATTGTATTAGTGGACGAACGAACGATGTTTACTATGAAACTAAACCTAAAACTTGCCATTTTAAATGCCATTTTAAACTGTACAACAGTAAAGAAAAGCACATGGAGCAGTACGAACGTAATAAGAAGAATAGGAACAGACGACAAAATACTTACTTTTTTGCAGCACTCTCTTGATTCTTCTGTACTGATTGTGCTCCCTCAATTTGAGGTCTGACCATCCTTTCCTCAGTTGATCTTTGGATCGTCGTACCCCAAAATTCTTCGGCAGACTTTTCACAACTTTAGTCATGATCTTGGCCTTTCTCACATTTGGGTTTGGGTACGGTCCATGCTTCCCGTCATAGTCGACCCTCTTGAAGATTTCCAACATCTCCACCATCTCTACAAAGGCCATATTGTCCCGGGATCGGGACGTGGCTCCGGGCTTTTGTCGTTGCTGATCTCCTCTGCAGGCACCTGTTGTCTCTCTGCCACGTGCTCTCCCACTGCGCTGAAAGAGAAGAGGCGGGGACTATACTAGAGAGAAAAGCCAGGGGTGGGCGGAGTTTCACGCAAGCACAGTGTATATAAAGCGCAACACGCGTGTGTCGTACGTACGATCTGTGAGCGGAGGAAGGAGTAGCAGAATCGCCGATTCTTATGCTTATAGATTGAGGCCTATATTGGGACAAGATTAGGAGAGTTTAGCCTGACATTAGGGTTTGTCTTGTGTTGTGTCTTGCAGAGAAAATGGATCTATTGAATGATCAGGACTTTATCCCCATATTCATTGATATGCACAGGGAGCTGCCCTGTCTGTGGTAGGTAAACCACCCCTTTTATAACAATAAAAGAAAGAGGCAGGCAGCGCTGGATCAGTTGTTAGAAATTGTGAAGCCGCAGATCCCCACGGCAAAAATCAACTATTTGAAGGCCACAATTGGACTCCAGAGAGAGAGATATCATTTTGCCCCTGTTCAAATCATTAGTAAGACCTCATCTGGAATATGCCGTTCAGTTTTGGGCACCAGTTCTCAAAAAGGATATCGGGGAACTGGAGAAAGTGCAGAGAAGGGCAACCAAACTGATAAGAGGCATGGGGGAGCTAAACTATGAGGAAAGATTAGAGGAACTGAATTTGTTCACTCTTGAGAAGAGGAGAATAAGGGGGGATATGATCAACATGTTTAAATATATAAGGGGTCCATATAGTGAACTTGGTGTTGAGTTATTCACTTTACGGTCAACACAGAGGACAAGGGGGCACTCTTTACGACTGGAGGAAAAGAGATTTCATCTCCAAATACGGAAAGGTTTCTTCACAGTAAGAGCTGTGAAAATGTGGAATAGACTCCCTCCAGAGGTGGTTCTGGCCAGCTCAGTAGATTGCTTTAAGAAAGGCCTGGATACTTTCCTAAATGTACATAATATAACTGGGTACTGACATTTATAGGTAAAGTTGATCCAGGGATAATCCGATTGCCTCTCTGGGATCAGGAAGGAATTTTTTCCCCTGCTGTAGCAAATTGGAGCATGCTCTGCTGGGGTTTTTTGCCTTCCTCTGGATCAACTGTGGGTATAGTATTGGGTATATTGTTTCTTTTTTTTTTGTTTGTTTTTTTTTTTTTTTATGGTTGGACTGGATGGACTTGTGTCTTTTTTCAACCTGGCTAACTATGTAACTATGTAACGAATTGGTGGTATGAGGAGCACATATAATAGGGAGCGCAAGAAGGTCCAGGATTCCCAGAGGTCAGGAACTGCAGCAGATGATTTATGTCCCCCAGGCTGTGGTACTATGACAGACTGCATTTTCTGGCAGACCAGAGGGAACCCAGGCCAGCACTCTCCAGTCTTCCTTCAACGATTCCTTCCACCCCAGCTGAGGCTTGCAACATCCAACCTGGGCCTTCCAGCCAGGAAGATGTGGAGGAGCTCAGCTTGAGCCAGGTATAGCATTGTTCAACATATTTCTTGTCCAAAAATGAATGTTGTTAACTAGATGTTATTATTGATCACTAGTTTCTGATTTAACAAAGTGTTTTACATATCAATAGACAGTAGTGGCTACAAATGATTGGGACAAGAATGAAAAATGCTGGGGTCAGAATGATAGTCTTTTCTATTTGTTAACATTCAATTTGCAACAGTCATGAGCTGAAAATTGTGTGTGATTGATGAACCAAAAACTAAAACCACAGCCCTTTTTCATACACAGGAAAGTCTCAGACAGGAGGAGACCATGGAAAATGGCAAGCAGGGGTAAGTGGCAGCCAGGAGGTGGCCGGGCCCAGTAGCCTGCCCGAATCCCAGGTCCCTCCCCTCCGCCTTCCAAAAAAAAGGCCCAGGAAGAGGAGTAACCTGGAGGGGGCTATTGGAGAGTGATGGCCTGGGTTCAGTCTGGTCTGACAAAAGACGCAGGCTGTTGTATGACCACAGCCTGGGGACATATATGTCATCTGCTGCTGTTCCTGATCTCTTGGAGTCCTGGACCGGATTGCTCACTATTATATGAACTCCTCATGCTACCAATTTTGGATGTAAAATAGTTGATGTGTGCCCTGGGGTACAAAGGCTTCCCCAATTTCACCAGTTTATCCAGCGTTGCCTTCCTCTTTATTTGGTTATAACCCATAATAAATGGCTATTTTTTGTTCACAAATACTTGGCTATGTGTTTTACTTCAAAAAGGACAGTTTGTTTGTGAGTAGGCAGATACATTTCAAAAAGACAATGTCAAATTAACAAGGGACACCAACACCAAACAAACTCCTTGAGGTTAAAAAATACAAGATAATAATGGTGTTGTGGTAACTTGACACACAAAACAAAAGAAATATTATGGAGATCAGTAGAAAAAAAAACGAAAAAAAAAACAGGAGATCTTGATAAAAAAAGTAGATCACTATAAAAAAAAAGGAGATCTTCATCAAAAAATACAAAAAAAAAGATCACTATATAAAGGAAATTCAAAACATTATTATGGAGATCTGACGAAAAAAATACAAAATATTATTCATGAGATCACAAGAAATAATAAAGAAATCAGTTTGTGAGTACTCTGTGTGAATATCAGCAGCAAAACAACTTCATTATTCTAGCATTATAAAGAAGAGAAGCAGAAGCTGTGGGATCACATGACTGGGCCGGAGTGGATTAAAAATAGGTAAGTATGCACATCTTTTTTTATACAGGTTAGGCTGGATAGGTAGGGGAAGGGAACATTTTAGGAAGCTAAACTTAGGTTTTTCTTACACTTCAACATTCACTTTTAAATATAGTGAATGTAACAGAAGATCATTTTTGCTAGGTGAGAATGGCAGGGCAGAGGCGTTGCTAGGGGGGTGCGGTGGGTGCGGTCCGCACCCAGGTGACACCCTCCAGAGGGTGACACCAGGCTCAGACAAGTACAGGTACCGCGGCTCCCTGCTTCCCTTCTGGAATCTCTTCAGCTGCATGCGATGTGCAGTTAGAGTGGGGGAGGAGGGAGTGAGGCAGAGAGACAAAGTGCCCGGGATCCCACCGTCCCACACGCTACAGTCATCTCTCCCTGCTGGCTGCACTCACTGCAGACTGGACTATAGCCGCCTCCTCCTCCTCCTTACAAGTACACAGACCGGGAGGAGGAGGGACACTGCTCTACAGCATCTGCCCGTGGCTAAGTTACTGTAACAGGAATATTGCAGGGAAGGGGAACATGGAGATTGGGAGGTGGGGCATTGACAGGTAACATCTATGCTGCTAGCAGTGATTTTAGGGAGGGGGTGGAGGTTAGAGGATATGTGCTAGGGGGCTTTGATTTGGGTTAGAACTCGTTCTAGAAGTAGAAGGAGGGGGCAGATTTGAAGTTTGACCCCCATCACAATTCCTCTTTCTTCCCAAAGCACCCCCTAGTACATATCCTCCAATCCAATCCTGGCTCCATCCACCTCCCCTGATCCCATCCCGGCTCCATCCACCCCCTCCGATCCCATCCATTCTCCATCCACCTCCTCCGATCCCATTCCGGCTCCATTCATCCCCTCTGATCCCATCCCGGCTCCATCCATCCCCTCCGATCCTATCCTGGCTCCATCCACCCCCTCTGATTCCATCCCGGCTCCATCCACCTCCTCCGATCCCATCCCGGCTCCATCCATCCCCTCCAATCCCATCCCGACTCCATCCATCCCCTCCGATCCTATCCTGGCTCCATCCCCTCCGATCCTATCCCGGCTTCATCCACCCCTCCGATCCCATCCCAGCTCCATCCACCCCCTTTAATCCCATCCCAGCTCCATCCATTCCGGCTCCATCCATCACCTCCGATCCCATCCCGGCTCCATCCATCACCTCCGATCCCATCCCGGCTCCATCCATCCCCTCCGATCCCAACCCAGCTCCATCACTCTGATACCATCCCGGCGCCATCCATTCCCCTCCGATCCCACCCCAGTTCCATCCATCCCCCGATCCCTCACATCCCGGTTCCATCCATTGTGGCAGGTAAAGGGGGGAGAGCCACATCGATGCACTAGCCTGACTTAATGCTGGAGGGGGGGTGACACCATTTTTTACCGCACCAGGTGACACCAACCCTAGTGACGCCACTGTGGCAAGGAATGTACTTTTTACTGGACAAAGGTTGGACATGATACATAGGGTGAATAATGACCAAAGAATTATGGTTGAATTTTGAGCAGATCTTCAATAAATAGGCCCCTAAGCCTGCATATGTAAGAAGCATATCAGTCTTTGCATGAATACTCTTACTATGAATAGGTACAGTGTACTTAAAAACTATAACACTCCTAGAAGACTACTCAGAAAGTTAAACATGAATACACACAGTGAACAATGCAACAGAGATATTGATGTTAAGTATCTATTTAAAGAATGCAGCCTCTCTGGCTAAACCATGCCCAAGCCTTTTTTCATGTTAGCACTGAAAGAACTCTTAAAGAGCATGTAGAAGCAGATCCAGCCTATGGCTGTTTCAGCTGTGCTTTGTGTGGGCAGCAAAGCGGCCTGGGCTGTTACAACTAGTAAAACCAGTTCGATTGTTTTTTACCAATTTGTATCCTGACAGTCAATAAAATAGACTTCATCCTAATATTTATTCAGGCTGGGTTCACACTGGTATGACACAGCTGTTGTATGATTGTCCTCCTACTTTGCCCTGCAACTTCGGTCCTACTTCCATCCTTGAATGAACAAGATAAGATTTTGCTCTGACTTTGAGATAGTACGACATGTCTTTTGACCAATCAAAACAATCCCAGCGTGACATAAATTTCTTTTACTGCTGCTGTAATCACCATGTCGTATGTCACATGGTCGGATGGTTAGAACAAGGGTCCTACTTTGATCCGACTTCATTAATATTCAATGGGTTGAAGTAGGATAAAAGTTGGACCAAAAAAGTGCAGGGAGCATTTTCAGGCCGGGTTCACACTTGTACGACAAGTACCACTTTGGATCTGACTTTGCCCTGCGACTTGAAGTCCGACATGTGTCCAAATTCAATGAACAGGGATCCGACTTTGATCCTCGACAATACCAGACACTGTGTCTGGTATAAATCTTTAGAGGGAACTCCACGGAAAATGTTTAAAAAAACGACATGGGTTCCCCCTCAAGAGCATACCAGGCCCTTCGGTCTGGTATGGATTTTTAGGGGAACCCCCACGCTGAAAAAACGGTGTTGGGGTCCCCCCAAAATCCTTACCAGACCCTTATCTGAGCACACAGCCTGGCAGGTCAGGAAAGGGGGTGGGGACAAGCGAGCACCCCCCTCCCTTCTGAACTGTACCAGGTCGCATGCCTTCATCATAGGGGGTGGGTGCTTTGGGGCAGGGGGGGCCCTGCGCCCCAAAGCACCTTGTCCAGATGTTGATGAGGACAAGGGCCTCTTCCCGACAACCCTGGCTGTTGGTTGCTGGGGTCTGCGGGCGGTATGGATTTTGTGGGGTTCCCAGTAAAATCCATACCAAACCGAAGGGCCTGGTATGCTCTTGGAGGGGGCACCCATGACGTTTTTTTTTTATTTGGCGTGGAGTTCACCTTCAAGATCCTCAGAGCACAAGTTGCATGCCAAAGCTGTGTCAGTTAAGATGGCGATCCAACTTTAATCCCACTTCAGTGATAATCAATGGGTAGAATCAAAGGTGGACCAAAGTAGTGCAGGGAGCATTTTCAAAGTTGGACCAACTTGTGTCGGACGGCTCCCAGAGGGAAACATTGATTTTCACACGTCATGCGACATGAGCTCCCAAAGTTGGAGCGTTTGTCGTACCAGTGTGAACCCAGCCTCAATATTGGAAGGCAACACAGCATGTAGTGATTAGTGAAATTCTAAGAAATGATTGCAAGGGTCTTTGTCTTCAGCAGGGCTTCACAATCTAATGCCCCCAATACACTAAGAGGACAATTTTAGAGAAAGGCACTTAAAGAGGAACTGCAGTCTGCTCACATAATTTGTAATAAAAATATCTTTTCCATTCTGATTCTTCCCTCCAACCACTTTACATTTTATTTTATATATACTGTGATTTTGTACTTTCCAAAATTGCTGCAGAGATCTCCCTCCACTAAGTCTGGCTGCATCAATTTTAACTGTGGGCAGCTGAAGGTACTGCCTGTTCACTTCCTGGATTTACACAGACACACAGAGGCACACCTCCAGCTCTGCAGCTCTCATTGAACCTCTTATGACTCATCCACCCTCCCTTCCTGGTAAACTCTCACGAAAGTGAGTGAGAGAGAGAGCTGTGCATGATGCCATAAGCCTAGGCTTTTTTAGCAGACAAGAAACAGGAAGTGGGCTGTATAAAATATTTACTGGCAGAATCTTTTTTTTTATTATTATCCAAAGTTAAAACAAAAAGGGCAGAAGATTTAATAGATGGAAAGATGAAAAAATGACTGAAGTTCCGCTTTACCCTACCAGAATGATTTTAAATATTAGAAGGAACCCCACATATACACACAACATACATGAACAAACATGAATATACAAAAAACAAGCAGATAATGTCTCTTTGTGGGATTTGAACGCAGAGCTCCAGGTAAACTGGAATCCAAACATGACTTATTAATGAATACAGAGCTGCATTAATACCTGTCTTTATATTATCTTAAGATTTTGATTCAACAACCAGTCAGTGCCACCCACCAACCAGTGCTGCCCAAAACGTGGGATCTGCATGATGCTCTACCCAGCCTGTTCGCAGTTTAGCTAATAAGCGAACAAACTGAACATATTTGCCCAGTTCATCTACCCAAACCCCCCAGTAGCAGGGCCGGTGCTACCGCTAGGAGAACTAGGCAGCCACCTAGGACGCACTGCCGCCTAGGGTGCAGCCACGGCCACTGGTTTCCCTGCTCCCTGCCAGGTTCCTCACACTCCGCTGGCTTCCCCACACAAGGCACCATTCACAAAGCGGTATGGTGAGGTATTTTAGCACTGAAACTTTGTCTTAATTTAATGGCAGCCGGCATCCTTAACAACCAGTTACTGTCATGGTTTTTAACCACTTCAAAACCAGGCCTATTTCTGACATTTGTTGTTTCCAAGTTAAAATCAGTATTTTCTGCTAGAAAATTACATAGAACCCTCAAATATTATATATATATTTTTTTTTAGCAGAATCCCTAGAGAATAAAATGGCAGTTGTTGCAATATTTTATGTCACGCTGGATTTGCGCAGTGGTCTTTCAAACGCAATTTTGTTTGGAAAAAATACACTTCGAAGAATTAAAAAAAAAAAAAGCTAAACAGTAAAGTTAGCCCAATTTTTTTTTTGTGTAATGTGAAAGATGATGTTACGCTGAGTAAATAGATACCTAACATGTCACGCTTTAAAATTGCACATGCTTGTGGAATGGCGACAAACTATGATACTTACAAATCTCCATAGGGGACAACTTAACATTTTTTAATGGTTACCTGTTTAGAGTTACAGAGGAGGTCTTGTGCTAGAATTATTGCTCTCACTTTAATGATCATGGCGATACCTCACATGTGTTATTTGAACACTGTTTACATTAGTAAACTTACGTATGCGTTTCATTGGCGCACGAGCATGGAGGGATGGGGCTCTTTAAACATTTTTTTTTCTTATGTATTTTATTTTATTTTGTCCGTTTAAAAAAAAATTCTGATCACTTTTATTGCTGTCACAAGGAATGTAAACATCCCCTGTAACAGTAATAGGCAGTGACAGGTACTCTTTATGGGGGGTATTGGGTCTAAAAGACCCCAAACCCCTCCTCTGCATTTGAAAGTATTCAAAACACCAAGATCTGCGTTTTTGAATACTGCCATTTTTTAAAAACTGGCGCCGTTGGCTGCAGAGTAAACCGGAAGTGATATTGTGACGTCGCTTCCGGGTTTCTACATAAGAGACCAGATCAAAGCCGAAACCGGCTTTGTTCAGGTCTGCAGCCAGGCTGGTGGCTCGGGTCTCCCTGTGGGATGGGAGACCCGGACGGAGCGGCGGAAGATGGCAGGAGGGGGGATGTCCTCTCCCGCTGTTTGTTATAACAGCTGAGCGGCTGCTTAGACGCATCGGTTGTTATTACAAGAAAGCCGACCATCGGCTCTAAAAAAACTGTACCGGGGTGATGCCTGTAGCTGCAGGCATCACCCCAGTACAAACACTTCAGCAAAATGAGGTACAAGTACGTGAGTTTGCGTGAAGTGGTTAAGCGCCGCCGTGTCCTTAAAAACCGATGATTAATAAGCTGTCAGCGGGATTCCCCACTTACAGCTGACTGTAAAGAACAGAATTGCCAGCAATAAAAAATCTTGTATAAAAATTGCGCGGGGTCCCTCCCCAATCCATACCAGGTCCTTCGGGTTAAGGGTGGAGAAACCCTTGTTTGCAAGCACAGAGGTAAGATGTTTCTTGTAGTGGTTTACCTGGGTTGAACACATCTCAGGAGGGATTTTGGTCCACTCTTCTTTACATATCTTCTCAAAATCCCTAAGGTTTCTTGGCTGTCGCTTGTCAACTCGAAGTTTCAGCTCACTCCATACATTTTCTATAGGATTAAGGTCTGGAGACTGGTTGGGTCACTCCATAACCTTAATGTGTTTCTTCTTGAGCCATTCATTTGTCGCCTTGTTGTTTTGGGTCATTGTCATACTGCAAGACCCATTCATGACCCATCTTCAGTGTTCTGGCTGAGCAAAGAAGGTTCTCATCCAAGATTTTACAATACATGGCCCCATCTATTGGCGCCTCAATGCGGCAAAGTCGGCCTGTACCTTTATCAGAGAAACAGCCCCAAAGCATCATGTTTCCACCTCCGTGCTTGACTGTAAGAATGGTGTTCTTAGGGTCATAGTCAGCATTTTTCTTCCTCAAAATACGGTGAGTCAAATTAATGCCAAATAGCTCAATTTGAGTCTCATCTGACCACAGCACTTTCTCCCAATCCTTCTCTGAATCATTTAGATGTTCATTGGCAAACTTCAGACGGGCCTGTACATTTGCCCTCTTGTGGAAGTGGACCTTGCAGGGAGGCAGGATTTCAATCCATGGCCACGTATTGTGTTACCAATGGTTTGTTTAGTGACTGTGGTCCCAACTGCCTTGAGATCATTCACAAGCTCCTCCCGTGTAATTCTGGGCTGATTTCTCACTTTTCTTATGATCATCCTTCCCCCGTGAGGCGAAATTTTATATGGAGCTCCAGACCGAAGGCGATTGATGGTTATTTTGTATTTCATCCATTTGCAAATAATTGCTTCAACAGCTGTCTCCTTCTCACCAAACTTCTTGCTGATGGTCTTGTAGCCCATTCCAGCCTTGTGCAGGTCTACAAACTAGTCCCTGACATCCTTTGACAGCTCTTTGGTCTTGCCCATGATGTTCAGGTTTGAATGGAAGAAAGAGATTTTGTGGACAGGTGTCTTTTATACACATAACAAATTGTCGTTAAGAGCACCCTTTTGAATTGACAGAACAAATCTGTGTACCACATGAGCGCATAATGTAGCCAGTCTGTGGGAGCCAGAATTATTGTTGGTTGATAGGGGATTTAAATACTTATTTTACTCACTGAACTGCAACTCAATTAATAACATTTGTATCATGTGTTGTTTTCTGTATTGTTTGTTGAAATTCTGTCTATATCGTTTAAAATACATGATAAAATACTATGATAAAAAAACTAAAGACCCTTCATTTCTTTGTAAGTGGGCAAACTTACAAAATCGGCAGGGGATCAAATAATTATTTTCCCCACTGTAGCTGGATGAAGGAGGCATGTAAACTGACCACGCTAATAGAAGTCAGCAGCCATGATAAATGTGGTCAGTTTACAGATGGAGAGACAGGAACAGGCAGGATCAGCCAGGTATTGAGCAACATAGAAAGGGACAAGTGACTTGGCAAAAGCACTGGGCTATACCGCATGTCTCAAAGGTACAGAAGCATTTTTTTTTTTTGTTTTTGTTTTTTTTTAGGGTTACAACCACTTTAAGTGGTTATTTATTTTGTGAGACATTATATGTACAGCACAGTATAATTGATTTAAATGCACTTTTATGTGAATTAAAGCGGTTGTAAAGTATATATTTTTAAATTAAAATATGAAACAAGTTATTCCCCTTTCACATGGGCCAAATTCCTTTCTGATCAGCAGGGGATGAGCTCACAGATGACCTGCTGATCAGAGCAGAGTGGGGTGGATTATACATCTGTGTCCAATCACTTTTTGCAGAGCAGACACAGACAGAGCCCGCTCTGTTTTATGGGCGTCCAGGAGTCAACAAACTGCATTGTCTGTTTACACACGACTACCGTTCAATTAGCTCTGCCTAAATGGAAGAGGATGGATCCCCTTCCTTTTTTTGTTAGCGGACCTGATCAGACCCAGAGGTAGGCGGATATAAATGGACACAAGTCCGTTTACACATGCCTGTCCATAGAGATGAATGGATCTTGAAAGGAGCTTTATACTTACCTGCTCTGTGCAATGTGCAATGGTATTGCACAGAGTGGCCCCAAGCCTCTTTTTCTGGGGTCCCCAGACAGAACTCTCAACTACTCATCTTTCATGTGTGCCCACATAGCAAGCCGCTTGCTATGGTGATACAACTGCAAGCTGATTCCCGAGCCAGGCTGTGTTCATCCATAGACACACACAGAGAGGCTCAGCTACCCCCCCCCCCCCACTCCCTCTTCACTGGATTTGATTGAGAGCAGCAGGAGACAATGGCTACCTCTGCTACCTCTGTGTCCTGTGAGGAGAGGCACACAGACCGGCACTGCTGCAGACGGACACAGTGCTGGATCAAGATAAGTATAAATGGATGTGGTGGGGGGAATACAACTACTGGGACATTTTTTTAACTTAATGCAAGGAATGCATTAAGGTAACAATGTCTTGACTTTAAGAACCACTTTCACTTTAACCAGTAGGGAAAGGAGCACTGCACTGACTACGGTCTAAATTCTAGATCACAGTGTAGTGCTTATTTGCATTCTAGATAAACATAGGAAGTAGTTAAAGGGTAACATTTAAAAATACATGAATTGTTTAAATAAAATGTTTGGGGAATGCCTTAAAGGGGTTGTAAACCTTTGTGTTTATTCACCTTAATGCATCCTATGCATTAAGGTGAAAAAACACCCCCCAGCCCCCCCCCCCCCGTTTTACTTACCTGAGCCCTGGAACTTGACCCGGAGGGGATGCACTGTCTCTCTGCCCAGGGTTCACGGCTCTTGATTGGATAGATTGATAGCAGCGCATCCATTGGCTCCCGCTGCTGCCGATCAAATCCAATGACACGGGAGTCGGGGGGGGCGGGACCGAGTCATAAATGGCAGCTATGGATGCCAAATGCTGGACTCAGGAGCGCGCCTGCAAGGTAACCCCCTTGGGAGAGCGCTTCTCCTAGGGGGTTATCTGATGTGGGGAGGAGCCGCGAGAGCCGCTGGGGGACCCCAGAAGAGCAGGTTCGGGGCCAATGAACCCTTACAATCGCTTTAAACCTGCACCAGTACTCTTTTACTCTTGTACTCAATTTACTCTTTTAAAAGTGACATTAAAAAAAAAAACTACCACTGCTAGATGACAGCTCTCCAGTTTGCTTTTGTTTGTACAAAAAGCAGCTGGGAATCCCAGATGACATCATTTACCAAATATGGCTTCTTTTTGCATCAATGTGAGAACCAGGAGCCTTGCAATGGAGGAAGAGGAGGCTCGGTAATTCTCCCTTGCAAGGTACCCTCATGCTGAGGGCATGTGGCCTAGTATGGTTCAAGAGGGATGTGCAGGCTTGTTGCCCCCCCTCCTATCCAACCAGGCTGCATGTCTGGATTAGGGTCTGGTAAGACTCTATTGGTAGGATCTCCACATTTGTATTCCCGGTCCTCACATGCTGGTTAATATTTTTTATGTGGATTTGATGTGATAGTATTTTAACCTGTATTATCAAAAAATATTGTTTTTAAATATATACTATTGCTTAATTGGTTCAATTTGGTGCATTTAAAGTCCCACAGTTTGTTCCTATAAAACAAAAATATGTGTAGCGCTAAAAAACTAAAGAGTTCAATATAGGGACAATGAAGTCCAGCTAATAGTGAAAAAACATCTGAGAAAAAAAGGAAAAAGTCCCTTGACTCATAAGAGTTGATGGTCCATATAAATGTAGTGACTTCGTGTAAAAAACAGTTCAAATGCGTGACATCCAAAGTGAAGACAGGAGAGGCACACCACCATCGAAAATAGGAAGGCTTACCAGATCTCGTGGACCCAGGAGGGCATACACCCAGATGGGTCGAATCAGGCTTGGGTGGTGGGTGATGATAGATGTTCCCGAGAGATGGTGAAGATGGACATCTAAAAGTAAAGCGTGGACTTGTGTGTCCCTCAGGATGAGGAGTAGATGGTGATGATGTAAAGCAAGAAGGAAAAAGGCCACATAGCCTAATTCCATAAAACAAGTATCAAAATTTATTTAAAATAAGAAGATCACTCACATGTAAGTCTTGTAAAATCAGCGCTGTAAAAATATGGCAGCAGTGGGGTCCTACCCGACGCGTTTCGTCCTATTAGACATCGGGTGGTGTGCCTCTCCTGTCTTCACTTTGGATGTCACGCATTTGAACTGTTTTTCACACGAAGTCACTACATTTATATGGACCATCAACTTTTATGAGTCATATAAACATTAAGGACTTTTTACTTTTTTCTCAGATGTTTTTTCACTATTAGCTGGACTTCATTGTCCCTATATTGAACTCTTTAGTTTTTTAGCGCTACACATTTTTTTGTTTTATTGTTATATGCTTATACCCTATTGGCCGTGTTAGCTGCTTATTCACTCTCTGGGCAGCGCAGAATTATTTATACTCTCTCCACAGTTCGTTCCTCACTTTGTCATGAAAGGGTTCTTTTACAGTTTAACATAACTCTGTCTGGCAGGGCAAGGATCTGAATTTTCTCTGCTGTGGGTAAGTGACCCATGACTAGGGTGACCACGTGTCCCGGATTGCCCGGGATTCTCCCTGAATTCATATTTGTGTCCCGGGCACCTTCATTCCGGGACAATACAGTGTCCCGGAATGAAGTAAGGACACACAGCCACACTAATAAACGCCACGGACGGGGGGCGGATCTGCTTGGCTCTGGCCGGAGCCAGTCCCCCTGTCCATCCCTCTGTCCCCTGTCCATCCCACAGTCTCCCTGTCCATCCCTCTGTCCCCCTGTCCATCCCACAGTCCCCCTGTCCATCCCACAGTCCCCCTGTCCATCCCACAGTCCCCTGTCCATCCCACAGTCCCCCTGTCCATCCCACAGTCCCCCTGTCCATCCAACTGTCCCCCTGTCCATCCAACTGTCCCCGTGTCCATCCAACTGTCCCCCTGTCCATCCCACTGTTCTCCTGTCCATCCCACTGTCCCCCTGTCCATCTCACTGTTCTCCTGTCCATCTCACTGTCCCCCTGTCCATCCCACTGTTCTCCTGTGCATCCCACTGTACTGACCACTCTGCATCCCCCCCTCCACCCCACTGCCTCCCTCTGTGCATCTCACTGGTGTGGGGTTCTTTGGGCTGCTGTGGTTAGGGTAGTCCACTTTGAGGTGCCTTAGATATGATGGACTGATTTGGAGTGTTGAGATAGAATGGACCACTTTGGTGTGTTGTTGATAGTGTGGGTTGCTATAGGTAGGTTGGGCTACTTTGAACTGTCAGTGGAAGGATGCAGTGGATAGAAAGGATTGTTGTAAGGTAGGGTGGGTTTAATTTAGGCCCCTTCCATGGTTAACACAATGTGGCTACACCCTCTGTTCGCTACACCTCCTTTAAGCCAATATTTAGCGCAATTTAAGACATGTCCACTGTTCATCACAATCTTTTTTCATACGCCCCTGCCCCAAAAATCGGCAAAAAAAAGAAGTTAAAAATCATCTTTTTTTTTGGGGGGGGGGGGGAGGTGTCCCTGAATGGCAGTTTACAAATGTGGTCACCCTACCTATGACTTGTCCTTTCCTAAGCTATTCACTTGTTACTAAAACTGGTGCACACAGAGTCTGGTCTAGCTGTGCATAGTACCCAATCATCTTCCAGCTTGTTCAATTAAGCTTTGACAATAAAAACTAGAAACTGATTGGTTACTATGCACAGCTGCACCAGTTTTAGTAAATCTACCCCATATAGTCAGACCATCCTGCGAACATATCGTATTGCTTTAATTCACCTTTGGAGGTCATTCTAATCAGTACAAGTACAAAAGGTGTGGCTGGAACCCGTAGGATGAATTACCCAACATCCTACATCCTTCGTTTTGTAAGTAGATTCCTACAAGCTTCCCCATCATACAAAGCACAAATTACTGTCCTACCAAGTTTGAGGCGAAGCAAAGTTGGCACCCTTTACCTTCTGGATATTATCCATCTTATAGCAGGGGTGTCAAACACAATTTAATCGAGGGCCGCATCAGCATTATGGTTCCCCTCAAAGGGCCGGATGTATGCCCTCAAAGGGCCGGTTGTATCTGTAAGACTATAGAAATGTATCTATTCTTGATAATATTTAACTATTGCCTCTGCATTGGATTATTACTGGTTTTAGTAATAACTTAGTAAAAAGTGGAAAAAAGTGGTTGTAAACCCCCATGAAAAAAAAAAGACTATGAGCTAGTATGCATAGTATACTAGCTCATTATGTAACACTCACCTGAGATCGAAGCCCCCACTGTGGTGCTCGTACACAACACTGGCAGGCAACATTTCTCCCCGGAGTTTCTTCTGGGTGGCGATGATGTCACTCCTGCGCATGTGCGTGGGAGCCGCCTCTAACGGCACACTTACTGAAGCAAACAGTACGTACGCGCCATTGCAGATACAGGGGATATCTTCTAAACTGTGCAGGTTTAGGAGATATCTGGGGTAGCTACAGTTAAGCCTTATTATAGGCTTACCTGTAGCAAAAATTGGATTTTAAGGGTTTACAACCACTTTAAGACTTAGACCCCTTTCACACTGAGGTGGTTTTCAGGCACTTTAGCTCTAAAAATAGCGCCTGAAAACTGCCTCCAATTCATTTAAATGGGTGCTTTCACACTGGGGTGGTGCACTTGCGGAACGTTAGAAAAAGTCCTGCAAGCAGTATCTTTGGGTCATGTTTGGAGCACTATAAATAGCGATTCAAAAACGCCCCTGCCCATTGAAATAAATTGGCAGTGCTTTCAAAGCATCTTAAAAGTGCTTTGAATGCGCCGCAAAACGTTTTTCTTTCTTTCTAAGGTCACGTTCTCAAGCACCCCGCTAGCACCTGAAATGTGCCGCTAAAGCACCGCAAAAACAACCAGCACTTTAACGGCTCTTTTAGCAGCGCTTCAGTGTGAAAAGGGTCTTAAGCTGTGACGGGCAGGCGCAGACTGACACGGAGCTCACTCACACTCCTGTAGAAGATGATGTAAGTCTGAAAAGAAGGGTCACTCACTGCTATTGTCATCCACAAGAAACTTTATTGGAGACATGGTTCTGCAATGGTGTTCTGTCTGAGCAGTCTCTAAAAAGTTTTGTGGATGATACCAGCGGTGGGCGACCCTCCTTTTCAACTGGCATAAGATTGTATTATTCTCATAAAAATTATAAGCCGAGGTTCAGGGCACCCCACCCCCTTACATCAGATGTCAAGAGCAACCCCCACCCAGGAGAAGTCAAGAGTCCACCACCCTCCCATACATCACAGTGCACCCTTCTTACCTTGTGCTGCTGCTGGGAAGAATCTGGGGGTGGAGCAGCAGGAGAGGTGCGAGGACCACATGAAATGGCATGGAGGGCCAGGTTCGGCCCGCGGGCCTTGTGTTTGACACATGTGCCTTATAGTAAACCCAACAGGGAAACATAAAAACCTCTTTTAGAAGAATCAAGCAAGACATATAAAATCAAATGTTGCAGGGGAGATGGTACTTAGCCTAATGCCGCGTACACGCGAGTGGAAATGCCGCCAGCAAAACTCCGAGCTCTTTGTCGGAAAATGAGACCGTGTGTATGCTCCATCTGACTTTTGCTGGCAGAATTTCGGGCAGCAAAAGATTGAAAGCAGGTTCTCTATTTTTCGGTCTGGAAAAGTTCCTATCCGAAAATGCGATCGTCTGTATGCAATTTAGACGTGCAAAAAATCACGCATGCTCGGAAACAATTCGAGGCGTGCTCGGCAGCATTGAACCTAATTTTCCCGGCTCGTCATAGTGTTGTACGTCACTGCGTTCTTGACGGTCGAAAGTTCAGAGAACTTTTGTGTGACCGTGTGTATGCAAGCCAAGCTTGAGCGGAATTCCGTGGGAAAAACCATCCAAGATTTTTCCGACGGAAATTCCGCTCGTGTGTACTGGGCATTAGAGCTGTTTGTAAGACTTTCACCCCCCCCCCCCCCTCTACATGAGACATCAGACGACTTTAAATGGTCCATGGTGGTGTGTGTTTAAAACTGACCAATGAATCAAAAATGGACTTAGCTTTTAAATTCCAGATTGGGTGATTGAAGCAAAACCTGGTTTGCTGACTCAGCAAAAAAAATGTTCTGTAGCAAATCATCTTCATGGTGGTCAGATGAGATGTTGCTCACATTTTTAGAGTTTTTCTACACACTGTTATCTGTTTGCCTACTCCACTTGCTGATTAATCAAAAACCTTTTTCATTCGTAATATCCTACTGACCAATACCGAACTCCATGTCAAGCAGTTCAATATCCTTGAACATTTTAATAGCATCGCTGTTATGGCAAACTTAAATTAAACTTCATCCACAGTATCAGATGACATCCACAAATTCATTAGGAATTCCTTTAAAATAACTCATCCGTAACAAGAACAAGTCATTGGCCATTTTTGTGAATCAGCTTAATAGCTAGAGCCATAAAAAAAAGTGAAAATCACTAAGAGCTAATTTTATTTTTAACAGCACCATAGTGCGAAGAAACATCCAGTGAGGTTTGCTAAGAGAGAAAAGCCTATTTTTGAAATCCTTGATAATCAATTTCTGTTTTATCCACCATGGGCAAGATTTGCTGTGTTCTTGAGATGCTCTTAATTTCCACCTTAAAGTTCCACACCTTTTGCCTGTGGGGACTTCTGTATTATTGTCAGTTTCAAGAGTTAAATATTCCAGGAGGAATTTGTTACGACGTGGTTACACAGAAAGCCCGAAAACTCGTGCACCAATATTGTTCTCAAATTGGCAGCAAGCGAACAAGGGACATGAAGGATGCTTCAGTACAATAACCTATTCCTCCTCTCCTGGGAGCCACTTGGCCAGCTTTCATCCTCATAATTATAATAAATTTGACATTTCATAGATAATATTGATTTCTGTATTTTAGCATTTCACCATAGGTGACAGTCTAGCGTCAAGAATGAAATTTCTATTGATCTCTTGCGCATTAATCTCTCATGTGTATGTGATCATTTTTATAAGACCTTTTACTGCACATAAATCAATATTTCATATTTCCAGCTATGCCGGAGGAGATGTCATATTTGTAAACTGTGAATTGACACCTGCAATTCCTTCCTGTTCAGCTTCAACTGTTCAGTTGCAGTCGATTCAGGGTTGGGAAAGGATCAAGCGCCAGAAAACAAGGTAGATGGAATGCAGGGATGTAGAAAACAGTAATTAGCTTAATGAACAAATAAAAAATATATATATATTTTCTTGCATGAAAAAACAAGGTATTGTCTAATGCATGCTATTTTTTTCAAGATGCAAAATTATTTTTATTTTTTTATTATATAATTTTATATATATATATATATATAATTATTTAATCCAAATTGTTTACACTGCAAACATAATTAATCTGTGCATGTCTTTTTTAGGAATTTGTATAATTATTTCCTCTATATATTTATATGCATAGATTTATTTATCTACTTATGTTCTGTAACAGAATAAATTCATGGAAAAATGTACACCCCGGAAAAAATACAGATAGAAATATTATGAATACTGTATTGTGTATAAATTATGCATCAACTTTGAAAAATATTTTTTCTTTCCTAATAAGGCTTATTGTAAATAAAAATTACTAACTGCAGCCCTGGGATTTCTTTTAATTATTTTCTCCCTTTTTTTTCCAACTAATTAAATTGTGAGTACCCATGACCAATTCCTGGCACTAGACTCTTCTGTTAACTATGCTTTGTTTTTATCTGCTAATTGTCTGTTAAACCCACACTGAACTTACAGAAGTGTTAGCCATTTATTTCATTGCTAAATTTAATTGAATGGAAGAAAAAAGGCAATGTGCTACATAAATTTTCACAATCTTAAGAAGAAAAAAAAAAAAAGGACATTGTCCAAAATATAAGACAACATGACACAATTTCACATTGTAATATTCATAATCAGTTCCAATTAAATGGTAATTTAATTTTTACAAAACACTGTAATGTATGCCTGTATATTTTTTTCATATTTTTCTTTTAATATGATATATAATATATATATATATATAATAAACACATATATTATATATAAAATATAATAAATGAATTGGTCATGTTGGAAAATTCTCTATACCAAAAAATATATATACGTAATGGTATTTATTATGATAGTTGTTATTGTTTTTATTATTAATCACATATTTATCTAGATATATTTTGTACAGTTGCTTTATATAAAATGTATAAAGTGAGCTAAAAAAAAAAAAGATCTCTGAAAAAAAAATATATATATGTTGTAGTATTTTTTCCCAATCCCACAGGCGCTACTGCTGTGCTATTATTTTAGATTACATGTCTTTTCCTCGAAAGAAAAGTGTGTTTCTTGCTTATTTCAAAGGCCAACCCCTCTCGTCGCTTCTGAAACATGTTCATTCTGGAAGAGGTGTCAGCGCATGACTGTTTGAACACAGTGACAGACACATTATCAAAGTGTAACTGACTACTGAGAGACTGACTACATTTAGACAGCTGTGTGAAATGTTAACTCAATTGACACTGACTGTATTAAACAAAAAAAAATGTCAACACCATAGGAAGGTACTTCAATAAGCACACGAGATGCCTGCAAGGCTTACAAATTCTTTCTTTTTCTATCTCAACATGCTGAAAGCGTTCCTGTCAGCTGTACCCAGAAGAGGGCCGGTAGCCATTTTGAGGACTCATCTGATCTTCGGATTATAAATTCACCAGAAATTCTAAACACCATTAATATACTTGGCCAGTTGACTGTTGCAAATAATCAGATTTTTTCTTTTACAAAGGTTTATTGATAGAAAAGTGAATACAGCAAATAAATGCAACAGTGTGATGGTTACATCGGACATAAGCAAATAATCAGATTTTTTTCTTTCATTTTACGTGACTACTATGAGAAAATGAAGGGAATCATCTCATGGGCTGCTGCAGATAAAACAGATCATCAGTTATTAGCTTATAATTATGCCCCTAAGGTTGAGAATGTTTTTGGAAAATATATTGTGATCTGTTATTGATTTGTCTTTAATTTGGCTGGTTTATTTTTTCTGTTTATAACTCTTATGTAAGTACATAATGTCTTGTTGATGATATGATACTCAAAGATATTTATATGCATTATATTTAAAACAGATGTAACCCTAAAAATGTAAAAAAAAATGGATCCTGTTGCTCTAAAGCAGGGGTCTCCCCAAACTTTCAAAGCGAAGGGCCAGTTTACTGTCCTTCAAACTTTAGGGGGGCCAGACTGTGGCCAGTGAGAGTAGAAAATGCCCATCAGTGGGCATCAGTGGGAGTAAAACTAATTTACATCATTGGTGTCAGTGGGAGGAATAGTGACCCATCATTGATGTCAGTGGGAGGAATAGTGCCCCATTATTGGTGTCAGCGGGAGGAATAGTACCCCATTATTGGTACCAATGGGAGGAATAATGTCCCATTATTGGTGTCAGTGGGAGGAATAGTGGCCCCCATTATTGGTGTCAGTAGAAGGGATAGTGCCCCAAGGGCCAACTAAAGGCAAGTAAAGGGCCACATCCAGCCCACAGGCCACAGTTTGGAGACCCCTGCTCTAAAGCATGTTATAAATGCAGAAAATGCCCTGGCATTAGTGGGAGTAAAACAAATTTACATCATTGGTGTCAGTGGGAGAAATAGTGCCCCATCATTGGTATCAGTGGGAGGAATAGTGTCAAATAATGGGTGACAGTGGGAGGAATAGTGCCCCATTATTGGTGTCAGTGGGAGGAATAGTGCCCCATGATTGGTATTAATGGGAGGAATAGTGTCCCATCATTGGTATCAATGAGAGGAATAGTGTCCCATCATTGGTGTCAGTGGGAGGAATAGAGGCCCATTATTGGTGTCAGTAGAAGGGATAGTGCCCCAAGGGCCAACTAAAGGCAAGCAAAGGGCCACATCCGGCCCACGGGCCGCAGTTTGGAGACCCCTGCTCTAAAGCATGTTATACAGCACAGTTCTTGTGCTGTGTAATTTGGCCCTTTATATTACCTAGAATGAAAAGAAAGAAAAAAGTGCGCTATGTATAGCAAATACCCAAACAAAAAAACCACCAATAAGCAACAACTTTTCTGTGAGATATTAGCACAGTTCCAACACAGTATAACTTTATAAAGTTGTGCTAAATAAATAAACATAAAAACCATAAAAAAGTCCACAATTGACGTATTCTAGTATTCCAGGTGAGTTTCACCACCGCCCACCACCTTGAAGTGTGATTCTGTGCATCAACACCACCACCTAAGGCTGAAAGGCTCGCTTACCTAATTATGTGGACCTCTCATTACAAAAGCGTGCAAATAGTGCAAATAGATGGGTGCTGTCTCACACGCACGGTTCTTTTCATGTGAAACGCATCAACTGATCATCGTTGCAATTTTGTCTTGCTCATGTCAATAAAGAAAATTCTACAGCATCTTTTGGATTCAAGTGTGCGATCAATATTTTCTTCTCTTCTTGATACTTCAGCAGGAACCGGCAGAGTTTCGAAACCATTAAATAACTTAACTTGGGTACAACCAGCCTGAATTATTCTCTTACGATTATTGCTGTCAGTTGTTATAGCCACTAGCAATAATCACTGTCTTCTCCCAATGGGAAAAGCTTCCCCAGCCCACCCTCCTGGGGAGCAGACAATTGCTTGGCAGGAGGGATTCCCCTGTTAGCACTGTCTGTGCTGATGGGGAAATCATGCAAATTTCTTTCCTGTAATCCATGGTTGCAGGAAGGAAATTTGCACCGTAAATGGCCTGCCTAAAGGAGTGTAAAATCTTCACCCAAAAATATGTGTACATTTTTACTTTAATTATCCAAACATGTGAAAGGCATCTCCACATGATTGGGTATTCAAAGTGAACAGGAATATGCTTTTCATATGATTGGAAAAGTGGAGTGAATATTCACACAATTTATTGGGTGAAGATAATCAAACTTCTTTAGTAAATTAGCCTCATTATGTGAGTTTAACCAATACTCAATCCTCTAGCAACTATGCTGTCAGCAAAGACTAAATGTTGATCAGTGTCCCAAATATGGCTCAGTGAAGTCAGGAATCTTGTCTAAGATTAAAGAGATTTGTTATATTCAAGATTGTTTAACTTTATTCTGGATGCTGTATGTTATACCCTATACACTTCCCTGAAGAAGACGAAAAAGAATATCTAGAAACGTGCTGGATGCGCAAATTTTGTTCGTCGGAATTTTGTACACACAATCGGAATTTACAACAACGGATTTTGTTGTTGGAAAATTTGAGAACCAACTCTCATGTCCGATGAACAGGAATTGATTCTGGACAGCCGCACTCGTAGATTAGCCTTCTTTATTTCGAAAGGTTCACATCAAATTCAAAAGTAACAGCAGACAGAAGAGAGCTGACGTTTCGCACTAATGTTAGAGCTTACTCATCGAAAATGTCCGATGGAGCCTACACACGGTCAGAATTTCTGACAACAAGCTCAAATAGAACATTTGTTGTCAGAAATTCCGACCGTGTGTACGCAGCATTACATTATAAAATAAAACAATCAGTATCCAAAATTAATTAGAGTATAATATAATATACTGTATTAAACTATCATATTACCCACCTAGGCCTATGAGATCAAAAAATCAAATGCATTAAATCAACATTGTAAATAAGGTTTGTTATATGTTTAAAAGGAGAAGTAGGGCCAAAGATTGTTTTGGCACTATTTTTCCTATGGATCACAGGAGTGCAGTTCATTCTGCACTCCTGTGACCCATTTTCAGGCGACAGTTGGTTAAAGCCCGCTGTCAGCTGACATCATTCAGCTGGTCCAGGCTGGGGAAAGATCTCCACTTTACAGCCCGGATTTATCCAGAAACCTGGAGCAGCAGCTGGCTCAGCCTCTCAGCTGCCCTGCTGGGAGACTGAGCCAGCTGCCCCCTCCCCAGTCCAGCGCTCCAGTGAGGGAGGGGCAGAGCAGAGAGCCAGTTACTGACAGTTAGGGCTCTCTGCTCAGAGGAGGAGAACTGAGCGATCAGCAGTGTTTGATCACTCTGCATTCTCAGCGCAGAGGCGGTGGGGGGACAGATGCAGCATTGAATCGATACTGCATCCACCTACTGTAGGTGAGTATAAGGTTTTTTGTTTTTTTTTATACCCTATACTTCTCTTTTAATCTATATGATCATGGTATACATGTCACTGCCTAAAAAGTCCTATGGAAAACATATGACACACTAAGTATCTGATTAGGAATATTGACAGTCCAAAGGTTTGGTTACTAACACTTCTTCTTGTTAGGTATATTTTGGTCTTTAGCACTTACACATATCTGGGCTGATTCACTAAAGGAGTTTGAGAATCTTCACTCAAAAACATGTGTACTCTTTTTTTTTTAATTATTCAATCATGTGAAAGGCATCTGCACATGAGTGGATAATTCCTTTAGTAACTTAATCTCATTCTGTGAGTTTAACCAATACTCAATCCTCTAGCAACTGTGTTGTTAGTAACAGGCTAAATGTTGACCAGTGTCCCAAAAATGGCTCAGTGAAGTCAGGAATCTTGTCTAAGATTAAAGAGATTCTCTACATAGAGTTTTTCGATGTTTTATTAGAATGAGAGAAGGGCATGCATCACTAAAAGGTATTTACAAAAAAAAAAAACGCTTTATGGTCACTTAGTTGTATACAGTGCATCCGGAAAATATTTACAGCGCTTCACTTTTTCCACATTTTGTTATGTTACAGCCTTATTCCAAAATGGATTAAATTCATTATTTTCCTCAACATTCTACAAACAATACCCCATAATGACAACGTGAAAGAAGTTTGATTGAAATCTTTGAAAATGTATTAAAACTAAAAAACTAAAAAAATCACATGTACACAAATATTCACAGCCTTTGCCATGGCACTCAAAATTGAGCTATGGTGCATCCTGTTTCCACTGATCATCCTTGAGATGTTTCTGCAACTTGATTGGAGTCCACTTGTGGTAAATTCAGTTGATTGGATATGATTTGGAAAGGCACACACCTGTCTATAGAAGGTCCCACAAGTAATAGTGCATGTCAGAGCACAAACCAAGCCATGAAGTCCAAGGAATTGTCTGTAGACCTCTGAGACAGTATTGTTTCGAGGCGCCGATCTGGCGAAGGGTACAGAAAAATTTCTGCAACATTGAAGTTCCCAATATGCACAGTTGTCTCCATCATCCGTAAAATGAAGAAGTTTGGAACCACCAGGACTCTTCCTAGAGCGGGCCACCCAGCCAAACTGAGCGATCGGGGGAGAAGTCCCCTAGTCAGGGAGATGACCAAGAACCCGATGGTCACTCTGACAGAGCTCCAGTGTTTCCCTGTAGAGAGAGGAGAAACTTCCAGAAGAACAACCATCTATGCAGCACTCCACCAATCAGGCCTGTATGGTAGGGTGGCCAGATGGAAGCCACTCCTCAGTAAAAGGCACATGACATCCCACCTGGAGTTTGTCAAAAGGCACCCGAAGGACTCTTAGGCCATGACAAACAAAATCCTCTGGTCTAATGAAACAAAGATTGAACTCTTTGGCCTGAATGCCAAGCGTCATGTCTGGAGAAAACCAGGCACTGCTCATCACCTGGCCAATACCATCCCTAAAGTGAAGCATGGTGGTGGCAGCATTATGCTGTGGGGATGTTTTTCAGCGGCAGGAACTGGGAGACTAGTCAGGATTGAGGGAAAGATGAATGCAGCAATGTACAGAGACATCCTTGATGAAAAGTTCCTCTGGACCTCAGACTGGGGCGAAGGTTTGTCTTCCAACAGGACAAAGACCCTAAGCAACATCAAAGATAACAAAGGAGTGGCTATGGGGCAACTCTGAGAATGTCCTTGAGTGGCCCAGCCAGAGCCCAGAATTGAACCCGATTGAACATCTCTGGAGAGATCTGAGAATGGCTGTGCAGCGACGCTCCCCATTCAACCTGATGGAGCTTGAGAGGTCCTGCAAAGAAGAATAGGAGAAACTGCCCAAAAATAGGTGTTCCAAGCTTGTAGCATCATACTCAAAAAGACTTGAGGCTGTAATTGGTGCCAAAGGTGCTTCAACAAAGTATTGAGCAAAGGCTGTAAATACTTATGTACATGTGATTTGTTTTGTTTTTTTATTTTTAATAAATTTGCAAAGATTTCAAACAAACTTATTTTACGTTGTCATTATAGGGTATTGTTTGTAGAATTTTGAGGAAAATCATGAATTGAATTGGGTGTTGCATGATCCATACAGGGGTATCTTTAAAGAAGGTTGATCCTGGGGAGTCAGGGGCATAGACATTAGTTAACTGAATAGCTCGGGAGGGGAATTTAAGGGAGATCAAAACTTTGCGGCCTAGTCCATCATTAAGTATGGAATGCACTGAGCATGGTAGACTTTTATGAATTGAAATAAGGACACTGGCTTTCTGGCCTAATGCCGGAGAGCCAATCACTTCGCCCACCCAGAGCTTTTTCATTCGAAAATAGTCTGCTTCTCACAGATGTGTTTCCTGGAGAAGAGATATGTCGGCTTTGAGTCGTTTGAGGTGTCGCAGCACTTTCATGCGTTTTATAGGGGATCGGAGGCCTTTAACACCCCAAGATAAAATATTTGCGGAGGCCATAATGAAGGATAATAAGGGCTAGATGTGAAATTGACATCTTGAAAGGACCAAAGCTCTGAGCATGAGGGAGATGCGTGTTTACCTGTGGAGAAGTGTATGACATGAGAGAAGGAAAAAAGATTTACCTGAATGGACAGAAAAGGTGAAAAACGCTAGCAAAAATAACAAGAACAAATGAACCATATAACAGCAAATATATTTATCTTCACTTTTTTCCCACATAGTGGGTCGCTGCAATAGAAATCCTTGAAACCCATATCGCCAGTAGTTGGAGAAAAGGCAGACCAGGAGCTGGTATTACTGATGATCCTAACTGGATCTCATGCTCAGGGAGAGCAACCTCTCCAGCACTGTGGATAGGGGAACAGCAGCTAGTTAATAAACATATATAATTTTTTCCAAAAAGCTTGCAACTACATTAGCTACAGTAACATGGGGCTTAGCTGAAGATGGAGGTTCACCTAAACATTATAAAAACATAATATAGGGCCAATGCCTCCAAGGAGTGACCTCTATCTAAGCCGAGGAAGATGTAGGAAAGGATCTGGCTGCCGCACAAGTGATCATCCGAATGTTCCCGTGAGGATCCATATTAAAGTTTCTTGGATGTTTTCTTCAGGGGGCTATGCTGGGCCTTACGAGAAAGAGAGGTTTTTCTGGCCAGAGAATTGTCATCTTCAGGTTGTAGATTGGAGGAATGTACAAATTGTTCCACTTCATGAGGTGTATTAAATGTTAGGCGATCACCTTCTGATGTTGTAAGGTGCAGGATGGCTGGGTAGGTGAGGGTAATATTGTTATGGTTTTTAAACAGGGTGGAGCAGATTTGAGAGAAGGCCTTGTACTTGCGTGACACCCCAGCTGAGTAGTCAGCAAAAAGTAGGAGATTTTGGCCATCGACCAGGAAAGTACCTTGTTGTCTGAAACACTGTAGGATAAGTTGCTTATCCGAATAATTCAGATATCGAACAATGACTGGTCGTGGAGATTCCCTGTTATCAGCTGGAGGGACAATTTTTTGAGCACGTTCCACTGTGCATTGTGCGTTAACCCCTAGAGCTGTGGGGATAGTGGAGGAGCAGAGCGTGACCAAAGAGGTGTTTGTAAAAGATTCTGGCAGGCCTATGATGTGAAGATTGTTATGCCTGGAGTGATTTTCCAGATCTTCCAGCTTGTCCTAGAAGGCCTGGAGTGCATCATCATGGGAGTGAACAGCATTGGAGGTTTGTAGAACTTCATCCTCAATAGAGATGATTCTGTGTTCAATTCCCTCAATGCATTGTAGATGTGTGCCAAGTTCTTTCCTTATCTGTGTTATGCCCTGTGACACTGCAGTTTTTACTGCTGCTGATATGGTGGGGGTGAGAAGTGCTGCCACTGCCTCTGCTATGCGGGCAAGAGCAGGATTAGTCAGTGCAGAGTGAAGAGAGGTGGTCGGGAGACATGCTTCAGATGTAAGAGGTAGGGGTGAGCTCCCCTCTGAGAAATCCTGTGTGGCCGTGGCTCCCGTCATGCTGCCGACTTCTGATGCTGCAGTTGTATCTAGCTGGCTGTGCAGGGAGTTTGACCGGAGCCGGGATCGCTCCAGGAATCGATCCATCGGCTTGTCCAGCAGGGATAGCAGGCGGGTCAGGTGTGTATCACCTCCGGGGGCGGCTTTATAAGCTGGATTTGTGCTGGCTTAGCAGGAGCTCCTGTGACTCACCTCCTCACCATATAGTGCCGGAACCGGAAGCTCTTTAATCCATTTTGTAATAAGGCTGTAACATAACAAAATGTGTAAAAAGCGAAGCGCTGTGAATACTCTCCGGATGCACTGCATGCTACAATAATTGTATTATCTTATTAGTTTGGCTAGTTGACACCTTCAGGTAATTGTTTGAGCCTTCTGAGAGCACCCCCAGATTCCAGAAAAAAATGGGCCCAATAATGTCAAAAAAGCAATCTCCTGGCTCTAGTCCACATCCTCCTGAGCCTTGCTCATCGCTGCGAGGCCACCCATTGTAGCAGTGAGTAAATAGTAAGGCATGAGATAGGGTGGGCCAGTGATGATATTTTAGGGTATTATAGTGCTAGTATAGACTATGGAGCATATTAATAAATCAGTGAATGTAGCGTGACCAAGAAATCAGAGATGGTTAATCATTGCCTGTAATTTAAAACACATGCACCAAACACATCTCCTAACTTTAGAGTCCCAGGGTGTGACCAGCCAGAAAAAAAAGTCCACTAAGCCTAGTGAGAGGTGGAAATATCTACATATTCACTTGTGAACCGGCCCATGCACATATATGGCGATTGGGGGGCCGCTCTGCACCAGGTCAAGTACATGTACATGATCCGGCATCTCCGGGTAGGGGGTGCACGTGCGTGCCGCCTGATCTGTGCTGTGATTCGGTACAGCACAGGTCGGTCAGAAAGTCCCAGCCAATGATTTATGGCCTGAACTTGCTGATTGGCTTAACGAATCACAGTACAGAGCCCTGTGTTTATTAACAACACAGGGCTCTGTACACAGAGAAGGATTGTGGCTGTCTTTTTAAAGCAGCACATACTGCACATATTACACATCGTTAGGTACACAGTTAACCCCTTGATTGCTCCTAGATGTAAACCCCTTCCAAGGCCTGTGTCATTAGTACAGTGACAATGTATAGTATTAGCACTGATCACTGTATTAGTGTCACTGGTGATTTCAGTATCAGTCAGTCAGTTCCCACCTAGTCTGCTTCTCACAGATGTGTTTCCTGGAGAAGAGATATGTCGGCTTTGAGTCGTTTGAGGTGTCGCAGCACTTTCATGCGTTTTATAGGGGATCGGAGGCCTTTAACACCCCAAGATAAAATATTTGCGGAGGCCATAATGAAGGATAATAAGGGCTAGATGTGAAATTGACATCTTGAAAGGACCAAAGCTCTGAGCATGAGGGAGATGCGTGTTTACCTGTGGAGAAGTGTATGACATGAGAGAAGGAAAAAAGATTTACCTGAATGGACAGAAAAGGTGAAAAACGCTAGCAAAAATAACAAGAACAAATGAACCATATAACAGCAAATATATTTATCTTCACTTTTTTCCCACATAGTGGGTCGCTGCAATAGAAATCCTTGAAACCCATATCGCCAGTAGTTGGAGAAAAGGCAGACCAGGAGCTGGTATTACTGATGATCCTAACTGGATCTCATGCTCAGGGAGAGCAACCTCTCCAGCACTGTGGATAGGGGAACAGCAGCTAGTTAATAAACATATATAATTTTTTCCAAAAAGCTTGCAACTTAGCTACAGTAACATGGGGCTTAGCTGAAGATGGAGGTTCACCTAAACATTATAAAAACATAATATAGGGCCAATGCCTCCAAGGAGTGACCTCTATCTAAGCCGAGGAAGATGTAGGAAAGGATCTGGCTGCCGCACAAGTGATCATCCGAATGTTCCCGTGAGGATCCATATTAAAGTTTCTTGGATGTTTTCTTCAGGGGGCTATGCTGGGCCTTATGAGAAAGAGAGGTTTTTCTGGCCAGAGAATTGTCATCTCCAGGTTGTAGATTGGAGGAATGTACAAATTGTTCCACTTCATGAGGTGTATTAAATGTTAGGCGATCACCTTCTGATGTTGTAAGGTGCAGGATGGCTGGGTAGGTGAGGGTAATATTGTTATGGTTTTTAAACAGGGTGGAGCAGATTTGAGAGAAGGCCTTGTACTTGCGTGACACCCCAGCTGAGTAGTCAGCAAAAAGTAGGAGATTTTGGCCATCGACCAGGAAAGTACCTTGTTGTCTGAAACACTGTAGGATAAGTTGCTTATCCGAATAATTCAGATATCGAACAATGACTGGTCGTGGAGATTCCCTGTTATCAGCTGGAGGGCCAATTTTATGAGCACGTTCCACTGTGCATTGTGCGTTAACCCCTAGAGCTGTGGGGATAGTGGAGGAGCAGAGCGTGACCAAAGAGGTGTTTGTAAAAGATTCTGGCAGGCCTATAATGTGAAGATTGTTATGCCTGGAGTGATTTTCCAGATCTTCCAGCTTGTCCTGGAAGGCCTGGAGTGCATCATCATGGGAGTGAACAGCATTGGAGGTTTGTAGAACTTCATCCTCAATAGAGATGATTCTGTGTTCAATTCCCTCAATACATTGTAGATGTGTGCCAAGTTCTTTCCTTATCTGTGTTATGGCCTGTGACACTGCAGTTTTTACTGCTGCTGATATGGTGGGGGTGAGAAGTGCTGCCACTGCCTCTGCTATGCGGGCATGAGCAGGATTAGTCAGTGCAGAGTGAAGAGAGGTGGTCGGAAGACATGCTTCAGATGTAAGAGGTAGGGGTGAGCTCCCCTCTGAGAAATCCTGTGTGGCCGTGGCTCCCGTCATGCTGCCGACTTCTGATGCTGCAGTTGTATCTAGCTGGCTGTGCAGGGAGTTTGACCGGAGCTGGGATCGCTCCAGGAATCGATCCATCGCCTTGTCCAGCAGGGATAGCAGGCGGGTCAGGTGTGTATCACCTCCGGGGGCGGCTTTATAAGCTGGATTTGTGCTGGCTTAGCAGGAGCTCCTGTGACTCACCTCCTCACCATATAGTGCCGGAACCGGAAGCTCTTTAATCCATTTTGTAATAAGGCTGTAACATAACAAAATGTGTAAAAAGCGAAGCGCTGTGAATACTCTCCGGATGCACTGCATGCTACAATAAATGTATTATCTTATTAGTTTGGCTAGTTGACACCTTCAGGTAATTGTTTGAGCCTTCTGAGAGCACCCCCAGATTCCAGAAAAAAATGGGCCCAATAATGTCAAAAAAGCAATCTCCTGGCTCTAGTCCACATCCTCCTGAGCCTTGCTCATCGCTGCGAGGCCACCCATTGTAGCAGTGAGTAAATAGTAAGGCATGAGATAGGGTGGGCCAGTGATGATATTTTAGGGTATTATAGTGCTAGTATAGACTATGGAGCATATTAATAAATCAGTGAATGTAGCGTGACCAAGAAATCAGAGATGGTTAATCATTGCCTGTAATTTAAAACACATGCACCAAACACATCTCCTAACTTTAGAGTCCCAGGGTGTGACCAGCCAGAAAAAAAAGTCCACTAAGCCTAGTGAGAGGTGGAAATATCTACATATTCACTTGTGAACCGGCCCATGCACATATATGGCGATTGGGGGGCCGCTCTGCACCAGGTCAAGTACATGTACATGATCCGGCATCTCCGGGTAGGGGGTGCACGTGCGTGCCGCCTGATCTGTGCTGTGATTCGGTACAGCACAGGTCGGTCAGAAAGTCCCAGCCAATGATTTATGGCCTGAACTTGCTGATTGGCTTAACGAATCACAGTACAGAGCCCTGTGTTTATTAACAACACAGGGCTCTGTACACAGAGAAGGATTGTGGCTGTCTTTTTAAAGCAGCACATACTGCACATATTACACATTGTTAGGTACACAGTTAACCCCTTGATTGCTCCTAGATGTAAACCCCTTCCAAGGCCTTTGTCACTAGTACAGTGACAGTGTATAGTATTAGCACTGATCACTGTATTAGTGTCACTGGTGATGTCAGTATCAGTCAGTCAGTTCCCACCCAGTGTCAGTTAGTGGCACATTGCCCATCACAGTCCCTCTATAGGTCAATGATCACCACCATTAGTAGTAGAAAAAAAATGAACAAAAATGCCATACACATACAGTACATACCATCATTTGTAGACACTAGGACTTTCACGCAAACCAATCAATAAACACTTATTGGGGATCTTTTTTTTTACCAAAGTAATGTAACAGAATACATTTTGGCCTCAATTTATGAAGAAATTAGATTTTGTCTTTTTTTTTGGATGTGTTTTAAAACAGAAAGAAAACAAATATTGTTTTTTTTTTTCTTTTTTTTCAGTCTTTTTTTGTTTATAAATTAAACAAATAAAATAAACACAGTGGTGATTAGATACCACTAAAAGAAAGTTCTATTCGTGTGAAAAAAGTGACATTAATTTAATTTGCGTACAGCGCTGAATGACCGCACAATTACCAGTTAAAGTAGCGTAGTGCCAAATAGCAAAAAAATGCCCTTGTCACGAAGGGGAAAAAATCTTCAGAAGCTCCTGTGGATATAGGCATCAATGTGGAGGGGGTGTTGGGGAGGTGGTTATATCTGGATCTCTTATGCTTCTGATCCATATATCTCCAAAATGACTGTGCAGAGCTACCAAGAAACATAAAAGCAGTTTCCAATGATGTCAACTAACTTTGTAAGAGGAGAAACACCAACATCTGCTCCTAACTCATTCCTGTTTAAACCTATAATTGATAATCTGCCAAACAAGTTGTTATTCACTTAGTATTTTGTGGTATAACCTAGTATTACCCACGATGCAAAGCAAGGTCTTGCCACTGTTTCTACCTACAAGCCACAATGGGTGGAAAATCATACTTAGAAAACTGATAGGCTCCATTGTCTGAAATGTTGATCCAGTCTGATAAACTGGAACTATTTTCTGTGAAATATGAGAGTGATGCCACTAGATACTAGTTCCCCTATTATTACTTTTATTGAAATATTGTTTCAGCACATAAAATGACTACCTTAGATGTACGGTATATGGTCAGTGGGTTAGGGTTTGGCATTAAAGAAAATTGTACTACAGACAAGTCATCACTGCTAAAATTCAAATTAATACTTTGCAAAACTTGTGACAGATGGACAGTCTGTCACTGTGCAAAGATGCAGATTGTTTCAGCAGGAAGACGGTCCCCGAACAGGTGTAAAACGGTTTGAAGACAGGTGGATGTTGTCCACAAAAGATAGTATTTTCCAGTAAGTCATTACTCCTATGTGCTGCTAGAGCAGCTTGAAGCCTGACACATCAGGAGCATATATCCAGGTCTCTCTGGTCTGCAGAGACAAGATGCCAATCCAGAGTGATATCTAGGAGTTGGAGATGGTGAAGGATCAGAAGTAGTCTGTATCCAAACAGGGCTAAGCACAGTCCATATGTGAACAATTAAATACAAAATTCCAAGCCAGCTTTGAATCTGATTGGTGGCTGGAAGAAACTTCTTTGTAATGGATTTTTTTACATAATACTTGCTATGTGTGAGAGGAGGCAAGGATGGTCTTTCAGCATCACCAGAAACCCTGTCCCAAGGTACAAAGATTGGTGACAATAGATGGTGGAGTGGGCTGGTGCAGTAGTCTGGATGAAAAACTGAAAGTATACTGTATCTGAAGTCAAAACTTTCATTTTCTTTTTGAATAGAGTATGGAATGTTTAAAATCCCTGTCAGTTTGTATTAAATTTTTTTTTTTACATCTGTGTCCCATTGGAAGTGAGAGGAAAACACTCCAAAGTACAGTAAATTGCCTCTAATACAGTTGCTACTAGAACAAATTTCCCCATTATAAGAATGTCCCTCTATTCCCTTTTTGGTGCCGGAAAAAACTTTTGGAGTTCCCATTCCTTTCAGTCCCAAGACAAAAAGAGTGAACCTCCTCAGCGGGGACACAGAGAGCAATAAAAAGCTGGCAATTAGATATAACTAAATTGCCCAGCTGTACTGTGTGTGCATCTCATTTTAATTTCCAAATTTGACTTGAGCGCACCTTCAAATTGAATGCGGAGAATCAGCATTGTGGACCTAGCGTTCTTTCAGAATACATACTTACGAGAAGCTTGAAGAGAAAATAAATTGAGAGGGAGATGGAAGGAGATCCATTGTGGTTTAGTATTATAATGCAAAATGGTGCATTCATCTATGGAAAACATTATGATAAAATAACTCACATTGGGTGAGGCTGCAGAGTACCACATAGATGGAGTACACAACCATAAGTATTCACTGGAGAATACATCTGTCTTCATAGATGGCTTAACTTGGAGGTGGCACTCAATGCTTTGTGGTGGCCCAAATCCAGTTGTTCTTGTGGAACACAGATGTGGTGAAGAAATGGTGTATCAAAATATTGAAAAGAGCACAGAGGCACCCAAGTAACAGAATAAAATCAATCCCAAGAGGACTTCAACTTTATTAAATGATTGATTTCATTATACACTAGAAATAAGCTTCAGGTTCTGGTCAATGAAGAATTCGTAAGGAAAAAACACTGCGCTTGAGTAAAAAGAAAAGAGTTGCCAGCACTCAAAAGTCTAGATACACACTCCAAATAGATAATAGAAAAACAGTGCAGAGCTGGAAAGTTCCAACAAATGAGGAATGGTCAAAAACAATGAATATAAACACACAATTCTTTAAAAATGTAATATTTATGAAAATTTTAAGACATATGAGCTAAAGAATAATGCATCCATTAATATCTCCAATCTTCCAATGTTTTGATGTTTTCAAAGTGCTTTCTCGGCAAGTAAAACATGGAGATATGAATGGATGGAGTGACGTTGGAGTAGTTTGAGCGGATGGAGCTATTTGTGGTTTGAGGGAGCCCTAATTCCCTGCGCCCTGTAATTCGGTGGTCATTTACCTTTGGTAAGCAGTTTGCAATACTCACATTGGGTGTGGAGCAAAATCTTCCTTGTTTTACCTCTTTGGTTCATCATCACATATTCTCCCTTTCACATGCGGTGTTCTTTCATACGGAGCACAGAGAAGGACTTTTGTTTCTATGAATCTGCCTCTATGGACATTATTCTTTTTAGCTCATATGTCTTTTAAAATTTTCATGAATATTAATTGTGCCAATTTTTTATGAATTGTGTGTTTATATTTATTGTTTTTGATCATTCATAATTTGTTGGAACTTTTCAGCACTGCACTGTTTTCCAATGAAGAATTTGACCTGAACTCTAGCTGTTTGAGATTCTGCAAACTAAATGGCCAGCTCATCTGCTCGAACCTGTGGCTGCTGCAGCAGATGGAAGTGATTCGTTTAGTGGCAGTATCAATAATGCCATGAAGGGAATGACTTCCTGGCCTACCTATTATTATTATTATTATTGTAATAATACAGGTTTTATATAGCACCAACAGTTTGCGCAGCGCTTAACAAAATAAAGGCAGACATTACAGTTACATTACAATTTGGTACAAGAGGAATCAGAGGGCCCTGCTCATTAGAGCTTACAATCTAAAACCTAGTTGTTTGTTTCACACAAAGAACAAACCAGCGGTTATCCCAAGGTGATGTTAACTACATATTTGGTGGCAAGAGTCCATCAGAAGCAGGATTGTCCTGTGTGGTCCATTATATTTGTGTTGGCAGGCTTCATTCATCATTATTGGTGATGGGTCTACATCACTGGAAGATGGAAAGACTTTGTCATGGTGTGGATGTATTTATTAACATTTTTTTCTTTTTTACTATGTTCTTTTTACTCATTCACATCCGGGCAGATATCTGAGGCCCCACCTCATTTTAAAGAAGTCTTCCAGGTTCTGATAAGTTGTTTCCATAGCCCCCACATTCACCAGGTCAGTGATTTGAGAAAGAGGTCCCTGTCCCCATCAACATGGGAATAAGATGGTTTGCAGGAGGGCCTCTCTGCCAAAGTACTCCCCCCATGTTGAAGGCATGTGGCCTGGTATAGTTAATGAGGGAGGACTCCATGCCTTTTTGTTTCTTTGCATAGATTTCCCCTAAAATCTATACCAGACCCTCATCAATGATAAAGTCTGGAATAGATTTTGGGGGGACCAGATGCAGTTTTTTGTCTTTGTTTTTTACGTGAAGTCCCTATCATAATTCATACCAGGCCTTTTTCTAGGCCTGCAGCCTAGTTGGCCAGGAAAGGGAGGAGCAGTAAGCTCGCAGACCTCCTAAACCATAGCAGGCCACATGCCCTAAACTTGAGGAAGGAACCTTACCAGGGCCCTCCCTGGAAAATAACTTGTCCACAGGAGACAAGGGCCTCTTCCCCCACATTGATGTGGCGGCCTGCAGAGGGGTCCCACAGTATAAATGTCCCATGGAGATCCTTTCCTGCCACTACTCCATTGCAACTGACAGCTCCCTGACCAGCTGGTGAATATAAACAATCTTGCTGGGGTGTTGGCTGATCTCATTGACCAATGTTCATATTTGGTCAATGACGTCACCCAAGATCTTGTTTGATTTTTCATTCAGCTCCCAGGGTATTTGGTCAATGACTTCACCCAAGATCTCGTTCGATTTAGCATTCAGCTCCCAGGTGTCCCCTAGGCAAGTTTCCTTCCTCATGTTGAGGGCATGTGACCTGTTACAGTTTGTGGGGGGGGGGCTGGGCACACACTCACTGCCTTTTCCTTTCCTGGCCAGCCAGGTTGCAGCCTTCAAAAAAGGTCTGGTAATTCTTAGAAGGACCCCACGCCCTTTTTATTTTTGTGGGGTTGCCGTTGCCCATCAAAATCCATAGTAGACTCTCATCGAGGATACAAGACTGGTATGAATTTTTGGGGCTCCACTCAATCTTTTTTCTTTTGTTTTTGTGTGGAGTCCACCTTAAAATCCATACCAGACCTAAGTTAAGGGTCTGGTATAGATATTGAGGGAGATTGCCCAGATGCTTTGTCTACAAACAGAACAAAGCTGCTTGGGAAATGTTGTTTCGTGGCAATTTTGTGGCCTTTTGCTGAAAAAGAAATTCTAGAGTTGTCCTTCTTCATGTGCAGATTAAAAGGCATCTCACAAGCATTTTATTCAAAAGAATTACTCCCTGCTAAACAGTATCTGTGGAAAAAAAATATTTTGCATTGGTACATATCTGCCATTACAGTACCGAAGCCATTTTTTAACAAATGCTTGCAAGCTGGGCTTAAAAAAGGTCATAAAATTGCTAGATTTAGCTGTCATAGCCTTCAATGGGGTTTGGGTTAAATTCGGGTTTGCAGATTTTTTCATCTGTTCAGTGAATGTCCAACGAATTGAATTTTGCTTGGTTCGCTCATCTCTATTATACACCATATAGCGTGTTTTGTGACAAACATGTCACTTCTTCAGATAGAAGCATGTTTAAAACAGATTGGTGGGCAGCATGCTGTCTGTACTGGCGAGGTACGTTTGCCCACTGATGCACTCTGCACTCTTTTTTTTTGCAAAAGTAACATGTTTGTCTTGTCACAATACACATTATCTGCTGTAAAATAAAATCAACCTTTCAATGAAGTTGATGTCTCCTTTAACCACTTCAATACAAGGCACTTTCGCCCAGGACAATTTTCAGCTTTCAGCGCTGTCACACTTTGAATGACAATTGCGCAGTCATACCACACTGTACCCAAACCAAATTTGTATCATTTTCTTCCCACAAATAGAGCTTTCTTTTGGTGGTATTTGATCACCGCTGGGGTTTTAATTTTTGCTAAACAAACTTAAAAATACCGGCATTTTTGGAAAAAAAAGTTTTTCTTTGTCTCTGTTATAAAATTTTGTTTTTTCCTTCACTGACGGGCACTGATGTGGCTGCACTGATGGGCATTGATGAGGCAGCACTGTTTGGCACTGATGAGGTGGCACTGATAAGTGGCACTGATGGGCACTGATGAGGAGGCACTGATATATAGAATTGATGGGCACTGATAGGCGGCACTGATATGCAGCACTGATGGGCACTGATAGGTGGCACTGATGGGCACTAATAGGCAGCACCAATGGGCACTAATAGGTGGCACTTATGGGCAGTGTGGTAAGACCGCGCAATTGTCATTCAAAGTGTGACAGTTCTGAAAGCTGAAAATTGTCCTGGGCGAAAGTGCCTGGTATTGAAGTGGTTAAAGGAGACATCAACTTCATTAAAAGGTTGGGCATTGATGGGCACTGATAGGCGACACTCATGGGCACTGATGGGCACTGATAGATGCCACTGGATAGGCAGCACTGATGAGGAGCTACTGACAGGCATTACTGATAAGGCACTGATTGGCACTGTTATGGGCACTGATTGGTACTGTTATGGTCACTGACTGGGGTTCTTGATGGGGCACAGACTGGCAGCTGATTGGCACATCTGATGGGGGCTGTGCTGATAATCAATGTGCTGATTATCAGCGCAGACCCTGCCTCTGACAGGGAAAGCCGCTGATCGGCTCTCCCTGACAGCGTGAACCGAGAAATGACGTTTACTGGAACTTCCTGGTTCACACGATGATCCTTACTACGATCGGAGATGTAGTGTGTCAGACTAACACACAGCACCAGCGATCGCCGCGCTGTGCGCGCCCGCGGGTGTGCCCTGGAATATTATCCTGCTGGACATCATATGACGCCCAGTCAGGATAACAGAACCACTTCCCGGCCGTCAGCCTTGCTATAGGCCGGGTGGGAAGTGGTTAATATTGATCTTTTTCTGTGATCTGGGAGCCTCTGCAGTTTGACGGGGCTCTTTTTGATATTTTGATACCCTAGAGAATCAGCACGACTGCCAGGTGACTAGCATTTCCACAAGCAGGTCAGTAATGGCAGCCTTCCTATTTATCGCAGCGCATGTTACCTTTAAGAAAAAATGGGTGCCTCTCACAACACCTACAATAAAATATTACTCTTGTCACAAAAAAACAACATTGTATTGCATTGTCCTGTGTTGTCAGCGGCAATGACGGATTTTCCTTTTGACAGCATGAGAATGATTTATGAATTTGATTTTTCCCAATAACGGAATTTCTGTGGAGCGAGATGTGTCACATGAAATATTCTTATGATTCCTGTGACTACCATAGTGTTGTACGCTGCTGAATATAAATCAGAGCCATTAATTTAAAGAAAAATGGAAACGAGGATGAAAGTCAGACATGAAAATGTGCAATGGCCAACAGCAACCAGTCAGAAATAGTCTTTCAGTGGCTAACTTGTGCCAGTCAACAGAGTTAAAATGTTACTAAACCCAGGACCCTGCATTCACTATATCTAGGCTCCCACAGTACACGGCACATGGAAATGTAATTATTTTAGTAAATACAAACTGCTAAATACCTTTTCTCATCAGCAGTATATAGCAGTCTTGTGACTTCTATCAGTGTCTCGTTAAAGTTATAGTAAACTCTGTACAACCACTTGTACCTACAGGTAAGCCTATAATAATGTTTACCTGTAAGTACTGTGAATATCTCCTAAACTTGCACAGTTTAGGAGATATTCAGAGTGCATGCAGCTGATGACATCACCGGCGCATGCGCTCTGAAGGTCAGGCTTACAGTGCCGGACCTTCGAGCAATTGCTGGAAACGGCGGAGTGATGTCATCGGGCACCCAGCCACCCATGTAGCCATAGGCCGCAAACCCAGAAGAAAGACCGGGGGAAGATGTCAGCCGTCTCAGCGGTGACATCACAGTGCTGGAGGGCTTCGTTCTCAGGTAAGTCTATCATAATGTGCTAGTATGCGATGCATACTAGCACATTATGTCTTTGCCTTCCAGGGAATTGTTTTTTTTTTTTAATCACCTGCAGTTTACAATGGCTTTAAAGCTTGTAGGAGGAGTTTTCATTCTACTCTGACTGTCCTATGAGGTTGCAGGGCCCCTGATCCTCTGTCTGGGCAGTGCTGATTGGCCCTGTGCTGATCACATGCACCCTCCCAAGAAAAAATAACTCTCTAGAAATATACACCAAACTGAGCATGTGCAGAGTGCTCCCAAGACTCTCTCTTATGAGCAGATGGATCGTGGACTGTGGAAGAAGGGGAGGATCAGAGAACACAGGATCAAACAGCCTCTTTACACGATGCAAAGGATTAACCCTTTAGGATCCACAGTGAGTATAACATGCATGCTTTACTGCATATACAGACTGATTTTACTGTTGTGGGTTTAGTAACACTTAAAGCTGAAGTTTCATCTGCTGGTATTTTATTTAGACATGTCCTTTTTATAATTTTTTGTCACAATTTTTTTGGAACATGAAAAAATTAAACAAAACTTTGTGGGGGGTTCAGATTTTTTTTTAACATATTGTCACCAGGGCAGTACATCATAATCATATGACCAATGTGGCAGTGATCACGGATGTAAAAAAAGCAATAATAATATTTTTTATTTAATTTTTTGACATTTTTTTTTTTTACATTTTTTACCTTTTTTTTTTTACATACTTTTTTTTACATCAGAATAGTTTGGTGTCACCACAGAGCAGAGCACGCCACTGCATGCCCCAAAGAGGTGTGCTAATGCGCATGAGCACCGCAAGGTATGGGCACATCATGGTGCTTAGGGGAGATGCCCACCAGCAGTAAATGTATTGTTGGCTGTTGGCAAGTGGTTAAATAACATGCTGGGGAATGTCTTAACCCTGCATGTTAAGTGGGGAAACTATAGGATGTGCTCCAGAAGAAGTGACATTTAAAAAAAAATTATTAAATATAAATATATTGTTGCTAGATAACAATTCTTTCCTCTCCGACATCTGTTTGTAAAAAAAGCACCTGAGGGATCCTGGGTGACATCATCGACCATATATAGTCATGAGCATGCAGTGATTGGTGGAGTGCTGCATTGATGGTTGTTCCTCTGGAAGGTTCTCCTCTCTCCACAGAGAAATGCTGGAGCTCTGTCAGAGTGACCATTGGGTTCTCTGTCACCTCCCTGACTAAGGCTTCTCCTTCTCCCCCGATCGCACGTTTTGGCTGGGCGGCCCACTCTAGGAAGTGTCCTGGTGATTCTAAACTTCTTCCATTTACAGATGATGGAGGCCACTGTGCTCAGCGGGACCTTCAATGCTGCAGAATGTTTTCTGTTCCCTTCCTCAGATCTGTGCCTCGACACAATCCTGTCTCGGAGGTCTACAGAGAATTCCTTGGACTTCATGGCTTGGTTTGTGCTCTGACATGTACTGTTAACTGTGGGACCTAATATAGACAGGTGTGTGCCTTTCCAAATCATGTCCAATCAACTGAATTTACCACATGTGGAATCCAATCAAGTTGTAGAAACATCTCAAGGATGGTCAATGGAAACAGGATGCACCTGAGCTCAATTTTGAGTGTCATGGCAAAGGCTGTAAATACTTATGTACATGTGATTTTTTTCATTTTTTTTTTTTAATAAATTTGCAAAGATTGCAAATAAACGTCTTTCACATTGTCATTATGGGGTATTGCTTGTAGAATGTTGAGGAAAATAATGAATTTAATCCATTTTGGAATAAGGCTGTAACATAACAAAATGTGGAAAAAGTGAAGCGCTGTGAATACTTTCCGGATACACAGTATGTGGTCAATAATGTCAGCCAGCATCCCTACTGTATCTAAAAATATCTACTGTAATTCACATAAAAAAGTACTGAGTGTAAGAAAAGGAATCTTCGAAGAATAGGGAATGATCTTCCAGGAGATGAACTCCATGTGAAGTGATCCTATGCATTAAGGTGAAAAAGCACCTGCCAGTGACTGACCCCCAGCCCCCCCCCCCCCGTTTTACTTATCTGAACCCTCAAACTTGTCCCACGGGGATGCGCCGTCTCTCTACCTGGGGTTCTCGGCTGTTGAATGGATAGATTGATAGCGGCGCAGCCAATGGCTCCTGCTGCTGTCAATCAAATCCAATGATGTGGCTGCCGGGGGGCAGGGCCGAGTCCTGCATTCGCCGAATGCTGGACTCGGGAGCGTGTCCGCAAGGTAACCCCCTGGGAGAGCGCTTCTCCTAGGGGGTTATCTGAAGCGGGGAGAAGCCGAGAGAGCTGCCAAGGGACCCCAGAAGACCAGGATCTGGGCCACTCTATGCAAAATGAGTTGCACAGTGGAGGTAAGTATGATATGTTTGTTATTTAAAAAAAATAAATAAATAACTTTAGTGTCACTTTACCTGCCATTTTTAATTATTAAAGTAGAAGTTACATGTAAAGCATGCTGGGAATGTTAACTGTCACATTGGTTGTGCTCTCAACCAAACTGTCAAACCATCCAATGGCTGGTGTCATAACTAATCACATGTGCAGCATTATGGCAGCTAAAGAGTAAACAGAGGCCAAGATGGACGCTTCCCTGGCTGAAAAACGATAGGAGGGTTTACTTCCATTTTAACTGGGAATTATTAATTGGAGTTTTTTGTGTACTCTTCACTTGAAAGCCAATGAGGACTGGAGAAGGGAGACATAAGAACACAGCAGAAAAAATAATCTAAAAAAGGAGGAGATTGAGGCAATTCAATAGAACAAAAAAAATGCATACATAGCAAAAAAGTGTTGTAAAAAATGTGAACCAGAATGCTTGATAGTAATCTTACTCTTGAACAGAAACTCATAAAACCAGAACAATAAAAACCCATAAAACCGATAGAGTAAACAGCTTCTGATAGACGAAAATTCCTCCTTTGAGTACATGAAACCCATTACACTTTTTTAAAACTATTTTATATTTATTTTCTACTTAGTCATATTTGAGTTCCACTTTGGTAGAAGAAAAAAAAAAATCCATGTCAAATGAAATGACCTTTAGAAACAAAATGCGTAGTTTTAGAAACATAAAACTTAACATTCCTTAGTAATCCAATATCACAATGCATTTAGGGTGATCTAGCGATTGTTAGGGACGCTGCCTGTAAAAAATAAGCAATAGAGGAACATTAACAACATGTGTGGTTTTGAAAAATTCATTTATATATCAATGTACAACACCATGATGTATTTTGAACTGAAGAGGTACAGACAAAGTATTGATTTTAGATCTTTAACCAAATAAAGAGTATGTAAATTGTGTCTTTTTCTGCAAAATTAGATCAGGGTACGTGTACCGCGCTGTCTCCTCTCCGTAGGACTGACGGCGATTGAATTTGGCAGACATTGAAATTTGGTTAAAGAGGTAAAGACCTTTGCTCTTTGGTTCAGAATTAAATGAAGCCATTTAGAAAGGACAGTCGTTGACCAGACAGATGCAGCAAAGCATACTGTAAATGATGAAAGTTTTTTTTCTTTTTTTCTAAGAATGGACAGAAAAGAAATTTGTGAAATAAAAGCTAAGGATGGCCATTATTGCTACATCTCTGACCTGGAATGCTGAGCGGTAACTACTTTTCAGTCTGAGAATGCATACAGTTGTAAATAGCTGGCTTTTGAGAGTTCCCTTTTATGAGGGATATACACTATACGCCAAAGGTATGTGGACACCCCTCCAAATTATCGAGTTCAGATGCAAAAGCTAGGTGTATAATGACATGATTGGTATGGAGGAACTCAAATGACCCGCACAGAGCCCTGACCTCAACCTTTTTAAATACCTTTACAATGATATGGAATAATTGTAAGCTAAACCTTTTCCAATATCAGTACCTGACATAGGCGTGCACACAGGGTGTGCCAGGTGTGCCTGGGCACACCCTAATCATGCTGTGCTGTGCAGATTCCACTGTTGCTTGGCTGCAGAAAAAGGGACTGAAGAATCTCTGTCCTCGGTCCCTTTCTCTATCTCAAAAGTGAGACATCAGGGGTCTGTTTAAACCCCCTGGAATTTCACCAAAGCCCCCCCCCCCCCCACAAATAATAAATAATAACTTGAAAAAAAAAATAATGTAAAAAATAATAAAATTGTAAAAAAGTTGTAATAAAAATTAACTACTGACACCAACCTCTGTCCTACTGACATTGTCCACTGCTCTACTGCCATATATAGAATATATATAGATATAAACTGTATATGTATATTTATTTTGAGCTTTGAGGTGCACACCCTAATGCCATAGGGTGGGCACACCTATGGTACCTGACTTCATAAATCAGGGATCTCTGAAACTTCTAAACAAGGGGCCAGTTTACTGTCCTTCAGACTTAAGGGGGGCCGGACTGTGGGCATTGGGAGTGGAAAAGGTCCAGACGTTAGTGGGAATAAACAATGCCCCATCTTTGGTGTGGAAGGAATAGCGCCCCATTGTTGGTGTCATTGGAAGGAATTGTGCCCCATCTTTGGTGTCATTGGGAGGAGTTCTACCCCTTTATTTGTGTCAGTGGGGGGTTGGGTTAGGCCCCATTGTTGGCATCAGTGGATGAAAATAGTTCCCCAAGGGCTTGATAAAAGCAAGCAAAGGGCTGCATCTGGCCCCCGGGCAGCAGCATGGAGAGCACTGCCGTAAATGCTTGTGGGGAGGTGCAGCATGGTGCGGTGGCAGTAACCACTCAGAGTCCAGTTTGCAGAAAACAGAACAGTATTGAAATTAAAAGGTGGGAAGGCAACTCACCTGGGCACACTCACGGAATGCACAGCGATGAGAAGTAGCAGAAAGTCTCAGGTGTGCTGTCTGGAGGGGTGGAACGCAGCCTGGCTGGCTTGGACCCAAGTGAGGAGGCTTCCAGGAAGGATGATGTGTCCCTGCACTTTTCTCACTTGTCTGGAATCTCTTCTTGATGCTAGGCATGGTCCCTGTCACACGTGTGACCTATCCCTACTCTATCCACATGCAAAATGCGCTCCAAATCAGATGCCCCCTCTTTGTTACTGAGTAGATCATAGAGGAACGGGGCTCCTCTCGACTTCCTCCTCAACCTGCATTATCGCTACACATAAGCACCATCTGCAGAGGGGTAAATAGACTGCACCTTCCTACGTGCTTTCTTAGCTGAATAGGCACATATTGACATAGACACATTCCAACATTTGTAAAAAGCCTCCCCAGAAGAGTAGAGGCTGTTGTAGCCTAAAAGGCATAATAATGTCCATGATTTTTTGGATTGGGATATCCAAAGAGTTTATATTATTAATATTTGAGTTCCCAAGTCTAAAACCTACCCTTAGAAATAAGCCACTAATAAAAATAATTTGATCTACGCCTTTTTTTCTATATTTGTTGTAATTACATACCTCTCCCAGTGTGATGGTAAACTGTAAATAGTGATGCAAGGGACCACTTACCAATTACCTATGGAGTACCTTTGCATCTCATTTCAACAGGAAGCCCGTACTCTAGCAGAAACCTATGAAGATCCTGCTTTGAAGGGCCTCCTGGGAAATATGGAATGAAAATCCTACCTCCCGTGACATCGGTGAACTTACTTAATAGGTGTTATACCAACAAAGAAGTACAGTACAATAGTACTATGCAGAGTATAGTACAATACTAGAAATCATAGTATATCCTTATTGGATCAGTGATGTAATAAAGGTGGGGATTCTTGTCCCATATGTCTCAGCAGACTAATGTCCCTTACACACGGTCGGATTTTCCGATGGAAAATGTCCGATCGGAGCGTGTTGTCGGAAATTCCGACCGTGTGTGGGCTCCATCGGACATTTTCCATCGGATTTTCCGACACACAAAGTTGGAGAGCAGGAGATAAAATTTTCCGACAACAAAATCCGTTGTCGGAAATTCCGATCGTGTGTACACAAATCCGACGGACAAAGTGCCACGCATGCTCAGAATAAATAAAGAGATGAAAGCTATTGGCCACTGCCCCGTTTATAGTCCCGACGTACGTGTTTTACGTCACCGCGTTCAGAATGATCGGATTTTCCGACAACTTTGTGCGACCGTGTGTAGACAAAACAAGTTTGAGCCAACATCCGTCGGAAAAAATCCTAGGATTTTGTTGTCGGAATGTCCGAACAAAGTCCGACCGTGTGTACGGGGCATTAGAGTCATTAGACCCATGAGACACTTATTAAAATGTGTTAGATACATGTGCATACAGCTTTTGTTGCAATACTCATCTCCTCTTCAGCGCTGTATCTGGAAGTTTCACTGTTCTCTCCAGCTGCTACAAAAGGGAGGACTTTTCTCTGCCAGATTATGTGTGGGGGTCCTACTCTGATGATTAGACATGTGCAATTTGTTTAGTTACAAATTCAATTTTGTACGAAATTCGGCATATTCGATCATTCGCAAGCATCCGAATGATCTAAAGACTCTTGACGAATGCATATGAAAACAAATTTTCAGAAAGAACGAAAATCCGAAACAACGAAAATCTGAAAGAAGGAAAATCTGAAAGAATAAAAATCCAAAAGAACGAAAATCTGAAAGAATAAAAATCCAAAAGAACGAAAATCTGAAAGAATAAAAATCTGAAAGAATAAAAATCCAAAAGGGACGAAAAACGATTCAACCTACGAGTTTAACCACTTCAGCCCCGGAAGGATTTGCCCCCTTAATGACCAGGTTATTTTTTGCGATACGGCACTGCGTCGCTTTAACTGACAATTGCGCGGTCGTGCGATGTTGTACCCAAACAAAATTGACGTCCTTTTTTTTTTCCCACAAATAGAGCTTTCTTTTGGTGGTATTTGATTACCTCTGCGTTTTTTTGGGGGGTTTTCGCGCTATAAACAAAGAGCGACAGTTTTGAAAAAAAAAAATAAAATTACTTTTTGTTGTAATACATATCCAAAAACAATATATAAAAAAACTAATTTTTTTTGTTTTGTTTTTTAAGTAAGAGCTGCGATTTTTAGCAGGACTGCAACATTGAGGCGGACCAATCTGATCTGACCCCAAATTATAGAAATGCACTGATCAATGTAAAAATGACACTGGCAGGGAAGGGGTTGCCAGTAGGGAGCAATCAAGGGGTTAACTGTGTTCCCTGGGTGTGTTCTAACTGTAGGGGGGATGGGCTGGCAGGGATATGACAGAGATCACTGTTCCCGGTGATCTGTCAGAATGGGGATCCGCCTTGTTTACAAAGGCAGATCCCCATTCTGCCTCTGTTCTAGGTGATCGCGGGTTGCTGGCGGACATCTAGTCCTACCGACCCACGGGCATGCTCCCACAGCGTGCAACTAGCATGAGCGCCTGCACAAGCCGCTGGACAGCTATAGCGATTTAAGGACGGCGGCTGGTCGGCAAGTGGTTAATAAATAGATTACATTTGGATCATTTTGTTTTTTTGTTTTTTCTATTATGTTTAAATTATTAACGATTAGAGCCAGTTCACACCATAGAAACGTAGTCCAGATGCGTTCCAGGTGCTTTTCTGCATGCGCGTTTTTGATGCGTTCCAGTGCGTTTTTGATGCAGTCCAGTGCTTTCTTTCCCCCGCTCTTTTTTCTTAACCTTAAGGGCCAGTTCACACCAGATTCAGTTCCGTTCAGTTCCGTTCAGTTCCGTGCATTTTTTTTCTGCGCTAAAAATGCATACACAGTGTTTTCCATGTATTCCAATGGCTCTAGTTCACACCATGCATTCAATTTCTGGTGCAGAAACTGACTGCATGGTGTGAACTAGAGCCATTGGAATACATGGAAAACACTGTGCATGCATTTTGTGCAGAAAAAAAATGCACGGAACTGAACAGAACTGCGTCTGGTGTGAACTAGCACTAAATAAGGAAAAGTGTGTTGCAATGCGTTTTTGGTGCATTTAGGTGCGTTCCGGTTTTTGATGCGTTTTACAGCGTTCCAGTACAGTCCAGTGCAGAAAAAATGCAGCATGTTCTACTTTTTTTTCTGCAACTGGAACGCACTGGAAATGCAAGCACTGGTGTGAACTATGCCATTGAAAACCATATAACCTACTTTCCATGCATTTTTGATGCAGAAAAAAAACGCACTGGACTGCATGTGGTGTGAACTGGCCCTTATGATAGTTTTTATTATTGTTATTTATTATTATAAACTATTAAATTATAGGTATTGGATATTCCTTTCAAATTTAGCTAAAGTAACTGTTAGTGAACGTAATATGAATGCATCCGAAATTACGAATTATCCAAAATAACGAATGCCACATCTAAACGAATGGAACGAATATCAATGCATTCGAAGTTACGAATAATCTGAAGTAACGAATGCCTATCATAACGGATGATCCAATAAACGAAAAAAACAAAAATGAAAATAAACACATTTTTCGGTAGTGCACATGTTTAATGATTTCTGAATTGGGAAGTATCTCCACTCAGGACCACCAGTCCAATATACAGTAATTTACTCATACTGGCCCAGGTGGCAAATGCCAACTTGGTCCCAGAGCAGTCTTTCCCTGCTCAGACTAGTTACATTGCTTGTGTATATTGCATCGTGCATCACCATCTTCATTTATTAAATTCTTGTTTAAGAAAAATATAAAACACTCTAAGGGCCCTTTCACACTGGGGTGGTTTGCAGGCGCCATTGCGCTAATAATAGCGCCTGCAAACCGACCCGAAAGTGCCGCTGCTTTGTCTCCAGTGTGAAAGCCCTGAGGGCTTTCACACTGGAGTGGTGCGCTAGCAGGACGGTAAAAAAAGTCCTGCTAGCAGCATCTTCGGAGCGGTGAAGGAGCGGAGTATATTCCGCTCCTTCACCGCTCCTGCCCATTGAAATCAATGGGACAGCGCGGCTATACCACCGGCAAAACGCCTCTGCAGAGGCGCTTTGCGGTGGTTATTAACCCTTTCTCGGCCGCTAGCGGCCGAATACCGACGGTAAAGCGGCGCTTTACGGCCAACTTCGCCCCCGCCCCAGTGTGAAAGGGCCCTTAGGAGACCGCAAAAGGATGAAAATACAGCAAGAGATGTTGTTTACACATCTTACTAACCTTGTCACCATCAGTAGTAAATTCCAATAGACTGACAGAGAGAACAGGGAGGATGCGGAAAGATAAGTTAAAGTTGTATACCCCTTACACATACACAGTAAAGTGACTGGCCTCAGGCAATACACAGAAATGAAACAAATCCTCCTATGTAAGTTGTGTCTGTTTATCTGCAGTTTTCTCTTGTGAGGAGCTCAGTGAGGAGAGCTCTGAGAGCTCATTGGAGGAAAGGGACCCACCCCCCTCCACACAGTATACAGGAACAGAGTTGAGGATGTCAATCAGCTGGAGCTCCCTTCCCTGTCATCATTTTCCACTTGGTGTCAGGTAAACTTGTCAGAAGTGATTCATGCTGATAGCAGAGGAATGAGGCAGCAGACAGAAATGGTGCTTAGTGCTCTTTAAAGAGAATTTGGAGTTTAAAAAAAAAACAAAAAAATGTTATACTCACCTAAGTGGATCCGATGCTGCATCTGTCCCCCGCCGCCTCTGCAGTGAGAACTGAGCAATCAAACACAGCTGATCGCACCGTTCTGCCCTTCGCTCTGAGGAGAGAGCAGTGACAGTCAGCGGCTCTCTGCTCTCCCCTCCAGAGCTCACTGGAGTGTTAGGCTGGGGAGCGGGCGGAGCAGCTGGCTCAGTCTCCCAGTGGTGCAGCTGAGCCGGTTGCCCATCCAGACATGTGGGTGTATCCTGACTATGAAGTCGTTATCTTTCCCCAGCCTGGACCAGCTGAGTGATGTCAGGGGACAACAGGCTTTATCCCGCTGTCGGCTGAAAACTGGTCACAGTAGTTCAGAACAAACTGTACTCCTGTGCTCCATTGCAGAGGTATAGCGAAGAAAGCTTTGACCATGCTTCTCCTTTAATTAAACACTAAAAAAAGGGTATGCTTTGTTCAGATTTCATGTCTGATGCCGCGTACACACGGGCGGACTTTTTGACGGACTAGGTCTGGCGGACTTTTCGACTGACTTTCCAAATGAACGGACTTGCCTACACACGATCAACCAAAGTCCGACGGATTCGTACGTGATGACGTACACCGGACTAAAATAAGGAAGTTCATAGCCAGTAGCCAATAGCTGCCCTAGCGTCGGTTTTTCTCTGTCGGACTAGCATACAGACGAACGGACTTTTCGACCGGACTCGAGTCCGTCTGAAAGATTTGAAACATGTTTTATTTCTAGGTCAGTCGGACTTTTGGGGAAAAAAAGTCAGCTGGAGCCCACACACGATCGAATTGTCCGACGGAGTCTGGTCCGCCGGACCTAGTCCTTCGAAAAAGTGCGCTCGTGTGTACGCGGCATGAGGTGTACATCCAATTTAAACACTTGAATTTTGCCTCTTACTAGCATGGGCCTTTGTTTTGCTGTGGTGTTGAGGATATACTAGAGTCTTCATCTTGGCCTTCAAGTAAATTTTAGCTTATGAGGCCCTCAAGAGAGGAGCGGGTTCCTCATTGTGATTGCTGTTGGGATATGTCAATTGTATACCCTAATGCAGTGTTTCTCAACTCCAATCCTCAAGGCGCCCCAACAGGTCATGTTTTCAGGATTTCCATCATTTTGCACAGGTGATTTAATCAGTTTCACTGCCTTAGTAATTACAACAGCTGAGGGAAATCCTGAAAACATGAACTGTTGGAGCACCTTGAGGACTGGAGTTGAGAAACACTGCCCTAATGACTGGTTCTCTTTTCAAAATAATGTTGAATCACATTTTTATGTCACTTTATAGGGAGGTCATAGCTTTTCCAGATACTCTTTCAATGGAAGACTGCATGTAAACCAGAAGTAAATACTGCTCATCTTAATACTACAATTATGATAAACCCTATTGCTTGTCTTTATCGCCTCTCTTTTCAGACGATTGACTCCAATAGTGTGGATGACTTAATATGATGAGAATAAAGAATAAGTATCTGTATCTTATCTTCTCCTCTACCGATACATGTTATCTCTGAAACTCTTGTGATATGGTTTATGATATATGTCTCACATTAATGTAACATTCATTTTTTAACCATCTGAAAATGAAACGGCATGCTTTCTCTGGAAGAGCACATTCCGAGCAACATGGCATATCTCCGTAAGTATACATATTAACTATATTGGTTTCCCAAACAGTGCAAGGTCTACATGATAAACATATACGTGTTGACTGGTGTGTCCTAAGAGTAATTGTGTACTATTAACTGTAACACGCGTCTTCTTGAGAAGACAGAGGACAACGTGGCTTGGCTATGGTAAAGTGACAATAAGACCCTGGCAGCTGCCAAATGTGGCCAAAATGGACAATAGTGACAAATGACTGATCATTCAAAATATCTTTCTTGTGAGCTGCCCTTATAAAAAAAAAAAAATATATATATATATATATATATATATATATATATATATATATATATATATATATATATATATATATATATATATACAGGGCTGGACTTACCATTGGGCTTGACTGGGCTCAAGGCCATGGGCCCCGCCCAATAAGGGGCCCCGCGGGCCCCGCCCAATAAGGGGCCCCGCGGGCCCCGCCTGTTTACATTTTAAATATCTTCGTATATCTTCAGCTAGATCGGATGAAACAGCGGTGATTCACACTGGTCCTCACTTGGCTGCAGCGCTGCTCTGCCGAGACTCTCTCTCTGTCTCATCAGCCAATCAGCGGCGCAGAGAGAGAGACTCTAATGTGTAATTACGCAGGACGAACCAGGAGGAGCCTGGAGGTGGGTGGAGCTGCGCCGTTGGCCTGGCAACCCTGCACTCGGTGCTAGCGCCTGGGCCGCCTGGCGTCTAGCAACGAGTGACGTCATTGAGTCAGTCACGTCAGACTCGGAGTCTCAGACTCAGAGCCGATGTGACCATGACAGGAGCTGCCTGGAGCAGAGGAGCCTGCCTAAGTCTATCTGTCTTTCCCGGGCTGATAGGCCGTTGTTGCTGCAGTCTGGCACTGTGTGGCAGAGGCCAGCAATCTTCCTCCTCCGCGCCTCCCATGACGGTATTGGCCCCTCCCACCGGCAGCACCTCCTCCATCTTGTCCATACAGTCACTCACACTGACTGCAGGGCTCCGCCCCTGGTGAGTGTTGGCCCCATCCACCTCCTCCCTCCATCTTGTCCATCTTGCAGTCTGCCGAGCGGCGTGGATAGAAGTAGAAGGCTGCTGGACCCAATCAACTGGACTCCATTGCTCCTGCATGGGAGCCCCTCCCCCCCACCAGAGCACCAAATTAATTGACTAAAAGTGAGTAAAAAAAAAAAAGAATGAATTCATGTGTCAAGTCAAAAAGAAAAATACATGTGTGCCATTATGTATGAAAAAAAAAATGCCCCTTTAGTCTTGACTTGTTCAAGGTTAACCCCTTCAGCTCCGGAACCTTTTACCCCCCCTTATGACCAGGCCATTTTTTGCCATACTGCACTGCGTTGCTTTAACTGACTGACAATTGCGCGGTCATGCGACGTTGTAACCCAAGTAAAATTGATGTCCCTTTTTTCCCACTCACTTACTTACCACACACACACACACAATTTATCTTGCACTTTGTTCAATGAGTTATTTTGCTATATTCTTGCAATTGATTTGTTATGATTGTAACCTTACAAGGTATTTGTTTGTTTTCCAGGTAAATAAGTGTTTTATTCTCATTCTGACCAAGACATTTGTGCATTGCAATAAACACATGATTACTTTGAACTTTTTTAATCATTATTTATTTATTGGAAAACAAGTTTTTCAAGCTTCAATCAGTGGTCATATAAATAGATTATTACGTTTTTTTAACATGTAACACTGTCTACGGTACCAGACAACATTTTGTTCTATTTAAAGTAATGTATAGAACAGGGATATGCAATTAGCGGACGTCCGCTAATTGCATATCCCTGGTATAGAAGGTAGGGCCCGAAAGTAACTCAAGCCCAGGGGCCCTCACCACCCTAAGTCCTGCCTGTATATATATATATATATATATATATATATATATATATATATATATATATATACACACTGTATTACCAAAAGTATTGCCTTTACACGCGCATGAACTTTAATGGCATCCCAGTCTTAGTTCATGGGGTACAATATTGAGTTGGCCCACCTTTTGCAGCTATAACAGTTTCAACTCTTCTGGGAAGGCTGTCCACAAGGTTTAGGAGTGTGTCTATGGGAATGTTTGACCATTCTTCCAGAAGCGCATTTGTGAGGTCAGGCACTGATGTTGGAGAAAAGGCCTGGGTCACAGTCTGCGCTCTAATTCATCCCAAAGGGTCTCTATCCAGTTGAGGTCAGGACTCTGTGCAGGCCAGTCCTCCACAATAAACGCGCTCATCCATGTCCTTATGCACCTTGCATTGTGCACTGGTGCGCCGTCATGTTGGACTAGGAAGGAACCATCCCCAAACTGTTCCCACAAAGTTGGGAACATGAAATTGTCCAAAATGTCTTTGTATGCTGACGCCTTAAGAGTTCCCTTCACTGGAACTAAGCGGCCAAGCCCAACCCCTAAAAAACAACCCCGCACCATAATCCTCCCTCCACCAAATGATTTGGAAGGGTGGCCCAATACTTTTGGCAATATAGTGTGGATGAGCGAGGTTGGGGTGAAGGGACCTGACTGGCCTTCACAGAGTCCTGACCTCAACCCGATAGAACACCTTTGAGATCAATTATGCCCTGTACACACGATCAGAATTTCCGACAACAAATGTTCGATGTGAGCTTGTTTTTGGAAATTCCGACCGTGTGCAGGCTCCATCAGACATTTTTTGTCGGAATTTCCGACCAACAAAATTTGAGAGATGGTTCTCAAATTTTCCGACAACAAAATCCATTGTCGTAATTTCCGATAATGTGTACACAATTCTGATGCACAAAATTCCATGCATGCTCGGAATCAAGCAGAAGTATTGAACTTCCTTTTTCTAGTCCCGTGATACGTGTTGTACGTCACCGCGTTCTTGACGTTTGCAATTTCCGACAACATTTGTGCGACCGTGTGTATGTAAGACAAGTTTCAGTCAACATCCGTTGGAAATAAATCCACGGTTTGGTTTTCAGAAATTCCGATCAACTGTACGTGGCATAAGAGTGGAGACTGCGAGCCAGGCCTTTTCATCCAACATCAGTGCCTGACCACACAAATGCACTTCTGGAAGAATGGTCAAACATTCCCATAGACACACACCTAAACCTTGTGGACAGCCTTTCCAGAAGAGTTGAAGCTGTTATAGCTGCAAAGGCTGGGCCAACTCAATAATGAACCCTACGGACTAAAACTGGGATGCCACTAAAGTTCATGTGCGTGTTTGATGTTGGCTATCATTCAACCCAGAAGGAAAGCTGCTCTGGATGACAGAGCAGCTCAACAATATAGACTAGAAAGTCTTGCTTAAATCTGTCCAGTTTGTGGGATAAAGAAAGAATAAAGGAGACCTTCATACTGTATGATGTGTCCAGGAGAAGCCCTATAGAAGGTATAGGTAGGAGATGCTCTTGTGTGGTAATAATGCACCTTTGTTGCCATCTTGCCAGCTGCACTTCTACAATGTCTGTTTGTGATCCTTCCGAAACTCTCATCACCATGCTAGAGAGGTACCCTTCTAATCACCTTCAGGATCAGCCACCAGCAAACTGGTCTCTTGGCACCCGTGCAACCTTGTGCCTTGCACTCCGTGTCGCCACCTTCAGGGGTGTTCAGACCAGAGCTGCATGGGAAGCCCTCTCGTCACTTCAGCCTCTAACAAGGTACATGATAAGTACTGTGAACCCAGACCTGCATGATGATTCACCCCAAGGGGTTGTGTCCTTGACAGCCTAGCTCCTGGGAAGCGGGTTGGGTGATGTTGGATGTCATTTAACCAAAAAAAAAGGTGCTCTGGATGACAGAGCAGCTCAACAATATAGACTAGAAAGTCTTGCTTAAATCTGTCCAGTTTGTTGGAATATGAAAGAATAAAGGAGACCTCTATATTGTATGATGTGTCCAGGAGAAGCCCTATAGAAGGTATAGGTAGGAGATGCTCTTGTGTGATAAAAATGTCTTCAGCTATGAGAGGTCTAATATATGAAGCTTTTAGGGATACAATGGAAAGTTCTCCAAGTGAAAAGATTGTATACACTTCAGCCTGCCCGCTAAGAGTCTTGGCAGTTAGACTGTGTATGTCTAACTTATAATATAGGTCCCTGGGCTGGTGTCTCAGAGGTGACTAATGGAGTTATTAGGTGCATGTGGTCTGTAAACTTGTTCATAGTAAATGTGCTAGAAGAATAATATATTGACACTCTGCTGGTCATCACGGTCTTTTGAACTCATTCCTTCTTTACCCCACTATACCATGGTAATAAATAACTTGTCTGTCACATTCTATATATATTAGAAGTTCTATAAGGTAATGATGTGCAGATCCTCCTGATCTGCATTATTTACCCATTATTCTGACTCCTGATTGTGTTTTCTTCTAGCATTGCCAATTACAGGTGTCTCTTTGACACAGGCTTGTCTTGTGAACATACTTGGAACAAGAAGAACCCTTTAAATGACCTTTCCATGGTGAAATTGACACCCTTGTCTTGATAACAAGAATGATTCTTCACAGTCACAATCATATTTTTCTTTAGTATAAGAATGGATTTTTTTTTTCTTTCTTCTCTACCTTCATTGATGTCACCATATTTGTAGAGCAGACAGAGATACATTTTATTATGGAATTGTTTTAAACAGAAAATGTTGTATTATTTTAAGACAAATATCATAGATAGATGTACACTTACAGTAACAATAATGACACCAAGTAGTGAATAAATAGAAACAATTCTATTAGCTGTTTTTATTTAAAGTTTTACGTTGGGTTGCCATATATTATCTTTATGTCCTCCAAGTTGAGTCAGTCATGACAATGTTAATCCTATGTTAGAAATGGTTTAGCTTTAAGCCAGTCATCTATGGGCAGGCTGATTGTGCTGCAGGAGATCTATCGATCGCCTTTAGTGCGAGCAGCCTGTGAGGTTTTTTTCATAGATCACTGCCGGTGGCTATAGCTCGCTGTCCATGGGCGGGCGGGCGGGTCTGGTAAACTGCTCTTCCAGTTTGAAGCATATTTAAGGTGGCGCCTCTGACAGCATGGATGATATTGCTCATCTCCTTGAGGGCAGCAGTCATCCATGCAGCTGGATGGACCACCTGATGATTCTGTGAGAGGTAAGTTATGTTATACAAAGAGTTAGTTACCGTATATACTCGAGTATAAGTCGTTCCGAGTATAAGTCGAAGCCCTAATTTACCACAAAAAAAAATTGGAAAAACTTATTGACCCGAGTATAAAACGAGGGTGAGAAATGCACAGCTACTGTAAGTGGAAAAGAGGGTCAACAATGCCCATTTGCATCCTCACTGTGCCCATTTGCAGCCTCACTGTGCCCATTTGCAGCCATAGGTCCCCTGAACTTCAAACTCGGTAGTTAAGGGTTCCTAGGTGCCCTCTAGCTGCAGCCAAAATTTGGGGTCTCTGAACCCAAAGGGTCCCGAAATGACATTGCTGCAGATGGACACAGTTGACCAAATGTGGGGCCCTGTATCTCGGGGCCACGTAGTGCTAAGAACCCCAAATTTGGTGTGCAAACTCAGTGGAACTAGCACCATAGATTTTCCAAAGCTGGGGTTTCTAGCATCAAGTGGCCCCGAGATACAGGGCCCCAAAAATCAGTTCAGAAAATGTCAAGCACTTTTCTGCAGCAGAGAATTACATTTTCCGAACCGGTTTTGGGGCCCCGTATCTCAGGGCCACTTGGTGCTAGGAACCCCAGCTTTGCATATGTTATGGTACCAGTTCCACTGGGTTTGCACATCAAATTTGGGGTTCCTAGCACCAAGTGGCCCTGAGATATGGGGCCCCAAAATCGGTTCAGAAAATGTCAAGCACTTTTCTGCAGCAGAGAATGACATTTTCCGAACTGATTTTGGGGCCCCGTATCTCGGGGCCCCAAAGTCGGTTCGGAAAATGAATTTTTTTGCTGCAGAAAAGTGCTTGACTCGAGGGGGGCACTTTCAGCACAAAAAAATGTGCTGAAAAATTTGACTTATACTCGAGTATATACGGTATGTTATATTCTGTCTCATTAGTTTCATATATTTTTTTCATTATTAGGGTTTTTTTTTCTTTGGCTCTTAGTTTCGGCTCTCTGTTTTTTGTTTTTGTTTTTTTGTTTTCCTTTTTTTTTGTTTTTGGTTCTTTGGTTTTGGTTTTTTGGTTTCTAGTTTTTTTCAGGTTGTGGTGTTTTTTTTGGGGGGGGGGGGGTTTGTTTTATGCATTTTGTTTTTTGCGTTCGGTTTTGTTTTTAGTTTTCATTTTGGTTGGTCAATTTTTTTTTTCCTTTAAAGTTTATTATCTTTTTATATATATTGCAGCACATCTGGGTTCTCTGTATTGGCTGTTTACCACCCTTCCTTTGGTCCTCTCCTTTCCCCCATCGACTTGAGCATTCACACAATATAGAGAATGATGGTTTTTAATATATAACCAGGGGCCACATTTTCACATATGCTTTATTGCTTTTTGATGCTTCCTTGGGTGTTGTAAGTAGTTAACCCTACGTGGTTTTGTTTTTTTGTTTTTTGATGTTTTACACACACTTTGGATTTTCCTTTTTTTTTTTTTTGCCTGTTCTCAATGCCAAGGTCCTTCATATTGTCCCTAAAGAAGAGCATAACTTCCAAAATATGTTGGACAGTTGGACACTACTCACTACATTTAGGGCACTATCTACATCTCCCCTGCTCTCCTTCTGCTCTGGTGGAGATGAGGGGGCTGGGGATGGTTGTGGCATGTGATTTCTATGAAATTAAGCTTTTTGGCTTTTTGCCATTTCATATACAATATGTAAGATGCAAGATTTTAGGCCTGTGTTTGTTTTAATTCAATAAAGTTTTGTTATTTTATTTATGTGTATTTTCTTAAGTCCCCGCTACCCTATATGTTTTCTTACTCATATTCATTTATTCGATGGTCACTGAGATGGTCTCAAACTACACCACCTGTACTTTTTAAAGCTTCTTTGTGGAAATATAGCTTCTTGTTATGCTGTCCTGTCCTGTCCTGTCCTGTCCTGTCCTGTGCAACCTCCCTCTTATGCTCTATTGTGAATGGATGGGACTGCAGTGGACTCAAAGACAGGAGACACTTAAATGTATAAAGGCATGACCCAAATTTACAATTAAACCTTCTTCTAGTCCCTGTAACATCATCAGCTTGCAAGGACAGCTTCTGGGTTGACAAAAGGCTTGCCCCCAGCACTACATCCAGGGCTGCTGTTAGAAATCACTGGGCCCCATACAGCCTACCTGACAGGGCCCCCTTCCCCCAGCTGAAAATGACAAAGGACATGCATTTATCAGTCCCTTTCTCTGCAGCCTCAGCTGTACAGATGAATGAATAGGAAGAGCTCTGATGCTTCCTGCTCATTAACAAACTGAAGCATCGTAAACACTGTTTATGATGCTTCGGTAATGAATGGACACAGGAGTGATTGGTACTGATCGCTCACTGTGTTCATTCAGGAAAGGAAGGGGACAGTAAATTACATATTTACCGGCCCCTTTTCCCACTCTTCATCCTGAAACATCCCCCTGTTTGCCTGCAGCCGCTGCCAGCATAAGAGGAGAGGAGAGAAGCTGGCAGCACTGCGGGGCAAAGGGGCCTACAGAGGGGCCCAGACAGCAGAACCATTGTCCCTGCAGTGCAGCTGGAGGGAGAAATCAGAGGATCGGTCTGCAATAAGACGGTACAGCTGGCCCTAATGCTCAGCAGGTGCCCAGACCCACTTTTGGGGTGATGGTGCATGGGCCCAGTACAGGAGGGCAGGCTGTACTGCCTTATCAGCGACCCTGACTACATTCCCAAAGAACCCTTCACTTACACACAGTTGGAGTCAATGCAGCAGCATGGTTTTGCTGGGAAAGAAATGAATGTATGCATGTGAAGAAGGACAGAAAGGAGGGGGATAGGTGGAGTTATATAGTCCTGAAAGGGAAAACTCAGGCAAGTCTGACAACACTGCTTGATATTTCAGTGCACCAGAGATAGTGTTGTCAGTGAACAATGGAATCTAGGGGCTCACAGGATTTCTTTTAGGATCACAAAATATTTTACGTGTACTTTTAAAGGGAAAAACTATGAGGAAATGGACACGTGGGGGAGATTTACTAAAACTAGAGCGTACAAAACTAGTGCAGCTCTACATAGAAACCAATAAGCTTCGAGGTTTTAATGTCAAAGCTCAATTGAACAAGCTGATTGGCTGGAATGCTCCAGTTTTAGTAAATCTCCCCCATAGTTTAGAAAAGTACTGTATGTGTATTTTTTAACCATTTCAATGCTGGGCACTTTTACCCCCTTCCTGCCCAGGCCAATTTTCAGCTTTCATAGCTGTCACATTTGCATGACAATTGCGCGGTCATGCAACACTGTACCCAAACAAAGTTTTTATCATTTTGTTTATACAACTAGAGCTTTCTTTTGGTGGTAACCACCTCAATACAGGGCACTTTCACCCCCTTCCTGCCCAAGCCATTTTTCAGTTTTCAGCGCTGTCGCACTTTGAATGACAATTGCGCGGTCATGTTACACTGCACCCTAATGAAATTTTTATCATTTTTTCCCCACAAATAGAGTATTTGATCACCTCTGCGGTTTTTACTTTTTGCGCTATAAACAAAAGAATAGGGACAATTTTGAAAAAAACACAATATTTTTTACTTTTTGCTATAATAAATATCCATTTTTTTTTTTTTTAACAAATTTTTTCCTCAGTTTAGGTCATTATGTATTCTTCTACATATTTTTGGTAAAAAAAAATTGCGATAAGCGTATATTGATTGGTTTGCGCAAAAGATATAGCGTCTACAAAATAGGGGATAGATTTATAGCATTTTTATTATTTATTTATTTTTTACTAGTAATGGCGGCGATCTGCGATTTTTACTGTGACTGCGATATTGCGGCGGACACTTTTGACACATTTGACACACATCGGACACTTTTGACACATTTTTGGGACCATTCACATTTATACAGCGATCAATGCTATAAAATTGCATTGATTACTGTGTAAATGTGACTGGCAGGGAAGGGGTTAACACTAGGAGGCGATCGAGGGGTTAATGTATGACCTAAGGAGGTGATTCTAACTGTGGGGGGAGGGGACTGACTGGGGGAGGTGACCAATCGGTGTCCCTATGTACAAGGGACATGCCATCGGTCTCCTTTCCTCTCTGACAGGACGTGGATCTGTGTTTACATGCACAGATCCACGGTCCTGCTCTGTTACCTGGCAATCGCGGGTGCCCGGTGGACATCGCGGCCCCCGGGCACGCGCACCGGGTCCCGAGCGACGCAGCGGGCACGTGCACACCCCCTAGTGGCTCAGGAGGGCGAGGACGTCATATAACGTCAGCCCAGAACAACAGAAGCCTCGTCCCGCCGTCATATGACGGTGGGCGGTGGCTTAGTGGTTAAACACCACTGAGATTTTTTTTTTTTGCTTAATAAATGAAAAAAAGACTCAAAATTTGGGGGGAAAAAAAACAGTTTTTCTACGTTTGTGTTATAAAATGTTACAAATACATAATTGTTCTTCATAAATGTAGCCCAAAATGTATTCTGCTACATTTCTTTGATAAAAATAACCCAAATCAGAGTATATTATTTAGTCTGTGGGAATGTTATAGAGTCCACAAACTTTGTTATATACAGTATCTGAAAATTGATCAATCTAAAATGCCAGGACAGTACAGAAATTCCCCAAATTACCCCTTTTTGGAATGTAGACAAGGTATTTAGTAAGAGACATGGCGGATTCTGAAGTTGCAATTTTTTTTGTCATCATTTTTTAGAAAATTAAGAAATGAACTAGTCAGTACAACATCATCATATACCTGGTGTTGCAGTGATCAGGAACACTGACTGGCGACAGTACGAAAAAAGAAACTTATATATATATATATATAATAATATATAAAATATATATATATATATTTTTTTTTTTTTTTTAATACATTTTTTTCTTTTTGTTAACACACTGTGACCAGACCAATATAATGTTACCATAGTAACATTGTACTACTCAGTGGAAGTGATCAGGATTTGACTTTATTTTTTACACATTAACTTTGCTTATAGCAGTGAATTACAATGCTATAAGCAAGCATTTTACTGAATGAAACTGATTCATTCAGTTTGTTTTGTTGTGATTAGCTGTGATTGGTCAAAGCTAATCACATGGTACAGATGGGCTGTGATTGGCCCTTTCTGTACCATGTGATTAAATTGACCAATCACAGCTAGCAACACAATTTTACACAATGGATGGCATGAAAGGAAACCATCCATTGTGTACAACAGTCATGTGACCTGCTGTGATTGGTCACAGCGGTCACATGGTACTGGCAGGGAGTCAGTACACTGATCAGTCATTGGCTGCGTCCCATGGACACACAAGCAGCACTTTCTGAAAGGAAATGACGTCCAGTCAGGATAGGAAAGCCACCGTCTGGGTGTCATTCTGCTTTAGGTCAGGCAGGGATGTGTTAATCAGTGGCGGCTGGTGCTAAACCTTTTGGGGGGCTGCAAACAACCCCCCCAGGTCCACTCTCACCCTTCCACGGTGCCCCGCACTCAGCCCCTCCATAGTCCCCCTGTGCTAAGACCCTCCACGGCTTCCTTGGCTTCGCCTCCTGGGCCAATCCGATCCGCCTCCTGTCTTGATTGGCTGGGAGGAGCATATTGATTTGCTAGTGTCACAAGTGGGTGGGTCCGGGATACAGTGCTCCACGCCCCTAGCCCAACCTTTTTCAAGCCAATTCAAGTTTTAGGCTCTAATTAAGTGGCTTGAAAAATAAAAACTCATACAAACCTATGAGTCCGGCGCCCTGCATGCATCCCCATATGCAAACTAGGGGGGGACAACGCCTCTAATGGACTAGGCGCTCCTGGTAATTATTATTAATTTGACCAGACATACACTTTTGATACCGCTTGAAATTTTCCACATTTTGTTGTTACAACCAAAAATGTTAATGTATATTATTGGGATTTTATGTCATGGACCAACACAAAGTGGCACATAATTGTTAAGTGAAAGGAAAATGATAAATGTTTTTCAAAATGTTTTACAAATAAATATGTAAAAAGTGTGGCGTGCAATTGTCAATACTTTGTAGAATCAACTTTCACTGCAATTGCAGCTGCAAATCTTTTTGGGGATGTCTCTATCAGCTTTGTACATCTAGAGAGTGAATTTTTTGCCCATTCTTCTTTGCAAAATAGCTCAAGCTCTGTCAGATTGGATGGAGAGCGTCTGTGAACAGCAATTTTCAAGCCTTGACACAGATTCTCAATTGGATTTTGGTCTGGACTTTGACCGGGCCATTCTAATACATAAAAAATGTTTTGATCTAAACCATTTCATTGTAGCTCTGGCTGTATGTTTAGGGTCGTTGTCCTGCTGGAAGGCGAACCTCCGCCCCAGCCTCTAATAGGTTTTCTTTTAAGATTGCCCTGTATTTGGCTTCATCCACCTTCCTATCAACTCTGACCAGCTTCCCTGTCCCTGCTAAAGAAAATCATCCCCACAACAGGATGCTGCCACCACCATGTTTCACGGTGGGGATGGTGTGTTCAGGGTGATGTGCAGTGTTAGTTTTCCGCCACACATAGCGTTTTGCTTTTAGGCCAAAAAGTTAAATGTTGGTCTCATCTGAGCAGAGCACCTTCTTCCACATGTTTGCTGTGTCCCCCACATGGCTTCTCGCAAACTGCAAACAGGACAGGACTGGCTTTCTTTCAACAATGGCTTTCTTCTTATCACTCTTCCATAAAGGCCAGATTTGTGGAGAGCACAACTAATAGTTGTCCTGTGGACAGATTCTCCACCTGAGCTGTGGATCTCTGCAGCTCCTCCAGAGTTACCATGGGCCTCTTGGCTGCTTCTCTGATTAATGCTCTCCTTGCCCGGCCTGTCAGTTTAGGTGGACGGCCATGTCTTGGTAGGTTTGCAGTTGTGCCATACTCTTTCCATTTTCAGATAATGGATTGAACAGTGCTCCATGAGATGTCCAAAGCTTGGGATTTATTTTTATAACCTGACCCTGCTTTAAACTTCCCCACAACTTCCCTAACCTGTCTGGTGTGTTCACTGGCCTTCATGATTCTGTTTGTTCACTAAGGTTCTCTAACAAACCTCTGAGGGCTTAACAAAACAGCTGTATTTATACTGAGATTAAATTATACACAGACTCTATTTACTAATCAGGTGACTTCTGAAGGCAGTTGGTTCCACTAGATTTTAATTAGGGGTATCAGAGTAAAGGGGGCTGAATACAAATGCACGCCGTACTTTTCACATATTTATTTGTAAAAAAATTTGAAAACCATTTATCATTTTCCTTCCACTTCACAATTATGTGCCACTTTGTGTTGGTCTATCACATAAAGTCCAAATTAAATAAATTTACGTTTTTGGTTGTAACATGACAAAATGTGGAAAATTTCAAGGGGGTATGAATACGTTTTCAAGGCACTGTACAGTATGTGTGTGTATAGATAGATAGATAGATAGATAGATAGATAGATAGATAGATAGATAGATAGATAGATAGATAGATAGATAGATAGATAGATAGATATTTGGGGTGGCCAATCAATCAGTCACATTTAGTTGTCATAGGAATAATAGTGTTTGGTCACCAACCTTAAATAAACATTTCTCATGCATATCACGTATCACTTTGTAGCCAATTTATTTTGTTATGTTGTCTGGTCAAATCATGGCCTACCCATTAACTGAACTGATATGCAGATCAATCAATTTAATCCATGGCACACTGACTCTTTTGTAATTGGCCTTTTTATTTAAGAAGTCACAGTGTTGCTATGATTGCCATTAAAATGACACATTTGAGTCGAACCCTATGTAAATGATCACTATAAATTGGGCAATCCTTAGATTGATTGAAATATCTGAGCAGGTAGAAACGAGATCTTAAATATCAACTATGCGGATGTACTGTAGGGAATTGTTGATCATTCATACAGTATGGTTTTAATTATATTAATACGTTTATAATTTTGTAAAATGTGTTAAAATCATTCGCCTCCATGCTTACAATGTAAGCTATATACTGTCTACTCCATTCAACATGTTAAACCAGTCAGAGAAGAAAATATACTATCTAGGAAAATGCAAGTGAGCTAAATCAAAACAATTTCTCATTTCTCAGTGCTTTTAAGCAAAATTGTAGAATCGTGTCACATGACTTTGTGCTGCGCAACTTCCCACTCATGCTGCAAAATGAACAAGCAGATTAATGCAATTTAGATTAAAGAACTAATACACCTAAAGGGGAAGTTCTGCTTTATGCCCCCTCCCCAACTACTTTTCTATTTTTTACACTTTTTTTTGCGGTTGGAGCGGGGACCTGGTTTTGACAGCTACACGGTCCCACTTCCAGTCGGTTCGCCACAGCGATTTACGGGACGTTCTCCTCCCAGAAGACGGGACCATTCACAGGGCGCAGCGTGGCTCATGCGTGTGAAGTGGGTATCCGGCTGTGAAGCTGCAAGGAATCACAGCCGGCTGCCCACAGTAGACACGCCAGGGACCCAAAGACTGGCAAAGTGGTTCGGCAGGGCACAGTGCTGGATCCCTGGACAGGTAAGTGTCCTTTTATTAAAAGTCAGCAGCTACAGTATTTGTAGCTGCTGACTTTATTATTTTTTTTTTTCTAAAGAAAAAGACTGCTATATATTGCTGATGAGAAAAGATATTTAGCAGTTTATATTTACTAAAATAATTGCATTTCCATGTTCTGTGTACTGTGGGAGACCAGATATAGTGAATGCAGAGTCCTGGGTTTAGTAACACTTTAACCACTTCAACCCCGGAAGAATTTACCCCCTTCCTGACCAGAGCACTTTTTGCGATTCGGCACTGCGTCGCTTTAACTGACAATTGCGCGGTCGTGCGACGTGACTCCCGAACAAAATTGACGTCCTTTTTTTTCCCGCAAATAGAGCTTTCTTTTGGTGGTATTTGATCAACCCTGCGTTTTTTTTTTTTTTGCGCTATAAACAAAAAAATAGCGACAATTTTGAAAAAAAACGCATTATTTTTTACATTTTGCTATAATAAATATCCCTCAAAAATATATAAAAAAAACATTTTTTTCCTCAGTTTAGGCTGATACGTTTTCTTCTACATATTTTTGGTAAAAAAAAATTGCAATAAGCATTTATTGATTGGTTTGAGAAAAAGTTATATCGTTTACAAAATAGGGGATAGTTTTATGGCATTTTTATTAATATTTTTTTTTTTTTACTAGTAATGGCGGCGATCAGCAATTTTTATCATGACTGCGACATTATGGCGGACACATCGGACATTTTTGACACATTTTTGGGACCATTGTCATTTATACAGCAATCAGTGCTATACAAATGCACTGATTCCTGTGTAAATTACACTGGCAGTGAAGGGGTTTACCACTAGGTGGCAGTGTAGGGGTTAAGTGTGTCCTGGGGAGTGTTTCTAACTGTGGGGGGGGGGCTGTGTGTGGCACGTCACCGATCTCTGCTCCCGATCACAGGGAGCAGAGATCAGTGACACTGTCACTAGGCAGAACAAGGAAATGCTTGTTTACATTAGCATCTCCCCGTTCTTCCTCTCCGTGAGACGATCGCGGGTATCCCCGTGGACATAAAGTCCGTGGGACCTGCGACCCGACTCACGGAGCTTGCTGCGGCCACTCCTACAGCCACATCATAGTGCACATTTCTATGGAAAGTTTAGTGACAAGTTGTTTTAAAAGGACTCTGTCTCCAGACCATTCATTTTAACACAAATCTTTTATAATATATGTGCATTTAACATATTTTCACCTGTATAAGCCTCCCTTGTGTAGACATTAAAAAGCCCCATGAATGCTGCTGTGTGCCGCCATCTTGAATGTGATGTCTCAAGGCACAGGAGACTCAGAGCTGTCGATCAAGTAACCCTTTATAGTATTCCTCTTTCTTCTTTTCCCAGCAGCTACATAAAAGTTTATGTAGGAAGGTAAAGGGAGGGATGAGGGAGCTGGGCCAACACAGACAGTTATAAGACACTAGCAGAAGAAAAGAGGGCTTGATGTAAAAAGAGGGAAGTACTGCTGTAGTCAATTTTCCAGAAAAGAACACTGCAGGTAAGTATTTAAAAAACTTGATTCTGTGCTTTTTCTTGCAATTTTTTAAGTTGCTGACGGGGTCTCTTTATTATAACAAAAAAAATAATAATAATCCACTATTAATTCTGCAGTTAATATATTAAGCAAAACTGTGGCCAATAATAAAATCTCTGCCTACTAAAATAATAACCTGCTATTTAATTACACCAAAATGATTCTATAACTGAAAAAAACCACACTTACTATTTTGAGAAAAACAAGCAGGGAAGAAAAAAATTCATCTCGGGAACCGCATTTAATAAAGTTGCAGTCTTAGGTGGCGGCTAATGCGTGTGGAAGGAGAAAGGAGGACAAGGCCAGCTTTGGAGAACATATCATGGCTCTTAGAATGTCACACTGTAAAACTGCTGAAATATTTATTACCAGCTGAGACCAATATCTGCTGCTGATTGCACTGAAAGTTTTCTTCCAAAGCCATTTCATGAAGGGAAAGACTCTGGTAAACACAAATACTCAACTTTTATTATCTGGGTGTCTTATGAAAATCTGGGTGACGTTACAGCCTATGCTGGGCCGAAAAAAAAAAAAAAAAAAAAGGATGATTCGGCATGATTCCTTAGTGGAGCTGAAAGTGCGAAGTTAAAGGGTACCTGTCACACTAGCACAACAGAGGCAGTTGTTTTATTGGTGTGATAAATGACAGCACTGTGGACTTTTGCACAGTTGCGGGTTGTGCTGAATAAGATTAGACACTTACTGATTACTTTTACTTGTTGCCTGGAATTGTTCTTTACGTGGCATACTACCTGACCTAAGAGAACAGTCCTCTGACTTGTGTGTGCCCCATCTGTCAATTTGCTGGAGGTACCTAATGTCACTTGTGATGGGTAATGATCTTTCAAAAGCTATGAAATTATGTTAAACACACATCTAAAGATATAACGTACCCTTTTCTAATTTATTTTTTGATAGTACCAAGGAATCAGTTAAAAATTAGATGGTAGATGAAAAGTCTGCTGTAAGAAACACTTGTATTCTATCTATTATGTGAAAGCACTACTAATTTCAACATTTATTTATGCAAATAATAATGATTATAATATTTTCTCCCCCGCCTTGCAAAATTCCTTAACTTTTCCATCAGGATGAATAGCACAACTATTCAGAGCTGTCCTAATAGCATTATGGGCCCCTGGGCAAAGTAATGCACTGGGGCCCCTACCAGCCTGCCCCAAATTATGCACCTACTATCAAGAATTAAAGTATAAATATTTGATAGAATTAAACATATATATTTATTAGTACTTTCAATAAAATCGATTTAAAAAAATAAGAAAACATCATAAATCAAAGATTAATCAACACAAAGGGCACAGTACAGGGGGGGAAGCAGAAGGGCACAGTACAGGGGGGCAGGAGTGCACAGTACAGGGGGTGATCAGCAGGGCACAGTACAGGGGGTCAGGAGTGCACAGTACAGGGGAAACAGAAGGGCACAGTACAGGGGGTCAGGAGTGCACAGTACAGGGGAAACAGAAGGGCACAGTACAGGGGGTCAGGAGTGCACAGTACAGGGGAAACAGAAGGGCACAGTACAGGGGGTCAGGTGTGCACAGTACAGGGGAAACAGAAGGGCACAGTACAGGGGGTCAGGAGTGCACAGTACAGGGGGGAAACAGAAGGGCACAGTACAGGGGGTCAGGAGTGCACAGTACAGGGGGGAAACAGAAAGGCACAGTACAGGGGGTCAAGAGTGCACAGTACAGGGGGGAAACAGAAAGGCACAGTACAGGGGGACAGGAGTGCACAGTACAGGGGGGAAACAGAAAGGCACAGTACAGGGGGACAGGAGTGCACAGTACAGGGAGTGATCAGCAGGGCACAGTACAGGGGTTCAGGAGTGCACAGTATGGTGGGAATCAGCAGGGCACAGTTCAGGGGGTCAGGAGTGCACAGTACAGGGGGGGAGATCAGAAGAGCACAGTACAGGCAGGGGGTCAGGAGTGCACAGTACAGAGGGTTATCAACAGGGCACAGTACAGGGGGTCAGGAGTGCACAGTACAGGGGGTCAGGAGTGCACAGTACAGGGGGAAAGCAATAGGTCATAGTACAGGGGGTCAGGAGTGCACAGTACAGGAGGTGATCAGCAGGGCAAAGTACAAGGGGTCAGGAGTGTACAGTATAGGGGGTGATCAGCAAGGCACAGTACGGGGGGGGGGGGGTCAGCAGGACACCATACAGGAGAATCAGGAAGGCACAATACTGGGATCAGTAAAGCACATTACAGGTTCCAGGATGCTGCCCGTGACAGAGCAATCCTGGGACAGCTAAGTAAAAAGCATGACTGTCCTGGCAAATCCAGGACAGTTGGCAAATATGTAATACAAGATTATCATGGGGGCCTCATGTACCTGGGGCCCCTGGGCAGTGCCCAGGAGTGCCCATGCTTTAAGACAGCCCTGCAACTATCCTTCTCTTCCCCTATGCCAGGGGGTTAGGTGTAATCCCGGACGCTGACCTCTAATTTCGACACCAAATAAAATCCTTGTCGAAATCTTGCTTCCTTCACCCTCATAACATTTCCAAAATATGGTATTTCTTAGCCAATGACACCACCAAGCTTCTAACTCAATTGCTATCTCTTGCCCCTATTATTGTAACCCTCTCCTCCTTGGCCTACCTCTACACATACTATCCCTCCTTCAGTCTATCATGAATGCTGCTGCCAAACTTGTCCGCTTTACCAGCCGTTCAGTGTCTTCCACTCCTTTCTGCCAGTCCCTCCACTTGTTTCTGCTCACCAAAGGAATACAATTCAAAATGCTAACAACTTGAAATGAGGTCTACAACTCTGTACCAAGCTACATCGCCAAGCTTGTCTCAATATATCACCCAAACCGTCCTCTCAACTCCTCTCAAGACCTCCTGTTCTCTAGCTTCTTCATCACGTCCTACCATGCTTACCTCGAGGACTTCACTAGAGCCTCTCTCATCCGCCTTTAGGCAATCCCTAAAAACACATCTCTTCAGGGAAGCCTATCTCTATCCATCAACTGAAGTTTTACTTTTTCCATCAACTCATCCCCTACATTTGTTTCCTTGCCTTTCCCTGTTAGATTGTAAGCTCTTACTCATAGGGCCCCCTCATCCCTCTTATATAGAAATGTACGGTACTGAATGATATTGTAACTGTACTGTTTCCCTTTATTTTTCACACCTGTACAAAAATGGATAACTGATTGATGGAGAGGAAGTCAGTTTTGCAAAGTAAGATATCAAAATATCAACCCCCACTACGCCTCTCTCATTTTTCATCAATCTGCTGAAATCCCTACATAGTTTATCACTGAATATTTTTAAACCTCTTTTGCATTTTCTTTTTATAAGAATGAGAGATGTATAATAATCTTTAAAGTAGAATACATTTTGTCATTTTGGATAAGTAAGTTTTTTTTTGTTTTGTTTTTTGTGGGTTTGTTTTTTTTTATTGCCATCTGTTTCCCATAGGGATGATTTCCTTTTACTTCTTCCCATAGCCAAAACAAGAAGTGGGACGAAATCCCTCCAAAGTGGGGAAATCTCAGGGTGTCACCAGGGTCACTAGTACCTAGTATCCCCATTGGAAGATTTCCCCTCTATTACTGTTCTGGATTTTCTTTCACTTTCAGTAATGGTAAACAGAACAAATAGAGAGGGTGAATCTCCCTAACGGGGCACAGACAGCAATAAAACCTGACAGGTGTTCTAATTCATCTGAGCTCTATCCAAAAAAAAAAAATTGCCTTTAGTTATAGTTTAATGGTACATTGACAATACTTTACCAAGTATGCCTTTACATTTTTGCATTTATAGTAGATGTAAACCCTAACAGAATGACACTTATTTTGGTAAAGCGCTGTGTATCAAAACTTGCCATTTTTTATTTTTTTTTATATTTTTTCAGTTCTGGTTGCATCTCAGTACTTATGGACTCATGCAATCTCTTTCCAGTCACTTCCTGCCTACATGTAGTCCAGCGATTGTTGCATGGCTTTTCTCAGGGTAGGTTTCTTGATGGTGGCAACAGTGGACCATGCCGGCGTAATGCATTTTAAAATTACCACTTGATGTCTCCATCAGCAAGGTCTGTGTAATAGAGTGACACCTCAGAAGCACAATTGGGAGATAGAGAGAGAGCATTGGCAGCCTATTACAGAAAGTGCCTCCATCAATAGCTATTATTTTATTGCAAGTGGGAATTAGCTTAAGGTTCAGTCTGAACACAAGTTTGGACCAAACCTTGGCTGTCCAGTTGTTTAGACAAATGTCCGACCAGTTACCCATTCAGCAAGAGCCAAACATCAGATATAATAGAGTATTACTACTGCTGTTATACATGGCAGCTTCGCACTGGTTGTTAGGCACATCAGCAGTCCAAGCACCACTGAGTCCTTAAAGAGGATTTTTGGCTGTTTGAAAAAAAAAATTAAAAGTCAGTAGCTGCTGACTTATAATAAACGGACACTTACCTGTGAAAGGATACTCACCTGGGTCTTCTCTGCCAGCCTTTGCGCCCCCGCAACCTCCCCCGGCGCTGGCATGTTTAGTGTGGGAAGCCAGTTATGACTCCCCGCAGCTTCACAGCCAGCTTCCCACTGAGCTGTGTGAATGATCCCGCAGCCTCATGGGACCTGTGACATGTCCCAAGAGGTAGCGGGCGGGTGAGGTGACCTTCGGTAGAATCGCCTAGGCAAACCAACTGTAAGTGGGAGTGAGTACTTACCAAAACTAGATCCCCCCCCCTTTTCCCCCCCAAAAAATAAATGTCCAATAGTGTTAGAGGAGGGTGGGAGGAGTACATAAAGCAGAACCTCTCTTTTAGGGTGAAGTTATGCTTTAACAACCAATGATGTCACCAGCCGCATTCGCTTACATGGCTGGGAGCCCTTGGCCATGTAAGCAAAGCACATAAAAAAGGGCGTGGTTGTTCTCCCATTATTAATACCAGACTCTGGCATGGTCAATGATGTCACCTGGGAAACCCCACCCCTTTATATCAGCTGTCATCTGCTGGACCTGTCTGTCTGTGGGAGTAACCAGACATGATGTGTGTCAGCAAGCATGTAGGCAGGTGCAGTCTACTTTCTCCACTGCAAGTGGCACTCAACTGCAGCGACAAAGAAGGGGGAGAGGAAGTCAAGAGGAACACAAGTTTCCTCCATGGTTTCCATGGTTTCCAGGGTCACTGGGGAAGCTAACTGTTTGGATGCTGCCACCCCACTCTAGTACCCATCTTGGGTCAGGCAGAGCCTATTTAAGGCCCTGGCTCCCAGGCTTGGTGTGCATTTGTGTGTGGGTAGTGTAGGGACAGGTCACCCATCTGTCATGCACAGTATTAGCGGCAGGGAAAGGTTCCAGACAAAACGGCAAAGCTTAGGGCTGGCAATCAGCTTGGACATCTTCCCGATTGGGTACAAGACAGCCAGGCCACATTCTGCCCCTCCAGACAGGCACTGTGAGCTCGGTCGATACCTGCTCCACTATACACTGTTGGCATTTATGAATGTTTCCAGCTGGGCCTTCTCCCACCGGGTTTGTTGTGAACTGTTTTTACCTTTACTATTATACAAGTTCTACCAATTGCACTTGAACTGTGTGTGAATTATTGCCACTGCATCCACCTTCGGTAGGTCAGTGGGCATTGAGCATTGTGATTGATGTACATGTACATCAATGGATGACATGATTGACGATGGATTTTTTTTTTTTTTGTTTGTTTGTTTTTTTGTTAGAGGACTTGTCAAAACGGTGTGTGTGTGCTTTTTTTTACTGTTTACATTTTTTAAATGGGTAGGGGCACTCTGTGCTAAGTATTTAATGGAATTTTGCATTTTTAATGTTTCACTTTAAACAATACTAAAATCACTACCCCCCGAAAAACTAAATTTAAATCATTTTTTTTTTGCTTTGGTGCATGTCCCCCTATTTTGACGATCTCTTGCCTTTTAGCCTAGAAAATGGAAATGACTGTTTTTTTAACATTTAGCTGCTATGGTCTTCAATGGGTTTGGATTCAGCACACGAACTTTAGCAATTTTCTCTGAAGTCGAGTATGTTCGGGTCTTTACTAATTGCAAGCAGCAGATTTAAAGTGATTGTAAACCTATTTTTTTTTAATACCAAACATGTTATATTTACCTTCTCTATAGAATGGTTTTGCACAGAGCAGCCCCAATTCTCCTCTTCTGGGGTCTTCCACCTGTGGTCCCGGCTCCACCCCCTCTACCAAGTGCTGCTTCCTATGGGGGCACTTGTGTGGGGTCAATCCAGCTCAAATACAACGTGACTCGACCTCACCCCCACTCTCTCCTCACAGGCTGTGATTGTCCAGAGGTCAGAGAGAGCCGCAGCCCTCGGGGACAGCTCTGGATCAAGATCAGGCTCAAGTAAGTATGGGGGGAGGAAGTCTGGGGGGGGATGCATTAAAGAAATAAAAGCTTCCTTTACAACCACTTTAAAGGCTAACTTCACCTTTTTTCCTAAATTCCAGCTCCCCTATGTACCAATATAGCATTAAAGTACTTCTTTTGCAAAAATAAAACAGCTTTCCATTTATTCTACGCACGCTTACCTCACTGTCCTCATGGCTGTTTAAAAACACTTTTCCATTACTTCTGCCTTACTTCCTGAACAGACTTTAGATCATGAAACAGGAAGGAGTTGACCAGCTGAAGGTAGATGATGCAGGGTGTGTGCTAATGAGATCAGCTGGTCAACTCCTTCCTGTGTCATGACCTAAAGTCTGTCCAGGAAGTAAGGCAGAAGTAATGGAGCAGTGTTTTTAAACAGCCATTGGAAGAGTAAGGTAAGCGTGTGTAGAATAAATGGAAAGCTGTTTTATTTTTGCAAAATTACATTAATGCTATATTGGTACATAGGGAAGATGGAATTTAAAAAAAAAAAGTGAACTAAGCCTTTAAACATACTGAAAACTACTTTTGAAATGAAATGAACATATTAAAACTTATGAGATCTTTGAAATCTATAAGATCTACTTTAACCCAGGATCAATGCATTTTGCTAGAAATATGAATTATTCTAATAATATTATACATTATAACATTATTAATAATTTATTGGCACTTATCCACTTTGTACCATATCTAAATAATTGCTCTGGTGAACACAAAGGAAATGGTTTTCCTGGTGTGAGATGTGCTCATGGATCTCTTGTTCTGTTTTTTCCATTCCTCCCTGTGTTCTCACTGTCACTCTGCAGACAGATCCTGGCCTGTTTCCTGTCACCCAGCGCAGCTAACTGCTCACCAGTAAGCACAGTTGGACAGGCTCTAATTAGTGCTACTTGGGGTAGTCAGTAGCATTGTCTGTGTCAGAATCTCACTTACACAGCGATAGACTAGTGAGAGCGAACTGACAGTTGGAAACACACAACATCACGTCTCTTTCCCTTCCACCTACAACAAAGACAATGTTGCATGACTGATATTGTTATGGGGAGAATGTATGAAATAATGGTCCATATGTAAATGAGGCTCAAATGAACCTGTCACGCTTTTAGTTCGCATGTTGAAGTATAATAGACCAAAAATATGACCTGGGACACATTTACGTCTATTTTGATCATCTTATTTCTTTTTGATGGCAAAGCTGTCAAAAGCAATTTTCAAGGGAATCTACAGCGGTTTTCGGCCATTTGTTTTTAAATTTATGTTTTTAAAGAGATTTTTTTAATGTATTTATTTGTATTATTTACATATAAACACTGACAAAAGGCACTTCTATGCTTCAGTAGGTGAAGTGCATGCTGGTCTGCCCTAATAAGAAAGTCTAGCACTAGCTTTGCACTTTTTGAGTGTTCTTTATGATTGAAGATTTGGATTGCCTGTCTCTAATTAAAGTGGCTGTAAACTCTCCAGCAAAATTTTATCACATTTAAATCTACATTAGTCAGGCTATCGATCGCTGCCTGTTAAACTTCACTTACTTTTTTAATCTTCTCATAATTCGCCCTGCAAACTTTCATGACGTCACCGGCGCATGTGCAGTTCGGTGTTTGATTCACGGCACACAATGTGTACCAATTCCCCAACAACAGCATGCCAGGTATGTGTGTCCATTGAAAACGGCACAGCTAGGAAGGCTCGCGATACTGCTTCTTCCTCCTCAGCTTCTTGTTTCTCCCGCAATCGCAAATGCGTGAGAGTTCGGCAGGGGAACCGAGGAAGGGCGGAAATTACGTCCACAGAAAAGACATACATCAATACTAAAGATGGCACAGCTGATTCCTGGAAGAAGATCTTATTTATAAAATGAAAAAAAAGGTAGTTCTGAAGTGTTTTCAATAACAATACAATGTTCAATGAATGCTAATACTTTGTTTTTATGACAATGTCCCAAAAAAAGAGAAAAGTAATGCAGAGTTTACTTCCTCTTTAAAGCTAGCCACAGATGGATTGAAAGCTGTCCGATTTAGCAGGGACAGGCCACATTTTAATCCACCTATGGCCATTCCTGCTAGAGAGAAGTTGATCTAAGGATCGGCGTCATTCGAACAGGAATGTTGGAAATGTTTCCTTTGATCAATGTTGCAGCCAATGGGCTGCAGCGCTGATCAGTGTATTCTGACAGTGGAGGAGTCCCCACTGTCAGAATACAATAGCTCAGTAGGGAGGATTCCTTCTTCTACCTTGAATGTGTGGATGGAGGAATCTATTCAGTATTTTTTTTTAATTAGCTGGCTGACTGATTAATAAAAGATCCATCTGTGGCCAGCTCAAGCTTGTTTTCCCTTCTCTGAGTCATTGAGCAAACTTCTCTTGTGCTGTTATTTAAGAGGTCTGACGAAGGAGCCGTGCATGCCCCGGCACGGCTCCTTCGGAGGCCCGGGGCGCAACGTTATGACGTCATGTCCGGCCGGGGGAAGTAAATAAAGCTGAGAATTCGGCTGGAAAGAAAGAGATCGTTCATTTTTTTTTTATCTCAATCTTTCCAGCCTGGAGGAGAGATCTGGGGTCCCCAGATCTCTCCATAAAGAGGACCTGTCACGCACCATTCCAATTACAAGGGATGTTTACATTCCTTGTAATAGGAATAAAAGTGATCAAAATGTTTTTTTTAAGAGAAAGTGCAAAAATAAAAAAAGAAAGTAAAATAAACAATACAAATTTTTTTAACGAGCCCCCGTCCCTGTGTGCTCACGCACAGAAGCGAACGCACACGTAAGTCACGCCCGGATATTATTATTATTATTATACAGGATTTATATAGCGCCAACAGTTTACGTAGCGCTTTACAACTTGAGGGTAGACAGTACAAATACAATACACTTTGATACAGTAGGAATCAGAGGGCCCTGCTCCTTCGAGCTTACAATCTAAGAGGGAAGGTCAAAAGATACAAGAGGTAATAACTGTGGGTGATGTGCTGATTGAGAAGATAAATGTACAGTTGTTAGGTGGGGGCCAGATAGGCTTCTCTGAAGAGATGAGTTTTCAGGGATCGTCTGAAAGTGGATAAAGTAGGAGAAAATCGGACGGATTGGGGTAGAGCATTCCTGAGGATGGGGGAGGCTCTGGAGAAGTCCTGAAGGCGAGCATGGGATGAGGTGACAAGGGAGTTTGAGAGCAGGAGGTCTTGGGAGGAGCGAAGAGAACGATTAGGTTGGTATTTTGTGACTAGGTTAGAGATGTAGCTGGGGGCCAGGTTGTGGATGTAAACGGCATTCAAATCACACATGTGAGGTATCGCCACGTGTGTTAGAGCAAGAGCAACAATTCTAGCACTAGACCTCCTCTGTAACTCTAAACTGGTAACCTGTAAAAAAGAATTACGCATCGCCTATGAAGATTTTTAAGTACCAAAGTTTGGCGCCATTCCACGAGTGTGTGCAATTTTAAAGCATGACATGTTAGGTATCTATTTATTCAGCATAACATCACCTTTCACATTATACAAAAATATTTAGTGTTTTGTTATTTTTTAATTTATGAAACAGTTTTTTTGAAAAATTGTTGCGTAAATACCGTGTGACATAAAAAGTTGCACCAACCGCCATTTTATTCCCTAGGGTTTCTGCTAAAAAACATATATAATGTTTGAGGGTTCTGAGTAATTTTCTAGCAAAAAAAGTTATGATTTTTACATGTAGAAGAGGAGTACCAGAATAGGCCCGGTATGGAAGTGGTTAAACTTTTGCTTAGCATGCATCAATAGGGCTCATGTTAAAATAAAAACAAAACCAATCTATATAAAGGAAACCTTTTCTAAGAGAAGCAAAAAAACTACCCTTGCCTACAAATGCTAATGGTCTGCTTGTCATCCCAATCCTCTGTCACTAACCCTGAAGAAAGGTGCACATAAAGTTTTCTGACTTTCTCCAATTATTCTTATCATCATACTTATTTCAGGTCAACTACTTTCAACACATATAGTAAGGTCAGCTACAGCCAGGCAAATAGGATTTTTGGAATCAGTTTAGAAATGGTAAGCCCCATTCCTGTCATGAAGGATTTAGTTTAGGTAAAAAAAAGTACCTCCTTACTGTGAAAAAAATAAATATCTGTTCCCTAGTTCCTTCATGTGATATCAAGGCTAGGTAAAGGTCTCTGACTGAGTGGTATTGTGGGTTTTCTCATCTTTAAAGACTGCAAAATATATTGCTTTTATTTCCGACAGACCCTGGCGGGTAAACTTGCAGTAACATCATTAACATTGGTGCAAGAAATAACCCTTTTAATGAACATAAGCCATTGACACCTAGATACCCAGACTCAATTTAGCAGATTTTATACATGTCAATGTTACTTGATAACAATTATATAACTAATTTCCATACCTAAATCATTTTTGCAATGCCTTTTAAGGACATAGAAGACTTTTATTTGGTACATTTTTTTAGCAAATTAATATTGTAATGTCAAATGGACAACACAGTGCAAATTACACTTACCAGCATAGCAATTCTCTGTGGGAGGCCCAATGATGGCCAGCAAATACAGAAAAAAAACTATTGACAATATCTACCACTGGTAAAACTTTATTATTCCTGAACAATCTTCAAGAACTTTTTGTGCCCCAGAGTTTAATTTTAAAATGCTAATTTCAATAATATTTTTCAAAATTTTTAAATCTGCAGCTTTCATCAAAAAATACCTGGTGATCCTGTTCAGACATTTCCTTTTCATAGGGTAACAATGCTCTGCTCCTGTGTCCCAATTGTGCTGTTATTGTATTGTTACCCGTCACACAGCTTTTGGTGGAGACTACGAGTGGAAAACATTACACAGGCTTAGTCCACTGTTGTCACCCTTTGGAAACCCTCTCTGAGAAATGCCATGCAGCCATCGTTGGAGTGACTGCACAGTAGACATGTAGGCAGGTGCATGTTTTTCTACAACCAGTAGGTGACACTGTGCCAATATAGAGATAGAGTGCAGTCTGTAGAAGGAATTGTCCCCTCATGGACTCAGTTGGTGTCTCAGGGGTACCAATTGTTTGTTTGGATGTTGCAAATTCTGGTGACCTTTGGCAGCTATCTTGGTGTGGGACCTTATAAATAAGGGTACCCATGTGATTTGGGCACATCAAGAAGAAGTAATAGGTCAGGGACAGAGACCCTGTTAGGGAGAGTGAATAGCACAGGAAGACATTCCTGGCGAGCAGAGTTAGCTCAGGGACAATGCCTGTGTAGAGGAAACATTCCAGTATCCAGACAAGTGAAGTGGGGCTCAGCAGCATCAGAGTGCCTTCCCAGTATACCACAAATCACCACCCCTCCAGCAGAGGACATCCTTCAATAATACAGGTCCAAGCCAGGTGACACTGTACAAATACCCTGTCATGGTCTGGAGTCAGGCTCAGAGGCCAATAGCTATAGCAGAAGAAAGACACTGACCAAACAGCTGGATAAGTACAGAAGTACGTCACCCTGGCAAGTGACGTACGCTTACCTGAGGTTCGCAGTCTAAATACTAACCGGTGTTCACCAGAGCTTCTGATGGTGGAGATGGGTTTTACTGCATGTTAGTACCAGGTCACGGTCCTCAGGAGCGCCCAACCAGGAGGTGAAAAAGCCAGGGTCTAGTAGCAGTTATAGCAGGTAGGGATAAGCAGAAATGTAGTCAGTAATTAAACCAAAGGTCAGTAACAAGTCGTTGCAGGTTGGGATCAAGCAGAAGCGTAGTCAAGGACCAAGCCAAAAGTCAGCAATGAGTGGTAACAAAGATACGGACAGCAGCAGGAGTGACAAGAGCGACATATTGGCTGGACAGAGCCCAATAATCTGGTAAGCAGGAAGTGCAGAGGCATGGCTTAAATCAGAGAGTTCATGGGTGGAGCAAAGATTTCAAAGTTCAAGAAAAACAGGGTTCAAGGCAAGATCATTCAATGAATTGTTGAGGGAGCTGTCCAGCATGCCAGGTGGCTCAGCAGGAAGAGACATCACCAGACACAGCACAGTTTGCCGGTTTAGACTCGGAACCTGTAGATTGCCTAATATCAGTGCCTATACAAATTGTCTTTATTCATTACCGCTAACCTATATAAAATATACAAGATAAACTCTAACATTAAGAACTGTGTGTGTGGTCTCAGGAAAGGGCTGCAAAAAGACTGCAGTAGATCAGCAGCACTGAGATGCAAAAAAGGATAAAAAGAACATTAAAAAAAGTATTTTTTTTACAAATAAGGCAGTGGTGTATGATACGCTATGTTTTAGGAAAACATCATTCAGTTAAGGTTTAAATCTACTTTAATAACATTTTACATATAATCCAGTATCAGCAACTAATAAAAAGATGATCTAGCTAAACTTGATATGATAGTCCCTCTTGGATGTCCCTGAGAATGCATCTGTGCCCCGACATTTCTATTCCGCTTCCATTTTTCATGTGAGATTAAGCACAGCGTAATTTCAACGTTGGTGGCAGTTTCTTGGGATGGCAATGAATGAGCTACATCTGTACATGATTCATGATAGCTGGCGGTGAGTCTGTTAGCCCCGTCTGGCTCTCTTCTTGGCGAGTATAATGGATAGTTACCATGTGTACAGTGACATTGTCAAGCCATCAGGAATTGCTGATTATAGCGCTAAATATTGATTCTTGCTTCAGATGTGTCAGAATTCTTTCTCTCCTTAATTAGAACTTCCCTAAGCACTATAGAGGAACAAACTGAATATATCAGATCTCAGTGAGGAGAAGGGTGATACTAGAGTATAATTGTGACCTCCTGTCTTCTCTTTTCCTCCCGAGTTTTGAGATGACTTCAGCTGTCTTGCCTGCCCTTCTCAGTACATGTGATAATCATACTCATTTTTCCCAGTCTAACCAGAGGTAGAATGTTCCAAGAATGTGTTCTTTTTTTTTTCTTTTTCTTCTTCTTAACACCATTCCATTGAAGCTGTAGTAAGATAGAAATAGGGCTTAAAGTGCCAGAAGGTGCCTTTTTCTATTTGTTTGTTTCATGGTACGCCGCACCAGGCAATGACCTGTGACGGGAGGGCCCGTGCACACGACATAGACAGCTTCACCCACTCAAAGAAAGATTTAAAATGAACACTGATTCCTTCATTCCTCTGTGCGGGGGAAATTGAATGGCCAATATTGTCGGTGTCACTGAATGCCTGATTGGAAATCACTGCCCTAAAGTATTACTCCACTTTCACGGAAAATTTTATTTTGTGCAGTAAGGCAGTGAAATCATCAGTTTTGTAAATAATACATATCTATTTTTTTTTCTGTTTTGTCTGTATAGACTTTTGTTTTCAGTTTTGTCTGCATAGACTTCTTATAGACTGTATAAGAAAAGTGTGGCTAGAATCTCCATCTAACCACATTCTTCACCAACACAACCACATCATATCCAAAATACTATTTAATAATGTCCATCGCCAGGCAAAGCAAATCTCCTTAATCACTACCATCCCACCCACCCATACCCATTCAAAGTTTTTTTTTAGTAAAAATAACCCTCTAGTATAATTTTTTTACATACCAGATTTTGTCGTCACATGACCCTCAGCAGTACTTCTGGGATTGGGGACCCTGGCCAATGATCCACCACAGCAGTCCAGGCCCATTAACAAGTCTTGTTACTACCCATGTGAAGCCCCTATTGGTGGACTCTTCTTGTAACCAGAGGTTAGTGTCCATGTCACCAAGGGGTGCAGCGTGGGCACTGGAAGAAGGCCTTAAAGTATCACTCCACATTTCCGGATCAGACTTAACGACAACAAAACCGTGGAATTTTGTCTGAAGGGTTTTGGCTCAAACTTGTCTTGCATACACACAGTCACACAAATGTTGGTCAACAATTACAAACGTAGTAACGTACTAGACGTACTATGTGGTTTTTCAGCTCTTTAACCTTCCTGACGGTATAGCCGAGTGTGGCTCGGTGTGTATTTTCAGCACCAAAAGCGGTAACCCCGAGCCACACTCGGGATTGCATCGCAGGATCCAGGTACAGCTCACTTACCTTGTCCCCAGGATCCTGCGATGTCCTCCCCGCTGTGTGTGCGAGCCGTCCTCCGCTCGATTCATCACAGCGCCGAGCTCAGTTCCCTGCGAGCGTTGCGACGCACGGGGACGGAGAACGGCGCCAAATTCAAAAAGTAAAAAACACAATACATATACAGTACGCTGTAATATTACAGATTACAGTACTGTATCAATTTATTTCACATCCCTTTTGTCCCTAGTGCCCTGAATGCAGTTTTATATTATTTATACTGTTCTTTCTACCTGGAAACTGGAGATTGTCCATAGCAACCAAAACCATCCCTTTACATCAAAAGTGGTTTTAGACCAGCTACAAAACAGCGATAATAAATTAGAATTACTTGCAGAATTGAGTGATAGTGATTTGTGGGGAAATCCATCATCAAACACTGAAAGTAAAGACAGCGACAATTCTGCAACTGAGCAAATTTCAGTGTTTTTGATTTGATTACATTATTGAATAATTTTTATTATTATATTATTATTTGTTATAATTATTTATAGCTATTTATTATATTATAGTTTATGATTTCGTGTTTCAAACTTTATCATACCCGAGATGTCTACTAGACTCTTGTTTAGACAGATTTAAGTGAGTTATTCCTAAGAATTACAGGCCTACAATATAAAACGCCAAATTTTCATGCAAAATAATTGTACCGCTTTCAGCATCAAAAACCCAAAATAATCATACCGCCAGGGAGGTTAACGTCAACCTTTGGGCTCCTTCTGCTAATTTCATATTAGTAGAAGTTTGGTGAGTGTTAATTCGCGCTTTTCTTGTTTGCGTTTTTTCATTTAGCGCTTTTCAGTTTGTGCATTTCATTTCGTGCTTTTCAGTTCGTTTCTGAACGGCCATTCGTCAACCAGACATGTTGTGGAATTGGAGGAGATAATTTTTTTTTTTTTTATAGTTATTAATTTTTTTTTTTATAGTTATTTATTATTGGCCTTGGAGTTATTGCTTTGACATTATGTTTTTGGTTGAATAATGATTTGATTTGGTATATTTTCTATATTTTTGGATGTATAGAATGCACTTTTTGGTTAAGTTCTATTGGCAGATAGCATGTCTAATTTTATTTTTTTTATTTTTTTAATGCACAATAAAAAAATTGTGGAGAATAATACTTGGCTATGTGTTTTACTTCAAATGACAGTTTGGGAGTAGGCAGTTCCATTTTAAAAAATACAATGTAAAATTGACAAGGGACACCAACATAGTTGTACCTTTGTTCTTAAAAACTACGGGATGGTGGTGTTGTGGTAACTTGCACATATAAAATTAAAAAAAAAAATAATATTATTCTTGATATCACTAGAAAAAAAAAGCCTTTGAAAATTAGTTTACAATAACTCCATCAGTATCACCAGCAAAGCAGCTTCATTTTAATCCCATTAAAGAAGAAGAGAATTGTGCGCTGCATTTGGAGATTTCATAATTTGCCACGTCACAAATGTTAATTCTCCATTATGAACGCTAGTTTACAAGACCGACCGCTTCTGCTTCCGAGCATGCGTGTTTGTACTTTGGACTTTTGTCCGACGGACTTGTGTACACACGATCGGAAAGTCCAACAACACACATTTGTTGGCGGAAAATTTGAAAACATGCTAGTCAACAATTGTTGGCGGAAGGTCCGCCAACAATTGTCCGATGGAGCATACACACGGTCGGATTTTCCGCCGTCAGCCTGTCATCGAACATTTCCTGTCGGAAAGTCTGATCGTGTGTACGAGGCTTAAGGCAGCGAAATCATCAACTTTGTAAATAATACATATTTTCTATTTTTTTCTGTTTTGTCTGTATAGACTTCTTATAGACTATATACGAAAAGTGTGGCTAGAATCTCCATCTAACCACATTCTTCACCAACACAACCACATAATAACCAAGAAACTATTTAATAATGCCCATTGCCAGACAAAGCAAATCTCTTTATTCACTACCATACCACCCTCCCATACCCATTCAATTTTTTTTTTAGAAAAAATAACCCTCTAGTATAGTTTTTTTTACCTACCAGTTTTTGTCGTCACATGACCCTCAGCAGTACTTCTTCTGGGATTGGGGATCAATGATCCACCACAGCAGTCCAAGCCCATCAACAAGTCTTGTTTTAGCCCTGTGAGGCCCCCATTGGTGGACTCTTCTTGCAGCCAGCGGTTGGTGTCCATGTCACCTGGGTGCAATGTGGGCACTGGAAAAAGGACTCTCCCATACTACAGACTAGAAGATAGAAAACCTGGTACCTGGCTTGTCACATGACTATGGATTTAGATTTTAGGGAGATTTGAATACCTTTTAATTAGGTAAAAGAGAATGGGGTTACAATGCACAACCAAGATATATGATATATATAGAAACATTATATATTGGAGGGGTTGTATTGTTGTATTTTCAATGGGTGGACACCCATTTAAAAGTTGAGGAAATGCTTAAAGCTGTCATACACGAGTAGAATTAGGTTCAAAAAGTTTTGTTTTAAGGATGTTTGTTCAATTTTCTAATTGTTAGTGGGGTCAAATCAACGGAGCAAGATAAAAAAAAAAACTTTGAATGATTACATTTCTAACAGTAAATGTGGATTTAGTTTTTTTTACCTCTTGGCGTTGACAGCACACAAATATGCAGCCTCTCAGCAGGTGGGCCTTGGCGTTGAACATGCAATATTGCAAAAACACCTGTGCCGAGAGCGTGCGCTCTGCTCGCTCCCAGCACAGTTACTGACGGCTAATGGAAAGCTCCCGATTGCTGCCTGCGATCGGAAGCTTTCCGATTATGTGACCTCCGTGGCAGCCAATCACGGCTATCACATAGCCATAAACCTCGCCCTGCCTCCCAGCATATAAAACCCCTTACAGGGCAGGAAGGCGCCAGTGCCAATGGGTTAATGACGTCACTGAATGTTTTGATTAAAATTTTCATACAGTTGTTTGTAAGAATGTTCATTCAAAAATCTACTAGTGTAAGGCCAGCTTTAAGAAAGATATGTGTGGGTGTGTGTTGGGGGAGGGCTAATAATGTATTTAACTGTTTATTGCTTACCCATGATGTTGGTTCTGATCCTGCACTGAGAGACAGACCAATATATTGGGCAGCCACCATGAAAACTTATCAAGTGGTAGACTGTACTGTATGGGATCATTGGAAAAATCCTATGAAGTGTCAGCATTAAGTGAGGTGGGATTACTATTAACCATTGCCTGCAAACTGAAAATTTGTAGAAAGTTACATTGTGCTCAATAATCAGAAACTTTGTAGGAAATTAGATTGTGCGCATTAACTAGAAGCTTTCAGGGAAGTTATATTGTGCCCTTTAGGTGAATAAAGAAGCTTGCTGACAATTGTGTTGTTTGTCTTTTTTTGATTGCAAGCTCCTTTGGTATCTTGTCAGCTGTTTAAAGTCATCAATGGACATACAAGGGGGTAAGCATAGGTTCCTGGGCACACCCTAATCACCCTGCGTGGTGCAGATTCCCCCTGTTTAGACCCCTGATATTTCACCAAAGCACCCTAATGGGGCTCCTAAAAACATTGTAAAAATAATAAAATAAATAAACTTGTAAAAAATAATAAAAGATAAAAATAAAAACTTATGACACCAATCTCTGCTCTACTGACACAGTTCACTGCTCTACTGACACCGTCAGTATTGTATATATACACATGCACACAAACACATATGTGTTTGAGCTTTGGGGTGCACATCCTAATGAAATAGGCTGCGCACACCTATGGGGGTAAGGTTAGACCCTTGACTCAGGTCCTATAGATAGAAGTGACACGAAACACAATTCTAACCTCTTCTTCCATTCCCCAAATGCTCATGGCCCCGGACACAGATTTTTCCAGATAAGAGATATTTATTGCTTTATTTTAATACTTGTTCTTTATAATCCCCACAATATCTTTTACCATATTAATTTTCATTTGTCATAGTAATACACTGTTTTTCACATGCCAACTGTTTTAACCCAAATCATCCATTATTTATTGTATTTCAATAACATGAGAAATATTTGTTTGTATTAACCTGTCTTTAATTGATGACCTGTAATAGTTCTGAAAATTGAATTTCCACATTTTTAATTTGTCCTTTTCAGCAATCAGAAGCGGTTTCTAAATTACCTACCTCGGACATATAACTGTCATTTATCAATTGACTTTGAGTTTAGGATTATGTCAAATGGAAACACCACTGTGGATGGATTTCAATAATGTAACATTCCTGCTAATCCAGTTAACTCAGAAAATATGTCACCTTTCTGGCATTGTAGGACAGAACAGTAAACATTATGAATGAACTATTTTATTCTGTAATAAATAGACAGGTTACTGTCGTATACATTGTAATGTTTCTCATTAATAAAAAATGTAATTAAAGTATGTGTAAATACAATTACTATAATCTCATATAAGCTTTCTTTAATATATTAATGCAATTTCATAATTGATGTTGTAAACCAGGGGTAGGCAACCCCCGGCCCTGTTGCCGCAAGCGGCACGAGAAGCCTCTTTTGCCGGCACCCGACTCCCTCCCCAAACAGCAGAGCAGTGCAGGGAAGCGTCAGTGAGACGCTAATGCATTCCAGTCTCACAATTCCCCATGCCACACCTGCACTGGGGGGGAAGGCACTGTGCCCCACAAGTTGTAAACGATGGTAAACATTGATTGGTTATCTAACTTTGTTGTAGCTTCAATCGTCAGCTCTTGTGATGGTGAAGAGAATGGGTACAGTTCTGCTAGGGGGGCGGTCCCTGTTTCCAGGAGGAGGAGGAGGACTGTGATCTGTTGCCACTACCAATCTCAGAAAGAAGGGATTTTACTGTGATTGAGAAAACCACAATCAGGTGACAGTTTGTGGAATTACTGTTGAGCTTCTGGGAACTTTGTTGAAAAAATAAATAAATAAATAATTATATATATACTGTATATATATATATATATATATATATATATATATATATATATATATATATGTATATATATATATATATATATATATATATGTGTGTGTGTGTTTGTGTGTTTGTGTCACTTACTACTGACCCCTCAGCTCTGCATCATCTACTACTACCAACCTCTACATCATCTACTCCCAACCTCTAAACTCTGTGTCACTTACACCTGACCCCTGAACTTTGCGTCACTACTGAACCCCTGCACTCTGCGTTCCTTTAAGCCACAGCCAATATTCAGCGCAATGAAAATCACACCAAATTTTGTTGCGGCGCTTGGCTTCGCACTTTTCCTCAGCTGCGGGGGCTCGACCTTGCATACAGGCCCACTGCTTTTGGAAAATGCGCCTGACCTGAGCTTTTCATTGTGCATCCATTCCAAATGCTTCTATGTGACATCACATACAAGCACATGGGCTGGATGGAAGAGGTGGATCAGTGGGGATGAGTGTGCCAGGATGGGTAGATGTGTCTCATCTTTGCCTCCTTGCACCACTCTGCATATCACGCATATCATAGATGAGAAGAGGGTACAGCGGTGGAGCAGATGAGCAGGGAGGTTTAGCGGTGGAACAGAAGAGCTGGAAGGTATGATGGTGAGGCAGATGTGCAGGGGGTAGAGTGGTGGAAGAGATGAGAAGGGGGTTCAGCAGTGGGACAGAAGAGCAAGAAGGTTACAGTGGTAGGACAGAGGAGCAGGGGGGTTTAGTGATAGACCAGATGAGAAGGGGGTTATAGTGGTGGCACAGATGAGAAGGGGGGTAACACTGGTGGGGTAGAAGAGCAGGGGGTATAGAGGTGGGGCAGTTGTGCAGGGGGGTACAGTGGCAGGGCAGAGGAGAAAGAAGGTACATTGGTGGGACAGATGAGCAGGGGGTTGCAGTGGTGGGGCAGAAGAGCAGGGGGGTACAAAGGTGTAGCAGAAGAGCAGGGGGATACAGAGGTGAGACAGATGTGCAGGAGGTACAGTGGTGGGGCAGAAGAACAGGATACAGCGGTGGGGCAGATGTTCAGGGGGGTATAGTGGTTGGGGTGGTTGGGCAGAAGTACAGGGGGTACAGTAGTGGGAAAGATGAGAAGGGGGTTCAGCGGTGAGACAGAAGTGCACAGTACAGTGATGGGGCAGATGAGCAGGGGGTTACAGTGGTGGGACAGATGAGCGGGGGGGTTCAGTGTTGGGGAAGATGTGAAAGGGAAGTGCATTAGTGGGACAGATGTGCAGGGGGTTACAGAGGTGTGGCCGAAGAGAAGGGGGTACAGAGGTGGGGCAGAAGAGAAGAGGGGTACAGAGGTTGGGCAGATGTGCAGGGGGGTACAGTGGCAGGGACGAGGAGAAAGAAAGTACATTGGTGGGACATATGAGCAGGGGATTACAGTGGTGGAGCAGAAGAGCAGGGGGAATAGAGGTGGAATAGAAGAGCAGGGGGAACAGTGGTGGGGCAGATGAGCAGATGGGTTCAGTGTTAGGACAGGTGGGAAGGTTGTTCAGCGTTGAGACAGAAGAGCATGGAGGTACAGCGATGGAGCAGATGTTCAGGGAGATACAGTACAGATGAGAAAGGGGGTACATTGTTGGGGCAGATGAGCAGGGGGTTTACAGTGGTGGGACAGAAGAGCAGGGTGGTAAAGTGGTGGGGCAGATGTGCAGGGGATACAATGATCTGAGGTGTGAAGGTGCAGGAATTGGGGCTGGTGTGAGAACTGGAGGTACAGGAATTGGGGCTGATCTGAGGACTTAAGGTACAGGAATTGGGGCTGGAGGTACAGGAATGCTAAGGCATGAGAGTGCAAGATGTTAATTAGTCACTATTACTTAAGTAGTTTACAGCATTTACTTTTTAAAAAATCCTTTTCGTGATTGAGAGTGCAAAGTTTTTTTGTTTAACATTTTGTTTAACATTTTTTTGTTATAAAATTGGCACACTCAATTTGTTTGAAAACATTTTTTGGAACACTGTGCTCAAAAGGTTGCCTACCCCTGGTGTAAACCCTTACATATGCCCACTGAAGTGGCTGGCCTCAGGTGATACACTAAGATGAAAATCCTCCTACATAAATTGTACCTTATCTGCAGCCCTCTCTTCTCCAGAGCCATTGAAAGTGCAGAATTTACCCTGCATGCCTCAGCTCCAGCAGGCAGGGGGCAGGGATCTGATGTCACTCACTGGACAACAGAGAGCACAGAGCTGAGTGTACTCTGAGACCTGAGTGAAGGGAATGGACACCCTCCCTACACAGTCTCATAGGAAAACATGCACAGCTGAGGCTGTCAATCACCTGCTGTGTGCTGGGAGAGGGGGGACCCTGAGATCCCTTGGTGTTCACATAACCTGTCAGAAGCAGCTCATGCAGATAGCAGAGAAAGGAGACAGCAGTCAGAGATCACACTAGGTGATTTGTATTGAGGCAAGTAGGTTTGTAACCACTTTAAATCTGCAGCTTATATTAAATTAATACTTGATGATCCTGTCATGAAGGTAATTGTTCAGGCACTTCCTGTTATAGGGGAAAATGTGCTGTTCCTGTCTTCCAACTGGGCACCTTCATTGTCACCTTTTCACCCAGGCTTCTGATGGAAATAAAAAGTGGCCATTGCAACTCACATCATGCAGACATGGTCCTACGTTGTCACCACCAGGAAACTCACGTTGGGAAATGCCATGAGGCCAGTGGCGAAATGCGTAAATGTAAACAGAAAGTAGCTGAAAAGAGGTTGTGGATGATCACCAGAACATACATTTCAGTAAGTATAGAAATTGAATTAATATTAAAACATTAACCCAAACATTATTTTTCACAAGCCCCTCTTATTTTTAATTGCTTTCTGTCCATTTGTACATGATTGAACTCCATATGTTGAACTGGAAAAGCTCCGTCTAATAGTTATCTGTATATTATGTGGCAAATAAACTTACTTAATAGGTGCTGAGACAAGCTCAATGGGCATTAGATACTATTTTTTTCAACCAGATTAGAACTGACCCAGGTACTTGTATTAAGAGCCCTTGCACACTGGGGCGGGGGCGGCATCGGCGGTAAAACGCCGCTATTATTAGCGGCGTTTTACCGCCGGTATGCGACCGCTAGCAGGGCGGTTTTACCCCCCGCTAGCGGCCGAGAAGGGGTTAAATACCACCGCAAAGCGCCTCTGCAGAGGCGCATTGCCGGCGGTATAGCCGCGCCGTCCCATTGATTTCAATGGGCAGGAGCGGTAAAGGAGCGGTATACACACCGCTCCTTCACCGCTCCGAAGATGCTGCTGGCAGGACTTTTTTTACCGTCCTGCCAGCGCATCGCTCCAGTGTGCAAGCCCTCGGGGCTTTCACACTGGAATGCAAGGAGCGGCACTTTCGGGTCGGTTTGCAGGCGCTATTATTAGCACAATAGCGCCTGCAAACCGCCCCAGTGTGCAAGGGCTCTTAGGGAAGAGCAGTGGAGCACAGTCATTGTGCTTTACTACTAAGCATACCCATGTGTGATCATTCTATCATTCCTTAGCCACAAAACTGGGCAGATTTGAATCAAGAAAATTCATGCATTTCTGTATTGCATGAATGAATTTTCCCTGCTGTGATCCTGTATGAGCCGTGTTGTTAATCAGGAAGATATAGTGGAGGATGTGTGCTCAGACATATTTCTTGTTGGGTAATAGTGAACATATTAGCATTTCTCTAGTTACAAGAAATTGATATAAAGTGTTAATTGGTTTTATTTAGTGAATTTTTTACTCCTATTTTTTCAATAACATTCCTTTATAGTTCCTCTTTAAAGGAAAATTATAATTTTATATGCAAGGCACATAAGGATCATGTATATATTTCTATGACCATGCATCTCGTAGATAGTATCACCAAATTCAGACCAAGCAGCTTTCTTTTTTCTGTAAAGTAAAGTGATACATATATTTTTGGAGAGCACAACAAGGCTTTCTAATGGTGATGTTGCCTTTGAAGAGTTTCTTGTTTCCTAAATTTAGATTAATTTTAAACGCAAAAATCTGTTTAATTTTTTTTTAAATGACTTGTCCTTGCTTATCATGATATTAGAATTATATTTCTGATACTCTGCAAAGTGAAGTTATTCTTAAATAATATATATTTTTATTTATTTTTTTTGCAGAAGAAACATAAAATGAAATGAACAAAAACATTAAAAACATATGCCCACAAAAGGCAATTAAAGTGCAACAAAGAATACGAGGGCCCAAGTGACTCCTTCTGTTTACAACCAGAGATTTCAGCAATTATGCTGCTTTGAAGTGTCCAAGACACCTCTATATAATACAGGGCCCACAAGTAGATAAAACATGCTGTTTTTTATTATTTCTGCTTCACTAAAATTGACATTTTAGCTTTAGGAGTTCCAGACCAGGACTTTAAAGATGTCATAATGTACATCATATTTAAAATCCCACTCTAGATGTCTAATGTAATGGAAATGGCAACAATGTTAATTTTGGGCTGTGGTGTCCAATAATTCGATACATGGCGTACTTTTTTATCTATAGGTGTTTATGGCAAGTAGTGTGACCTGCAGCCTCTTAAATCTCATGGGAGCTGCAGATGTCTTCACTATAATTTCCAGTTCTGCCTAACCAAAGCAGGGAGTAAGAAACCAACGATGGTATCCACTATTGATTGTTTACTAAGACAGATTAAACAAATAGCTGGGGAATTCCGCTGTGAATGATTGTTACCTTTCCTGCAGCTGTCAGGATCAGGACCTGAACCAACAACCCCTGCTGCATCTGGTGGTAGATCTTATTGCTGAGCCACCTGAGATGCTGGACAGCTCCTTGCCTGAATACTTGGATATATATACTTTCTATCTTGTTTCTGTTGAACCTTGAACCCTTTGCTCCTCCCATGAACTTCCTACTTAAACCTTTGAACTTCCCGTTGGCTTCTTTCGCTCCTGCTGCCATCTGTATCTTCTTTACCACTCGTTACTGACTTTGCTCCCACTTGTTCCCAACCTGCAACCACTTGTTAATGACTTTTGGTTTGTTATTCACTTTGCATTTGCTTGACCCCAACCTGCAAACATTTGTTACCTACCTTTGGATTGTTACTGACTTTGCTCCTGCTCGATTCCTACCTGTTACATCTGCTACTGGACTTCAGGTTGCTCACCTCCTGGTGAGGCGATCCTGAGGACTGTGACCTGGCAATAGCATGCAGCACAACCCATCTCCACCTTCAGGAGCTCTGGTGAATATCGGCTAGTGCTTAGACCCTGCACCTCGGGTGAGTCTACATCATCCGCCAGGGTGATCTGCTTGTGTTCTTATCCCGCTGGTTGGTGGGAACCTCTTGACCCCTATAGCTACTGGTCTCCGAGCCTGTGGAGATGAAGCACAGATTACAGAGATCATATCTATATACCTGACACCAATGTGTTTTCTATATTCTTTGCAGCCAATGAATTTTAGTTATATACTTTTTAGTTTAATTACCAGTTTCACAAATGATACAAATTTTATGTATGCATATACGTGATGTCATACTTGATTTTAAGACATGTCACTTTCTACAATTTTATGTATTTTATATTATTTCTATAAACTTCTTTGTATACTCCAATTTAGCTCTTCGAGTATTTTTTTAAGTCTAGTCCTAAGCCCCTGAATTAGGTAAGTCTTCCCTTTGATTTACCGTATATACTCGAGTATAAGTCGTTCCGAGTATAAGTCAAGACCCTAATTTACCACAAAAAAAATGGGAAAAACGTATTGACCCGAGTATAAGACGAGGGTGAGAAATGCATAGCTACTGTAAGTGGACAAGAGGGTCAACAATGCCCATTTGTAGCATCACTGTGCCCATTTGCAGCCTCACTGTGCCCATTTGCAGCCATAGGTCCCCTGAACTTCAAACTCTGTAGTTAAGGGTTCCTAGATGCCCCCTAGCTGCAGCCAAAATTTGGGGTCTCTGAACCCAAAGGGTCCCGAAATGACATTGCTGCAGATTGACACAGTTGACCAAATATGGGGCCCCGTATCTCAAGGCAACTTAGTGCTAAGAACCCCAAATTTGGTGTGCAAACCCAGTGGAACTAGCACCATAAACTTTCCAAAGCTGGTGTTTCTAGCACCAAGTGGCCCCGAGATACAGGGCCCCAAAATTCAGTTCAGAAAATGTCAAGCACTTTTCTGCAGCAGAGAATGACATTTTCTGAACCGGTTTTGGGGCCCCGTATCTCGGGGTCACTTAGTGCTAGGAACTTCAGCTTTGGATATATTGTGGTACCAGTTCCACTGGGTTTGCACACCAAATTTGGGGTTCCTAGCACCAAGCACCAGAAAATGAATTTTTTTGCTGCAGAAAAGTGCTTGACTCGAGTATAAGTCAAGGGGGGCACTTTCAGCACTAAAAAATGTGCTGAAAAATTCGACTTATACTCGAGTATATACGGTACTGTACATGGATAAAGCATGTTCAAGTACACAGCTATACCCATGCTGTATAACTATTACTTTTGGATTGGGTACTCATATATAATTTTATCTTGACTCTAAAGTTGATGGCCACCTTAAGAACATACTCTGGGATTAGGGAATGCATGGCATGATCTCTAGATTGACGCACAGTAGGTTTCATTATGTGAACTCACCTCCAGACCCCTAGCCCAGAAATTTTCACATGTTGCCAAACCAGTGCACTTCCGCTACCTTCACTCAGCCCTGTTATTGGCTGGTTGTCAGGCAACTCCCATAGACTTCAGTGGGGCTGATTACCAATTTTGGCAAGCAGAGAGCAGGTTGTGCAAATACACTGCCTCAACCACTTGCAAAATTAAAATCTCTGGAGAAAGGGCACTGTGCCCCAACTCAACTACTATATCCCTTTCTAAACATCTGCAATGACAATGACAAATTTATAGAATCATTTAATAAATTAGGACCTGGGCTTGGCCATTTCTCCTCCTTAGCAAGTGAGAGCTAGCTCATAATGATACAGTTAAGGGTTGGCACAAACACAGCTTTGTCAGATGTCAAGTAATGGACTGCAAGTTGGCTTCTCTCCATGAGCAAAGAATGAATCCAAAAAAATTTATTTGGTTGCATTTTTACAAAACCTTGCTTTGATATGACATCATGTTTTCATTCTACAGTAGCTCTTCAATTATTACCAATTATAAAAACAAAAAAAAAAAATTTGAATGTTTCCATAACCCCCTACACAAGAGACCACCAAGAATCCTAATCCTTTTTTAAGCTGCGATGTCCTTCTTATCACTCCTAACCAGCAGAAATCACAGTAGGTGCTAAATCTATAGCTCATAGCACTTTTTTTAATAAGCAAGCTAAAGCTACTATCAACATTCTCTTGATATCAAAAATAATAACTGGTTTTGCAGTGGAGCAGCTTGGAAACACAGGGGTATAAAATATACTGTACTTTAAGCTCTGTTTGATGAATCTGAGAACAGTTCCTAGGGGATAGCTTACTTTAAACCATGCTCTTTTACTTTCTAATCCTAACTTGATTTGATTTGTGCTTTAATACAGCTGCCTAGCAAGGCAACGGCAAATACAGAGTATTTATGTAATCATATTGTAAGTAGTGGGACAAGAGAAAAGTCTCCAGTACCTTTTTGGAGAATAGTTTGTTGTACTTTTTTTATTTATTGAACAGAAGGGCTTGGGGCTCTCTACTGCTCATTATAATTGGTTTTCTGCTTGAACTTTCAAAAACTGTCATGTCAATACTCAAAGAGAATTTTTTTGCTTACTCTCTGGCTGGGGGCACTCTTTTCTCATGTGCTATTTGACAAAGTTATTGTAATATCTTAGAGGCAAGTTCTGAAGTTTTTTCTTGTTCCTGTAGTTATGGTTTGGAAGTCCACAAGTCAGTTTATTTTGCCAGATGCATATGTACAACGAAAAATTGTATCATACTCACCATCATTTTACTTTCCTGTTGCCTATCCGTCACGGCATACATATTGTACTATTCCATCTTCCATGTCCACAAGCCCATAGGATAGGAGATATCTATAAATAAACATGGACCTGATTTCAAACAGTGAAGATTTGCTATGTTATAGGGAACATTTAGAAAAATTAAATCATCAAATCATCACCTTAAAAGTCTACCTTTTGCTTAGAATTCCTCCTGAAAAATACCAGTGTATTTCCTAAATTGGGACTGTGCCTAGACACACCTGTGCCTTGAATCTCATGGCTGTATATCAACAGTGTGAGATCTAAGATGATGCTGCCTCTGACTGATCTCTCAGGTCTCATGAGATTTGGCAATGTCACTGCTATGCTGCTCACTGTTCTCCTTGCTGGAGAGGAAGCTGTGCCTGAGAGGATGTAGTGCAAGGATCTCCCTGCTTCTCTTTCATTAATTATGTGGATCTCTTGTTTCTGCACCTTTCCTTGAATATTTCTCCATTAGTCATTAGATCACCAGTCTTCAGGGTGCAAGGAATCTACACCAAGGAAGCAATGCCCTGCCTCTACCAAGATGGTCACCTCCACACACAGACACAGTGCAGAACAAGGCTTGGTAAGTCAATAATAGGTATTGCCTGTGGTCAGCAGCAAGGAGACCACAGGCAATACTGGTGACTACACTAATTCTTTGTCTTTTGCTTTTCTCTTGTGGGCACAATTTTCACAGCTTAGGCAATCTTTAACAAAAAGACCCTCAATCTTTTAAATGACTTAAAACACTAAGGCCCCATTCACATCTTGGCGTTCCTGAATTGGGGTGGAATTCTCTAAATAGCGGCAAATCCAGGATGCCCATGCGATCCCCATAACTTCCAATGGCACCCCGATCATGCAACAATTTTGCTGCGATCGTTGCCTGAGGAATCGCATTAAAATCGCGCAAACAGAATCGTGGAACACCTGTCGCCCAAAAGAAGAACAAGAACTTCTTTTGGGCGACAGGCGTCCAGTGATTCTGTTTGCGTGATTTTACTGCAATTGTCGCCCAATGAATCGCGGCAAATCTGAGTGATCTGGTTGCCATTGGAAGTGATGGGGATCACACGGGTGTCCCACAATTTGCCTTTACTTTGAATCGCAGGCAGAATCGCAGCAATTCCTCCCACGATTCGGAACGCCAAGATGTGAACGGAGCCTAAGGAGGGCAGCATATGCTGCAACGGGCAGGAACCAGGATAGAAAAATTACAGCATGATACAATTTTCCATTTAATATAGCAATACAAATACTGTGGCACCCTGTAAATGAAAGACAGGCTTTAGTTCAAATCCCTGCCCATTGGTCATGCCCCTCTGACATGTTTCACCCACATTGTGCCTACTCGTAGAGGTTCATTTTCCATTTACCTGGGGTCTTCATGACAATATATGTACAATGTATAATTTGTTACATGGAAGAGATGAGATGCAGTAAAATTTGCAGCAAAATGTTAACAGGAAAAAAAGGAAGAGGGTCTGTATCTAAAAGCCTAAGTGGTTGGCACTGTGTATCATAATTTGGGATGATATTTGGCCAGTTTACCAGCCCGAATCCTCAGCAAGTAAATCAGTGGGGGATCTAAAGTGATGTCATTGACCAAATAGAGTCATGATCATATTTGATTAATAATGTCAACCAGGATCCCATGGCTGTTGGTCACATTAAATCAGTGCCTGAGATTCTGTGCTTTAGGGGCAATAGCATGGCAGGACAACGTTTTTGACAATGGATTTACATTGGGGGACATTATTTCATTTTTGGGGGGGAAATAAAGGACTTTTTCATGGTGGGTGTCGTTATTTGCTTTTAACTCTTTGTGGGAATAGGTAAGGGATATTATTGTGTGGGGAACAATATGCAGAGGCCCCTTTATTTAAAAGGGAGGCTTCCATATTCTTATAAGTGGGTTTTATCCAACAATAATGTCCCTGTTGCCCCCCCCCCCTGTTGCAAGGTACTTTCTACTGTTGAAAGGCTTGGGCTTGTGCCCTGTTGTGGCTCAACACATAAGGTTGTAAGGTATAAGGTTTTAGGATAAGAATAAGGTTTAAAACCTAGGAGAAACCCTATGCCATTTTTGTGTGTGTAGTATCCCTTAAAAAAAATGGTCATGGGATTCCTTCTAAAATTCCAACCATGCATGCAGTGTCTCCTTCCCCCCTTGCAAAGTACCTTGTCCCAAGTAAATAATGTCCCCCATTGTAAATACAACATCAATCTTATCATCCAGAAATGAAGATCCATTATCAATCACGATGACCAGCCACCCAATTTTGTTTCTTTGCTGCAACGATGGCCTGCCACCTGATGATGTTGCTCTACCGCACTACTGCCACTAAATGACAGATCCCTGGCACTTGCGGTAATGAAAAAGCGGTAATGAGAATCCTGTTTATTTGCGGTTTACATTCCACCAGCTTGGGATTTGGCAGTAGTAGTGAAAAAGGGTTAGGGTACCAAAGTCAACTTGGATGTGGGAAAAGGCATGTGACAAGGTATGGAACAGCAAGAGGGTGCTGTCTAAGATTAGGCACGTAAGGGTGAAGTGGATGGGGTTATGGATAGGAATAAAGGGTCAGTGGTTGGATTGAGAGATTTTAGAGTAATTGGGGGATGGGTGCTAATGTAGTCCCAGGAAGGCTGAGGGTCTGTGATCCCACTGTATAAGGCTAGGTCTACCCTGGATATTAAAAATGTTTTTGGAGAATAAACTATTTGTTGTCCATTATCGCATTAGTAGCACATTGATTTAAAGATGTACTCTAGAAAACGTAAAAATTCTCCCTTGCACTGGGGCTACACTTACCTTGCAAGCACTAGCTGATCATTTAGGTCTAGGGGCACGGGAAAGGGAATTTACTTTCCAGAACCTTTGTTCATCAGCACTGCTAGAGCATCTTCTTCCCCATGCTCCATTGGTCTAAGGTCCTGACATCATTAAGACCAATGTAGGGTCTATATCTTGGCACTGGACATGTGGGCACCGAGGGAAAGTCCACTGACAGAGTATGGGAGAGTGCCATCTGCTGGGTAAGAAAAGGATTGGGTGAGTAAAATGCTTTTCCATTTCTCCACGCTGTTCAAGCAGGCAGCCCTTGCAGTGCTCAGCCTCGCTGCAATGGGGAATTTTCAGATTTGTTGGAATTGCAGTTTAAATGTATTGCTGTCAATGAGTGAGTAAAGTGTAAATACTAGGATTCAACAACCCAGGAAAAACTATTTTTACATATTTGCTAATAAAAAATAAATCACCTCTAATGATGGATGTTCGAAGTGTAGGGATACTGCTGGGTAATGTAAAAGTCTTAAGCCTCGTACACACGATCGGATTGTTGGCCAACAAAACCGTAGACTTTTGTCCGAAGGGCGTTGGTCCAAACTTGTCTTGCATATACACGGCCACACAATTGTTGGCCATTCGCACTTTTCATTTTGCACTTTTCATTTCGCACTTTTTATTTCGAACTTTTCATTTCGCGCTTTTCAGTTCACGCTTTTCAGTTCGTTTCTCAACGGCCGTTCGTCAACCAGACATGTTGCAGAATCGGAGGAGATAACGTTTTATTTATTATTGGCCTTGGAGTTATTGCTTTGACATTATTTTTTTGGTTGAATAATAATTTTATTTGGTATATGTTCCATATTTTTATATTTATTCGTTTTCTTTTTTTAATGCACAATAAAAAAAAATTGAGTAGAATAATACTTGGCTATGTGTTTTACTTCAAATGACAGTTTGGGAGTAGGCAGTTACATTTTAAAAAATACAATGTAAAATTGACAAGGGACACCAACATAGTTGTATCTTTCATCTTAAAAACTACGGGATAATGGTGTTGTGATAACATGCCTAAATAAAAAAAAACAAAAAAACATAATAATATTATTCTTGATATCACTAGAAAAAAAAACCCTTGAAAATTTGTTTGCAATAACTCCATCAGTATCACCAGCAAAGCAGTTTTATCATTATCCCATTAAAGAAGAAGAGAATTGTGCTCTGCATTTGTAGATTTCATAATTTGCCACGTTACAAATGTTAATTCTCCATTACGAACACTAGTTTACAAGACCGACCGGTTCTGGCTCGTCCTTGCTTCCGAGCATGAGTGTTTGTACTTTGGACTTTTGTCTGACGGACTTGTGTACACACGATCGGAAAATCCGACAACAGACATTTGTCCGCGGGAAATTTTAAAACCTGCCATTCAACATTTGTTTGCGGAAAATCCGACAACAATTGTCCGATGGAGCATACACGCGGTTGGATTTACCGCCAACAGCCTGACATCTAACATTTCCATTCAGAAAATCTGATTGTGTGTACGAGGCTTTAGTTTCATCCACCCCATAAGCACCAAACTTCTGCCACTGAAACTTACAGTTCCAACTCTCATAGACTGTGAAGGCTAGTGGGTCACTCACACACCATCATTCACAAAAAATATTGTTTTCACAGAATACAAGGAATTCTGTGATTGGACAAGGGGATAATGTGACATTGATTGGCCTATCCCCTCATCCAATCACAGAATTTCTTTTACTCTGTGAAAATAATGTTTTGTTAAATGGTGGAGTGCGAGTGACCCGTTATCTTCCACTTTATCTGTGAATGGAGGGTGTGGAGCATCATCTGCTTGCTCCCACTGAGAGATTTTATTGTATCATTCATTTTAGCTGTAGTACAGCTTTTATGAATGGCAGATCGGGCAGAAAAGGGCCCGAGTTAATTTCTCTTGATGAGAGGTCCTGACTAGGGATGAGCTTCGTGTTCGAGTCGAACCCATGTTCGATTCGAACATCGTCTGTTCCATCGTTCGTCGAATTGCGAACGATATGGGCCGTTCGCGCCAAATTCGTGTGGCGCGTTATGGCCCATAATTCACTGCGGCATCACAGTGCATTGCTGGCTGATGATTGGCCAAGCATGCACTATGACCCGCATGCTTGGCCAATCACAGCGCCGTCAGTAGAGAGAGCTGTAATTGGCCAGAGCCAGGGTGGCTTTGGCCAATTATGGCTCAGGGGGTTTAGAACACGCCCCACACTATATAAGGCCGCCCGCACGGCGGCCCTGTGTAGTGTGTTCCGGCGTGCTGAGAGATAGAGAGAGAGAGAGACAGTGTCATTTCATTTGAGTTAGCTAGATTAAGCAGGACAGTCAGTCAGTTAGCTGCACTTACAGTGTATTGTGTATATATATGCATCCCAGGTGTTGTGTATATATATATATATATACATATATATATATATATATATATATATATATATATATATATATATATATATATATACATATATATATACACTATTCAGTTTAGCTAGATCCGTTCCTGTTATCTTCCTACTGACAGGGAGGCTTGTCTTGTTACAGTATTTACAGCTACCTGAGGAAAATTGCTGGTGTTCTTTTGAGCCTATTAGTACCACAGTCAGGCAGCTAGACTATTTACAGTTGTGTAGTGCGTTCTCCTCACAGTGTTAGTTAGTTTAGTGTGACCTCTGCACAGTGTTCAGCTAAAGCTAGAAGTTAGTTTAGTGCGACCTCTGCACAGTGTTCAGTTAAAGCTACAAGTTAGTGTAGTGCGTCCTCTGAACAGTGTTCATCTAAAGCTACAAGTTGGTGTAATGCGTCCTCCTCACAGTGTTCAGCTAAAGCTACAAGTTAGTGTAGTGCGTCCTCTGAACAGTGTTCATCTAAAGTTACAAGTTAGTGTAGTGCGTCCTCCTCACAGTGTTCAGCTAAAACTACAAGTTAGTGTAGTGCGACCTCTGCACAGTGTTGAGCTAAAGCTTCAAGTTAGTTTAGTGCGACCTCTGCACAGTGTTGAGCTAAAGCTACAAGTTAATGTAGTGCATCCTCTGAACAGTGTTCATCTAAAGCTACAAGTTAGTGTAGTGCGTCCTCCTCACAGTGTTCAGATAAAACTACAAGTTAGTGTAGTGCGACCTCTGCACAGTGTTCAGCTAAAGCTACAAGTTAGTTCAGTGCGACCTCTGCACAGTGTTCAGCTAAAGCTACAAGTTAGTGTAGTGCGTCCTCCTCACAGTGTTCATCTAAAGCTGCAAGTTAGTGTAGTGTGTCCTCCTCACAGTGTTCAGCTAAAGCTACAAGTTAGTGTAGTGTGTCCTCTGAACAGTGTCATCTAAAGCTACAAGTTAGTGTAGTGCATCCATCTCACAGTGTTCAGCTAAAACTACAAGTTAGGGTAGTGCGACCTCTACACAGTGTTCAGCTAAAGCTACAAGTTAGTTTAGTGCGACCTCTGCACAGTGTTCAGCTAAAGCTACAAGTTAGTGTAGTGCGACCTCTGCACAGTGTTCAGCTACAGCTACAAGTTAGTGTAGTGCGACCTCTGCACAGTGTTCAGCTTCAGCTACAAGTTAGTGTAGTGTGTCCTCTGAACAGTGTTCAGCTAAAGCTACCTGTAGAAGGTTGGTGGTGTTTTCCTGATCCTATCACTACCGCAGGCAGGTAAAGTATTTACACGTTAGTGTAGTGCGACCTCTGCACAGTGTTCAGCTAAAGCTACCTGTAGAAGGTTGGTGGTGTTTTCCTGATCCTATCACTACCGCAGGCAGCTAAAGTATTTACACGTTAGTGTAGTGCAACCTCTGCACAGTGTTCAGCTAAAGCTACCTGTAGAAGGTTGGTGGTGTTTTCCTGATCCTATCACTACCGCAGGCAGCTAAAATATTTACACATTAGTGTAGTGCGACCTCTGCACAGTGTTCAGCTAAAGCTACCTTTAGAAGGTTGGTGGTGTTTTCCTTATCCTATCACTACCGCAGGCAGCTAAAATATTTACACGTTAGTGTAGTGCGACCTCTGCACAGTGTTCAGCTAAAGTTACCTATAGAAGGTTGGTGGTGTTTTCCTGATCCTATCACTACCGCAGGCAGCTAAAGTATTTACACGTTAGTGTAGTGCAACCTCTGCAGTGTTCAGCTAAAGCTACCTGTGGAAGGTTGGTAGTGTTCTCATACTGTAGGCAGGTAGTTAATTTTGCTAGCTGCAGTATCAGTGTATATATATATATATCCCAGCTTAGTGCAGCTACAGGCCATTAGTATGTCTAGAGGCAACGTTGCTGGTCATGGAGACGGTGCATCCTCATTAGCACGTGGCCGTGGGACATGATTGGCCTTTTTTTCGGAAGCTGGCCATGTTGAGCCGCAACATGCGGAAGACTTGGTCGAGTGGATGACCAGGCCTTCCTCATCCTCCCTCACCCATGCTCAGGGTACTTTGTCTGGCAAAGCAGCTGCCAACGCGGCCTCTTCCCTCAGCTCAATGGCATCAGTGACTCCTTCCCTAGCCCCACCATGTCCTCCTGAGGAGTCCCTCGAACTGTTTGACCACAGTGTTGGGTACATGCTCCAAGAGGATGCCCAGCATTTAGAAGGCTCTGATGATGATACTGAGCTAGATGAAGGCAGTAACTTGAGCACGGAGAGAGGGGGTGTCCAAGAAGGACAGCAATTTGGTAGTCATGCTCCCCCTGCTGCAGCATACTGCCAGGTTTGCTCCAGTGATGAGGAGGGAGGGGATGATGAGGTCACTGACTCAACGTGGGTGCCTGATAGGAGAGAGGAGGAGGAAGAGGAGGCACATCACCAACAAGGCAGGATGCCCTCCAGGGGCCAGCCTAAGGGCAGCACACTGACTACATCACACCGCAAAGCTCCGCATGTGCAGGACGCTGCTGTCTCTGCGCGTTATTCCAAAAGTTCTTTGGTGTGGGCCTTTTTTGAGACGAGTGCATCAGATCGCACCGCTGCTATTTGCAACATATGTCTTAAGCGTATCTCGCGTGGCCAAAAATTCTCCCGCTTGGGCACCACATGCTCGACCAGACATATGTTGACCATGCCATGCAGTTCGTTGGCAAGCGTAGCTAAAAGACCCACACCAAAGAATAAAGAGGACCTCTCCTTGCTCCTCATTAGCTGAGATCTCCAACCCCACTATACCTTCAGTCCACTCTGAGACCTGCACTGAGAGGAATGAAGGTGTAGAATTAGGTGTGTCACAGCCAAGTACTTGTGGGCAATCTGCTTTCGGTACACCGACGTCACATTGTACGCGGCAAATTTCCCTGCCCCAGCTGCTGCACCGCCGAAAGAAGTTCGCTCTAGGCCATCCACATGCCCAGCGTTTAAATGCTAGCTTGGCAAAATTGCTAGCACTTCAACTGCTACCTTTTCAGTTGGTAGACTCTGCCCCCTTCCGTGAGTTTGTGGAATGTGCGGTTCCTCAGTGGCAGGTACCCAAACGCCACTTTTTCTCACGAAAGGCGATTCCGGCTCTCTATCGGCACATGGAAGGCAATGTCTTGGCCTCGCTGGACAGGGCGGTCAGCAGTAAGGTGCATATTACCGCTGACTCATGGTCCAGCAGGCATGGACAGGGACGTTACCTAAGTTTCACGGTGCATTGGGTCACTCTGCTGGCAGCTGGGAAGGATGCAGGACAAGGTGCAGTAGTGTTGGATTTTGTTCCGCCACCACGCCTCCAAAATGCCACTACTAATGATTGTGACACACCTCTCTCCTCCACCCCCCCTCTTCTTCTTCCTCCATGGCCTCTTCCTGTGCTTTGTCCTCGGAACTAGCGGTGCTCCGTAGCCATTCAAGGGGCTACACAAGTACGCAGGCCAAAAGATGCCATGCAGTGCTTGAGCTGGTGTGCTTGGGGGACAGGAGCCACACTGGGGCAGAGGTTCTGTCAGCTCTGTAGGGGCAGGTTCAGAGGTTGTTGACCCCTCACACAGGAAGAGGAGGAGGAGGAGGATTGTGTCAGTATGGAGGTGGAGCCTGGCACTCAGTATCAGCAGCAGTCTTTAAGGGATCATTTACAGTCCCAAGAAACACATGGACTTGTACGTGGTTGGGAGGAGGTGGCTGCGGATCATGTCGTCCTTAGTGACCCAGAGGACTCCGGACCGAATGCCTCAGCAAACCTACGCTGCATGGCCTCCCTGATCCTGCAAAGCCTGTGGAAGGATCCTCGTATTCGTGGTATCAAGGAGAAGGACCAATACTGGTTGGCAACCCTCCTTGATACACGTTACAAGGGTAAGGTTGCGGACCTTATCTTGCCGTCGCAGAGGGAGCAGAGGATGAAACATCTTCGGGAGGCCTTGCAGAAAGGTCTGTGCAACGCGTTCCCAGAGACTGGGAGGTTACAAACTCCTGTTTCTGGACAACGTGTTGCTGAGGCTTTGGTCAGTCAAAGAAGGAGAAGGAGCGGTGGAGAAGGTGGCCGTCTGACCGATGCGTTCAGACAATTTTTTAGTCCGCAGCCCCAAGGTATGATCGGTTACAGCAACCATCGCCAGCATCTGTTTTACGTGCAGGAATACCTAGGGGCAAGATCTGACTTGGACACCTTTCCCACCGAAAATCCTCTGCGTTACTGGGTCTTGAGGATGAATCACTGGCCAGAGCTTGCACAGTATGCAATTGAGCTACTGGCCTGTCCTGCATCCAGTGTTCTTTCGGAACACACATTCAGTGCTGCTGGAGGCTTTGTAACCGATCACAGGGTGCGTCTGTCCACCGACTCGGTCGATCGACTAACCTTCATAAAAATTAATCAGTCTTGGATCACCACCAGATACCAAGCACCTGATGCTGATGTAACCGAATAATTTTTTTTGGAAATGTCAGATCCCTTCAAAGACTGCCTATGCTGATGCTGAGTGACTATCCTGTTATGCTGAGTAATTACCCTCTTCCTCCTCAATGATCATGCTGATAGCTTGTAAGGACAATTTTGGTTCTGGGCGCCGCCACCAGTGCCTAAGGCCCAATTTTTAAGCCCGTGTTTAACAGGGGCATGTAATTATAATTTTTGGTGCAATACTTTGCAGCAGGGCTTGTTCCTGCGTTCCAACTAGAGTATCTGTGAGGGGTTACAGTGTTGTGGCAACAGCACCAGTGCCTAGGGCCCAATTTTTCAGCCCCTGTTTAACAGGGGCATGTAATTACAATTTTTGATGCAATACTTTGCAGCAGGGCTCGTTCCTGCATTCCAACTAGAGTATCTGTGAGGGGTTGCAGTGTTGTGGCAACAGCACCAGTGCCTAAGGCCCAATTTTGCAGCCCCTGTTCAACAGGGGTGTGTAATTACAATTCTTGATCTAATATTTCACAGCAGGGCTCGTTTCTGCGCCCACCAAGAGTAACTGTGAGGACTTACAGTGTTGTGCCATCAGCACCACCACCAAAGACCCAATTTTTCTGGCCCTGTTCAACAGGGGCATGTCATTAAAATTCTTGATCTAATATTTTTACAGCAGGGCCCTGTGAGGGCTTACAGTGTTGTGGCCACAACAACACCTAAGGCCCAAATTTCTGCTGCGTATATAGGGCAGGCCCCTACTTTCAAACATCCAACTTACAAACGACTCCTACTTGCAAACGGAAGGAGACAACAGGAAGTGAGATGAAATCTACCCCATAGGAAGGGAAATTCTCTCCTGTACAAGTTAATATGGGAAAAACTTTTCTCCTTTACACTGATGCTTTATCACCAATCCTTGTTTCACTAAAAACCCCAAATTTTCAAAAAACAGATTTTTTGGCTGGAGCTACACTTTGAAAATGCACCAGTTCAAAATTACAAACAGATTCTACTTAACAACAAACCTACAGTCCCTGCCTTGTTTGCACTGCCTGTATACTGCTGTTAAGAGTATATAGGGCCTGGGGGCCCCACACCTTTCCTTTTTTAATTTGGGTGCGGGGTTCCCCTTAATAACCATACAAGACCCAAAGGGCCTGGTAATGGACTTGGGGGTACCCATGCCGTTTGTCTCACTGATTTTCATCCATATTGTCAGGACCCGACATTACATTAAAGTTTTAAATGACTTTTTTTCCTTTAAAAATGTCATTTTGTGCAGGGACTGTTCTAAGCACGGGAAACACGTGCTACTTTACAGGCATACTATAGACACCCCCCAGGTACGAAATTTAAAGGAATATTTCACTTTTTTTTTTTCTTTAAGCATTATTAAAATTACTGCTCCCGAAAAAACTGACGTTTTTAAAAGTTTTTTTTTTGCATTGATACATGTCCCCTGGGGCAGGACCCAGGTCCCCAAACCCTTTTTAGGACAATACCATGAAAATTAGCCTTTAAAATGAGCACTTTTGATTTCGAACGTTCGAGTCCCACAGACGTCAATGGGGTTCTAAAGTTTGTGCAAATTTTCGGTCCGTTCGCAGGTTCTGGTGCAAACCGAACCGGGGGGTGTTCGGCTCATCCCTAGTCCTGACAGTCCCTTAGCTATACTAAGCCCTACAGCAACATAAACTTATGATGGTGGTGGCAGGGAAGGCTGGGGGGATAGGATAGAGGAAGATTTCTATTGAAGGGAGAAAAATAAAGACATGGAACCCACCATACTAACTGTAAGTTATGTCCATTATGTGGATTTTTATGTTTTTATTGTCAGCTAAACTTGGGCTTTAAAGTATAAGTAAAGGGAAAATGTTTTGTTTAGTGTTGGATAGATTGCAGAGGGATTAGAACCCCTGTCAGGTTATTATTGCTGTCTGTGTCCCTGTTAGGGAGATTCACCCTCTCTATTTGTCTGTTTACTTTTATCACAAAGAGTAAAAGTCCATCTAAAACACTAAAAATTGGGTTGTCCCCAAAACAGAAATAAAGAGAAAATCTTCTGATTCAGACACTAGTTCTGGTGACAACCAGAGATTCCCTTACTTTGGAGTGATTTCCTTTAACTTCCTATTTTGGCTATGGAACAGGAAGTGAAATCTCCCCAAAAGGAGACAGATGGCAAGAAAAATCTGATAGGGGTCGTCCACCCTCATATTCTATGCAAAGTGGAAAAGAAGAACACATAAATGAAAATAAAAATTTAAATGTCAATGGTAAAAGAAAAGAATCAGCAGCAAAACAATAGCTTGGGAGAGAAGGTGAGGAAGGAGTTAATTGAGGCTGATTAGCGTTAACTAAGGGTTACTAAGGAGTTAAATAGGAAGACAGTTTATTTGTATTTATTTTTTTACTTGCAAGTTTGCTTTAGCGGATATCATGTGCAGATCCAAGGTCATCATTTGATCTACTATGAATGAATGCACCAGAAGAAGTTACAATGAAGCTAAAGTAACTTTGTTTCTTGCTCCAGGCTCTATTCTAAATGTCAAGTCAGGCCCCTTTCACACTGACGGACCGATCAGATCCGCCTGTCAGTTTTTACGTCTCTATAGAGCAGCGGATGCCAGCGGACATGTGTCCACTGACACTCACTAACATCCAATCCGATCCTGTCCGCTAAAATCCGTTCCCAATCCGTCCGGCGGATCGGATCAAATGACAGTCGGATGGTAATGGAAAGCTGGTCCGTTTCCATCCAACAGCCCTTAAAGGACAGCGGGCTGTGTCCGTGTCCGCTCTGCATCAGCGGAGCAGACATGGACCTGTCATCTGCCTGCTCTGCAGGGATCAGCGGAGAGATCCACTGTTGAGTAGGTGGATCTGCTGGCAGACTCCACCAGTGTGCAAGGGGCCTTACACAGAAGCAGAAGACTGGGGGAGGGCAAAGAAGAAGGGAATGGGCATACTACAAATGCCCAAAGTATTATGCCCCGTACACACGGTCGGACTTTGTTCGGACATTCCGACAACAAAATCCTAGGATTTTTTCCGACAAATGTTGGCTGAAACTTGTCTTGCATACACACGGTCACACAAAGTTGTCGGAAAATCTGATCGTTCTAAACGCGGTGACGTAAAACACGTACGTCGAGACTATAAACGGGGCAGTGGCCAATAGCTTTCATCTCTTTATTTATTCTGAGCATGCGTGGCACTTTGTCCATCGGATTTGTGTACACACGATCGGAATTTCCGACAACGGATTTTGTTGTCGGAAAATTTTATATCCTGCTCGCAAACTTTGTGTGGCGGAAAATCCGATGGAAAATGTGTGATGGATCCTACACATGGTCGGAATTTCCGACAACAAGGTCCTATCACACATTTTCCGTCGGAAAATCCGACCGTGTGTACGGGGCATTAGAGTGGTATAAAACTAATTTTGCTCATTTTCACCTACAGGTAAGCTTATAATAAAGCTTACCTGTAGGTAAAATTATTATCTCCTAAACGTGCACCATTTAGGAGATATTCCAGAGAGCAGCAGCCGGAGACGTCATCGTGGCATGCGCTCTGAAGGAACAGCATACCAGTGCTGTTCTTTCAGAGCTCTGTGCTGTGTCCGAGTGACCTCATCATGGCTCGGCCAATCAGATGACAGGAGCCTGCAAACCCGGAAAGTAGACTGGGTGAAGTTGGAAGCCCTGTCAGTGGTGACAGCGCGCCGATGGAGGGCTTTGTTTTAAGGTAAGTATTTCATAATGTGCTAGTATGCGGTGTACATTATGAAAGACTTACCTTAGAATGAAGCCCTCCAGCGGCGCGCTGTCAACACTGACAGGGCTTCCATCTTCACCTGGTCTTCCTTCTGAGTTTGTGAGCTCTGGTGTCTTGAATGGCTGAGCCACGATTACGTCACTTCTACGCATTGCACACAGGAGTCACAGCCGCAGTACAGAGCTCTGAAGGAACGGCACGGGTATGCCATTCTTTGAGAGCGCATGCGCCGGTGACGTCACCGACTACAGAGACACTGAATATCTCCTAAACGGTGGACGTTTAGGAGATATTCTTTGTACCTACAGGTAAGCCTTATTATAAGCTTACCTGTAGGTACAAGTATACAATGGGAGTTCTCTACCACTTTAAAGAAAATGGGTTGAATGATGCTATCTGACTATCTGAGGACATCTAATGGAAGAAAACAAGTTCTGCAGGGCAGTTCACTGAATTGAAGGTGAATATTGCAGCAAAACCTGGTTTTGTTATTTTTTTTTTTAATGAACTCTTCCTTTTTTTTTATCTGGAGTTCTGCTTTAGAAAGCATAACAGTGACAAATCTGACAAAATGATTATTATTATTAATATGTGTATTTGTGTTGTTAATACTATTAATTTGTTTTACACAATGTAGCCAGTAGTTTTCTTTGTAGCTTATTTAATATGCACAGCATATAACACTATATGTAAAACAAATCTCATTTTTTTTCTTTGCACAGAATGAAGCATTGCACATTGCTCTGGGTGAAGCTGATTCATCCCAGTGTTCAAGTGTACCGTGATCTTTTCACATGCCAAGTACAAGGAAATACATCTTCCTGCACTGTCTGTGTCCCAAATCTAGACCAAGGCTACTCTTTTAGTCAACTTGGAAATTTATATACTATCCGCTAACCCTCCTTTAATATCCTCACTCTTTCCTTTGGGCATTTATTGCTGTTCTTTCTAGTTCAGTAACCAGTGAGCAGAAGGTTCATTAAAACTAATTGAATTGGAAACTTGTCTGCCCAAGGAAACATTAACTCTTTGCGGCTGCCTGAAAGAAAATCATTTTATTGTGTTTTACTCTGACAGTGATGAGCGGACATTTGCCAGGCTGCGATACAGAGGAAGAGCTTGTTTTAGGTTGACCATACATTGCATACATCTAAAATCTCAATGCAATTTCCCCTTTTCTAAGCAGAACTGGGTCTCTTATAGGTGAACGCTTACTGGGGATGAGTAGGGTTCCCTTTTAAAGTTCCCTGTGAATATATGGGATTCCTGCAGTTAACAGATATGGATAACAACTGGGCTGTCCTTGTAGTGACCAGCAAGAAATAACCATCCGGGGAAACAAAAACCATATACTTTCTATAGGTGACACAACCTTACATCTTAAAAAGCATAAATCATTCACTTCAAACAAAATAGGACTTTAATGGCACCACACTATGTCCATTTGCCCATATGGTTGACACTAGCATCTCTCATAATATCATCCATGGTGTACAATATATAGAGGGTTCCATTCAATGATTACAGTCAAAATAATTGAAGTATGGATCTCCACATTCAACACATTTCACAGGTCAAGGCCTGCTTCTTCAGGAAAGATAGGGATTATATTCTCACCTAACAACAACAGCATGTGCACATTAAATTCATAAACCAGGAGGGAACCATGAGGAAGATCCAGGTAGAGCCATTAGCCAAGAGGAAGAGACAGCTCAAAGCAAAGAATGGAGCCCAGCAGACATCTACAGATTGCCTGTAAAGGCTTTTAAAGTGGCAGTTATGTATCATAGTTTTTCACCATTTCATGGATCTACGCTATTTTATGGTGTGACATGTTTGGCATCTACTTACTCAACGTAACCTCAGCTTTTAAATGTTACCAAAAAATGGGTATGAACAATAAAATTAATTTTAGTGATAGGGCTAAATTTACAGGAAGGGTTATCACATGGGTTGCAGGGAGGGTTAGTATTAAGGCTGGGGTTATGGGAAGGGTTATTGTCAGGGTTACAAGGAGGGTTAGAGATAGGTTTAGAGATACTGGGAGAATTAAAGTAAAATTCCAGCCTAAACCTAATCATTCGAGAAAAAATTTCCATCCCGCTCCTTGAATTTTCTTGTCACTGCCGTAAAAAACTAATGTTAATTTGTCCCCACTAATGATTCGAAAATAGAACAAATGTTCTTCGAAAAACAAACATTTTCTAAAAACAAATTACTAGTGTATGGCCATCTTAACCACTTGCCCACTGGGCACTTATACCCCCTTCCTAACCAGGCCAAATGCTCTCACATTTTGAATGACAATTACTCAGTCATGCAACACTGTACCCATTGACATTTTTGTCCTTTTTTTTAAACAAATCAGAGCTTTCTTTTGGTGGTATTTAACCACCACTGGGTTTTTATTTTTTATGTTATAAATGAAAAAAGACAGAAAATTTAGTTTAAAAAAATGCATTTTTCTTCGCTTTTGTTATAAAATTTAGCAAATTAGTACTTTTTCTTCATAAATTTTGGCCAAAATTTATACCGCTACATATCTTTGGTAAAAATAACCAAAATCATTGTATATTATTTGGTCGTGAAAATTATAGAGTCTATAAGCTATGGTTTCAATCACTAAAAATTGATCACACCTGATGTACTTACGGCCTAGTTCATTTCTTGAGACACTAAGGCTGCTTTCACACTGAGGTGCTTTACAGGCACTATAGTGCTAAAAATACTGCCTGCATAGTGCCTATAAAGAGCCTCTCCTCTTACTCCAGTGTGAAAGCCGAGGACTTTCACACTGGAGAGGTGCGCTGGCAGGACACCAAAAAAACTCCTGCAAGCCGCATCTGTATACACCGCTCCTAAAGCTTCCCTGCCCATTGAAATCAATGGGCAGCACCGCCGAAGTGCTGGCAAAGCGCCACATTTAATCATTATCAAGCTGTTAGCGGGGGTTAAAAGCGCCCCGCTAGTGGCCGAAAGGGGCCGCAAAAACGTCGGTAAAGCGCCGCTAAAAATAGCGGCGCTTTACTGCAGATGCCCCCAAAGTTCCAGTGTGAAAGTAGCCTAACAAGCCAGGACAATACAAATACCCCCCAAATTACCCCTTTTTTGGAAAGTACAAATTTCAAGGGATGTAGTAAGAGGCATGGTGAGTTTTTTGCAGAATTAAGATTGTTTTTCTTTTTTTTTCACAAAATTGTCATATTAACAGGTTATTTCTCTCACATGGCATATGCACACTTGTAATTACACCTGAAAACACATTCTGCTACTCCTCCTGACTATGGGGATACTACATGTGTGAGACTTTTACACAACCTGACCACATACAGAGGCACAACATGCAGGGAGCACCGTCAGGTGTTCTAGGAGCATAAATGACACATCTCATTTCTAGACAATGGAATTGCCCAAAAAATTACCCCATTTTGGAAAGTAAACACCCCAATGTATATTCTATGAGGCATAATGAGTCTTTTGAACATGTCATTTTCGGCCACAAGTTTTTGGAAAATGTAGAAAAGAAAATTAAAATGCATTTATTTACACAAAGTTTTCCATGTATAAGATATTTCCAATACATAGCATGTACAAAGCAAAAAATACCCCCCAAAATACATTTTGCTACTCCTCTTGAGTATGGTGATACCACATGGGTGTGGCTTTTACACAGCCTGGCCACATACAGAGGCCCAACATTAAGGAAGCACCATCAGGTGTTCTAGTGGCATGAATTTCAAATCTAATTTGACTACCTATTACACTTTTGTGAGGCACTGTAGTAGCACTGATGGGCACTGTAGTGGCACCGATTGGCACTGTAGTGGCATGAATGTGGTGCTGTGGCACACATGAGAACTGATGTGGCATGGATGAGCACTGATATGGCATGGATGTGGCACAGATGAGTACTGATGTGGCATGGATGAGCACTGATGTGGCATGAATGTGGCGCAGATGAGCACTGATGTGGCATGGATGTGGCACGGATAAGTACTGATGTGGCACGGATGAGCACTGAAGTGGCATGGATGTGGCATGATTGAGAACGATGAGAACTGATGTGGCATGGATGAGCACTGATGTGGCATGGATGAGCACTGATGTGGCAAAGATTAACACTGATGTGGCATGGATGTGCATGGATAAGCACTGATGTGGCATGGATGTATCTTGGATGAGCACTGATGTGGCATGGATGTGGCACAGATAAGAACTGATGTGGCATGGATGAGCACTGATGTGGCATGGATGTGGCACAGATGAGAACTGATGTGGCATGGATGTGGCACGGGTGAGTACTGATGTGGCATAGATGTGACACGGATGAGCACTGATGTGGCATGGATGAGCAATGATGTGGCACGGATGAGCAATGATGTGGCATGTATGTGGTACGGATGAGCACTGATGTGGCATGGATGGGCACTGATGTAGCATGGGTGGGCACGGATGAGCACCGATGTGGCATGGGTGGGCACATATGAGGCATGGTTGAGCATGGATGACCATGAATGAGCATGAATGAGGCATGGATGAGCCATGGATGAGCATGAATGGCGCATGAATGAGGCATGAATGAGGCATGAATGAGGCATGAATGGGGCATGAATGAGCCATGGATGAGCATGAATGAGCCATGGATGGGCATGAATGAGGCATGAATGAGCCATTGATGAGCATGGATGAGCATGAATGAGCAAAGGATGGGCATGGATGAGCATGAATGACCCATGGATGGGCACAGATCAAAGCTATGGGCACTTTAGGCGCTGCTGCACCGGCTCCCTCCTCTCCTCACACACTGTACCGATCAGTATGAGGAGAGGGGAGGTGCTGAACCGGATATGCGCCGGTTTGTTAACAAGTGTTCGCTCCGTCATTGGACAAAGTGATCACATAGTAAAGGGCCGCTGTCATTGGCCCCTTACCCCGATCTGTGATGCGCCGGGTCCGCAGAACCCAGCCATCATGGACACTCCCGGGTGCGCTTGAAGCGTAAGTTTAGGAGGACGTCCCTGGATGCCCTGCCAGAACTAGCCAACCGCTCTGTAGCCGTCCTTAGGCTATGGCCCGGTCGGCAAGTGGTTAAAGTGGAATTCCAGCCTAGTCTTAAAAATGCCCTCTCCCCCTCCTAACACCTATGTTGACTAACCTGTATTAAAAAGATTTATGCACTTACTGAGTTTACGGCCGCTCTGGTTTCGTCATGTGATTTGGCGGTGTCACCGCTCCTGGAATTCCCAGCTGTTGTCAAGTGCTCCTTCATCTCCCCCGCAGCCACCGCTGGCTGTCACAAGGAAGTCAGATCACGTGACCAGACCGGAGCAGACTGAAAATAGGTGTGCAAGCAGAGCATTATACTACAAACATTCACATTGTGGAACCATCCCAAAAGTATACAAAGAAACAAGTGGAGAAAGAAAAAAGGGGAAAAGATGTGACCCCAAATAGGGGGACAGCAGAATCCCTTCCCTTTTTTGGGGTCACATATTTTCCCATTATTTCTTCCTCCTCTTGTTTCTAAGTATATAGATAATTTTTACACAGGTTATTCAGCATAGTGTTGGGAGAGGGGAGGGAACATTTTTACGAGTAGTTAGGTTTAGGCTGCAATTCTACTTTAACTACTTGACCTCTGGAAGACTTACCCCCTTTCATGACCAGGCCATTTTTTGGGATACCGCACTGCGTTGTTTTAACAGAAAATTGCACGGTTGTGCTATTCTGTACCCAAATAAAAATGTCCTTTTTTCCCACAAATAGCGATTTCTTTTGGTGGTATTTGATCACCTCTGCGGTTTTTATTTTTGCACTATAAACAAGAAAAGAAACGTTGTACGTCGTACGTGTTGTACGTCACCGCGTTCTGGACAGTCGGAATTTGGTGTGACCGCGTGTATGCAAGACGGCTTGAGTGGAATTCCGTCGGAACTCCGTCGGAAAAACCTTCAGAGTTTATTCCGATGGGAAAACCGGTCGTGTGTACAGGGAATTAGAGTTAGGACTACGGGAGGAGTTACAAAGAAGAAGACCTTAGGATAGAGCCTCACCTAAAAATGGCCAGCGCCCACCTTCCAGTGCTATACAAGCTTCTATAGCAATACAACACTTGTACAAGTCATCCATCTGTCAGTGTTTCTTTTTATACCTCTTTAACCTGCTTACATGCATTTTTAACTCTTTGTCTCCGTAACAAAACCTTCCACATTTTTTTAAACCAAAGCCGTGAGTCATTGACAATGATGCATTTTTCTCTAATCACCCTCATGTAACAACATTTCAACAAGCAATTCATACAAAGATTAGCCGGCTATTATTTACTCAGAGCCACAATGAAAAGCACCCTTTTCTCTCCTAATCTATATTCAATACCAACGGAAATGTCAGACCAAAGATATTAAAATAATTAGGCATTTTTAAACGGCGGTAATTCTTTTCCTATTTTTTTGCCTTTCAGAAGATTTGTCAACAAACACCTGGTAATAGGTGCTTTCATTTCGGAACGTTAATAGTGGCGGTATTGACAGAACGCGCAGTAATGGTCACAGTAGCAGATTTTTTCTTGCCAGCTTGCATGGGGTGGGGATCAATTTAAAATAACAAGCGACACACTGTTACTAATAATGGTAAATATTTATGAATGATTGGAGTAGGCTCCAATATCGGTCAATCAAATTCTAAAGGAACCTTGCAATTCATTAACCTCTTTCCTCCGCTCTGGTCCCCATTGGTATTAGCCATTAGAATTGAAAAGGGGATGGAGCTTTTTCTTTTTTTTTTTTTTTTTCCCCTTCTCATCATTCATAGCTTATTTGTTCATTCTCGTACTTTGCGGCTGAATTGATTGTCTGTTTAGGAATATCAATGATAAAGGAGTCGTGCCACGATGGTTGAAAGCTCCCATTAGTTTCAGAGGGAGGTGGAATTCTTTAATGCAGACGCATAGCTCTGTCCAGGCTACTTTGTAACTATTTGCGGATATTGTCGCTTGAGAAGCCTGACATTCAGATTATGTCTGTTTATGCTATTTGAGGCTGAGAAAGTTTGTCAGCGCAGCCACGGGGCTTGGTGGCTGTTCTTAACCATTTGTGCACTGTGGAGTGGGCACTGACTACTACATGACAAGAGCGGACCTCATTTACATGATATAGTTGTCCTCGAAGGTAGGAGTCTATGGCTCGTAGTTTTCATCAAGGGAGCTGTTCCCAAGAACAAGTTAAAAAAAAAAAAAAAACGCAGCTCCCCTTTGGCTGATTAATAAAATGATCCCCTACACCAGCCTTTCTCAATCTTTTCAACACAGAGGAACCCTTGAAATAACTTTCCATTCTCAGGGAACCCCTACTAAAAATGACTATATCTACAACTCATGATACATTAGTGTGATGGTCAGTGTGAAGAATGCCCCCTACATTTGTGGTCATTTGGAAGAATAACCCCTAAACAGATAGCTAAAAAGATCAATGGTGTCAGTGGGAACTAATCTGAGAGGCAAAAATTGCTCATTGCTCAAGGAACCCCTAGCAACTTCTGGAGGAACCCTGGGGTTTCATGGAACCCAGATTGAGAAACAAGGCAGCATCAAAAAATGTAACCTCCCCTACTTGAATGCATACCCACTTGCCCTCCGAAAGGTTTATCTCCCTTAATGACCAGGCCAATTTTTGCGATATAAAACATATCCAATAAAAAAAAATGTTCTTAATCAATTTAGGCCAACATGTATTCTGCTACATGTTTTTGGTAAAAAAAATAATCCCAATAAGAGAATATTGACTGCTTTGCGCAAAAGTTCTAGCGTCTACAAACTATGGGATAGATTTATGGAATTTAAATTTTTTGGTGGCGATCAGCGACTTATATCTGGACTGTGACATTGCGGCGGACAAATTGGAAACTAAGGGCCAGTTAACACCATAGAAACGCAGTCCGGATGTGTTCCAGATGATTTTCTGCATGCAAGTTTTTGATGCGTTCCAGTGCTTTTTCAATGTGTTTTTGGTGCATTTTTTGATGTAGTCCAGTGCATTTTTTTCCCCTATTTTTTCTTCATCTTGAATAAGGACATGTGTGTTCCGATGCATTTGTGGTGTTCTACTTTTTTTTCTGGAACTGAAACGCACTGGAACTGTGTGAACAAACACAGGTGTGAACTATGCCAGTGAAAACCATATAACCTACTTTCAATGCGTTTTTAATGCACTGGACTGCATGTGATGTGAACTGGCCCTAAGAGACACTTTTTGGGGACCAGTGACACTAATATAGTGATCAGTGCTAAAAAATATGCACTGTCAATGTACTAATGACACTGGCAGGGAAGGAGTTGACATCAGGGGCGATCAAAGGGTTAAATGTGTGCCTAGGGAGTGCTTGCTCACTGTGTGGGGGAGGTGCTTTTACTGTGGGAAGGCAGAGATCCGCGTTCCTGCTTTGTAGGAACACAGGATCACAGCCTTCCCTTCTCACAGACTGCTGTTCTGCCTGTGTCCTGAACGATCGGCGGGTCCCGCTGATCGGCTCCTGCTGTGTCCAATCACAGTGGGAGTGGGTCACTGGTGGCACACGTGCATGCCCCAGACAGGGAAGTGCATGATCACGTACAGGGACGTGATCCTGCCCAGGGGAGATGCCTTGCTGCTGTATATTTACAGTATACGGTCGGCAAGCAGTTAAAGTAAACACAGATAATCACTACTATAAGGAGATAATTTATACTGTGAAACAGTGAAAGTAATAAAATAAATAATAATAAATATGCCCAAGTATGATATACAGGGTATTTTTACTAGGAGACACACATAAAGCTACAGGAAGGGTAGAGAGGAATATACATCATTTATATTAAAGTAGTATTAAAGGCTGAGACTTTTTTTTTTTTTTGCATGGATATAATCATTTATATCCATATAGGATGGGAGATGGACTGAATCTGATGTCACGGGTAAGCCCCGATGTATTTCGCGTGCTACATGTCCTCAGGAACGCGTAGCTGCTTGTTTAACACTTGCTTCTGGTAAGTGTACATTTCTCAGATGTACATTTCTTATCTGAAAAATGTACAAGATGACCTGGCCCCCTACTAAGTGTACATTTCACCTGGGTTGTTGAAGGAGCACCTACTTACTGGATAAGAACAGATTATATATCATACATGGTTTTACGTGGTGAATTGAGGGGGCCTTGGAATTAAGTCTGAGTGGAATGTGATAATTTCACCTTAAAGTGGAAGTCCATGCAAAAACTAAAATCCCTGAATCTATAGACACCACGGATCTAACACTGACCTTTCTATCCCTGTAAAGAAAAAAATGAGTTTACATTTACAGCCGAACTGACGCGCTCCGACCCGATCTCCAGCGGTGGAAGCCCTGCAGAGGACATGGAGGACAACGGCTGTGAAATGAATGGGAAGTGACGTCACCCATAGAGTTACTATGGGGTTTCTGTTGATGTCAGTTTCCCCTGCACCCGCCTCTACAGAGAAGCCGCAGCTGACAACTCAGCGTGGGATTATCGGGTCGGAGCGGGTCAGATCGGCTTCCAAAAAGGTATGTATACTCGTTTTTTCTTTACAGGGATAGAGAGGTTAGTGTTAGATCCATGGTGTCTATAGATGCAGGGATGTTTGTTTTTGCATGGACTTCCACTTTAATTACACCCTTGAAAGACAGTGATTTGATCTCCCTAGAATATCGACTAGTTACTATAAATGTATTTTGAATTGTATATGTTCTTAGTGCTAAAACCAAGTGCCTACTTACATTACTTTTTATACTTCCCTAGCCAAGCTGCTTCTAATTGAGGCTTAGCATTATTACCTTGCAACAACAAGTGCTATCACTGGCAGGATCTCCACTTAAGAAACCTTACAAGTCCTCATAAAAACTGTATACATTGAGGCAGAATGCCAAACATTATGAAAAATAAATTTAAGGTTTACCCAGTTTATAAAATCTGATATATGCTTCAATACTTTAAAAATAACTTGAAACGTTGCCCTGAATGTAGCTTAGGGGTCCCCCTACTGTAGTCCCTTAAGGGGGATTCTGCTATGAGAGTGTAGGTTGGGAGTGAGTCTGTCCTGACTCAAAGCACTCTCTAGAGGTAAAGAAATGTCCCACACACCTTTCCCCATCATGTAATTAGCAGGTCAAAGCTCCATCGAAGCCACACACCCAACGTATTCCATTTCACCCCCCGCCCCCAGGGCTTAACCATAATTGAGCCCTGGGGTGGGGTAAAACACATTGGATGAAACAAACTGAGGCTATTTTACCTGCTAATTACACAGCCGAGACAGGTGTGTGGTGGCTGGAAGATTTCTTTACCTCTATAGCGTAACATCAAACTTTTATTTAAATATTTTTAACCCCTTCCCGTCCCGCTCCAGTGTGCCTTTAGGTTGGACTTTCTGCCCGGGGGTGGGGAGGGCCTTCCTGATCATGTGATAACTGTGATTTGCTGTCACAGTGGTCACATGATCAAGAGCCCATCCTGCCGACTAAAACGATCTTAGAAGTCACTCTGCCAAGTGTGGCTTTGGTTCTGGAACTATGAGAGGTTAATCAATGAGAGTTTGAGAAACCCATAGCAATGACCGGAGGAACCCTAGTTGAGATTGACTGCTCTAACTTCATTACTTTCTGAGTCACTAGCTAGTAGTAGTTAGACACATCCAACTGGACTTGTTCTGTGTTGTTGAAGACATATCCAAGCCACTTCTTCTGTTCTAATGAGTGACAGGGACACACCTCATCATTTATATTCACACAGGTAGGTAGCACAGACATCTTCATCTAAGCACCGTGGGATGTGTAGATTTTAATTGTCCAAGAACATGATGGACGGTGTGAAAGTTGTCTAACTACGCTTTTCTATTTACGTAATCCCATCCTTTGTGTCAGGAAGTCTGCAAAGGTGCTAATCCTTCTTCTTACACAGTTAAAGGTGTGACTTTTTTTGGACAATCAACATCCACATTGACACATTCCATAGTGTGATTGAATTCAGATGTCTGTCCTATCTGTGTGGATAAATGCTGGGCCATGTTCATGACACTCATTAGAACTGAAGAAGTGGCTTGGAGAAGCTACAAAAATATCCAACATTACAGAACAAGTCCAGTTGAATATGACTGGACACAAGTATTAAGATCAAGGTTACCCACTCAAAGTCAAAGCATTAAAGTGGGATCAGCAATGGCAGTCTCCATGTTTCTGTCATGACTGGTTTCCATAAAAGCTGAATTCCAGAAAAACAGCTAAATATATCTATAAAATATACAGTAAAACCTTGGATTGCGAACATAATTAGTTCCGGAACCATGCTTGTAATCCAAACCACTCGTATATCAAAACAAATTTCCCCATAAGAAATAATGGGAACTCAGATGATTCATTCCACAACCATTTATTCATAAGTCCTTCAGTTTATAGTCTATATAAAAAGATTATAGCAATGTGACCAGGTTGTGTTACCATAAAATGTCCATCCACAAATGGCAGCCTCCACAAGGGGATTAGGGGAAGCAAAATCTAATAGGAGCTACAGAGTATAAAAGAGAAGAGAGGCACCTCGAAGTCTCAGTTCACACTGGGGGGGGGGGGGGTTCAAAGTCGCCCGACTCTGAAGCCGCCCCACACTGCGCAACCTCAGCACGGCTTGTAAAGGACTTCTTTAATAGAAATCAATGCAAGCCACTTCGAAGTCACCCCCAAGTAGTACAGGAACCTTTTTCTAAGTCGGAACGACTTGAGTTGCTTCCGATTAGAACGGTTCCATTGCACTGCATGGAGTGCAACAGGTCGCCCCAGTGTGAACTGGCACTAAGTGTATCAATATGGTTACATTTAATGAAGGATCTACATTTAGCAACTCACATGCTTGATTAAAAGAGGCACATCTAAGTATGCAAGAATCTGGGGTAAAGCTGTCCACATAGACCGTCCCCTGTTTCACCGGCTCTCATCGATGACAGTCTGTAATCGTGACCGGGAAGCCTATCCTGCAGTAGAGAGATCTGAAAGCGAGGCTTGAAGCACTCGCGAAGCGCAGCGTGGAAGGGATGACGTCAATGGTGGTGCAGAGGATGATCTATGTGGACAACTTTACCCCGGATGCCTGCATACTTAGATTTGCCTGTTTTATTCATCAACCATGTGAGTTGCTAAATGTTGTACCTTCATTAAATGAAACCATTTTGCTACACTTAGAGGCGCCTCTCTTCTCTTTTATACTCAGTTGTGACATGACGCTACTTGTATATCAAGACAACGCTCGTTTATCAAGTCAAAATTTCAAAATAAAAATAGCTTGTCTTGCAAAACTCAATCCAAGGTTTTACTGAATATATATGGGGCTGATTTGTCTAAGAATTTGTAGTAATGTTATCCAATCCTTAGGCTGGCCATGCATTATACAATTTTTTGAACCATTTTCCTTTAGATTTATCAAAGCCATATAATATGAGGTCAAATCTAAACACTTTCAATTTGTATGCAATCAGGCAGGTCCTTGCACTAAACAGTTTAAGGTAAATCTAAAGGAAATTGAATAAGAAAATTGTATAATGTATGGCCAGTTTCAGATTTACTCTGCTCTACAGCACAGTCAGTGCCGGGACAAGGTCATCTAGAGCCCAGGCGAACATGTCAAATTGCGCCCCCCCCCCCCCCTTTCTCAAGATGTATGAAAAAAAATCAAGCACTAGTTTGCATGCCTACAGGGCTGGTGCAAGGATTTTTGACACCCTAGACGAAACCTCATTTTGCCACCCCCTGTGCCCTGCCCTGTATACCCCACCTTTTTAATGAAGTGCCCATCAAATGCAGCTTTACCAGTGCCTATCAATGAATGTTTGCTTGCTGCAGAGAACAGAGAGTAGGAACACCAGTGGCTGGGTGCCCTAGGTAGCAGTGCACCCTAGGCAGCTGCCTAGTTTGCCTAGTGGAAGCACCGGCCCTGCATGCCTACCCCTCAAACATAAATCTCCATTCTTCCCAGTAAAAATATACCCCCCTTGCTGAAACCCCCCTTCTGGCACAAATCTTTGCCCCCCCTATCCCCCACCAGCTCAAATCTTCTCTCTTCCTATATGACCTCAGCACAAATTCCCCCTCCCCCCCAAAAAACCTCCAAGCAAAAATCCTCTCCTCCCCCTTCCAAATCCCTCCCCCCTAGCATAAATTCCTCCTCCCAAATTTCGCCTCCTAGCACAAATACCCCCCAATCATCCCTACTAGCACAAACTCCACCCCCCCCCACCATATTACCTTTTCTAGGACAAGCCCCCCAAATCCCAAATCCCTCCTTCTAGCACAAATCCTCTTCACCCATCCCCCTGCCAACACAAATTCCCCCAAATCACCACTCCTAGCCCACCTACCCAAATTACACCTCCTAGAACAATCCTTGCCACCCCCCCCACACACACACACAAAAATTCCCCTCCTAACACAAATTTCCTCTCCCCTCTCCTCCTAACTTCAGCTGGTTCAATTAATCTTTGACAAAAAACCTGGAAGCTGATTGGTTTCTTGCACCGAATTTTGCACTCACCAGTTTTAGTAAATCAACCCCAGTGTCTCTTCTGCAATAAAATAAATATACCTTCCTGTTCACAGTCTTCTATAGAATCTACACTGAGCTGCACATTCATTCCAGCAGAGTGCCGGTGTGCCAAGATGATTGCAATCCTGTGCATGGGCGGGAGTGACATCATCCTGCACTTGCCAATCAAGATGGCTGAAGTCTGGCACCTGGAAGAAGCAGGGGAGAGGATCTCGGTGCTGGCGAGGTACCTCATAAGTATCAGACCATTGAAGCAGAGGTAAATATTTCAAGTTTTAGTTCCACTTTAGGGTACACTTGTAAGTCTTGTTCATCCCGTGACGACATCATCCGATGGAGAAACGACGTAGGGAGGAGCTGGTGACGTGACGCTGTTGCATGCTGGGACACAGCGGCCATCTTGATAATTGGAACTGCTGGATACATACAAACAAACATGCGTTTTTATCTTGGAGAAAGTGAGTGTACGTTTTATTACGTGCAATTAAAGATTACATTTTTTGATATACTGCACCATGAGGTCTATCCTTTTGTGTTCACATGGAATTGAAATATTTGCGGTGATCCCGTTGGAATGTATATAAAAGAAAGGCTGTTATCGGGGGTTGCTGTATCCACAATTCTGCCTGCTGTCCCTGACTTGGATCTAAGGAGTCTGAAGGGTTCCCATTATAAATCCAAATGCTTATGTGGCTTTGTAATGAGGGTCCACTAAGGAGGGTAAACACTGTGTGATTGGGTGTCGGTGGTGGTTTCCTCCCTTTATCATCTTCTGTTATACCAACTTGAAGTGTGTTGGTTATTGCTTTAGGAATAATACCCTGTAGACTTTTAAGTGCTGTACCCCATACATATTACCTTTATTGTTATTTCTACAATATTGTGCTGGCTGCTGTGAATTTAGTTATTATTTATTTTTATACAATTTTCTATGTGTGGTTTAAGCGCAGCAGTTATTAATTCGTTCTTGTCCCTCCCCTGCCTGTGACTGGACAGTGAAAGGAGAAGCAGCAAACTGCTGAGCTCATATCTCTGTCACTCTGCTTTCTCCTTCTATCAACATGTACCTTGTTAGCACCTGCAGCACACCTGGCTGGCTCATCCGTGCTGCTTCTCCCTTTTACAGTCACTGGTTCACACCAGATGCAGTACAGTGTATTTTTATTCTTCATCAAAAATGCATGGGACAGTGGTTAACATGGATTGGTCCTAGCTCACACCAGTGCAGTGTGTTCTTGTACAGTCAATAAAAGTAGAATATGTCACATTTTTTCTGTATAGATCGCATGTGCAACATGGCAAAATGCATCAAAAACGCAATGTCCTCAATTGTCTTCAAACAAGTTGAAGAAAAAAAGAGAGGAAAATGCACTGGAACACAAGTGTCCTCAAGAGAAGAAAAACGCATTGGAATGCAAATGTTCACATATGTCCTCAAATGAGATGAAAAACGCACTGGAACACATCAAAAACACACCAGAATGCATAAAAATGTGCATGCAGAAAAGCATCCAGAATACAGAAATCGTGGTGTGAACCGGCCCTAAGTTCTGCTGTACAGGAGATTTCAAGAGGCAAGAGGCCAGGGGCGGCCCATCCATTAGGGGTGCCCGAGCGCTGCCCCCCTATCCTCTCCACCCCTATATGCAGTGAATAGATTCATGCATGGCATTACATGCTATTCATGTGTCCAGCCCCTTTTGGGTCACCGGGCATCAGTGGTGGTGCGTCCATAAGGGCGCACGGGTGCCGCCCCCTTTCTCCAGCCCCCCCTCTATGACCAATGGATAGATTCATGCATAGCATGAATCTATCTATGGCCGCCGCTGCCATTCCCTATTCAGGTGCCCTGCCCCTTTTTGGTCATCTGAATTACAGTGGCGGAGGATGTTTTTGAAGTACCTTATTAGAGCCATAGGCTCTAATAGGCTTAAAAATAGGTGATCTGCGAGCGCCATGCTGGGCACTCGCAGGTTACTCAGCTGTGTTAGAAAAGTGAATGAAAATTGGCTTTCCTAACACTGAACCGCCTTTCCGTAAATCAGGTGCTCAGGTCTGTTGACCGTCACCTGAATGGCTGAAACGACTGTGCTTGGACACCTATCAGGAGGATATAAAGAGGGGGGAATTGTGGGACTTTATATGAGGCCAGGGCATCCGCCGTAGGTAGCCTCCATCCCTATTGAATTAATGAAGAAAAGGAATTGGGACTTTATATGAAGCATGCGGCCGAATTGAACAATATGAACAGAGAATGACTGGTGGGTGTACAGAGATAATGATAATTGACCCAATCACATAGTGTTATGGCATGTACATAGTAACATAACATGAAACAGTATCCTGATTATACCATTTATTGGATATAGCAATCATATAGTAACAAAAGTAACATAAGTAACATGAATGGTACATGACATTAACAGCGTGATAAAAAGAGAGGGCGGCCACCAGATATACATTTCTGTGTTCACGCATTTGTAGTAAGTTCATAAAATAATTGGTAAAGGCCAATATAAAACAGTAGAATCATAAACATGTAATAGAATATCACTCTTGGATATAATAGGTATTAAGGGCATCTCTATAGCTCGAAGCGTTTCATGGATACCTCCAATCTTCAGGAGCAGATGCAATAATCTATAAATATAACATAGGATAAGTTGGTAAAACTGGCCGATTTAACAAAAGGGAAATTGCCACATAAAGGGGCTAGAGAGGCAGGGAGAGCAGAAGTATTGATGAATGGTAAGGATGTTAAGGATATGGCACCCATAGACAACTTACAAGTGAGCTGTGATGGCATGTGACAGCGCAATGGGCCAGGACCCGCTGGGGAACAGTCATCCTCCCGGGAGCTGAGGCGGTAGAACCCATGGACAAGAATGGAGAAATAACGTGTGGGAGGGAGATAACTGAGGGGTGGCAGCCCAAATGCCTACAAAGTGAAGAGTGTAAACATAAAAATAAATATAAATAAAAATAGTAAAAGAAAGTATAAACAAGAGAGGGGTGATGCTGATGTATGTTAGAAATTAGGTGATAAAAAGTGGGGAAGATCACATCGTAATCCATGATAATATATTAGTAATAACTATAATATAGGTATTGTGACAAAGGTGGGGTGATCTCCTGGTAGACATGAGTGATAAAATGTCAGATGGTGCTTCGTATTAGTGCAGTAGTAATAAAGAATGCACTAGCAACTTATCCAATTACCTAAGAATGTAAAAATGTAAAGGGGATTGTATAAAGGGTGATTACCTGAATATAGCAAGAGTTACCGTGTGGCCTAACTGGTGCTGCTGTAGCGGTGAACACCGCTCAACAAAGATCCAACTATTCCACATGGGGTGGAGTGTAAATATAGTCCCAGGTGTCCAATGGGTGTCTGCCAACGTCACGCAAGACGGCTGACTGGGGGGAGGAGGCGTCTGCAACTAGCGGAAAAGAACCGCCCGGCACATGGCGCCAAAATTCCCCCATCAAGAGCCGCCCAGATTGAAACAGCGGCGCGTGGCGTCATGACGTCATAACGACGTCACACGCGGGACCCTGAATGCGTGGCGTCGATGCGCAGTAAGGACGTCCACCCGATCGCCCGCGTCAACTGAGGCGGAGGGGGCAGGGGAGGGTCCCAAGTGCGCATCGCAGCTCCCGGGAAGGAAACCCCCAAAGTGGCGCCCAACGGCCCAGTACACTATCACAGCACAACCACAGACATCAAGAAGGAGTGTATCTAACTGGGAACATAGCAGAGTATATAATTATAATCACTCTCCAAACCCCTCAAGAATACAAACTATTGGCCAGAAACCACAAGAGAGATATAAAGTATTAATTGTAGTAAATAAACTAGTAATGGACAATACCAAGAATTAGAAATATAAATAGTAGTCGGGAACGCAGGCTTCCATCTCTAATATATGTATATAAAGAGGGGGGAATTGTGGGACTTTATATGAGGCCAGGGCATCCGCCGTAGGTAGCCTCCATCCCTATTGAATTAATGAAGAAAAGGAATTGGGACTTTATATGAAGCATGCGGCCGAATTGAACAATATGAACAGAGAATGACTGGTGGGTGTACAGAGATAGGGATAATTGACCCAATCACATTGTTATATTTATAGATTATTGCATCTACTCCTGAAGATTGGAGGTATCCATGAAACGCGTTGAGCTATAGAGATGCCCTTAATACCTATTATATCCAAGAGTGATATTCTATTACATGTTTATGATTCTACTGTTTTATATTGGCCTTTACCAATTATTTTATGAACTTACTACAAATGCGTGAACACAGAAATGTATATCTGGTGGCCGCCCTCTCTTTTTATCATGCTGTTAATGTCATGTACCATTCATGTTACTTATGTTACTTTTGTTACTATATGATTGCTATATCCAATAAAGGGTATAATCAGGATACTGTTTCATGTTATGTTACTATGTACATGCCATAACACTATGTGATTGGGTCAATTATCCTTATCTCTGTACACCCACCAGTCATTCTCTGTTCATATTGTTCAATTCGGCCGCATGCTCCATATAAAGTCCCAATTCCTTTTCTTCATTACCTATCAGGAGGAGAGGACAGGAGGAGACGTATGGAGGACACCGCTCACCGCCTTCACCCGCTGCCCCACTGAGACAGGGTAAGTGTCGGGAAGACGGCAAGTGGGCAGGGGGGGGGTCACAGTGGTGGCATTCGATGGCACAGTGGCGGGATTTGATGGCACAGTGGCGGCATTTGATGGCACAGTGGGGGCATTTGATGGGCACAGTGGCAGCGTTTGATGGGCACAGTGGCTGCTTATGATGGACACAGTGGCTACATTTGATAGGCACAGTGGCGGCGTTTCATGGGCACAGTGGGGCTGCAATTGATTTTTTTTTCTTTCAGAATTTTTCAGTTTGTTTGCGCCCCCCAAAAATTTGGAGCACCAGCCACCACTGCCCAGCATATGAATTAGAGTGGCCAGGGTTTTTTTTTTTTTTGAAGAACCTGATTAGAGCCATAGGCTATAATAGGCTTCAAAATAGGGTGGACTCGGGACGCAGAGCATTGCGTCTGCAACCCACGCAGGTGTGTTGCAACAGCGAATGAAAATTCGCTGTTGCAAAATGAATCCTCCTCCCGGCCAATCGGGAAGCAGGTATGAAACCTGTTTCCCGATTGGCCAAAACGTCAGGCGATTCTATTGGACGCCTAGCTCCGGGAGGAGTAGAAAGTAGACACCGCGGAAGCTGCTCCAGGACAGGACACCGGTCACCGGAGCAGCTTTCCCCAAGCCCACCCGCATCCAAGGTAAGGACAGCCGGTGGTGGTGGGGGAGCTGTGTTAGTGCCGCGGGGGGGTAGTGCTGCTCCACCGGCGGCCCGGGGGGGTGGGGGATTGTTTGCTGCCCCCCCAAAAAAAACCTTTAGCCTTGGTTCACGCTGATGTGTGGAAAAGACTGCATGTAATTCACACATATATTTTGTATGGCGCAAATCGCATCGCATCCACACCAAGATGGTGCAGGACCTTTTTTTTTCCCCCGCACCTGAATCACATTGCATGGGTGTTCTCACCCATGCAATGCGATTCTGCAAATCTCACTGCATTTTGCGTTCTGTTTCGGGGTGTTGTTAATCTAACATTGACACCCGCAGCAGATCGCATGGACGCCAGTGCGATTGCCAAGCAGTGTGATGCGATGTGCGGAAATGCAGCAAATCTTGTGCGTTTCCGGCATCGCATCAGTGTGAACCAGGGCTTAATGATGTATTAGTGATTTCAGAGCTGCATTAAGGAGTGTCTTTTATATTCGCCCCAGAGTTCAGCTTTAAAACAAATTTCACAGATCTGCTTTATGTGCCGCTGTCACAATTTAGAAAAAAAAAAAAAGGGTTGTAAAAGTTTCTCAGGAGTGTGCGTCTATTTACTCAGTCTTTGTTCGTCCTTGCAGGCTTTCCATAACGTACAATGACGAAATCAGGTCATGCTCCCGTACATAAGAAGAAAAAAAAATTGATTTCACTGCAAACACTTTTGCGATTTGACAAGTTCACTACAATGCTGTAACCGCAGGAGAAGTGGCAGGTCCGGTTTTTCTTGCTGTACAGTGGTATACCTGGGATTCACCTGTTCAGCTCATTTCATTCACTACTCTGCAGCTGATGACATCAGTTCACCATTCCGGAGAAGGTGTGCCGTCCCCCTCCCTCCCCACCGGAATGACACATTTTTAGGTGTTTTCTTTAGGTGCATTGGGGCAAGTTTCAAAAATAGTAACTTTTATCAAAAAATGTAGGGCTGTTCAGCGTCTTTGTTTGCTTACATAACTCACATCTAATTTTTACTCAGTATAAGCATTCTTTTAATTTCTGACATTTTATCCATTTTGTCATATGCAACTTCTTTTTGACCTTTCAGAATTAAATATATGATGTCTTCAATGTCAATTTTAATACTTTATATTATTTTACTGAGAAAGTAGGAGACTTTCATTGCTGACCTCTCTTTCTGAAAAATTTAGTTTCCTAGCTGGCATTCCGATCCCGTGGCTATAGTGATTTCGGATTTCCGGACTTGTTACATTCACACAGACTAGGAATTGTGACCTCACCTTGATTTTCATGATCTTCATGCTTGTTCCGGTTCATCAACTCGGAATATACTAAAGCCAGAGACAGCCAGGTTGCTGCCATTTTTATGCCCTGTACACGCGGTCGGACTTTCCGACAGGATATGTGCGATCGGAGCTAGTTGTCGGAAATTCTGACCGTGTGTAGGCTCCATCTGGCTTTTTCCATCGGAATTTCCAACACACAAGTTTGAGAGCAGGCTATAAAATGTTCCGACAACAAAATCCGTTCGCGTAAATTCTGACCCTGTGGACAATTCCGACGCACAAAGTGCCACGCATGCTCAGAATAAATGAATGCCCTGTACACACGGTCAGACATTGATCGGACATTCCGACAACAAAATCCATTGTTTTTCACCGACGGATGTTGGCTCAAACTTGTCTTGCATACACACGGTCGCACAAAGTTGTCGGAAAATCTGACCGGTCTTAACGCGGTGACGTAAAACACGTACGTCGTGACTATAAACGGGGCAGTAGCCAATAGCTTTCGTCTCTTAATTTATTCTGAGCGTGCGCGGCACTTTGTGCTTCGGATTTGTGTACACACGATCGGAATTTAACCGATCGGATTTTGTTGTCGGAAAATTTTATAGCCTGCTCTCAAACTTTGTGTGCCGGAAATTCCGACAGAAAAAGTCCGATGGAGCCCACACACGATCGCAATTTCCGTCAACACAATCCGATCGCACTTTTTCCGTCGGAAAATCCGACGGTGTGTACAGGGCATAGGAGACGAAAGCTATTGGCTACTGCCCCGTTTATAGTCCCGACGTATGTGTTTTACGTCACCGAGTTCAGAATGATCGGATTTTCTGACAACTTTGTGCGACCGTGTGTATGCAAGACAAGTAGTTGTCGGAATGTCCAATCAATGTCCGATCGTGTGTACAGGGCATTAGAGTCAGATCAGCTATTGGTATACAATTATGCCCCATACACACGGTCGGATTTTCTGACGGAAAATGTGCGATCGGAGCGTGTTGTCGGACATTCTGACCGTGTGTGGGCTCCATCAGATATTTTCCATCGGATTTTCCGACACACAAAGTTTGAGAGCAGGCTATAAAATTTTCCGACAACAACATCTGATCGCGTCAATTCCGACTGTGTGTGGCCAGTTCCGACGCACAAAGTGGCACGCATGCTCAGAAGAAATTCCGACACGGAACAGCTCGGTCTGGTAAAATTAGCGTTCGGAATGGATACAGCACTTTCGTCACGCTGCAATGTTTTAAATAGTTTAATACAGCGCACTCTCTTCTTCTTTATAATGTGAGAAGAATGAAGTAGTTTTGCTGCTCATATTCACACACACTTCTCACAAACTTCTTTCTTTATTATTTATCGGGATTCCCTCAATATATTTTGATTTGTCACATCTGACCAATTTTTTTTTTGGTTGTTTTTAATTTTTATAAATTTTTTTTCAAGGCTTTTTTTTTTTTCTTTTTTTTTGCTTTTTACTCCAGAATGTTTTTGTGTGTGTTTTGTGTGTCAAGTTACCACAACACCATTGATATCTTATATTATTTAATCTCAATGAGATTATTTGGTGTTGGTGTCCCTTGTTAATTTCACATTGTATTTTGAAATGTACCTGCCTCCTCACAAACAAACTGTTTTTTTTTTAAGGAAAACACACATAGGCGAGTATGATTGAAACAAAAATTCCTTTATTAAGGGCTCACAACCAAACAAAGAGGGAGGCAACGCTGGAGAAACAGCAGAAATTGGTGAAGCCTTGGTCCCCAGGGCACACATCAATTATTTTCAAGCAAAATTGGTGGCCTGAGGAGTCCATATCTAAGGGAGTGCAGTCTGGTCCAGAAGTCCCAGAGATCCTGAAAGCAGCAGATGACATTTGTGTCCCCAGGCTGTGGTCATACAAGAGACTGCAGCTTTTGTCAGACCAGACTTAACCCAGGGCCATCACTCTCTGGTCTTCCTTCCACGCTTCCTTCCACGCTGTGGCTGTGGTGGTGGAGTTGTGGCAGCAGGAGGAGGAGGAGGAGGAGGATGGTCCAACTCAATCACGTCGGTATTGGGTGTGATTTCGCCACTCACCCCCTTAGTTAGGACTTTATAAATACGTTTCTCACACATGAGGCGTTGACCCTCCTGCATGCCCTTCAGTTTGGTGGCAGCCATGCAGGCAAAGGCCTCTTCAGGAGTGGGTAAGGCTCTGAGGGACACAGAAGCCTCCTGAATGAGCCTGAGTGCAGAATCCTGAACGTGACTCCCCTTCCTGGGTCTTTTGTATGGAAGGCGGAGGGAGGAACCTACGATTCGGTCAGGCTACGACTGGTCCCGGGCTTCTCCTGGCTGCCACTTAGCCCCGCCTCCTCCTGGCTGCCACTAACCCCCGCCTCCTCCTGGCTGCCACATTCCACAGCCTCCTCCTGTGTGCCACATTACAGAGCCTCGTCCTAGCTGAGGTCTTCCTGTGTATGAAAAAGGGACATAGTTTTAGTTTTTTATTCATCAATCACACACAATTTTCAGCTCATGACTGTTGCAAATTGAATGTTAACAAATATAAAAGGCTATCATTCTGAGCTCAGCATTTTTCATTCTTGTCCCAATTATTTTTGCCCACTACTGTCTATTGATATGTAAAACACTTTCCTAAATCAGCAATTAGGTATCAATAATAACATCTAGTATACATCATTTATTTATTGACCAGAAATCTGTAGAAGAATTCTATACCTGGCTCCATCTGGGCTCCTCCACTTCTTCCTGGCTGGAAGTCCCAGGTTGGACATTGGAAGCCTCAGCTGGTATGGAAGGAAGAGTGGAACGAAGGGTTGAGAGGGATTCCCTGACTCCAGTCTGGTCTGACAGAAATCGCAGTCTCTCATAGTACCACAGTCTAGGGACATAAATGTCATCTGCTCCTGCTCCGGATCTCTGGGAATCTGTGACCTTCTTGTGCTCCCTTAGATAAGTGCTCCTCAGGCCACCAATTTTGTTTTTTAAATAGGGGATGGTTGCCGTGGGGACCACCGGCTTTACCAACTCCAGCAGTTTCTCCAGCGCTGTCTGCCTCTTTTGTTTATTATTGTAATGTGGATGTTTCACCAGCCACAGACAGGGCAGCTCCCTGTACTTGTCTATGAACAGGAGGAGGAAGTTGTGGTCATTGAAGCCATCCATTTTATCTGCAAAACACAACACGAGACAAACCCTAATGTCAGGCAAAACTCTCCTAATCTTGTTACAATATAGGCCTGAATCTAGAAGCAGTATGGGCCCAAGTTTAGATCTCACAATCGGCGCCTCTGATACTCCTTCCTCCGCTCACAGATCGTACATACTACGCACGCGTGTTACGCTTTATACACACTGCGCATGCGTGTAACTCCGCCCACCCCTGACATTCTTTCTAGTCTATTCCCCACCCCTTTTCGTTCGGCGCAGTGGGGGAAGAGCACATGGCGGAGACACAGCAGGTGCTTGCTAATTACAGCAACGAGGAGGAGGAGGAGGAACGTCTGGATCCAGAAGGAAAATATTTAAGGCATCGAATATGTCTTTTGGGGAGATGTTGGAGATGGTCGACATCCTGAAGAAGGCCGACTATGATGGAAAGTATGGACCTTACCCCAACCCCAATGTCCGAAAGGCCAAGATCATGGCGAAAGTGGTCAAGAGTCTGCACCGGAATTTCGGGTTATGTCAATCGAAAGATCAGCTTAGGAAACGGTGGTCGGACCTCAAATTAAGAGAGCATGAGCAGTACAGAAAGATCCGGAGAGTGCTGCAAAAAAGTAAGTAGTTGTCCTGTGTTCCGATTCTTTTTATGTTTATTACGTTCGTGCTGCTCCATGTGCTTTTCTTAACTGTTATCCATTTCTAAATGTGAACTTTCATGTTCATGGGCACATTATTCGCTCGTATCAAACATTTTTCGTGCGGCCTAGAAAACACCATTGTTTTGGCCATATGCGTTTGCCCACATTTTTTAGGGCCTACTTGTCTGAAACTAATTTGGTTGCGTAGATGGGTTTGTTACTAGAATGAAATGCAAAAAAGATTCTGTGTAAGGAGAGGACACTCAACAGCTGGTTACACATCTGGACGCTGGAGCACTAGTGTGGGACACAAGAACACCCTTTTTATTAGGGGTCCCACACAGGTGCTCCAGTGGATACTATAGGGGTGTCTCCATCTGTGAAGCTTGTACAAAACAGGTAAAGTATTGAAGCTTGACAAAGGACAAGAAAAATGCAACATCTTGGAACTCTGCCAAAACAGACAATTGTACCCCACTTCCAAGCAATGTTTCATATTTATAGTTCTGCCATCAAATATCTGTGTGCTAAGTATACCATTTTTTTTAACATAGGGGGGAAAAGACTCAGAGGACACCCCTCATCCGAGGAGACCAGGGACCCCTTACCTCTGGAAGAAGGTGAAATCCACCCAAGCAACGCAGAGCAGGAGGAGGAAGACATGGTGGAAATTTGCACCACAACAGTGTCTGCGACCACAGGCTCAGGTAAGAGATGGATGCCGGCATATTTATAATACATGTTTTTTTTGGTTTCTATCTTTTTAGGTGATCGTGATGTTGTGGATCTAGATCCTTTCACCTCGGAAAGTGCACAGATCCTAATCGGGGATATCATGGAGTGTAATAGGGACTTGGAAAACATCAAGAAAAACATCAATGATGTTATTCAATAAAATAAGAACATCATTGATGTTTTGGGGAGAGTTTAAAACCCCTCCAAATCCCTTTGTTTTTTGGTGTGCTACAATTTTTAAACTTTTTGTGTCAAATTGTAGAAAAGCCAAATTTTGAAGAGGCACACAGTGTGTCAACATGTGCTATCTGCCATCACGGGAGATCAATGGACGTGTTTTGGGGGTGCAACCCCTTCCTCAATAATAAAGTAGCTGAGAGGAAGGGGTTGCACCCCCAAAACATGTCCCTTGATCCCCCGTGATGGCAGGTAGCACATGTTGACATTCGGCTATTTTTGTGCATCTTCAAAATTTGGCTTTTCCGGGGGTGACTTCACCCCATCTGAATGCAATATCAAACACAGTTTCTAAATACTCATGTCTGATATTGCCTTCAAGTTCTACCAAATGTGAACTTTGTAAGTTCAAGATTTGTGTCTTTGTTGGTTTTAAACATGCCTGTTTTATCTTAAATGGACATTTCTACTTTTTCTAATGTGACCCCAAAAATTGTTATACAACAAACATGTTGGTTTATTTTACAAATCTTTTCTAAATGCACATGTGATTGTGCAGGTATTAAAAAGATTGATAATCAAGAATGTGTGGATTATTGTCTCAACGCTCCAACAACGCTATACCCTATACCGCAAGGATAGAGAGGGTAAAAAAGGGGGAGGGGTATGCCTATATATCAAGAATAATGTACAAGCGAATGTGAGAGATGACATCACTGAGGGAGCTAGAGAGGAGGTGGAATCCTTATGGGTAGAGCTCCAAAGGGATGAAGCTAAGGGGAAAATAATACTGGGAGTATGCTATAGGCCCCCTAACCTGAAGGAGGAAGTGGAGACGGATCTCCTATCACAAATTGGATTAGCAGCAAGGATGGGAAGTGTTATCATAATGGGGGATTTTAATTATCCAGACATAGACTGGGCGGAGGGAACCGCGCATTCATTTAAGTCTCGCCAGTTCCTTAATGTCTTGCAGGACAATTTTATGGGTCAGATGGTAGACGCACCAACTAGAAATAAAACATTACTGGATCTACTGATTACCAACAATACAGACCTGATCACAGATGTGGAAATACGGAGCAATTTAGGTAACAGCGATCACAGGTCAATTAGTTTCAGCATAAATCACACAAATAGGAAACATAAAGGGAATACAAAGACACCGAATTTCAAAAGAGCCAACTTCCCTAAACTACAAACCTTGCTAAAAGGCATAAATTGGGATAAAATATTAGGAACAAAGAATACGGAGGAGAGATGGGTTTGCTTTAAGAGCATATTAAATAAGGGCATTAGCCAATGTATCCCATTGGGTAATAAATTTAAAAGAGCGAACAAAAATTCTGGATGGCTTAACTCCAATGTAAAAATGCATATAAAAGCAAAGGAGAAGGCCTTCAAAAAATACAAGGTTGAGGGATCATCCTCAGCATTCAGACTTTATAAAGAATGCAATAAGAAATGTAAGAGTGCAATTAGGATGGCTAAGATAGAACATGAAAGACACATAGCGGAGGAGAGCAAAAAAAATCCCAAGAAATTCTTTAAGTATGTAAACAGTAAAAAAGGGAGGACAGACCATATTGACACACGTCCATCAAGTCCAACCTATGTGTGTGATTATGTGTCAGTATTACCTTACATATCCCTGTATGTTGCGGTCATTCAGGTGATTATCTAATAGTTTCTAATGTCACCAAAGATTTGCTTATTTTTTTTTATTTGAAAAAGGTTTTACACATTGTCTGGCATATTGATAGCCCCTCTACCCGCAAAGTATTCAAGGTATCTTAGCCAGACATCACGGGCACTCAGGGGGGACAAGCCAGGACGGCCACTTTCAAGCGCCGTCAGGGTTGGTTCATTTTGAATTCCGGCCTCAGGCTCAACTGAGCTAGCATAGTTGGCAGAATGTTTCCATAAAAAGTTGTGCAGAACACAGCATGCCAGGATAATATGATTCAGTTTATACTCCGCCATATGTATGGGTGTAATAAATAGGTGGAACCGGCTGGCCATGATTCCAAACGTGTTCTCCACCACTCTTCTGGCTCTGGCCAGCCGGTAATTAAAAACCCTCTGGTCCGGTTTGAGGGTCCTCATCGGGAATGGCCGCATAGGATGGTCCCCCAGCGCAAAGGCTTCATCCGCAACAAAGACTAATGGGAGTCCTTCCACATTGTCTTCTGGAGGTGGCAAGTCCAAGCTGCCATTCTGGAGATGCCTGTAGAACTCCGTCTGGGCGATGACTCCACCATCAGACATCCGGCCATTCTTCCCCACGTCCACATACAGAAATTCATAAGTAGCTGACACCACCGCCAACATCACAATACTATTGAACCCCTTATAATTATAATAGTATGACCCCGAGTTGGGTGGTGGGACGATGTGGACGTGTTTCCCATCAATTGCCCCTCCACAGTTAGGAAAGTCCCACCTCTGGGCAAAGTGGGAGGCCACAGTCTGCCATTCCTGTAGCGTGGAAGGAAACTGTGATATGTGTTCTGTACTAGTGGTAGTGAATAGATAAAGGTTGAGCAGCTTGCTCTCTCACCAACGTCCCAATCGATCCGAGGCCTTCTAAACAGGAACACAGATGGCAACACTCCGGCAACGGATCCTCTGTCTTGACCCTCTGTATTTATTTTCCCCGTTATCTTCCCCGCACATCCGCACCGATGGGTAGACGCTGTAAGTGATGCTAGTAACAGGATGTCTGACAGCGGGTAACATGAGTAAGCCTATTAGGCCTCCTGGTGTGAGTAGTATTCTGTGTGGTAGGCCGCGACCTCTCCCTCTCTGTCTTGCGTCAGGCCCAGGAGGAAGAGAGCGTGCGCGGGCTTCTCAGCTCCTTTTATCATCTCTCCCAGCAATCCTCAGGCCACTGCAAGGGTCCCTGGAATTTTTAGTCTTAGGGTACATGGATGAATAGCAGCAGATTCAAAGAGGACTATACGCCCCATAACTCACTCTGTTGGCACACAGATATGAGGTCACTTGCTGTACGAATAATCACAGGGACAAACATGTTTAGAACACTGAAAGGTACGAAGCTTTCTGGTAACAGTCCATATCGCTACATTTGCAAAGTGAACATCCTTATTGCCTTTAATAAATCAACCCCAGTGTCTCTTTAAAACACCACGATAGTGTGAATGTGTCTATAGAGAGGAGTACAATACATGAACACCTGGGTGGGAGTTGGTGGAAATCATCCATCTAATATATATTCTCGCTATATACTTTTTCTTTCTATCTCTTTTTCTATCTCTGTCTCTCTACCTATGTCACATAGGTGCTTGAAGACTTTCCCAAGGGAAATGTGCAATTCTTTCAACACACTTCTGAGATTTAGCACAGGAAAAGAATAATAATCTTTTAACAGAAGAAAATGAGACTTTTGATAGCCAAACCCAAAGGATAATCTAAAGTCAATATGCCGGATATATTTAAAACTGTTTTTATTGGATTGCATCCAGTTGGTTTAATAAGAAGCAGCTTAGGTAAATTTGGGTAAATCTTAATAGATGCAAATTAAATAATGACAATCTTCATGGATTAAAATAAATCGGCTGCATTGTTTTGCTGTAAATACTTGACTTGTTTAAAGCCATTTGACAATAAGCCTTTTCTTCTTATGCAACCGGCCTGCACTTACTAACTCTAATTTTTCTCAGCATTTTTAATGTATGCCTGTACATTCTGGAAATCATTAGTCATGATGTGCTGTCATTTATTGCTTCTTTCAATGGAAAGCCAAGATATCAATGTTTACACAATGTATAATCATCAGCACAATGTACAGCCAACAGCATGTGAATAGTGCAAGAATTGATACTGCTAAGGCGGATTTCATCTCATTGATAGTTTGCAACACAAAGCGGAACTAAACTCTCTTAATCAACAATAACAGTTTTTAATCCTTATGCTTCTAGCATTAGTAAATAGATAGGAAGATATATTATATTTTCTTGTTTTAAACTTTTTTTTTACATCTCTTCAGTTGCTTCCTGGTTTCTGGCCTAGGCCAAAATGGTGCTATACATCCCAAGAGTCTTCATGGGCATTTTTTTTCTTTCAAAGGGAGGAGGGTAGGAGGAGCTTTCTCAGCTAAGCACACCCTCCTGATTGCATGCTGGAGTTAGAGTGACGTTCCACTCAAAAGTGGAACTTCCATTTTAAGGCCTCCTCTCCGACTCCTGTTTGTGTAACTGAACTTTTGGGGAGGAGGGGAAAAGCAGCTACACAATTATGACAGGTACTTGCTCCTACTTCCGTTTCAGCCCCTTAGGCGATTGGAAGCAGCAGTTCTCCTTTCCCCCTCCCTCCCAAAGTCTTCTGGAACACATGACAGGTCCTAGATAACTTCGGAACCAGTCACAGATTTCAGCGCAGCTCGCCCATGCGTAGTGGGGAACCAAGCTATGAAGCTGCAAACTGTCACAGCCGGGTGCCCATGGTGAAGATGCCGGCGCCACCAAGGGAGGACACGGGGAGAAGACGGCTGGGGTGAGTGCACCGCTGGATTGTGGGACAGATGATTGCTGTTTATTAAAAGTGAGCAGCTACAGTTTTTGTATCTGCTGACTCTAAATAAACAAAAAAAATGACTGGAACTCTGCTTTAAGGACAGATGTATTCCAGGAAGTAAATGCTACATCAATCATTTACCCTTACTCAAGATGGTCGCAGCTAGACATGCTAGAGGGGTATTTTTGAAAGTGATTTCTCAAACAAAAGCATGGAGACAAGAATGGATGGGTGAGTTTGCTTTGAATATTAAAAATGAATTAAATAACATTTTTCAGTTTCTGGTGCTCAGATATAGTTTTAGTTCCTCTTCAAAGTAAATCTATTGCTATTTCACTCTTCTGTGTTGAAGATCCAAGCTTGCCAACAAATGTTTTGCATTCATCCCTTCTAAGAGTGTCAGGTCAGGTGCCTGGTCCGTCGCTGCTGTCTTTGGTTTCTTCTGCTGGTCCCTCCATCACTGAAAGACATAGTAGTGATGTAAAGGCTGACAAAAGGAGACATAGAGAGTAATAAGGGGCCACACATCCGACACCAAAGATGCTCCACAAGCTTGGATCATCAACACAGCTCAAGAGCAGGACAGGTGAGCATAAATGGCTTGGACATTAACTTGATGATCAACAGTGTGCTAGTCTAGTGATATATACTTATGGTGTCACCAGTTTCTAGATGGGATCTCTTAAAGTACCCACTTATTCCTGGGCCTGTTCCAGGAACGTGTGGAATGGAAATATTGCACGTTACCCATCACAATGATTTCCCCTTTACCACTTTTAATCCTAGGGACACCAAGACAAGATATTTGACGCTGGGTGCCACCTGGACAAAACTGAACAGAGCTTCTAACCCTTCACCACTCTACTACTGCAAAAAAAAAATCTTTTTTGCCATATCTTTCCACATTGGAGAGATCCCCATTTTTTTCCTGACACAGAAATAGATACAAGGGAATATCTTTCCAATTAGCATGCAAACATCAGTAAGAAAAATGTACAGGGGCCCTAACAGTGTCCCAATCTATTTGAAAATAGTGTTGAGATTTGAATTTGAGTCAAACTGAGATTTAACCTAAATGTGTAGAAATAAATTTGATTGCATTTTTTTTTTAATTTGAATTTTGAATTGCATTGAGGTTATGGAGGATCAATTTTGATGGTGACTTTTGGCTTTTTGGAGGGCTACTAGCATAGGTGTGCGCAGCCTAATGCATTAGGGTGTGCACCCTTAAGCTCAAACACACATGCATGTGTATGTATCTACATATATATGACCCCGGCACATTGATCTCCCTGCTGGCACAGTGAAAGAGAAAAGGATAAACACTTCTCTTATGGCAGAGCCAGTAAGAGGGAGATCTTACCCATGTTCCTGTTGCTACACAGAACGATAACACTAACTACATGGGGGGATTAGGGTGTGCCTGGGCACACCCGGCAAACCCTGTGCGCACGCCTATGGCTACTAGATAAGAAATTTTCATCCAAATAACATGGGAAGCTGGTCACAATTGTAGGAGACCTTTGTTAAAGTGAAAAAAATGCAGAGGAAAAAAAAACAGTACAGCGGGGGAGTGCCCTTTTCTTGTTTTAGGGGTGACATAGGAAGTACGAAAATCCTTTACAGGTTTGGAGGATACATTAAAGCTGTAGTTGGGGTAACTGATCAGCCATGTGTTGTTAGGGACAGCAAAGATGTAGATGTCAAATGCATAATTTCCATTAACAGTTTTATGTGTAACTAAAGATTAATTACCTTATCTTTTTTTACCCCCTCGACCCATTTTTTGACCCCACAACCCCATTAAGAAACACTAAGTAAAAAAATAAAACATTAAAAAATCCAACTTTACACCACATCTCACAGCCACCTCTTTTAGAGGAGGGGGCATCACTGAGACTTCTCCCCGATCCAGCACAAGAGTTATTTCTCATGAGATTTAGGCTCCCTAGTTTTCCCAGCGTCTCAGGAAAAGGCCCTGTGATGTCATCCTCTTCTAGACAAACTCGTTAAATCCCAAGGTGCATGGCAAAACTTTTCTACCTTTTTTTTTCAAATATTTTTTTCTTTCTTGTACTGTTTTTTTTCTGGGGAGGTGAGGTAAACAGAAGCAAACATTGCATTATTATGAAAAGCCCACTTTAATATAATTGATAAATATGTATTGGGCATCAAGGTTGCACACTAAACCTGTCTGATACACTTTAAACATTACAAACAAAACCCTCCTTACCTCTCATGACCTTTGTGAAAAAAGTAAAAAAAAAATCCCTTCTGGCCTTCATTCTACCCATCATCCCCAGCATCCCAGAAGTAGGTTCATGGGAGTGGCAGAGTGTTCTCTTTATAGGGATACAATTTTTTTTGTATAAGATGAAAACAGGCAAGGGCTTTTCTGAATTATTTACTAATAAATCCCTGATAACACAGTTTAACAGATATTTACAGCACTTGCATAGATAGTAAACACCTCTTTAAATGAAAACTTCTCCAAATTACAATATTTTATATATGGCATCCAGATATAGGAAGCTAATCAGTATCATTCTGTTTCCTGTCCATTATGTCCCTCCAAAAGACATGGCTGCCCATGCCTGTGATGTTGCTGATTGTCTCTCTCCTATGGAACTGGCCTTTTTTCTATATGTCCCTGGGGTTGATTTACTAAAGGCAAAAAGGCTATCCACCCTGCAAGAGAATAGTTTGCAGTAGTGTGGAGCCTGATCCTAGAGATACATGTGCCAACATGAAGCCACTTTCTATGGTGGCACACCTGCGGGCTCGATCCCAAGCTGCGCTGCCTGTGTCCATAGACACAGACATCATGGCTTGGCCCCACCCCAGCTCCCTCCTCACAGGATTTGACTGATGGCTGCGGGAGCCAATGGCTTCTGCTGCCTCAGCAAAGCCTGTGAGAGCAGGGAGAGAAGACAGAGGCGCAGTAAATGGGCACAGCACTGGTTCGTGTGAGGGTTCAGGTAAGTATGGGGGGAGGGGGTTTAGGTGACAAAACTAATACCTTTGCACTTAAAAGCATTCAAATGCCAAGTTTGGCTGTTTTGAATACTGATTTTTTTTTTTAATCTGGCGCTTTTAAGTCTTACGTAAACTCGAAGTGATGTCATGGCATCGTATGCGGGTTACTAGAGCCGAGACTTGATCAAAGCCAATTTTAGCATTGTTCAGGTCTCCGGCCAGCCGGCGGAAGTGCCGGCTGATCGCTCAGGTCTTTCAGTAGGACGGGAGAGCCTGGGTGAGGCGCAGTAGTCGGCAGAAGGGGGAGGTTTGTCCCTTCCCGCTGCTTGTAATAGCAGCCAAGCGGCTGTTTAGCCATATTGGTTGTTATTACAAGAAAGCTGATTGTCAGCTCTAAAAAAACAGTACGGCAGGCATCACCCCAGTACAACCCCTTGAAGCCAAAGGCTGCATATTTGCATACATCGGCGTGAAGGGGTTAGAATGCAATTCGCATAAGTACCTAGTATCGTCTTATTGGCAGCCTCCTGTAATCCTGTATGTTGCAGCACTTGGTTGAAAAAAGGTGGGCCAGCACTAGGAGCCAATCAGGCTCCTTTGAAATGCACATGTGATGGTAAGAAATTTCCTAACAGAAGGAGAGAGCAGAGTGATCAAAGGAATGGCCTCATCAGTATGCTGCTTCTCCTTCACTGTCCAATTAACAAGCATTGGTTTGTTGACCAGTGTTGTTGAGCAAGGTATGTGTTGCTACTAGCAGGAGTTCCTGAATCACAGGACTGGTATATACAGTATATATATATATATATATACACATATATATATATATATATATATATATATATATATATTAGAAGGCAAGTATGGTGGCCTGAATTTATGGGAGGAGCCCGGTGGGTTTTTAAGCTGGCCGTTCGCCCTTGCTCTCTTCCACCTTCAGCTTCCCTTCCACCTCCGGCTACAACCAGGGCCAGTTAGGCCCACCACAACAGCAACAGGTAGACAAGGTGGGACGACCAGTCTTTTCAGTTGGGGCCACGGTGATATGCAACAACTTCAACCAATGCGGATGCTCCTTCAGCCAGTGCCACCTACAGCACGTCTGTACTTCATGCCACAAGGCTCACCCAAAGTCCACTTGTCATCTGAAGCAGCTTAACAAATCTTGACTAAGGCAGGTGGATGTCCTGTGGCTGAGCTTCTACCTCTCTGCACTGGCAGTATTTATGCTACATGGCTTCACGGCAGGATTCCACACTGGCTTCATCACCTTACCCCTCTCCACTCACGAGTGCAAGAACCTACAGTCAGCGGCCTTCGGTGCTCAGGCCATAGACACCCTCTTACAGACGGAGTTAGATAAAGGGTTCATCATCGGCCCCTTCTCACAGTCACCTTTCCAGATTTGGAGAGTCAGCCCTATTGGGCTTGTCATGGGCAAGTTCACAAATAAAGTTTACTACTTGTCTGTGCCTCATTTCTCACATATCCCTAGTTTGAACTCCCTGATCCCTTCCGAGGAATTTTCTCTCAAGTATACGTCAGTCGACATGGCCATCCAGGCCATCATTAAGATAGGCTATCCAAAGCGGATATCGCAGATGCCTTTATGCTCCTGCCTATCGAACCATCCCTCTGGTGGTGGCACGGCATGAAGTGGAGGGATTCTTACTATTTTGCCACCAAGCTGACCTTTGGCTCTAAAAGCAGCCCGTGGCTGTTTGACGTTTTCGCCCAGTCCTTCACTTGGATCCTATCACACCAGACCCAGTGCTACAAGGTTATCCATTATCTTGACGACTTTCTGCTCATTGAACCGACAGACATACCCCCAGTAGATCTAGACAGGCTTATGCCCCGTACACACGGTCGGACATTGATCGGACATTCCGACAACAAAATCCTAGGATTTTTTCTGACGGATGTTGGCTCAAACTTGTCTTCCATACACACGGTCACACAAAGTTGTTGGAAAATCCGATCATTCTGAACGCGGTGACGTAAAACACGTACATCGGGACTATAAACGGGGCAGTAGCCAATAGCTTTCATCTCTTTATTTATTCTGAGCATGTGTGGCACTTTGTGTGTCGGATTTGTGTACACACGATCGGAAATTCCGACAACGGATTTTGTTGTCGGAAAATTTTATAGCCTGCTCTCAAACATTGTGTGTCGGAAAATCCGATGGAAAATGTGTGATGGAGCCTACACACGGTCGGAATTTCCGACAACAAGGTCCTATCACACATTTTCCGTCAGAAAATCCGACCGTGTGTACGGGGCATAAGAGTGGTCTTCAACATTCTCAATGTGCCTATAGCCGAACACAAATTGGAAGGCCCAGCACATTCCATCACCTTTTTGGGCATCGTCCTGGACACGCAGGCTATGCAGGCTAGCCTGCCTGCTGACAAACTAGCGTGTGCTAGGTCGGTCATTCACGATTTTACCTGGTCACAGGGTTGTACTAAAAGACAGCTGCAGGGACGGTCATTCATCTCACGGGTCTTGGGCTTTCTCGCCTGAGTACAGGACCCCGACCAAGTCCTCAGACTAGAGCCAGCAGCCATAGCAGACTTAACTATGTGGGACAAGTTCCTCATCAACTGGAACAGCATATCCATGTTTATTCCCTCAGTATCAGCTAAGTTGCCACAAGTAGCCACAGACTCTGCAGCCTCCACAGGCTTTGCTGCTATTTTTGGCCACCACTGGTTTGCTGGTTCCTGGTCTCCAGAAATCTGCTTGATTCCTGGTTTCGTTTGATCCTCATGTTTGTTCGAACTGTACCCCATTGTTGCAGCAGCCCAAGTCTGGGGCCACACGTGGACAGGCCAGACAGTACTCTTTACCACAGACAACCAGGCTATGGCCGACATCATTAATAAGGGTAGAGCCAAGTCGCTCCCCGTCATGTTCTTCCTGCGCACGCTGGTGCAATTATCATTACATCACCAATTTAATATTTACTGTGAGCATATCCTTGGCAAGTGCAATGCCGCAGCAAATGCACTGTCTCACTTAAATTTTGTCTCATTCTTCCAGCAGGTATCCGGAGCCGACCTATCATCCACTCCTATCCCACCTTGGTCTCAACTAACAATGGGTTGAAGCCACATCTTGCCAATGCAACCCGGCTCATCAACCACTCGCTGTCTAGCAACACATTTAAGGCTTATGGCACGGTCAGAAACACCTACTGCAGGTTCCTAGCCGCTTGTCCCGTAAGGACCATAAGGAAGGCTGAATGAAGAATTGATGCTTTTGAACTATGGTGTTGGAGAAGACTCTTGAAAGTCCCTTGGATGGCAAGAAGAGCAAACCAGTCAATCCTGAAGGGGATCAACCCTGAATATTTAATGGAAGGACAGATCCTGAAACTCTAATATTTTGGCCACCTAAAGCGAAGAGAAAACTCATTGGAAAAGACCCTGATGCTGGAAAACACATAAGGAAAAAGGAGAAGAGGACAACAGAAAACAAGATGGATTGATAGCATCATCGAAACAATGAACATGAAGTTAAGCAAGCTCTGGGAGGCAGTGGAGGACAGAAATGCCTGGCGCACTATGGTCCACGAGGTCACGAAGAGTCGGACACGACTAAACGACTGAACAACAACAACAACAACAATATATGAACTGTATATTTAACTGCTTGCATGAGATTAGGCTTTAAAATGTTATAACTCACTCTAAATTCTCTGTCTGCATCGTTGCTGCTCTAACTATGTAAGTGGCTCATTAGAGCAGCTAATTTGCCTATAATTATAACCAAGGTTTTCTGAAATGAATCCTCACCATCACTGCTACTTGTAATTATTTTCTGACATTAAGCCAATGGATCTCACTGTAAAGTTGTCACATTCATGAGCCTGGTTGTTCCATTCTTCTGAAGGATGTATATTAAGTTCTACACCCAATCATCAGTCCATGGAACAATAGTGGAACTTGTTTACAAAGAGCTTTGAACGGTACAATATAGGCATCCCAGCGCTTCCCTGCACTCTGTCAAACTTTAAGAACCCAGAGAGCCAGTTAAGTGCGATTTCTATAAACAAGCTCTCTTATCAAGTTTCATTAAATGTAAAAGGTTCTCTAAGGTCATTCAATAATATTGATTTAGGTGCTGTGTACTTGTTGAGCCTGTTTTTTTTATCTCAGTACCTCTAAATTAAATTTAGAGTTAGAATCCTAAATTTCAGACTGACAAAAAAAAAAAAACGTCACTGCAAAAGAACCAAAAATCTATATTATTTCTTATGTAAAAACTCACTTCTCAAATTTAGATAAATATTTTTTTTTTTCAGAAACAGGGATGGTACTTACATTGAATAATAAATGTCCATTGTGCTATTGAATGCTCTTACTTAAAATCTTAAAGCCCAACTCACAAAAAATGTTTTTCCCTTGCTGTAGTGCTGTGCCTGCACTACAAGGGTGAACTGCTTGTTTTGTCAAGGGGAGAGTAGAAAGCTTATACTAACACGATCCTCCATTCCACCTGCGAACAGCGCTCCCCCATGATCCATCGGTTTGCTGTTCTCAGCGCTGGGACAAGGGGTGGGTAGAAGCGACTGCTGTCCTGGGCACAAGATTGGGGTGGGGATTTGTGTTGGGAGTGGCAAGGGGATAAGAATTGTTCTAGGAGGGGAAATTAGGGGTGTGTGCTAGAAATTCTGATTTGGGGAATTTGTGTGGTGGGGAAAGAGGATTTGTGGTGATATGGCAGAGGGGTGAGGAAACTTGTGCTAGGGAGGGAAAACTATTTTTTGGGGGGGGGATTCTGCTAGTAGGGATGATTGAAGATATTTATGCTAGAAGGAGAAAAGGAGAAATTGGGGGGGGGGGGATTTGGGCTGGGAGGGGGGATTTAGAGTGGGGTGAAAGGATTTCAGCTTGGAGGAGAAATTTGAGGGGTAGAGAATGTATGCTGGAAGGGGTGATTTTTTTTTTTGGGGGGGGGGGGGGTTGTCATTTTGGAAAGAGAGAAGATTTGAGCTTGGAGGGGGGATGGGGAGTGGGCAAAGATTTGTGCTTGGAAGGGGGGATTTCAGAAGGGGCAGATTTGTACTGGGAGGAGGGGAAATTTATGTTTAGGGGTATGCATGCAGATTAGTGCTTTTTTTTTTTTTTTAAGAGGAGGGGGTGATTGTGCTAGTAGGGATAACTGGGGGATATTTATGTTAGGAGGGGAAATTTGGGGGGGGGGGGGTGGGCTGGCAGGGGGGATTAGTGCTTGGGGGGAAATTTAACAGGTAGAGGATTAATTCTAGAGGGGGTAATTTTTTGGGGGTTGAGATTTAGGGAGAGAGAAGATTTGAGCTTGGAGGGGGGATGGGGGGGCAAAGATTTGCTCTGGCAAGGGGGATTTTAGAAGGGGACAGATTTGTTCTGGGAGGAGGGGGAATTTGTGTTTAGAGGTAGGCATGCAGATTAGTGCTCAATTTTTTTTAAAGGGGGGGGGGATTTTTGCTTACACATTATGCTAATGCATCGGGGGGGGGGGCAGTTTTGGTATGTTTGCCCTGGGCTCTAAATGATCTTGTTTCGGCACTGACTGTTCCTGTCCTCACGTCCAGGGCTATGGGCTTAATGACGTCAGGAACCGTCCCCCACACAAGACCACAGAGGGGCAGGAGACACAGGGACCGGTCTTGTGTGGGGAAGATCAGAGGATTAGGTAGGTATATCTCCATTCTCCAATCCCCTAGATAAAAGAAAGCATTTAACCCTTGCAGTTCGAGCACAGCCCAACTGCAAGGGAAAACTTTTGTTTTGCCTGGAGGGCGTTGGCCCCAAACTTGTCTTGCATAAAAATGGCACACAATTGTCGGCCAACAAACACGAACATAGTGGCGTACTACGTGGTTTTTCAGCTCTTTAGCGCCACCCTTTGGGCTCCTTCTGCTAAATTCATGTTAGTAGAAGTTTGGTGAGTGTTGATTCGCACTTTTCATTTCGCACTTTTCATTTTGCACTTTTCATTTTGCGCTTTTCATTTCGTGCTTTTCAGTTTGTGCTTTTCAGTTAGTTTCTGAACGGCTGTTCATCAAACAGACATGTTGCGGAATCGGAGGAGATAACGTGTTATTTATTATTGGCCTTGGAGTTATTGCTTTGACCCAAGTCCAGGAACAGGAACAGGAGGAAGATTTCTTGGACCAAAAATTGGTTGCTTTGTTAATTGTCACCAATTATGTCATATGCCTTTGCTGCGGGAGTTCCAGGAGAATAATCTGGATGAGTTTGGAATTATCTCTGGATGACGGACCCCTGCTTTCACCAACTATTGGCATTGCTGACCCCTTATATTAAGAAGCAGGACACATGCCTATGATTTGACAGCGCCGAGGTGTGAATGAAAAAACGTGGGACTCGCATTTGAGATGCTATTCATTTAAATGACACCTCAAATCGTGGTGCGGGCCTGCCGCAGTTGTCGCGCAATAAAACGTGCTGTAATCGTGGCAACCTGCATCGTCGGATGCATGTTGCCCAAATATAGCTCCTGAACAATTTTTCTGCAACATGCGTCCCCCGATGCAGGTTGCCGCCATTGCAGCACGTTTTACCTCGCGACAATTGCGGCAGACCCTCACCGCGATTTGAGTTGGCATTCAAATGAGTGGCATCTCGAATGTGAGTCCTGCATTTTGTCATTCACACCTCGGCACTGTCAAATCTCAGGCAGATCCACGGCAAATCTTCCCACGATTCAAACCACTGTAGTGTGAATGCAGCCTTACACACTACACAGCAGTCAGGGTCTCCAGAGGTCTGACACGCCCCCTCCCCCTGCATAGTGTGCCAATCAGCAGAGTTTATGCTCCCTGAGCAGTGTTGTTGATTGGATGGAATACTGTGCAGGGGTGGGCCAAACCACTGAAGACCCAGGCTGCTGCATTGTGTGTGAGAGCAGAGGTCTGGCTCTCTAGTGTGCTGCCAGCACTGGGTATTTCCATAATTACTGAAGCACATAGTAATTAAAAAAATAAAATGAAGAGCATATTTATTGCTGTGTATGCAGTTTGACTGAATTACGATAGTAAATATGGAAGCTTCAGTTGGGCTGTACATATCATTAAGTATTGCTTTTCTTATGATTTACCCTAATTAAGTAAAACCATGCTAATTTGGCCATGCTTCCATTTCACCCCAAAAAGCTCAGTGTACCACGTCCTTATCACCCTACAACATGCTCTCTCCTGGATAGTTTGCTCAACCAGAGAAGGAATATCAAATGCCTCCTACCTTTGTTTCAGCCCCAATTTCCCTGAACTCCCTTTTATTACTCATCTAAATTTCCCAGCTTCTCAGACGAGTGTTTTCCCATCTATTTAGTAAAGAAAAGATTAATTATTTCATAAAACAAAGAGGTGATTTTAATAAACCTCCAAGCATGTCCAAATAAAGTAATATGGAGATAATCAGAATGACGGCAGTGCAAATATAATTTGTGCAGTTCTTACAATTTCTCCCAGCACTAAAGATTGTAGATTTCATTAAGAGCTCTTGACAAATGTTGTGGAATAGTGAGATTCCACCTGAGCAGGGACAATGCGATGACAGCCCGGATCAGCTAAACACGGAATCTTGGCAGCCGCGCTCTCTGGTAATGTTGACATTTGTTATCAGGCTAAGCCGGAGAAATCTCGGCAGGGTAAGCGCATGGTGCATCCATAACTAACATCAATATGGCCTGTAAATTTGTGTTAAGATGGGTGCTTTGAAAACACACATTCATATGCAGTACAGCCTGAAATTTGCTTTTTAAAGCTGAACTTCAGGAAAACAGCTAAATACAGAGTTGAAATACGTAGATGGAAGTTGTTTTACCTGCCAAAAGGATTTGTATTTCTTGCCATCTGTTCCTGAGATTTACTCAGTTCTACGGCACAGGAAAGCGGTGACCTGACTTTTCCTTGCTGCAGTTTAGAAAGCTAAAGTCATCTCTCCTCCCCCAGCATGTGATTGGACAGTGAAGGAGCAGCAAAAGACTAATGAGTTCATCACGTGCTCTCTCCTTCTGTCAGTATGTTCCTTGGAAAAACACTTAGGCCCCTTTCACACTGAGGCGCTTTGCAGGCGCCAAAGTGCTAAAAATAGCGCCCGCAAAGCGCCCTGAAAGAGCTGCTCAATGCACTCCAATGTGAAAGCCCCGAGGGCTTTCACGCTGGAGCGATGCGCTTGCAGGGCAGTCTAAAAAGTCCTGCAAGCCGCATCTTTGAAGCGCTGTATTTACCGCTCCAAAATTGAAAACAATGGGGCAGCGCTCCAAACCCGCCTGCAAAGCACCGCTGCAGCGGCACTTTGCAGGCGGTTTTAACCCTCTTTCAGCCGCTAGCGGGGGTTAAAACTGCCCCTCTAGCGGCCGAATAGCGCCACTAAAATAGCGGTAAAGTGGCGCTAAATATAGCGCCGCTTTACCGCCAGCGCCCGCAACGCTTCAGTGTGAAAGTAGCCTTACAGTAAATGTAGAACACCTCATTGGCCCCAAGTTCTGTCCCTCCCTCTCCTCTATTGAGTGCTGGTGTAAAAAAGATTACAAGAGGCTAAGTCAAGTCAAGTTAACCACTTGCCGACCAGCTGCCGCCTGTATACTGCAGCAGGTCAGCTCTTTCCCGCGAATCACTGTAGCTGTACGTCGGCTCCTTTAAGAGCCATAGCAAGAGCATGCGCGCGTGGCAGGCGGCCGCGAACGGGGCACTTGTGCATGCTAGTTCCCGAGCCTCGCTTTATGTGTCCATAAGAAATCACCGAATGGCATCGCCCCTTAGTTTATTTAGTGGCAGGAGGCAGCAGAGCTGTCAGACAGAGTGAGCCTTTGTCAGGAGCTGAGCTTTTTTTTTTCTCGAGTCGACGGTGGCAGCGGGCTCTGTGATTGATTCTACACCAGGAGACATTTTTTTGTTTTTGTTTTTTTTAATAAAGGACTTGTCAAAAAGTGCCTCCTGTGTTTTTTACACTACACCTTTTTTGGTAAATGAGTAGGGGTACTATGTACCCTATATTCATTCACTTAGGGGGGCAAAGACCCGGGGGTCCACGTTAAAGTGGTCTTCCAGATTCCGATAAGCCAAATGCCCACAGACCCCCACAACCACCGGCCAGGGTTGCGGGGAAGAGGTCCTTGTCCCCACCAACATGGGGACAAGGTGCTTGGAGGGGGACAGAGCCCCCCCTGCCCCAAAGCACCCCCACAAGTTGAGGGCATGTGGCCTGGTAAGTTTCAGGAGAGTGGGCGCTCACTCGTCCCCTCCTCCTTTTCCTGACCTGGCTGTGTGCTGGGGCCTGGTGTGGATTGGGGGGGACCCCATTCCCTTTTTCTTATTAATTTTTCACTGCTTGCATTTCCTTTTTTTTTACATTCAGCTGTCAGCGGGTAACCTGCTGACAGCTGATGACTCATTGGTTGATAAGGATGAGGCAGCCGCCTGCTTCTTAACAACCATGACAGTTACTAGTTGTTAAGGACGCCGGCAGCCACCCGCTCATTAACAATGGATTTAATACTTTTGGTTACCACCAGGCATTAAATTACTGTATGTTTTCACTACTAAAATGCTGCATGACTTCAAAAAATAACTCACACTTGGGACAAGCCCAACCCTGGTCACACTGCAGCATGGATAGCAAGTTCCTTGGTCTTATAGCCTCTTGATAACTTTGCATGCTAAATTGTATGCACCCACAACTAGCTCGTGCCTAATCACAGTGCATGCCGTGGTTCACCATGAAGGAACAAAAAAATGGAGGAACCAAAGTGTATTATCCCAGTCAAAGTGATATTTATTAAAAATAGGTTATACTCACAACGAAAAACCCAATCAAAAGCTTAAAATCCCCTTAGTACGCCACCCAGCCGAGCGTACATGCATGATGATGTCAGCACCAAAGCCCCTACTTACACATTTCGTCCAAGTAGACATCTTCAGGGGAGTGCACATTTTAAACCAGTTTGGACCAATGTTTGTATGTATGTGCCATACCTGGCAGGGGGAAGCTGTAGCAGGCACCAATACTGCAGTGATTGCCGCTGGCTTCTGGGTTCCATACTGTGCAGCTGCCCTGCTGCAGGAGGTCGCTCGCTCAGCATTGGCACAGTACAAGGGACACTTTTGTAATTTCTCAATTAATACAAAGAATGGACGAGGTGGCGGGGCAGGTGGTGCAATCACAATCTCCACCTCGTGCAATCAGAGAACACTTTGCATTCATTGGCAAAGTGTTTCTGAATGGCGCCTTTTTTTTTGGTGGTGTGGTATGCGAAAAACTAAACATGACCCAGAAGCCAGCAGCAATCACAATAGTAGCAGTGCATGCTAATGTGATTTCCGGCTTCCCCGGGGATTCCAGAAGTATGGCACATATATTCTTACACTCGTCCCAGCTGGACTAATGTGACTATGGGGTTGACTTACTAAAGACAAATAGACTCCAGAGCTTAATAAATGAGCAAAAGCTCTGCTGACTTCCATCATCCAATCATGTGCAAGCAAAAATGCTGTTTTTTTTATTTTCTTTGCACGTGATTGGGTATTCTTTGTAAAGTGAAACTTTATCTTATTTACTAAGCTCTGGAGAAACTGCACTTGCAGAGTACACAATCTATTTCCCTTTAGTAAATCAAGCCCTATGAAAAAATTGCCATATCTGGAATTCAGCTTTAAAGTACATTTCTATTGAATACATATTTACAGAATGATAAGGCCGTTTTTGGAAGCAAGAGTGACCATCAAACATGATACAATCTGCAAGTAATATATATGTATATTGCTGTCGTTTCATCGAACATTTTACCCCCATCAGATTAATTGATCCCCTTTAAATCACAATAGACTCAAAATCATTTGTTAATTTCTGTTAACAACTTCTGAGTACATCGCATAGGAACAATTACTCCATTTGCATACATTTCCCTCTGTAAACAGCCACCTTTAACTCTTCGCTCATTATTAATAGATGCTGAATGGAATCAATTGGAAGCTTTTGGGAAGGATCGAAATTGAATCTACAGAACACAGTGTTTCCAGGAGAGTATCAAAAATTGCTGAAACTCCTTAGGGAATGTCACCATTGTTCATACTTCATGGTTCAGTAGCTCTGCACAAATATTAAAACACAAATTAAATTCTACTATAGGGTAGGCAGTGCCTGCCAAATATGCAAACAACAATTGAAAGTTTCTGTCTATTAATGCATTTTTTATATGGTTTGCTTTTCAAAAACTTGCATAAATATATATTATATGGCTTTAAAGGACTGTATAAATATTTCTATAGGCTATACACTATATTACCAAAAGTATTGTGACGCCTGCCTTTACAGGCACATGAACTTTAGTGGCATCCCAGTCTTAGTCCGTAGGGTTCAATATTGAGTTGGCCCACCCATTGCAGCTATAACAGCTTCAACTTTTCTAGGAAGGCTGTCCACAAGGTTTAGGAGTGTGTCTATGGGAATGTTTGACCATTCTAACAGAAGCGCATTTGTGAGGTCAGACACTGATGTGGACAAGAATTCCTGGCTCGCAGTCTCTGCTCAAATTCATCCCAAAGGTATTCTATTGGGTTGAGGTCGGGATTCAGTGCAGGCTATTCAAGTTTCTTCACCCCAAACTCACTCTTGTCCACATCAGTGCCTGACCTCACAAATGCGCTTCTGTTAGAATAGTCAAACATTCCCATAGACACACTCCTAAACCTTGTGGACAACCTTCCCAGAAGAGTTGAAGCTGTTATAGCTGCAAAGGGTGGGCCAACTCAATATTGAACCCTACGGACTAAGACTGGGATACCATTAAAGTTCATGTGCATGTAAAGGCAGACATCTAAATACTTTGGGTAACATAGTGTATAATGGGTGAATTCTTTGTACATTTGTACATTTTTAATGTGCTTGTATTGGATTTCTCTGGGTGTTTCATGGTCCTCCCATAACCTAGAAATGTACAGCTATGTTAGTCTAGTGTGGGCAATGGTGGGAGAGTGGAGTGAAGGTATGCTGACCCCTATCTGCGTGTGGCTGATATCTGCAGTTGTGGTGCTTACACGTATTGTAGTTGGCTTCTATCAAAGCTGGTCTAGTTTGTGTGTCTCTTACTATTGTAATCACCTTAAAGAGAAAAAACACGAATGGCCCTGTATGTTGGTGTAGGAACTTTAGACTGTAATAGTAAAATATGAGGTGCCTTTATTGTTGAAGAGACTGCAAGATCTGAGTAGCAGCAAATGTTTTTGTAGGAACTGTAAGACATAAATGGCTTTGACTGTTGTTATAGACACGGGGGGTTGATTTACTCTAATTGGAGAGTGCAAAATCTGGTACAGCTGTGCGTGGTAGCCAATCAGCTTCTAACTTCAGCTTGTTCAATTAAGCTTTGACAAAAAAAAAATGGAAGCATAACTGATTTCTATGCAGAGCTGCACCAGATTTTGCACTTTCTGGTTTTAGTAAATCAGCTCTAGTCTGAAACTACAAATGAAGACATAAATAGCTCTGACTGTCATTGTAGGGGTGTTAGAGAGTAAAGCCAACCATAG